>JAQJVL010000034.1:2832095-3492368 GCA_035578905.1 Stictocephala bisonia | reverse complement strand
AACGTTTTACAAAGAAAACAAAATTAGCATATCTTTTGTGTCATAATTTACATTTTTAAATTTTTTTTGTATCAGCTGTTTGAAATAAATTAGTAAATTAAAATAATGACAATGTTACCACAGCAAAATAACATTCAGTCACTACAGACACGACACTCCGTTAGATATCTGGCACGAACTTCTCTCCTTCATTGTTTTGTAAACTAGTTTTAACCCTCCCCCTCTTCTCAGATTTCATAATTCACAATAAAATGAAAACTTACGGGAGACATGTACTAAATCAAACAGGTATACAGATAATTTGCTCATTACCCAGCCAGGCCAGCATGCCACGTTCTGCAGCGCGCGATAACTCTCGCGCGATAGACATGAATGAGCCGGTGACATTCCTAGGGGCCGCGGCTTCGATGACGTAGCGTCACGCCCCGCCCGCGTTAAACTGTCGTTAGACGGAGAACGTCTCATTTCATTTGAGCGGCGTCGTTCCCAGGAGGGAAGACATGATATACGAGGCTAGAGCCGCCAGGTGCACGACCGCCGGAGCGTGGCACGGTCACTTGGGAACGCCGCGAATGAAGAAGTTCCAGTCCTCAAAATTTGTCGTCTTAGTGGGCCGAAAGATAAGTAAAGACAACAGTCTCTCGGCAATTGTTCGTAATATGGTTTCAATGCCACTGAGTATGAACCTTATTTTGTTAGTGTAGGACTGTATTACTAGCCAACAGCTCTTACTTCGCTACGGATGGGTTCACTACGCTTACTCTTCACCCCGTCGTTCTCTCCAAACCATCACAGCCGCTATGGATTTAAGATGAGGAGAACCTAGACTATATTTTTATGGTTTAGGAAACCCTTTTAAGTCTACTGTAGGGTGGTTGCAAAGTAGTGCAGTAGTGTCCAAAACCAATGTATGTATAATAACGTACAATTAGGACATTTCCATTGCATTGCTGTGGAGCTAGCGTGACTCTAGCGCTCCTAAGAGCGGGAGCATACAACTACTCCACATTACCGTTGTATTGCATTGCTGTGGAGCTAGCGTGTCTAGCGCTCCTAAGAGCGGGAGCATACAACTACTCCACATTACCGTTGTATTGCATTGCTGTGGAGCTAGCGCGACTCTAGCGCTCCTAAGAGCGGGAGCATACAACTACTCCACATTACCGTTGTATTGCATTGCTGTGGAGCTAGCGCGACTCTAGCGCTCCTAAGAGCGGGAGCATACAACTACTCCACATTACCGTTGTATTGCATTGCTGTGGAGCTAGCGCGACTCTAGCGCTCCTAAGAGCGGGAGCATACAACTACTCCACATTACCGTTGTATTGCATTGCTGTGGAGCTAGCGCGACTCTAGCGCTCCTAAGAGCGGGAGCATACAACTACTCCACATTACCGTTGTATTGCATTGCTGTGGAGCTAGCGCGACTCTAGCGCTCCTAAGAGCGGGAGCATACAACTACTCCACATTACCGTTGTATTGCATTGCTGTGGAGCTAGCGCGACTCTAGCGCTCCTAAGAGCGGGAGCATACAACTACTCCACATTACCGTTGTATTGCATTGCTGTGGAGCTAGCGCGACTCTAGCGCTCCTAAGAGCGGGAGCATACAACTACTCCACATTACCGTTGTATTGCATTGCTGTGGAGCTAGCGCGACTCTAGCGCTCCTAAGGGCGGGAGCATACAACTACTCTACATTACCGTTGTATTGCATTGCTGTGGAGCTAGCGCGACTCTAGCGCTCCTAAGGGCGGGAGCATACAACTACTCTACATTACCGTTGTATTGCATTGCTGTGGAGCTAGCGCGACTCTAGCGCTCCTAAGGGCGGGAGCATACAACTACTCTACATTACCGTTGTATTGCATTGCTGTGGAGCTAGCGCGACTCTAGCGCTCCTAAGGGCGGGAGCATACAACTACTCTACATTACCGTTGTATTGCATTGCTGTGGAGCTAGCGTGACTCTAGCGCTCCTAAGGGCGGGAGTATACAACTACTCTACATTACCGTTGTATTGCATTGCTGTGGAGCTAGCGTGACTCTAGCGCTCCTAAGAGCGGGAGCATACAACTACTCCACATTACCGTTGTATTGCATTGCTGTGGAGCTAGCGTGACTCTAGCGCTCCTAAGGGCGGGAGTATACAACTACTCTACATTACCGTTGTATTGCATTGCTGTGGAGCTAGCGCGACTCTAGCGCTCCTAAGGGCGGGAGCATACAACTACTCTACATTACCGTTGTATTGCATTGCTGTGGAGCTAGCGCGACCCTGGCGCTCCTAAGGGCGGGAGCATACAACTACTCTACATTACCGTTGTATTGCATTGCTGTGGAGCTAGCGCGACTCTAGCGCTCCTAAGGGCAGGAGCATACAACTACTCTACATTACCGTTGTATTGCATTGCTGTGGAGCTAGCGCGACTCTAGCGCTCCTAAGGGCGGGAGTATACAACTACTCTACATTACCGTTGTATTGCATTGCTGTGGAGCTAGCGCGACTCTAGCGCTCCTAAGGGCGGGAGCATACAACTACTCTACATTACCGTTGTATTGCATTGCTGTGGAGCTAGCGCGACTCTAGCGCTCCTAAGGGCGGGAGCATACAACTACTCTACATTACCGTTGTATTGCATTGCTGTGGAGCTAGCGCGACTCTAGCGCTCCTAAGGGCGGGAGTATACAACTACTCTACATTACCGTTGTATTGCATTGCTGTGGAGCTAGCGCGACTCTAGCGCTCCTAAGAGCGGGAGCATACAACTACTCTACATTACCGTTGTATTGCATTGCTATGGAACTAGCTCGACTCTAGCGCTCCTAAGAGCGGTAGCATACAACTACTCCACATTACCGTTGTATTGCATTGCTGTGGAGCTAGCGCGACTCTAGCGCTCCTAAGGGCGGGAGTATACAACTACTCTACATTACCGTTGTATTGCATTGCTGTGGAGCTAGCGCGACTCTAGCGCTCCTAAGGGCGGGAGTATACAACTACTCTACATTACCGTTGTATTGCATTGCTGTGGAGCTAGCGCGACTCTAGCGCTCCTAAGGGCGGGAGCATACAACTACTCTACATTACCGTTGTATTGCATTGCTGTGGAGCTAGCGCGACTCTAGCGCTCCTAAGGGCGGGAGTATACAACTACTCTACATTACCGTTGTATTGCATTGCTGTGGAGCTAGCGCGACTCTAGCGCTCCTAAGGGCGGGAGCATACAACTACTCTACATTACCGTTGTATTGCATTGCTGTGGAGCTAGCGCGACTCTAGCGCTCCTAAGGGCGGGAGCATACAACTACTCTACATTACCGTTGTATTGCATTGCTGTGGAGCTAGCGCGACTCTAGCGCTCCTAAGGGCGGGAGTATACAACTACTCTACATTACCGTTGTATTGCATTGCTGTGGAGCTAGCGCGACTCTAGCGCTCCTAAGGGCGGGAGTATACAACTACTCTACATTACCGTTGTATTGCATTGCTGTGGAGCTAGCGCGACTCTAGCGCTCCTAAGGGCGGGAGCATACAACTACTCTACATTACCGTTGTATTGCATTGCTGTGGAGCTAGCGCGACTCTAGCGCTCCTAAGGGCGGGAGCATACAACTACTCTACATTACCGTTGTATTGCATTGCTGTGGAGCAAGCGCGACTCTAGCGCTCCTAAGGGCGGGAGTATACAACTACTCTACATTACCGTTGTATTGCATTGCTGTGGAGCTAGCGCGACTCTAGCGCTCCTAAGGGCGGGAGTATACAACTACTCTACATTACCGTTGTATTGCATTGCTGTGGAGCTAGCGCGACTCTAGCGCTCCTAAGGGCGGGAGCATACAACTACTCTACATTACCGTTGTATTGCATTGCTGTGGAGCTAGCGCGACTCTAGCGCTCCTAAGGGCGGGAGTATACAACTACTCTACATTACCGTTGTATTGCATTGCTGTGGAGCTAGTGTGACTCTAGCGCTCCTAAGGGCGGGAGTATACAACTACTCTACATTACCGTTGTATTGCATTGCTGTGGAGCTAGCGTGACTCTAGCGCTCCTAAGGGCGGGAGCATACAACTACTCTACATTACCGTTGTATTGCATTGCTGTGGAGCTAGCGCGACTCTAGCGCTCCTAAGGGCGGGAGTATACAACTACTCCACATTACCGTTGTATTGCATTGCTGTGGAGCTAGCGCGACTCTAGCGCTCCTAAGGGTGGGAGCATACAACTACTCCACATTACCGTTGTATTGCATTGCTGTGGAGCTAGCGTGACTCTAGCGCTCCTAAGGGTGGGAGCATACAACTACTCCACATTACCGTTGTATTGCATTGCTGTGGAGCTAGCGCGACTCTAGCGCTCCTAAGGGCGGGAGCATACAACTACTCCACATTACCGTTGTATTGCATTGCTGTGGAGCTAGCGCGACTCTAGCGCTCCTAAGAGCGGGAGCATACAACTACTCCACATTACCGTTGTATTGCATTGCTGTGGAGCTAGCGCGACTCTAGCGCTCCTAAGAGCGGGAGCATACAACTACTCCACATTACCGTTGTATTGCATTGCTGTGGAGCTAGCGCGACTCTAGCGCTCCTAAGAGCGGGAGCATACAACTACTCCACATTACCGTTGTATTGCATTGCTGTGGAGCTAGCGCGACTCTAGCGCTCCTAAGAGCGGGAGCATACAACTACTCCACATTACCGTTGTATTGCATTGCTGTGGAGCTAGCGCGACTCTAGCGCTCCTAAGAGCGGGAGCATACAACTACTCCACATTACCGTTGTATTGCATTGCTGTGGAGCTAGCGCGACTCTAGCGCTCCTAAGAGCGGGAGCATACAACTACTCCACATTACCGTTGTATTGCATTGCTGTGGAGCTAGCGCGACTCTAGCGCTCCTAAGAGCGGGAGCATACAACTACTCCACATTACCGTTGTATTGCATTGCTGTGGAGCTAGCGCGACTCTAGCGCTCCTAAGAGCGGGAGCATACAACTACTCCACATTACCGTTGTATTGCATTGCTGTGGAGCTAGCGCGACTCTAGCGCTCCTAAGAGCGGGAGCATACAACTACTCCACATTACCGTTGTATTGCATTGCTGTGGAGCTAGCGCGACTCTAGCGCTCCTAAGGGCGGGAGCATACAACTACTCTACATTACCGTTGTATTGCATTGCTGTCGAGCTAGCGCGACTCTAGCGCTCCTAAGGGCGGGAGCATACAACTACTCTACATTACCGTTGTATTGCATTGCTGTGGAGCTAGCGCGACTCTAGCGCTCCTAAGGGCGGGAGCATACAACTACTCTACATTACCGTTGTATTGCATTGCTGTGGAGCTAGCGCGACTCTAGCGCTCCTAAGGGCGGGAGCATACAACTACTCTACATTACCGTTGTATTGCATTGCTGTGGAGCTAGCGTGACTCTAGCGCTCCTAAGGGCGGGAGTATACAACTACTCTACATTACCGTTGTATTGCATTGCTGTGGAGCTAGCGTGACTCTAGCGCTCCTAAGAGCGGGAGCATACAACTACTCCACATTACCGTTGTATTGCATTGCTGTGGAGCTAGCGTGACTCTAGCGCTCCTAAGGGCGGGAGTATACAACTACTCTACATTACCGTTGTATTGCATTGCTGTGGAGCTAGCGCGACTCTAGCGCTCCTAAGGGCGGGAGCATACAACTACTCTACATTACCGTTGTATTGCATTGCTGTGGAGCTAGCGCGACTCTAGCGCTCCTAAGGGCGGGAGCATACAACTACTCTACATTACCGTTGTATTGCATTGCTGTGGAGCTAGCGCGACTCTAGCGCTCCTAAGGGCGGGAGTATACAACTACTCTACATTACCGTTGTATTGCATTGCTGTGGAGCTAGCGCGACTCTAGCGCTCCTAAGGGCGGGAGCATACAACTACTCTACATTACCGTTGTATTGCATTGCTGTGGAGCTAGCGCGACTCTAGCGCTCCTAAGGGCGGGAGCATACAACTACTCTACATTACCGTTGTATTGCATTGCTGTGGAGCTAGCGCGACTCTAGCGCTCCTAAGGGCGGGAGTATACAACTACTCTACATTACCGTTGTATTGCATTGCTGTGGAGCTAGCGCGACTCTAGCGCTCCTAAGAGCGGGAGCATACAACTACTCTACATTACCGTTGTATTGCATTGCTATGGAACTAGCTCGACTCTAGCGCTCCTAAGGGCGGGAGTATACAACTACTCTACATTACCGTTGTATTGCATTGCTGTGGAGCTAGCGCGACTCTAGCGCTCCTAAGGGCGGGAGCATACAACTACTCCACATTACCGTTGTATTGCATTGCTGTGGAGCTAGCGCGACTCTAGCGCTCCTAAGGGCGGGAGTATACAACTACTCTACATTACCGTTGTATTGCATTGCTGTGGAGCTAGCGTGACTCTAGCGCTCCTAAGGGCGGGAGTATACAACTACTCTACATTACCGTTGTATTGCATTGCTGTGGAGCTAGCGCGACTCTAGCGCTCCTAAGGGCGGGAGTATACAACTACTCTACATTACCGTTGTATTGCATTGCTGTGGAGCTAGCGTGACTCTAGTGCTCCTAAGGGCGGGAGTATACAACTACTCTACATTACCGTTGTATTGCATTGCTGTGGAGCTAGCGCGACTCTAGCGCTCCTAAGAACGGGAGCATACAACTACGCCACATTACCGTTGTATTGCATTGCTGTGGAGCTAGCGCGACTCTAGCGCTCCTAAGGGCGGGAGCATACAACTACTCTACATTACC
This sequence comes from Stictocephala bisonia, assembly GCA_035578905.1. Lineage (NCBI taxonomy): Eukaryota > Metazoa > Arthropoda > Insecta > Hemiptera > Membracidae > Stictocephala > Stictocephala bisonia. Next base: position 3,485,582 of record JAQJVL010000034.1, on the reverse strand, counting down.
GTTGTATTGCATTGCTGTGGAGCTAGCGCGACTCTAGCGCTCCTAAGGGCGGGAGCATACAACTACTCTACATTACCGTTGTATTGCATTGCTGTGGAGCTAGCGCGACTCTAGCGCTCCTAAGGGCGGGAGCATACAACTACTCTACATTACCGTTGTATTGCATTGCTGTGGAGCTAGCGCGACTCTAGCGCTCCTAAGGGCGGGAGTATACAACTACTCTACATTACCGTTGTATTGTATTGCTGTGGAGCTAGCGCGACTCTAGCGCTCCTAAGGGCGGGAGCATACAACTACTCTACATTACCGTTGTATTGCATTGCTGTGGAGCTAGCGCGACTCTAGCGCTCCTAAGGGCGGGAGCATACAACTACTCTACATTACCGTTGTATTGCATTGCTGTGGAGCTAGCGCGACTCTAGCGCTCCTAAGGGCGGGAGTATACAACTACTCTACATTACCGTTGTATTGCATTGCTGTGGAGCTAGCGCGACTCTAGCGCTCCTAAGAGCGGGAGCATACAACTACTCTACATTACCGTTGTATTGCATTGCTATGGAACTAGCTCGACTCTAGCGCTCCTAAGGGCGGGAGTATACAACTACTCTACATTACCGTTGTATTGCATTGCTGTGGAGCTAGCGCGACTCTAGCGCTCCTAAGGGCGGGAGCATACAACTACTCCACATTACCGTTGTATTGCATTGCTGTGGAGCTAGCGCGACTCTAGCGCTCCTAAGGGCGGGAGTATACAACTACTCTACATTACCGTTGTATTGCATTGCTGTGGAGCTAGCGTGACTCTAGCGCTCCTAAGGGCGGGAGTATACAACTACTCTACATTACCGTTGTATTGCATTGCTGTGGAGCTAGCGCGACTCTAGCGCTCCTAAGGGCGGGAGTATACAACTACTCTACATTACCGTTGTATTGCATTGCTGTGGAGCTAGCGTGACTCTAGTGCTCCTAAGGGCGGGAGTATACAACTACTCTACATTACCGTTGTATTGCATTGCTGTGGAGCTAGCGCGACTCTAGCGCTCCTAAGAACGGGAGCATACAACTACGCCACATTACCGTTGTATTGCATTGCTGTGGAGCTAGCGTGACTCTAGCGCTCCTAAGGGTGGGAGCATACAACTACTCCACATTACCGTTGTATTGCATTGCTGTGGAGCTAGCGTGACTCTAGCGCTCCTAAGGGTGGGAGCATACAACTACTCCACATTACCGTTGTATTGCATTGCTGTGGAGCTAGCGTGACTCTAGCGCTCCTAAGGGTGGGAGCATACAACTACTCCACATTACCGTTGTATTGCATTACTGTGGAGCTAGCGTGACTCTAGCGCTCCTAAGGGTGGGAGCGTACAACTACTCCACATTACCGTTGTATTGCATTGCTGTGGAGCTAGCGCGACTCTAGCGCTCCTAAGAGCGGGAGCGTACAACTACTCCACATTACCGTTGTATTGCATTGCTGTGGAGCTAGCGCGACTCTAGCGCTCCTAAGAGCGGGAGCGTACAACTACTCTACATTACCGTTGTATTGCATTGCTGTGGAGCTAGCGCGACTCTAGCGCTCCTAAGAGCGGGAGCATACAACTACGCAACATTACCGTTATATTGAATTGCTGTGGAGCTAGCGCGACTCTAGCGCTCCTAAGAGCGGAAGCATACAACTACTCCACATTACCGTTGAATTGCATTGTGACTTACAAAGTAGTGCAGTAGTGTCCAAAACCAATGTATGTACGTAGTCTAATAACGTACAGTTAGGACACTTCCATTGCATTGCTATGGAACTAGCTCGACTCTAGCACTCCTAAGAGCGGAAGCATACAACTACTCCACATTACCGTTGAATTGCATTGTGACTTACAAAGTAGTGCAGTAGTGTCCAAAACCAATGTATGTACATAGTCTAATAACGTACAGTTAGGACACTTCCATTGCATTGCTATGGAACTAGCTCGACTCTAGCGCGCCTAAGAGCGGGAGCGTACAACTACTCCACATTACCGTTGTATTGCATTGTGACTTGCAAAGAAGCGGAATAATATCAATAGAAAAGTTCCATGCCAGATTATAGACATAAGCTATTTAACATTTACTTATGTCTATAATCTTAGTGTTATTGTACAAGTAGTGCAATAAACAGCTGTGGATGTAATATTGCTAAATTTTAAGAGAATGTCGTGACTGTATGATATTAGACTGTGGTATGTGTGTAGTGTAATGAAGTCATATTTATAGCATGTTTATGGTTTTTATATCAGCTGTTTAAAATAAAATTTTAAAATTAATACCAATGTTATTCTAATAGAAATAAATGGTATTGTACCAGACAACTGGCACAAATTTTCTCTCTTTCCTTTTGTTATGTCAGATTGTTGTGAACATGTACAAAGCTTGTTAAAGAAATAATAATTGGAATAGTTTATAGTATTCACACCTAAATAAAAAAGATGTTCAATTAATTACATTTATAAGGAATGTACAGACGGAAGTGTATTTTAGTGAAATAAAAGTATGGAACAAATCTACAAGAACAACTTTTCAATTATTCACATAGCCAGATTTTAAACAACCTTCAATAACTTTAGTTGGATCCGGCCTTCGGCCTCCAGCCCTAACTTAGTAGGGTGGTAACGAAAATAGTTTTAATAGTAATTTGCGTCATTTCTGAAAGTTAAATCAAAATAGTTAGAAGAAAGCTTTAAAAAATGCATTTTATACTGTAATGTTTTTGTCCGTTCAAAAAAGAAAAAAAATGAAAACTCAAAAACTATTTAGGGACATGCGGTTTTGACTAAAATATTTTAAATTGTAATCCACATTTTTTCTGAAAATTTAATCAAAATCGCCAGAGCCGTTTTTTATAAAAAGCCATTTTCGTATGTATTTTGCAAAAAAAAAAAAACTCTAATATTTAAAAAAGTGAAAAAATGGTTAGATATATTGGCTAAACACATCTACATACTAAGTCACATATAAATCGATCCATCCGTTTGGTCTCCAGTGAAGTGCACATATACACATACAGACACACTTACGGACAGACACCAATAACTTTTTTTCGAAAAAAAATTAGATTCGGGTGGATCTAAAAGAATCTAATATGAATTTTTAGACCAACTTGTAAAAAAAAAAAACTTTTTGGACGATCACAATATGCTACTTTATTTTTCTTTTGCTAACGCTTATGGGATGAAGTAAAGAGAAAACATCGAGGGACTGTTTCTATCCCTTAAGAATGACATTTCATGAAATCCCTTCGTAGTGCGTCTCCATGATACAAAATAAAACTCCCCTCCAATTTTGATCAAAAACTGCTCAGTGGTTTCGGAGAGTTCGTGATGAGTGAGTGCAGTTTTTTTTTTTTTATTTTTTTTTTTTATTTTATACACTGTACTTAGATTTACCTGGAATAGGACGAATGTAAAAAAGGCTTTTTAATTAATTATATAATAAAAAATGGCCAATAATAAGCAGAAATCTAACTCTTGATAGATTGCATGGTGTGCACCATATTGTTCGACCGTCATGGCTTGTGGGGATCCATGGGGATGTAGTAGGATGGACACGACAGTTACTGGACCTTACTATACAGTATATGCGTGACTTACGTACGGTGGGTGGTTGGCTAAGAGTTTCGCCAATTTAAGTATTTACTGTTCACTACCCTTAATATAAAGAAATTAAAACGTGTAAAGCAATTATTTACCTCATGAACAATATTTAAAAACTGCTGTAAAATTATTGAATTGATTTAAATTATTTCATCGATGTCAATAAATAAATAAGACAGAGTTCAGCCATATATATGTTATATTAGGGGACACGTTCACACCCCTTGCGAGCTAACCCCGTCAATCGTTTAATGTTATTACCTTTTTTCACATTGTACACTTAAAATTTTTCAGACATTACCCTTTTATTTAAAGTTGCACCAACCTAGATAAATAGTTTTATTCGAATGGTAAAATCCAAAGGCTTTGTTCGGCCGGTATAGGTAAATTGATTATCTATCTTATTTTAGGTCTTTGAGAGAAAATATTTTAAACCTTTTCTTGGTACGCATCGAGAACCTATAAAGAATATTTATGTCTAGTTTCATAGTCTAAATCCTTACAGTTTTTGAGAAACAGTGGTCGGTCAGTAAGTAGTGTTTGACTTTTATATTCATTGATATAATGCAAATAGTACGAACTTTGTTGGTAACATGGTTATCTATTTAGTATCCTACATCATAAAACACTAGTAAGGTATTGTAGGGAAATCAATATCTTTCAATGTCCAGGTGATGGCACTAGTGGTGAAGTGCTGTAACCCTTGGGGACAATGTGCTGTGAAGATTGTAGGAGATAGGTTATATGCTCAGTTCTCTTAATACTGACATGGCTCAATGGTTGCCATCAACGTGAACACTACTAGAGAAGCCTGTGATATCCATGTTGGATGGTAGGTCGGGGACAGGATGTAGTTTGGGAAAGAGATTCAGCGAGCTGTGCCATAGACAAAGGCGACCATGGCCGTGCTCGTTGAAGAGAACTGAGTATCACGCTTGACTTTATCTGAAAATCTGACCAATACTACGTGGTTCGGATTCCACGTAAAGCTGTAGATTTCTTAGTTATCCTGGCTCTTTCTAAAAAAAGTCAACCTTAGTTAGTAACAAAACTGCACAGGCCATCCACACTCATGTAATTATTCATTTTCGTTTTAAAATATGCCCAAGGTTTTGTCGGAGTCTCATATCTGTTAGGTTCATCCAACCTAAAACTTATACCTTCAATTTTAGGTGATATTATATATGTTTAAAGTAATTTGTTACACATTATCATGGATAATGAAAGACGATGGTGGAAAAGAACATTTCGTGGACGGTGTTTATCAACCCATTCGGCTGTTAAGGAACATTTAAGTCCTACCACCTATTAAAATAGGATAAAATAAGCAATACTTAAACGAATTTATAAAATGAAGACATAAGGTTTCAGTAATGATCAACACGAACGTCTATTGACTTTCCAATCACCGAGCGGAGCTGACGTCCATTTGTGTAAACAAGCCAATCCAGCTGTCGATGGGTCCAGTGGTGACATTAGGCTGTTGCAAGTTTCATTCGGCGCCGTCAGGGGTAACCGGCCCAGCTGATATTATCACTGTATTTACAATCCGTCAGCTGTATATGGCCAGGCTTATCAAGTGAGATCTCGTTGACTTTCCCGTAATGGACGTGGCTCGCTGGCTCACGTTGGGCTTTGTTCTAGGCGTGTTTTGTTCTAGGTGTGTTTTGTTCTAGTTGCGTTTTGTTCTAGGTGTGTTTTATTTTAGGTATGTTTTGTTTTTTAAGTTTTTTTTTTTATTTTAGGAATTATTGCTCTAAACGTGCTGTGTTCTAGGTGTCTTTTGTTCTAAGTTTGTTTTGTACCATGTTTGTTCTGTTCTAGGCGTGTTTCGTTCTAGGTGAGTTTTGGGCTTCATTAGTTTTGTTCTAGGTGTTATTTGTTCCTAGTTTGTTTTATTTTAGGTGTGTTTTTTTCTAGATAAATTATGTTCTAAGTATATTTTGTTCTATGTGTGTTGTGTCCTATATGCGTTTGTTGTAAGTGGGTTTTATTTTAATTATGTTTTTTGTTTTGGTAAATTTTGTAATGAAAAAACATCAAAATTACACGAGCGAGTGACAGATTGACACGTCAAGCGTCCAGTGGGGTCCGCTAGTAAAATATAAATAAAACATTTAATTGATTTAGTAAAAAAACACTATTCTTCTATTAAATAAAACTTCAGATGCCTGAAAACAAACGAAAATGATTAATAATAGAACATTAATTAATAGGCTTAATTTGTAGAGTTCTTTGTCAGTAGTCTGATATGATGATGATAGACGTGGTTTACAGACATCGATCACCATAACAACAGAAAATAGACTTATAAATTGTTTCTATATTCTGTGCCATAACTAAGCACTCATACCGTAAGAACTTATGTCTTTACCGCCTACAATAGACGTACAGTCCCCACACTCGAACGAAGGGAGCGCTGTTTACCTTTCCTTCCGGACACCCTTGATTAGCAGACAAATAGACATTCCACTGCACCTTCCTGACTTTTTTTACCATAATTACTAAAAATTACAAGGACATTTCCTTATTACGAAACGATTTTTTATCCTTATTGCGATACAAATTTAGCAGTTTCGTATAAATCTTATGAAAAGCACTAAGTTTACAGGAACGCCCTCTCGTTCGCTAATCAGGAGTGACCAGAAGGAAACGTGAAGGGCTATAATCCGCTAGCGGTCACAGCCGATGGAATGGACTATAGTGTGTGCGCGGACCGTCTACCGCCACCGCCCGGCCGCACATTCGACACACAGTCGTCACACACAGATGACATTGAAATGGTTCAGTTATTAAATCAATGTATGAATGTAAGTCATTATGTCTGTGCCAGTTCTCATGCAAGCCCTGCAGGACCGTCTGGGCAGATGATAGTGGACCTCTCCTGGCGGATATATTTATTGTCACTCGTCTGATGTGTGACTTAACTGTGGAAGTGCAAAAGTGCAAGCTCTTTTTTCACTAAAATATAAAACTAACATGAAATGTAACATATTATATATAAAAATGTTTACAATTGAATTCTACATAGTATCCTAAAGTACAAAGTAACTTACCTTTTATCCGTTTTAAATTTATCTTGGTATAAGTTCTTGCTAAAAAATGTAGTTAAAAAATTTTTCTTTTTCTTAGCCATACCATTTTTTCCAAAAGATATTTCGTGAGATTTCAAGACATACAAAATGTTTACAATCTTATAATTAACAAGATCATACACAACAATATTACTTTATTTAGAAAAACATAATTTTAGTAAACAAATTTTTATTTTGCATAAAAACAGAAAAACGCTAAAACTGTCATGTTAGAAAAAAAAAATTGGGTGTGCGTCGGACCACACGGTGGAAGTTATACTTCTTTGGCCATTCTCATACACCCACTCACGCACACAAACAGACAGGATATATAAATGAAATATAAGACATTTTTCAATATTATTCAATATATTTATCTTCAATATATTATACGTGACTTCATTATTATATTATACACCTATATTATCATTATCAGTAATTTCTTTGATTAGATTTCTTCGATTAACAATCGACTAATCGATAGTTCTTAAAAATTTGTTCTTACTTTTCAGCGTGACGCGGTTTCTCTACCAACATCCCATCCCAAAGTGTCTAACGGGCGCAAAGAAGTATAACTTCAAAACACAAACGGTTCAGTTGATATAGAACAGCGAGGTTTAACTCGTAGACAGTAAGACTGTTTAGCTTAAAGTATAACTTCAAAAAACAAAAACACTAGCATATTTAATACTAAAATCATATTTAATTATAAACTTAGAAATGATAAACTATAACAAAATTTACATAGTATAAAACAGTTTTCAAATAAACAAAATTGACTAAATAACAACGAAAATAAGAAATTATCGTTAGTCAGCTGTATAACAATGGTGGTTAGTCAGCTGACACCACATAACCTAACAATTGCTTCATTCCTACACAAGAGACCTACGCAAACTAAATCGGTATTGAGGAGTAAAAAACATGTTTATTCAAGTTTAGTTTGCTATACAAAATAACCAGATGGGACAATAAATAACAACGCTAGGGCGCTTTAGCAATCGTTTCGGTCCGAGATGTTAGTTAGCACTGTTAAGATTAATCAATAGCACAATGAAAAATGAACAGCCGGTATTGTAGTTCCTGTTTACAATTTTAGGAACTAAATACATAAAAACACTTTTGTATATAAGTGCAATGTCGTGTAAAAATTTCAAGTGAATTCACTAACTACTTATCGAGTGTTGTGTATGGTATAACGAGTTCATTTATGTAGGTGTAACATATTAAAATTGTTTGACTATTCCAGATCACATCCTAATTTGTATTTAAAAAATAGTATTTTATTTTTAAAAATCTTATAAGAAACTATATTGTGTATGTGAACATTCTTATGGATATACTCTAAGATTTAGTAATTTGCCTGTTCAAGACCCGATGTAATTTGTTCTAGGGAGGGTGATTATGGTTCTAAATGTTGATGATGAACTATAGGGGTGTGGTGCCCGCACGGCTGAAGACGGCAAAAAAGATACTACACTCATTTTGCCGCCTCGCTCGTTGAAGGAGCTCTAGGTTGAAAGTAACCATCGAATGGGTCATATTACATTGTGTACGATATGTTAACGAATGTCCAACAAACTGTGTCGAACTTGTGTTATGAATTTTAAACATGAATATGGATTTTGTTTTAACAAAGAACGCTTTTCTCTGCAGAATGTGTCATTTGTTATTCTAAAAGCAAACGAATATAGTTTACAAGCTCGACTTAAGTTCTGTTTTAAATTTTGTTTTGCCATAATTAAAACAGAAATAAGAATTTTGTGTTTATTAAAATAGATTCATCCAATTACGAACCAAGAAGTTATTCGTACTTTAATGTTAACTAACTGTAAAAGTTTCAACTACGAAATGCTGTAGTCTGAGATTGTAGTCAGCATAGCTGATAGCAGTGACGGACGGAACGACCTTAACGCCATCCCCACATCATATCCCACGGCTTGAGGTGGGAGTGAGTTATTACATAGTTCGTTCATGGTCTGAAACAATATAGGAGTTCATTTTTTTTTGTAACTGATTTTGTGAAGGGAAATATTAATAATTTTTTATTTATTTATCAGTGATTTTTGTTGATCAATGTAAAAGATTAAGATCACTGTTACGTAAGCGAATTTCAATTCAATCCATAGTAATTTGCAGATTTTAAAAAGTTCTCTATAGAATTATAGATCAAAACTACTGTTTATTCACAATATTTACTGCCAGTATCTGAACCCTTTGAAGGCTACCCTCGTTAAAAACAAGAAAGTTATGGAAAAACAGCCAAAAAAGAGAAAAACATCATAATTATGAATAAGAATGAGATTATTGAATCTAAACAGTTATATTCAGAATTTTGAAGAGGTTGCATCGACATAAAAAAGAGGAGGGGAAGTTCAACTAAAGTCTAGAAAATAACTGAAAATTAAAAAAAGTATAAAGTTTTACGATTGGTTTGAAACTTATTTTTCATAGAATGTCAGAAATGAAGAAGACGGCCGCCGTTCACGCACTAATGTGAAATTAACGTAGCGGCTTCTTTGCAAACGGAATGAAGGATAACAGGTCCGCATAAGGACCGCTTGGACTAACTGTTAAGAAACAAAACAGCAGTGGCATATAAGTAGGGCAGTGGTGGGCAGGCAAACTGCCGCCCCCCCGGTGCGGGGCGAATCAGCTGGTGCAGTTCCCACAGCCGACTGACTGACTGATCGACTGTCATCTAATGTGCCGGTGCATAGGACACACAAAACTGTACCACTGACACAAAGAGAAGCAATAATATTATACTCCATGTAATGAATCTCCCGACTTGACGAAGCTCTGAGTACACTGTGTCTGGATATTTATAAAAACAAATTAAAATGTTTAGAACAATGTACATTTTGAAAATATGTGATCATAATATGCTTACTTGCACAGAAAATCAGACATTCAAACTAGTATCGTAAATTGCGCTATCAAAAATGTAGATAAAGAACTGAATGTGACAACCATGCAAGGTGGCCGTTTCCCAAACTGCTAAGCCGGCTGTCGCTGGTAAGTCGACAACCCCATAGTAACATCGACGTGGACACTACTAGAGAAGTCTGGGCTGTCCGTGTTGGGTGGCAGTCAGTATCCGGATTTTGTGTAGAGAAGATAACTTGAGTATCAGGCTTGTCAATTAGCTGAAAATCATACCAACACTACGTGGTTCGGATTCCACGTAGTGCTGTAGGTCCCTTAGTTGCGCTGGCTATTGGGCTCTTATTAAATGGCTCTTTTAAAGAACAGTCGACCTTAGCTAGTAACAATGACTACATTCGTTCATCTACACTCTTCACACACATTTACCACCACTCATATTCGCCCACATTTCAACGATCGGCCTCTTACTGTCCAATAATGAATTAAAAATGAGCATAGTGGGTCAAAACATGCGGTTCTATTTCAAATGTAAGGTTCATAAAAGAATGATTTAGCCTACTTATAATTTTATTACAACTTGAATGGACGGTGCTGACTCAGTATCGTAATTGTTTTGTATTAAGATAGGCTTACAATTACGAAATTACACTTGAGACTTAAACCTGAAGAAAACCATTAAAATATGGATGAGTATTAATAATTATTACAACTTAAAGGAGAGGCAGACCTCCTTGTTAACCTTACTCTGCACATTCCCCATAGGCTGGGTAAGGGATCAGACAGAGTAAGGGAGAGAACCAGACAACTTAAAGGAGAGGCAGATCTCCTCGTTAACCTTACTCTGCACATTCCCCATAGGCTGGGTAAGGGATCAGACAGAGTAAGGGAGAGAACCAGACAACTTAAAGGAGAGGCAGATCTCCTCGTTAACCTTACTCTGCACATTCCCCATAGGCTGGGTAAGGGATCAGACAGAGTAAGGGAGAGAACCAGACAACTTAAAGGAGAGGCAGATCTCCTCGTTAACCTTACTCTGCACATTCCCCATAGGCTGGGTAAGGGATCAGACAGAGTAAGGGAGAGAACCATACAACTTAAAGGAGAGGCAGATCTCCTCGTTAACCTTACTCTGCACATTCCCCATAGGCTGGGTAAGGGATCAGACAGACTAAGGGAGAGAACCAGACAACTTGAAGGAGAGACAGACCTCCTCGTTAACCTTACTCTGCACATTCTCCATAGGCTGGGTAAGTGATCAGACAGAGTAAGGGAGAGAACCAAACAACTTGAAGGAGAGGCAGACCTTCTCGTTAACCTTACTCTGCACATTCCCCATAGGCTGGGTAAGGGATCAGACAGAGTAAGGGAGAGAACCATACAACTTAAAGGAGAGGCAGACCTCCTCGTTAACCTTACTCTGCACATTCCCCATAGGCTGGGTAAGGGATCAGACAGAGTAAGGGAGAGAACCAGAAAACTTGAAGGAGAGGCAGACCTCCTCGTTAACCTTACTCTGCACATTCACCATAGGCTGGGTAAGTGATCAGACAGAGTAAGGGAGAGAACCAAACAACTTGAAGGAGAGGCAGACCTCCTCGTTAACCTTACTCTGCACATTCTCCATAGGCTGGGTAAGTGATCAGACAGAGTAAGGGAGAGAACCAAACAACTTGAAGGAGAGGCAGACCTCCTTGTTAACCTTACTCTGCACATTCCCCATAGGCTGGGTAAGGGATCAGACAGAGTAAGGGAGAGAAACAGACAACTTGAAGGAGAGGCAGACCTCCCCGTTAACCTTACTCTGCACATTCTCCATAGACTGGGTATGTGATCAGATAGAGTAAGGGAGAGAACCAGACAACTTAAAGGAGAGGCAGACCTCCTCGTTAACCTTCTCTGCACATTCCCCATAGGCTGGGTAAGGGATCAGATAGAGTAAGGGAGAGAACCAGAAAACTTAAAGGAGAGGCAGATCTCCTCGTTAACCTTACTCTGCACATTCCCCATAGGCTGGGTAAGGGATCAGACAGAGTAAGGGAGAGAACCAGACAACTTGAAGGAGAGGCAGATCTCCTCGTTAACCTTACTCTGCACATTCCCTATAGACTGGTTAAGGGATCAGATAGAGTAAGGGAGAGAACCAGACAACTTGAAGGAGAGGCAGGCCTCCCCGTTAACCTTACTCTGCACATTCCCCATAGGCTGGGTAAGGGATCAGATAGAGTAAGGGAGAGAACCAGACAACTTAAAGGAGAGGCAGATCTCCTCGTTAACCTTACTATGCACATTCCCCATAGACTGGGTAAGGGATCAGATAGAGTAAGGGAGAGAACCAGACAACTTGAAGGAGAGGCAGACCTCCTCGTTAACGTTCTCTGCACATTCCCCATAGGCTGCGTAAGGGATCAGACAGAGTAAGGGAGAGAACCAGACAACTTGAAGGAGAGGCAGATCTCCTCGTTAACGTTCTCTGCACATTCCCCATAGGCTGCTTAAGGGATCAGACAGAGTAAGGGAGAGAACCAGACAACTTGAAGGAGAGGCAGATCTCCTCGTTAACGTTCTCTGCACATTCCCTATAGACTGGGTAAGTGATCAGACAGAGTAAGGGAGAGAACCAGACAACTTGAAGGAGAGGCAGATCTCCTCGTTAACGTTCTCTGCACATTCCCCATAGGCTGCGTAAGGGATCAGACAGAGTAAGGGAGAGAACCAGACAACTTGAAGGAGAGGCAGATCTCCTCGTTAACGTTCTCTGCACATTCCCCATAGGCTGCGTAAGGGATCAGACAGAGTAAGGGAGAGAACCAGACAACTTGAAGGAGAGGCAGACCTCCTCGTTAACGTTCTCTGCACATTCCCCATAGGCTGCGTAAGGGATCAGACAGAGTAAGGGAGAGAACCAGACAACTTGAAGGAGAGGCAGACCTCCTCGTTAACGTTCTCTGCACATTCTCTATAGACTGGGTAAGTGATCAGACATAGTAAGGGAGAGAACCAGACAACTTGAAGGAGAGGCAGATCTCCTCGTTAACGTTCTCTGCACATTCCCTATAGGCTGCGTAAGGGATCAGACAGAGTAAGGGAGAGAACCAGTTCAGTACAAAGTGAATATTACTGATACAAACTAACAGTTAAAACCAGGATGCAAACCTGCGTTATCTCTAACTAAGATACGAAGTCTTGGCATTTTAGGACACTCGGCCACTGGCTCTCCCAATATTATATTGTATAATACATACAAATATCATAAAATGTAATATATTTAATGTTATGTGCATATATCTTTTCACTTTTTGTTAACTTTTCATAACAATCATATCCTTCACCGTAGTATCACAAAGGGCGTCATATCACGCTTTTCTCCATGATCCAAACCGATTGATCAATTTTATTCCAAACTAATCGTTCCAGACCGCCACTCCTGAGGGGTGAGGCAGTAACAAGCATGCGATTTCCGGTGAGGAACGAGCTCAGTTTAGATTAATAGTAGCAAGGAGAGGGTTGTAGTCTGTGGAACCGCACAAAGCGATGTTTACGTTTGACCTGGCACATTGACGGGGTGTGAACGGCGACCCAACACCCCACTGAAGGATTACTCCGCCGATTACCGAGCCAAACAGTGTCGTCGAACAACGGATCACGGGTTGAGAACTCTATCGGTCCCGGGAGATGTCCTTTGTCCTTGGAGTGGCTGTGAACGTCCGGAAGGGGCGACTGTCACGCCTCGCCAAAAAGGGGCGCTGCAAAGAATGGTAAAGTAACGATTTTCAGGTGGAATAGAAATTTAAAAGGACAAATTTTTCAGTCCAAGAAAAATATTACGTGATTCTCTTAACATTCCTTAAATTCTCTGTAGAGGGAGCTTCTTTTACATTGACAAGACTACTTATAACCCTTCAATGGTAACTCTATTTGTACTGAATTACATATGGAAAAGTCCATTGAAATTTTAGGTAGGTCCTAGATAAATTAATTAAATTTATAATTAATTAGCCTACTAATCATCATTGTTAAATGAACCAGTAATACTACAAACATAGAAGAAAATAGATAATGGACACTCTTAAACGTACAATTTTAAAATATTATTTTATAGATAAGTTAAGCCTGCAAAACATAGATGAAATATTTGCAAAACACAGAAAGAATTGTTGTTATAAAAGCAATTAGTAACACATTAAACAATATTTATTTATAAAAAAATTATTTTTAAATACGGGGTGTTCAAAAAGTCTGGAACACCTTAATATTTTACTATATAGTATTAATAAACACAGAACAACGAAACTCTAGGATTACGTCCTCACTGTGGTTACTGACTTTTTGGCCATCTTAACTGTCCTTTTTCGCTTTGGGGGGACGTCCTGTGGATGAAGTCTAAAAAATCTTAAATGTAAGCATAGTCGAGTTATACCTCATTTTAAAGATCATTATTAGAGGAATACATTGTCACAACCCCGACTGGAAAAGGACTACTCGTTTGGAAATAGTAGGCTCTCAAAGTTCCAATGAAGCCAAACTTTTAGAGGCTCTTATTTCCAAACGAATAGTCTTTTTTCAGTCGGGGTTGTGGCAATGTGTTTCTCTTACAATGACCATTAAAATGAAGTATAACTCGACCTATGCTTACATTTAAGATTTTTCAGATTTCCTCCACAGGATGTCCCCCCAAAGCGAAAAAGGACAGTTAAAACGACCAAAAGTTCAGTAACTACAGTAAAGACGTAATCCTAGAGTTTCATTGTTCTCCGTTGATTAGTAAAATAAATATTAAGGGGGTTTCAGACTTTTTGAACACCCGGTATACGTTGGGTTGCGTTTACAGAAGTTAAAAGCTTATATTTCAATACATAACGACGTGCCATTATTGCCATAGTTCATTGCCGTTTCACATGCCTAAGTAAAGAAAGTAACTATTGGTAAAAATTCGCGTACTTTAAAATCATGTAAGGAGAATGTAGGCTATGTTGGGATGGTCCTTGTTAGTTGTCCAATGAGGCGACTTTCTTAAATTGAAAGCTAACATGCATTAAGTCTGCTTGAGCAATTTAAAAGTCAATGTAAAATTGCTTTTACGTTACTTAAGTCAATGTAAAAGAAATTTACCTTGATTACGTGAGTAAGTAATTAATTCATAATTCACATAAAACAAAAAAAGTTGTAGCTTCTAGTCTTTACATTGTTTTTAAGGTGTTAAATTTAGTGAAGTGTTACTGCTGGTGTTCTTAAAATCGAAATATCACCAACCAGGTTTGCACTTAAAGATTAGGGAAAGATTTGAGAAAATTTAATTGGTTTTCGACTGTTGCGTTCTTGAGAGGTACGACTCAAGGGAGGGTTACAGAACAAGCAAAACAGTTGAACTTCGTTAAGGACAACTGATTGCGAAAACATATATCCCCAATATCTCAAGAGCTTCTAATACTTTCTGAAAGTAATATTTTTCAATCACGTATTCCCTTGTAAAAAACTTATAAAGGCTGCTTTACAAAAATAGCTATAGGCCAACTGTATGTTTAAATGCACCTCAGTTACCCATGTCACTGGACATATATAATTATTCGCTCAGAGGGAATATACAATAATTAGTAACAAGACTAGACAAGCCTTATATATTTCGTATTTATCTTAAAACACACAACATTCGAGTCTAAAAATTGTGAGGATAAATATATTACATTTATGTACATTACACATAATTTAAATAGTAAGGAAATATACAGGGTCTGGAATATATTTACTGTATTAATTTTAAAATATTGAAAAAAATTATTGAAACTTAGTAGTTATGTAAATGTCCTTATACCAAACATTTAGACATATGTTAATCGTTTTTCACATAGCCGGGGGATGGCTCACGAAAGAAGTCTTAAAACTTTTAAATGTAAAGCTTACCTCGAGTTAAAGATCTTTTTACAATACTCGATACCTTTTACAATACAAGATGTTTTTACAATACAAAATTGCAAATCTGAGATCAAAAGGATGGCCCAGTCAAAAAATACATCATTTCAAAGAATGTAATGTCATATAACTAATACCTCTTAGATATAAGACTATTTATTAATTTATTTATCCCTGTTTGTGGTTGCTCTTGTTAAGTATGTTGTTGATAGTTTGCAATCGTAATGCAAGACTGCGTTATAAAAATAACTACGTGTGTTATTTAACAAAATTTAACAGAAAATTATTTAACAGAAAAACACCATAGACACCGTAGAACCTAAACATAGTGTAATGAAATATTGTAATGATTTGTTACATATTTTTTGTGAAAATTAAATAACTTCTCATATTTTGTCAAATAAATTATAGCTTTAAGCAGTAACTAAGCAATAACTATGTTTCCTTGTTCTTAAAAAGTATTAGTTATGTTGTTTAGAGGCTGTATTTTCGGACAACGTCATCCTTTTCACCTCAGATTTGCACTATTGTATTGTACAAACAAATACCTTAAAATTGAGATATAACTAGATAGGTTTACATTTAAAATTACTTACTTCGTGGACCATCCCTGCTGGCTATACGAAAAAAGATTAAATGTGTCTAAATGGACATATGGACATAACTAAAAAGTTTTAATAATTTTTTCAATAGTTTTAAAATTAATAAATATATTCCAAACTTTTTCCAACCCTGTAAATGTCAGTTTCAAGAAGTACACTACAGATCGAATAATAGTGATACGATTATCTTTGAAATAACTTTATAACATAAATGAATTCGTATCACAACAGCCACCAGACAAATTATATATTTAAAATATATCAACATAAAAACACTCAAATTAGTCTAAGCTGACATAAGAGGCTCTCACAGTCAAAAAAATTGACGTTTTCAAAAACATCCAGTGACGATCTCTTACGACTGGATCTGCAGATCAACAGACGCAAAACCGGTTGGACTGACGTGTGGTTACATCACATAGAAATATCAGCGCTTGGATTTTATAACATAATGTAGTAGAAACTTATTACAAGAAGAAGACTTAGCTTCCTAGAAGGTTACAATGCAAATGGATCTTTAGGTATCCTACTGAAGGTCGGTGCCTCTAGAGGTGGACATACCATTGCTAGAGACATGCTACACAGGTGCCGGGAGCCGCTCACAAAGAGAGATATAAAAAAGGTTTGATAAGGTGCAATAAAGTGAAAAGTTTAATGTTCCGTGGCGGCCGAATCCCGGCGGCCAGTGGGCCAGAGCCACGGTCAGCATGAGCAAAGATCGGAGTCCGCGGGCGGTGGGCCTGAGCCACGGTCAGCATGAGCAAAGAACCGTAGTTGGCGACCTAATTTATTCTCGGAGCCCGCGGGCGGTGCGCCGTCGGCAGTGACCGCTCGCTGATGGATTGCCAGCCGATATTTGATCGACACCAGGATGGCTGTGTCGTGCCGACTGTCATTGTCATTGAATGGATTCCGTAAGGGGGCGGAACAGCGAGGTTTCACCGGCTAATCGACTATCGAATAGATATGAGAAGTCGACCTAAAATAGAGAAAACAATTCACATGAATAAATAGATTGTAATTGGTGAAATTTCTACTGCAATGTGTAGAACGGAAGAAAACTAAAAAAATAATGACTCACATGAAGCGCTTAATTGAAATTTATTATTAAAATTAGATGTTTAATATAACAAATCTATAAACAATTTGATGATAAATTTTAAGTATCCAAAACGTTTGTATAAAAAACACTATTCCATAGAATTAATTTCAATATACATTTATTAGCTGAAAATCAGTGCTTCGTTACGTGAAGAATGATTTATTTTCATCACGACAGAACGAAGTCACCAAAATTGTTTAGTTGCAAAATGGCCATAATAGAGTCAAAACAAAACACTCTCCGTACGGATATCATTTGGCTTTTAAGAGCGATCGGATGGAGTCCAAATTGAAATTCAAATATCCAAAAGGCCTGAGAAAAAATGTCATCCTAAACGCTTCTGCCATTTTCTCGTTCATGTGATCCAACGCATCGACGGATATAGGTACTAAATTGAGATACATTTTTAGATTTTCTCCTATTCAAAATCGGAATTTGCTAATGTGATTACACATAGTAAAAACCCACTAGACAAATAAGACACCTGTATTAATGGAGTTCACTGAGTGGTCGTTCAACCATCAGTCGGCTATCCAAAGGGATAACATGTAACTACTCTGGCAGGTAGCTGTCAGACAGACACCGGGGTGATTAAACTTACTATGGAGTTCACTGCGTGGTCGTCCAACCATCGATCGGCCACCCAGAGGATCAGCAAGTAACGACTCTGGCAGGTAGCTGTCAGACAGATACAGGGGTGATTACATATTGTAAAACCCCACTAGACAACTCGGACACATGTGTTAATGGAGTTCACTGCGTGGTCGTCCAACCATCGATCGGCCACCCAGAGGATCAGCAAGTAACGACTCTGGCAGGTAGCTGTCAGACAGATACAGGGGTGATTACATATTGTAAAACCCCACTAGACAACTCGGACACATGTGTTAATGGAGTTCACTGCGTGGTCGTCCAACCATCGATCGGCCACCCAGAGGATCAGCAAGTAACGACTCTGGCAGGTAGCTGTCAGACAGATACAGGGGTGATTACATATTGTAAAACCCCACTAGACAACTCGGACACATGTGTTAATGGAGTTCACTGCGTGGTCGTCCAACCATCGATCGGCCACCCAGAGGATCAACAAGTAACGACTCTGGCAGGTAGCTGTCAGACAGACACCGGAGTGATTAAACTTACTAAAACCCAACTAGACAACTTGGACATATGTGTTAATGGAGTTCACTGCGTGGTCGTCCAACCATCGATCGGCCACCCAGAGGATCAACAAGTAACGACTCTGGCAGGTAGCTGTCAGACAGACACCGGAATGATTACACATAATAAAACCCGAAGAGCCGAAGAAGAAAGGAGCAGATTACTAAAATTGTTCCAATTAAATATTGACCACAATAGGGTAATTAGTGGAATATAATGACGGTATAGAAAGATTGAGGGTGTATTGAAGAGACTGAATGGTCGTGGTAATAATACCATGTCGGGTCCGGTGGTGGGGGAAAGAGGGGAATGAGGGGAGGGAAGGACGCATTAAGCCCTATCAGGTAGTCGTCTTAGATACAAACCCTCACATACAATAGTAGTTGATGTTTACATGTGATGCTGAAGGATGCTTACTCCAGTGTTCCAACATTATTTGGACTTACCCGCACATCTACTGGACTCCAGGTATATTTATCATCTTATATTTGTTTCATTTACCTATGAATAGGAGGTTAATTTAATTTATTTAAGCCCATTCAAAATCTCTTTAGAACAAGAGAATTATTTTCTAAATCATTTTTGTCATATAAAACTAATAGCCTAATTATGTAAAAATAAAATACTTCATCTGACAGTAGTTTAATTTTAAACAGAAATAAAAGTTTTTTAATCTGCCATTGTAACAATATTGGGCTTAGTCGATCATTTTTACAATCAAAATTTAATTTAACGAATCAAATTTCTGTTGATCCATGAATAGACTGCAGCAAGTCTACATGAGCCTTCAATAATTCATATACTTTACATCAGTACTATGCGACTATCTTCATTTGGCAGTTAGTATAACAAAATCATAATTTATCTAAATTTATGACAATCATATATCTGGCTGGACGAGACCGATGGAGCAGTTGAAGGTTATGTAATTTTTTTTTTTTTTTTTTGTTCAGTCGATCCTTGGAATCACATATCGAGTCTCCTACAACAGCTTGGGGCGTTTTTGTTAGCGGTTGGATGAGATTTTCTTTCATATCAAAGATCACTTCAAGTTCTACGGTTTACTTTCTGATTGTTGATAAAAATGTATTTTGTTTTTTCATCGAACCAGTCTCCTATAGTTGTCTGAAAATAATGATTGCGAATGTGTTTTTATAAAATGTTCACAATCGTATTATATGTTTTATGTGTACAAGTGTTCTGTGTGTGTTGGTTTTTTGTTTTGTATACAATTGTTTTTTTTATAAAAATATTATAAATTGTAATTTGTCTGTACTTGTTGAATTTATCTTGCTGCATTGTAACGGGATCATGAATTATTGAATGAGCTGCTAATGACCTCTTACGCCAGCACAACTCAGACTTGTGCTGACTACTAATTCAATTAGTATTTGCTGTTGATGTTGTATACGCACAATAATGAATAAAACTAAATAATATAACAGTTTTTTTCTTTTTTTTTTAGTTTAAACAAACAAACAAATAGTTTGTTGTACCTTTTTTTAGATCGTAAAGAGTAAAACTAAATAACGGTACTTACACCTCATAGTCAAAAGCATAGCTCCTGTTAAATTCACATTTGTATACACATCAACCCATAACTAATAGATTTGCAAATATCTTTAGAATATGGTCCGCTTGTTACTTTGAATCATACATTTTAATAATATTTTTATTGATAAATTATTAAAACTTTGATTTAAACTGTTACATCAACTACGTAATTAATGGAAATACACGCGTTTATGTATTAAACACATTTTTAAATATATTTTACCATAGTAAAAGTAGGGTTATGAAATAACGATATGCAACATGTAATTAAAATATTTAATGAACTATACAAAGAGGTTATTAATCTAAGAAAGGATATGTAATGGTATAAAGAACTATAAATAATGGCATTTTAGTAATACTAAAACTAAAGATAAATAACGGAATAGAAAACAATAAGCTACGTATGAATACCAGTTCATATCAGTATAAATTACAATACGTGAAGACACAAATAATGATAAATATCAGTCCACCTTAAGAAAGATAACAAAATTAATTAATTAACATAATAATAAATAAATAAATAAAAATAAAAAAAAATCAACGATAAGTAAAGGTATAAATAACGAAGTACCAGTAGAGCCAAAGATAAGAAACAGTATATATAATATTATAAGTCACAATGCGTAAATATACTGTATAGTACCTATAAATAACAGAAGGAACATTACAAAAGTAATAGTTTAAGAACTATCAGTAACGGTTTAATTTCTTATTTGTAACGGTTTAACTGATATTTAACTCTAAAGTTAACAATATTACAGTATTAATAGAGATTGGTAACAGTATAAATGGCAGCACGAAAACATGGTATATAAATAACGATAAATAGCATAAAAACTATGTAAAGAACGATACAAAATGGTATATTAATAGCGAAGTAACAGTAACCGATAAGTAACAGTAAAGATAAAAATGTAACAATATTAATAGCGATGGGTAACAATATAAATGATAATACGAAAATATATTTTATGAATAATAGATCAGACAAGGAAAGTAACAGTATAAATGACGATCAGTAACGGTTTTGATTACGTTAAAGGTATACAAACCAAGAAACAGTTTAACTAATGTTGTACATAAATCAAAATAATGAAAAAATAATATTTCCAAGAAAAATTTTATTGCTTATTATATTTAAAACAAATACAAACTATTGTACTCGTAATACTAAGAATTTAAAATTATTTTAATTTAAATTACTTCTCCAATAAAGAATCTGAAATAAATAACCGTAATGATAACAATATTACAGAACGAATAGATCGTAACATTATAAATGACAATACGAAAACAAATATAAAAATAACAGATCACACTACGAAAGTAACAGTATGAATAACGATAAATAACATTATTAATAACGAAGTAACAGTATTGCTTTATAGTGCTTATAGGATCGGTCCAATTAGAAACGCCATCGACGAGCTGTGAGGGAGGGGGGTTGATAGACACAGGTGATAAGCCGGGAACACCATCAAGGAACATAAACCGTCTTGGCAATCGGAAGTCTCCCTACTTGGCATGCATCTAATACAAATAGACACCATAAATTGGGCGCCCTACAGTAAAGTTAGATTGTCTTTCGCCCTCCGTCTTCATTTGGTCCCCCCCCCCCGCCACAGCGGGTGATAAAACAGCTTCTCACACATATTCTATTGTGAAGCCCAGCCGCTATGCTTTGATTCTGATTGATACTGGCCCACGACCGTGACCTTCCCCCAGGCACTCGCTGGTCGTCTCTGTCGCCTCCCTCGCGCTATGCTTTGTAATTGAACATGTCAAGTGTTTTACTTGTTCAATCAAACAACTTAAAAATAACTGAGTTATGGATTCAATATTTGGGCAATAGTAATACAATCTTATCCAAATTTGAAAAGCATTTTTAATTCATATTAAATGCATTTTAAAAAGCAAAAATAGTTACATCGTTTTGTGGTATTCTGGAAAAAATTTGAATCTTTCAACACTTGACGTTGTAATATTTGTATTGGAATAAATCAATGGCTAGCAAATGGTAAATTACAGAAAAATGGTTATCTAATTAGTATGGTTGATAATTGTATTTTTCCGTTAAAATTACAACTGACTTTTTAAATTCGGCATCGCTATCTGAGTCACGTAAAACAATGTGTTTTAAACGTCATTGGTAAATAATAAATTTAATTTGAGAAATGTTTTTCTAAATTGTTACAATAGACTGCTCTATTTTTTCAAAATCGAACAGTACTTTTACATTAAAATACATTATAAAATGTCGACAAACACATTTTGCTTCCTTATGAATGTTGGCCGTATAGAAAACATGTTTTCTCTTCAAATTTCCCCCGGTTTCATCAGCGTTTTTTTCACTGCCTATGAAAGGTAAACTATCAGCTAAATTCCGAGCAATAATAAAATTGGTAACTTATAGATAATTTTGAGGTTGGTTAAGATATCGTTAGACCACGAGATTCTTGTATGACATCACAAATTTTGATAGTTCAACGTTTAGTAACTACAATAGACTAAGAAAAGTTGGCCATAATTTGTTTTAAACAGAAATTTTTACTTTATTTAAACTGAATATTTACAATGCTTTCGTAGTGAGTATTTTTAGTAAAAGAAAATATCACCCAATACTTCAGAAATCCTATCAATTGTCTTCCAAATGATTGTCACTCTTTCTGTCATGTAGGGCGTTATTGTGAAAGGTCGTTTTCTATCAGAGAGAGATACTGAGGTTAGCGACGACGGACTAGGCAAGAGATTTAGTGGGAGACCAGTTAGGTCCAATTAGGACAAGTAATGGATAAGAGGAGAGGATACGGGCTGCCCCGAGGCGATCCAGAGTAGGCTGTTATTAGCTGCCACTTGTTAGCTCACCCTTTCGCACCCAACCCCTACCTGCCACCGAGGGTGGGTGTGATTATCCTGGGCCGACCTTGACCGGCCTTAACCCTTGCTTCCTGTCTATGTAGTCCAGCTGGTGTATTATTGTCTCAGGGATACACGCTTTTGTTCCAGAAGGGAACTTGTTTATTTAGATAACAAACGTAGGGAGAGTTTGGTAAAGTAGGATGTGATTTGCCGGAGTGGTAGCTCAGTGGCTAAGGCTTTGGACTTCAGAGAGTAAGTTCCAAGGATTGAATTCCCAACTGAGCTGACTCTTGGTACTTCACTCGTTGAAGGAAGCTCATAATCAAATCAAATATTTTTACTGTTCTTGACACTATAATTGCATAACAAACGTCATTACATTAAATTCAAATAAATGAGCTTATAAATCCATTTAATAATTAAAAACTAGTGATCCATAACAGATCTATGAACAGACCTTCAGGCCCATGTGAAGTAGCTAGTGAAGTTTTTATAAAAAATATGTCGAGAAATGAATATATGGACAAGAGGAAGAGAACATATAGTGCCCAGACTATATCAAACTAAGATGAAATCTGTAAATAGTGTTTAGTGGAAGGAAAGGAAAAAGATAACACGCCCATAGAGCCAAAAATGATGACAAATAGATGAAATATGGAATCTTTTACGTGCACATCTGAGCTGGCATGGTTTAGCTGAGATAATTGTTAAGGCTTCTTTCTGATTGCGGAGATTAATAAGGTTCTTTTCTCAAAATGAGCTTGCGGTTGGAACTTCACTCGTTGGAAAAGTTCACGAGAAGGCAAGCAGGCCATGTGAACTGGCAAACGAAGTAAACATAAAAATAAAATAAAGGCCAAACTTTAAAAGAAGCCACGAAATAAAAATAAACGTATCATGGGGAGTCTTGACCTTTTTCATCACCAAAGGTGATTTTCATTTACATTTTGAATAAAGTTATGTTAAATGAATTCTGACACGCACATTGGACCCAGAACCAGTGTACGACAAGGTAACAATTTATTTTCTCAATCATTGCTACCACTCAAAGAGCTCTAAACTCTTGGAGAAAGTGTGAGAAGTGGTGACTGTGACAGTTTGTCATAGACGGACTCACGCTGTCCAGTGGCAAGTACCCAGACACGTGTCAGGTGACAATGGCCTCTGACACGGTCGTGACGACCAGCCACGACCACTCCAGTTTGACGGCTGAACACTGTTTAATGCTACCGAACCGACTGGAACGGAAGGCGGAAGTAAAGAAATCCAGTGACAAAAGCAAAAATCCGTGTCAGGTATGTTGCTTTCATTTTGATGTTGAAAGTCACCACTTGAAAATAGTAAAAGAACAGAAAACTTCTATAGTTTTGTAGTTTTGTGTTCGTATTGTTTTAAAGCTCAAAAATATCGTAGAATGTGCTCGCAAGAAACGTCCCATGATTTGAACGAGAAAATTAGCACTTTCATCTCCACTCAAAATATATTATTAACCTCTGAACAAATCAGAACAACATTGGATAAACCCTTGTAATTCTCTTAGACAAATCTGTTTCATATTCTCTAATGGATCAAAATATAATACAGAACATAGTTCAAAAGAAAAGCAACAAGGGCAACAAAAGTGAATATTATTTTCAACATTCACGAAGATTCACTGTCGGATATCCATCATCCTCTCTCTATTACTCAAGCTTTAGCCATACATTTCTAAATCATATAATCCTTCTTCTTCAACGATTCATATTCTTGACTTAATAACAACAATCTCCTCACTCCACCATCACTGTTTCCATCATATATTATCTACCATCAAGATACCCTAGTGCCTCTGTAAATCAAGCTGTCAATTCTCATCAGTAGTGTACTGTATCAATGAGAGAAGGTAAGTCAGTAAGTTTGTTATACTATGGTGGAGGGGAGGGCCGTAGAAGCGTCGTGTAAGTACAGTCTGACCTCATGTTCTGTTGCAGGAAGCCCTCGGTTGACGATGTGGGCCACCCTACGTCCGTGAACCCCCGGTGAGTACCTCCATTGCCTTTCCCTCAACAAGTAGTACCTCGCCAGTTGATGGAAGTCAGATGATAAAAACAGAAATATATGTGAACATAGTTATCAGAAACTCAAATAACTAAAGATACATATTTCGTGGTATATGGAAAACTACTGCGCTTTGTTCACCTGTAACAGGCAGGTCTTTGTATGAGGCGTTGTCATTATGAACGGAGAGTGAAAGAGAGATATCACAATTCGCAAACCAGTTTTGGTCCTCCAGCAACCATGCTCAGTCTACAAACTCTCGACGCGCTGCAAAGCGGACAGCCGCCAAATTACCAAAATTAGTATGATACTGTTTAGCATGGTCAGTAGTTAGTTAACATGTAGTGAGAAGTATTGACTTTTTTTTCTGCAGAGAAGAAGAAATCTATGCAACAAGAGCTTAGATTTGGAAAAGTGTAACCAACGTTATTTCAAATTGTTTTGCCAAAAAGAACGGCCTGACCCGATGAAACATTCACTGGGCACGAGAAAACTTCCTTGGAGATCTATTTTATTTCTCGGCCAAAAATCAATGTCTGGTTCAGTAGAGTAGTGTCTAATCATGAAATTCGGGAAAAAAGTTATACGACGTCCTTATAAAAATGATGATCTAAATAGAATGGCCAGGCCCACTGAAACATACAGCGACCATTGGAAAAGGTGCTCCGGTTGTTGGCTTGGTTGGTAAGATCCCAGTCCTCTTCATCAGACTTTTGACATTAATCAGCTGATGACCCTTTGTCGTTACATTATTGGCTAGTGATGTTGTCTAGGGGAAAATATGTTAGCTTGCTACAAAGTGTTCATACAAAAACAGCCGTATCTTGATTACCGCCGTTTTAAAAGTAAATAAACACGCATCAATGAAAGTATTTCAACACATGATTGGGTTTAAATCAAGTGAACGTTTTGGGGCAATTTTGATTCAGTACTTATCATTTTAGGCAATTCAGGCAACGATGAAAAGTAAACTTTTGGTTAGTTTAAGTTTTAAAAAATCCATACATTTCGCACACCCTCAAAGTTACAGTTTTTCACTTTGTTAAATAAATTTGCGTACATCCACACAACAGATCAGTAAGAATCAAAGTAAGAAATTTAAATCATAAATATTGAGCTGAATCATTCCACTCCCACACGGTGACCGCATGATAATCACCATCAATAGTACGCTTGGTAGTAAAAACCTAATAAATCATTGTTAAGCCGATATTAGAATTATTGTCATACTTAATTATTTGACGTCTTAATTCTATTTGATAGCTCGGCTTTAAAGAAAAAGAGGTATTTTTTAAATGTGACCATACAACGTCCAACAAAAATCTTCTCACGAAATTTCACTAGAGACTTTTAATTAATCTCACAACATCGGTTTTAAATTGTGGAGTTTCAAATAAAAGAAGTACAAATCAAAAAGACAGGTGATAAATCTTATCCATATTGGTCGGTTATTACAGGGAGATGTTTAATACCTATAATAACCTTCATCTGGACTTGTTTTGGCAAACAGTAAATAGTAAAGGCGGCGATATCCCGGCTCGATACCAGGACCCAATCACCGGCGATTATCTTCCTCCTCGAAGTAATGGCCTTTTGTCTCGAGAGCGCCCTCTTTGTTCTCTAGGTTTAATCAATTTACGTGTAACTTGAGGATTGAAATTGTAGTGGCCTTTGTGTTGTAAGTGAATTAAATCATGGTTAAAGCTCCCGGTGCTCTGCAACGGTCAAGTGTGGCGCCAAGCGGTCAATATGGTGTGGAAGAAGGTCTTTCGCATTCACAGTACATGGATAAGTGTGAATTATGTGGAATAGAATGTGAAAGGTGTTTAGGATCATTATTAGCTTTACAGTTTTTACTGTCTTGACCTCAGAACTATTGTACTCTAAACGTACTGTCGTTGACTTTATTGAATAAACAAGAACTTTCAGCTCATATAGTTACGTGAAGCCGTTTACCGTTCGGTGCTAGTAATGTCCTATTGTCGTTGACTGTATTGAATAAACAAGAACTTTCAGCTCATATAGGTTACGTGAAGCCGTTTACCGTTCGGTGCTAGTACTGTCCGATTGTCGTTGACTGTATTGAATAAACAAGAACGTTCAGCTCATATAGGTTACGTGAAGCCGTTTACCGTTCGGTGCTAGTACTATCCGACTGTCGTTGACTGTGTTGAATAAACAAGAACTTTCAGCTCATATAGGTTACGTGAAGCCGTTTACCGTTCGGTGCTAGTACTATCCGACTGTCGTTGACTGTGTTGAATAAACAAGAACTTTCAGCTCATATAGGTTACGTGAAGCCATTTAGCTGTTCGGTGCTAGTACTGTCCGATTGTCGTTGACTGTGTTGAATAAACAAGAACGTTCAGCTCATATAGGTTACGTGAAGCCGTTTACCGTTCGGTGCTAGTACTATCCGATTGTCGTTGACTGTGTTGAATAAACAAGAACGTTCAGCTCATATAGGTTACGTGAAGCCGTTTACCGTTCGGTGCTAGTACTATCCGATTGTCGTTGACTGTGTTGAATAAACAAGAACTTTCAGCTGATATAGGTTACGTGAAGCCGTTTACCGTTCGGTGCTAGTACTATCCGACTGTCGTTGACTGTGTTGAATAAACAAGAACTTTCAGCTCATATAGGTTACGTGAAGCCGTTTACCGTTCGGTGCTAGTACTATCCGACTGTCGTTGACTGTGTTGAATAAACAAGAACTTTCAGCTCATATAGGTTACGTGAAGCCGTTTACCGTTCGGTGCTAGTACTATCCGACTGTCGTTGACTGTGTTGAATAAACAAGAACTTTCAGCTCATATAGGTTACGTGAAGCCGTTTACCGTTCGGTGCTAGTACTATCCGACTGTCGTTGACTGTGTTGAATAAACAAGAACTTTCAGCTCATATAGTTACGTGAAGCCGTTTACCGTTCGGTGCTAGTAATGTCCTATTGTCGTTGACTGTATTGAATAAACAAGAACTTTCAGCTCATATAGGTTACGTGAAGCCGTTTACCGTTCGGTGCTAGTACTGTCCGATTGTCGTTGACTGTATTGAATAAACAAGAACGTTCAGCTCATATAGGTTACGTGAAGCCGTTTACCGTTCGGTGCTAGTACTATCCGACTGTCGTTGACTGTGTTGAATAAACAAGAACTTTCAGCTCATATAGGTTACGTGAAGCCGTTTACCGTTCGGTGCTAGTACTATCCGACTGTCGTTGACTGTGTTGAATAAACAAGAACTTTCAGCTCATATAGGTTACGTGAAGCCGTTTAGCTGTTCGGTGCTAGTACTGTCCGATTGTCGTTGACTGTGTTGAATAAACAAGAACTTTCTGCTCATATAGGTTACGTGAAGCCGTTTACCGTTCGGTGCTAGTACTATCCGATTGTCGTTGACTGTGTTGAATAAACAAGAACGTTCAGCTCATATAGGTTACGTGAAGCCGTTTACCGTTCGGTGCTAGTACTATCCGATTGTCGTTGACTGTGTTGAATAAACAAGAACTTTCAGCTGATATAGGTTACGTGAAGCCTTTTACCGTTCGGTGCTAGTACTATCCGACTGTCGTTGACTGTGTTGAATAAACAAGAACTTTCAGCTCATATAGGTTACGTGAAGCCGTTTACCGTTCGGTGCTAGTACTATCCGACTGTCGTTGACTGTGTTGAATAAACAAGAACTTTCAGCTCATATAGGTTACGTGAAGCCGTTTACCGTTCGGTGCTAGTACTATCCGACTGTCGTTGACTGTGTTGAATAAACAAGAACTTTCAGCTCATATAGGTTACGTGAAGCCGTTTACCGTTCGGTGCTAGTACTATCCGACTGTCGTTGACTGTGTTGAATAAACAAGAACTTTCAGCTCATATAGGTTACGTGAAGCCGTTTACCGTTCGGTGCTAGTACTATCCGATTGTCGTTGACTGTGTTGAATAAACAAGAACGTTCAGCTCATATAGGTTACGTGAAGCCGTTTACCGTTCGGTGCTAGTACTATCCGATTGTCGTTGACTGTGTTGAATAAACAAGAACTTTCAGCTCATATAGGTTACGTGAAGCCGTTTACCGTTCGGTGCTAGTACTATCCGATTGTCGTTGACTGTGTTGAATAAACAAGAACGTTCAGCTCATATAGGTTACGTGAAGCCGTTTACCGTTCGGTGCTAGTACTGTCCGATTGTCGTTGACTGTGTTGAATAAACAAGAACTTTCAGCTCATATAGGTTACGTGAAGCCGTTTACCGTTCGGTGCTAGTACTGTCCGATTGTCGTTGACTGTATTGAATAAACAAGAACTTTCAGCTCATATAGGTTACGTGAAGCCGTTTACCGTTCGGTGCTAGTACTGTCCGATTGTCGTTGACTGTATTGAATAAACAAGAACTTTCAGCTCATATAGGTTACGTGAAGCCGTTTACCGTTCGGTGCTAGTACTGTCCGATTGTCGTTGACTGTATTGAATAAACAAGAACTTTCAGCTCATATAGGTTACGTGAAGCCGTTTACCGTTCGGTGCTAGTACTGTCCGATTCAAAATTATGGATACTCAAGTTTGAACATAAACTCACATTAACCACTGGACTAACAAACAAATACATATTTATCAAAGTTTTCCTTATTTTCTTCTACGTTAACCTATATTATGTTTAACATTTTCATTATTTTTAAATTTTTTAAAAAAATCTTCGTATTTGCAGCCACTCTAGGCTAGTTTCGTCTGCTACAGGAAGTGGTACTATTTTCCTATCTCTCTTCGTTTCTTATAGATATCTATTCATTGCTAGGGGTTACTCCAGCACGCTTCACCCCGTCACTCACTACACCCGTGTCATCTCGGCCTCGGTTTGTGGTTCATGACTACTAACAGGGGCGTACCCAGGGGGGCATAGGCAGCCCGGCCTCCCCAAACCTATTTTTTTTAAGAAACAATGGGGAGCAACACTTAACAATAACTGTAGTAATGGGCAATAAATGAAAATGGTTTCTTCATCATTATTGAGGGTAGCCATTTCTTCATAAATTTAATCATTTGTAAGCTTAACTACTTATATGTATCATTATACATAGTCTGCAAATAAAGACGTTTTTTACATGTATTAGTCGGCACTCTCCAAACACCAACCCTTGCTACGCCCCTGACTACTAACAGCAGGAGGACCAAAAACAACAAAACCAATATTATTTTTGTTTAGCATGGAAAATCATTGAATTTTTAGGCCCAATGGAATGGAGCCCAGGTTTTTTTGCATTTCTAATATATTTCCCACTATCCTTGGCTCTTAAGCTTAAAATGAATCCATTCAAGTTCTCTGTCTCCTTCCTAGCTCGAGAAAGTTGGTAATCGATTCACTTACGGATTCAAATACATAGATGTTGTTAGTAATTTAACCTATTTAGGAAGGTGAGAATATACCAAGACAATCACAACCCTGACGGCTCTCGAGAGCCTCCCGGTTTCAAGTACCAATGAGATCCGTGGACATGTTGTTAAGGGTGTAACGAGGGTTTGGCGGCCGGCGGCGCGGGACAGAGGCGCGGTATGTAAATAGTTCGCACCTGTCCTTTGTCTCGGACACGGCCAGTGTTGCCAATCACCCGCCCGTCAGGACTGGACAGCCCCGCTGGCTGGACCTATTGTTGGCCAATTAACCTCCTCAGCCTGAAAACATCGATCTTGCATACATCACTGCCTTAGTTCACTTTGATCAATTAATGTTTCTGAAACTGACGTAATTTTGTAAATCAACTGTAGTTAATAAACAAAAAGTTATTACTGATTGGGAAATATAAATCAAATTATCTAAATTTTGTAAAAAAAAGCAAAAATATCATAAAAGCCT
This sequence comes from Stictocephala bisonia, assembly GCA_035578905.1. Taxonomy (NCBI): domain Eukaryota; kingdom Metazoa; phylum Arthropoda; class Insecta; order Hemiptera; family Membracidae; genus Stictocephala; species Stictocephala bisonia. Next base: position 3,454,919 of record JAQJVL010000034.1, on the reverse strand, counting down.
ATTTATTTACTTGTCATTTTGATATGTTCTTGCATTTACACAACTTGATAACATTTCAGATTGAAATCATTTTATGGATTTACGTGCATATTTTGTACGGAAGAGAATTGCATATCAGGCTCGTCAGTTATCTGAAAATTAGACCAACACTAAGTGGTTCGTATTCCAGGTAAAGCTGTAGGTGCCTTATCTGACCAGGCTATTAATAAATGGCTCTTTCTAACTAGTAATCAACCTTATTTCGTAACAATGACTACACTTGTTCATCTACACTCACCAAACTCATTCGCTCCTCATTCGCCAAATCCATATCTTTACGATCGGCATCATGAGGATGAATAATGAATAGTTTAAAAATACATCACTAAATATTTCAAATACTTTTACAACTTACCAATTTATACAGCCAATGAAAATAAATGACTAGCAGTTAAAGAAAGTGAGAAATGCCACTAGCATAATTTGTAAAAATTAGAAGTCTACTTCGAAAAGCGTTATAATGATTAATTTTCAGTATTTAAATATAAATAAAAGTATGTAATTAAACAATTTCACTTCAAAGCAATACCATCGAAAATATCAGATTTTACTTTAGAAATAAGAATGAATTTTGGAAAAGGGGTGGACAATTAAACTAATATAAAGAACAAAAATCAACTCACTTTAATCCACCATCAACGTTACATATAATAATAAATAATAATAATAATAATAAATAATATTACTGATGTTATTGACTCTTCAGTATATATTACTGTACAGTATATTACTGACTTAATTGAAGTATAACATAGTTTAAAATGATTCTTTAAAGACAGCTATTCTGTTAGGTCTCTTTTAAAAAATGTCTATTCTAAATCATTTTTGAAAATGTATTAGAGAAGAGTTATTGGTCGATAATTTTCACTGTGTTATTTACGACATGCATCCTGAGTAGGCTAATATTCTGTCTTAAGTGAACCCAAGTAAGCACTAAATGACTAACAGTCTTGTCTAGAACATTGTATTGTCCACAAACTGATCGCCACATAAAAGATGTGACCACGGGCGTCAGCGAGGGGTCGAACGTGCTCGGTGGTCAGCGCGTGTCAACACGTCTCATGCACCTCACGTGCACAGAGACCTTGACCCGTACGTGTCTCCACTAACTAGACACCTTACTGCATCGGATCTTGACAAGCTGATTAGCTGATAGGAAGGTCTTCCCCCTTAAGATAACGATAAATATTCATATTACTTTATGTGTATGTGTAAAAATTTGTAAGACACTTGTTAAAAAGTGACATTGAAAGACACAAATGTCAACATCCTTATCACCTGATTCGTACTTAAAAGATCTCAGAGATATATAGGCTCATCAAACATATTCTCACATGAATCCCACCCACCCTACCTAAACAATACCTTAACTAGTCCTGTATAATGAATAATTACAGTAAGTAGAGGTTATTATAAACTGACTTCTCATTGTCAGGGTTGAATTTCGATAGTAGTCACATCTTTTACAGAAATACTCACAATTTGGTTGTACGTTGCAAAACGTCTATTTTTATTAGTATTTACTCGTGAAATTTATATAAAAACTATCTAAATCAACAGTTCTCTTGATGGTTATTCTTTGTATAATTTAATGTGTATAAAAAACTAACCATATGATTTCATGAGTTCTCAATTAAACTTTTGAAATTTCACAAATCTTGTAAATTATTTATTTTGCATATTTAAAGTTACAGTATTTGAAAAGTATAACACTTACAAATATTAATAATTTTGTTTATTTTTGTTGTTCAAAACTAAATATCTTTTTAATTTTTTTTGTATTATTTTGAAGGAGAATTTGACTTAATCATAAATTATTTCTTATGTTTTTAAATATTTTACAAGAAAAGAAATTTTCTACTTTTTATTTATTAAGATATAAAAAACAAAAATATTTTTCAAAAGAAGTGTTTGAAATAGTCCTGAATGTTGAATTGTTTTGCAGTTTAAATTATTACTTTTATTCAAGTTAAATCGACTTTTAAATTTGATAAATTGATAATAAATATATATTGATTTGCAAAGATAAAAAAACATTGCATATAACAGTAATATATATATACATATATTTCTAAGGAAAAGTATACTCATAACATTAAAATAAATTTACTTTTTCTTTTGTTTATGGGTCTTATGAAAGTAATAAGATTACAACAGTAGACCGTACATTTGAAATTATATTCAATATTGTCTGTATGTATATAACAGAAATACAAATTGATGTTCTCTATTACGCCTTACCAATCATATTGATGTCAATAATTGAGTCATGTTCGAAATGCAAACAAAATTCGATCATTAGTTAGTTACCTTATACTGTCGACAATACTTAATTCCAGTCCTATTTTTTATAACTATAATACAAAACTGAAAATCAAAAGACGAAAATTATAATGTACAGTAGTTGGACTTCAAAAAAGTCATAATAATTGGTAATTTTACTTGTTCAATATTTTATGTTCGTTGTAGAGTTGACTGTAAATTTAAAATAGTGGTCTTTATTTTATTTTTAGTATTTATATTTAAATCATGATATAGAAAATTAGTTGGAGGAAAATATTTATCATTTGATTTTTGAAAAATATTGATTACGCCGATGTTAGAGCTGCAGTTAGATTGTCGCAACTCGAACATTAGGAGTCTTCTTTGACACTTGCCAAAATGTGGGATCCTTGTAGCATGCACAAACATTCATGTATTTAAATTAAATAAATCAAAAAGGAAACTATGTAAAAATTGATGCTTTTGTTCATAATTACATTTTAATAACAATCATTTTTATTTACAAAATAACAGTACGCAACAATTTTTCACGATACAAGACTATATAGCCTACAGGGAAGAGAAAACATATGGTGCGACTTCTCTTGTAAAAGTAGAATCTTGTACATGACCATGTTTACAAAGAACATACGTTTTGACGCCATTAGCGACATTTCATTTTTTTCAGGGGGGCGATCCACGAGGAGTTGAACGAAACTCTTCAACGTAAGTCTAGTTCGACCCACCCGCCCGCCCCGACATGGACATTGGTACTGATCCACCCACCCGACCCTACACGTACAGTGGTACTGACCACCCACCCGCCCCAACACGCACAGTGGTACTGATCCACCCACCCACACACGTACAGTGATATTGACCCACCCATACACGTACAGTGATATTGGTGGTATCAAATTAAAGGTATATTCAATAAAACTTAATTGCCGCAAACCGGATCTCTTAAGGCTTATCCTTTCCAGAGTAGCGGTCATTTGAATTTCAAAGTAACTAATTTGAACAATATTATTTTTCAGCTTTTTAACGGTTTTAAATACATTATTCTGATAAAAAATTATACTTTATGGAACAAGATTATTAAAAAAAAAAAAAAAATTAAATAAACTATCAAATTATTTATGGAACAAAATTTACGTTGTTGTGAAAGCGTTTCCATATTTTTTCCACCCTTTATATAGTTAGTATTGTCTTCATGACCCGCAAAATTCTTCAATCTTCTTATCTCTCATAGTTCTTCTGGAATATATACGTTTTTCCTGAAAAAAGACAAAATTATTTGCTTGTAATCTATAAATATGATAGGCAACAAGCAGAATGTCTGATTAGGTAAAAGCATAGCAATGATATTCATTTGGTAGATGTACTAGTTTATATATGTGTTGTGTAAGGCGTATAGTCCTTCAGTGGGAACTGACTGTTCCTTTTCATTCCAATCAAAGCTACTCTTCTTTCTTCAGCACATTTCATATCAGAGAGAAAAGGACATTAATATATTCAGTACAAGTAAACGTCACGCAAAACAAATTTATTACAATATAAGCACAAAATGCACAAATATATTACAATACAAGTACAAAATGCACAACTATTATGGTGATCGATTTCGGTGAACCACGCTCACCTTCCTCAGACCAGAGGGATTCACAAAAGAATGGAAAATGGTGATCAACAACTCAATTTATAGGCCTATGATCACGTGACCCCAATCATAGGCCTATTTTTGGGGCTCACGTGATCATAGGCCTATAAATTGAGTTGTTGAACACCATTTTCCATTCTTTTATGAATCCCTCTGGTCTGAGGAAGGTGAGCGTGGTTCACCGAAATCGATCACCATAATAGTTGTGCATTTTGTACTTGTATTGTAATATATTTGTGCATTTTGTGCTTATATTGTAATAAATTTGTGTTGTGTGACGTTTACTTGTACTGTATATGTACCAACACGTATTATGCTAATTAAAAAGCCATTAATATATTATATACTTATTAATAAGTGAAACGTTTCGCTCCTCGAAAAATAACAAAACACGAGTTTCTATTCTAAGTGTATGGTTTGTAATAATAATTTTATCGTAACACTTAAAGATTCATTTGAACTATTTTAGTTAACCAAAAGATGATTTTTGTAAAAATTGAGTTAAAAAAAATATTTTTAAATATGTGAAACTTCAAATGTAATTCTTGACAATTTTAAATTTAAAATATTCATAATATCGACTTGTGGTCCACTAGATCGTGCAATGAATAATCATACAATGTTCACTATTATTCGCAATAATAATAAATAATAATCGTACAGTTGAAACAGATAAGAAAGGTTAAGCCCGTTGATAGTGAAACTGCACGGCTACCAATAGGGAAACTAGATAATAGGGAAACTGTCGACTTCCCAGCAGCGACTTGGCGGTCTGGAACTGGGATGATTTATCCCAGCATGGACGTAACGATTGGAACCTATGTATATATTGATTAACATCGGAACTTAAAAAAAGAAAACATAATATTTTTTAATATGAACTTGACATTTCTAGAAGCAGTTTGTTTTCTTACGTGACGAAGACCAATAAATACTAGAAAACATAATATTTTTAATATGAACTTGAAATTTCTAGAAGCAGTTTGTTTTCTTACGTGACGAAGACCAATAAATACTAGAAAACATAATATTTTTTAATATGAAGATTACTACACTTAATAATATTACTGTATATAAAACCATCCACATTGTTATGGTTTAATGTTAGGCCTATTATTGCTTAATAAATGTACAGCTAATCACTAGCTGCTTGCAAAGCTTCAAAAAACAACGTTTACATAAATACCTTATATCCTATGAGCACTATTCTTGTTTAGAATTGTATTTTAAATATTATTATGAAACAAATGTTCATAATAAATAATCTTTTTGCCATTTTCGGGTGTTAAATCTCTCTAAAGTAAATAAGAGTGGTCTACGACTTTATGTTTCTATATTCAATTATTATGGTTTTAAGCTTTTAATAAGTTCTGCCTTACAAATCAATATCGTCATTAAATATCGGAAGTAAAAACAATTAGATTTTTCCCATCTCCACTTTAAAAAAAATAGTCAAATGAAACCATCTCCATTTCATTTGTGTTAGTGTACTCTAAATCGGCAATCAATCGTTTTTTATTTCAATTAATGTCAAACGGAAAATAAAAGCTCAAAAATTATCTTTTTCCGATTAGTGAAAATACGGCTTTATTATTCTTTAAAATTAGTCAAACCCCAATATAAACAAATCCGTTCATGTGATCCATGGAAGTAGTGTTATTATGTGAGTAGTTGGGAATGTTAGCGGGTGAGGTAAAAGGACGTGGTGTGAAACTCACGCACCGCCAATCAGCTGATCGCGACAATTAACAGATGTTTTGAGGAGCTAATATTCTGATAACGGCGAGTTCTGAAGCACGGGCGGGTGATGACGTGTCCGATACCATCGGAACTCTAATTTTCCACAAATGGATGGAAAAGAGCGAGGGCCGTAGTGGGGTGGGGGATACAGGTGCTCGACTCGCTGATGAGATATTGGTACGGCCCCCAAGGTCGGCCCCCCAATCAAAGTTTCAGTCGAAAACTAATTTAAGTAGATGAGAATAATGCATATTAAGATCGGAGGGAGGATCGTGTGGCCTAATAACAGGGGACGGTTTACTTGTAATGAATTGAACGCCGTAATCACTGCGCGGCCTCGGTTTGTAATCAAATTAAAACCGTTTGTGGGAACCGAGGTCATATGACATTCTTACAGGTCTTACATAAAATTTAATTGCAATATTTCTTTGGCGATTTTGTTAAATATTGGTACAGAGGGTTATTATGCGAAATAATATTAAAATTGTAAATTTAACAAGTCAAGAATCTAGCTTGCCTACAAAATTACAACAACAAAATCACACTCGAAAAGTGTTTATCACGATGAAAGAAATAAATTACTCAAATGAGTGTTGACATAGTGTGTACATGTTCTTGAAGGGAGGTTGAGTCACTTTTGATTTTAATGTCCAATTAGTGTATTTGTGAAAATGCCGTACGTAAAATATTAGTCTCAGATTTAAAAATAAAAATTGAAGCTCTTATGACGAAATATTCCTTTTTCATTTTTCTCACTTGTCCTTAAATTTGATTAAAAAAGTACAGAGTACTCTTTCCAGACCTCTGTATTTTTTTCTCGATCTCTTAATTAGTTGTTGTACAAATTTTGACATTATTGAATTAAAAAAAGTGAGTTCATGGATAACCTGAAACAAATGTAAATTATTAAAAGGATTGTTAAAGTATTTCTTCTGTATAACGTTGTTATGGAGTTAATTACGACATAGATTCACGATGTTCTACATTGACCTTGTGAGTGTTGGTAGTTGTAGTTTGTTAGTCTTCGTTCATTTTACAACGACTTAACATTTAAAGGCGTTCGATCAAACACTATTTTCGAATGTTTTTTATTAAAGGTGTTAAGTCTTCCCATAAGTAATAAATGTGTTTAGAGAACAAAATTCGAAACAATTTTGATGGAGATATGGCTACTATGAGAGGCTAAGTTGGTCTTTCTAGGTACATTACCTATTAAGAAACCACGAAATATATTTTATAAAAAAATGTTGAGAATATAGTGGACAAAATGTACTAACTAAGCAAGTGTAAATTACAACTTAATAAAACTTATTTTTTTAAATAACCAATTAAAGTTTTATAAATAACATTACATTTCATTACTATGAATGAGGGAGTTTTGTGCATTTGTTCAATTTGAGGGGGACCGAAGGTGGGGGTGGTGAAGGAGAGAGAGGAGTGAAACATTTATGTGTGTTAGTGAGGCAGACTCTTTGCTAATCCTTGCGACAGTTTGCGTAAAATCTAAATCTAAACTCCTTAGAGCGCCCAACTAAGCGCCTAAATGAACACCTCTAATGAGGTTTACCAGATGAATATCATTCCTAACGATACTACTGTATATGTATGGCTGGGTGGGTGGGTTAATAACACTGCATGTGTATGGGTCAGTACCGAATCTATCTACGAGAACCGAATCTATTTTGCAAAGCAAGAAACCAAATTAGCTAGTCTTGTTCTTATATGGAAACAAATTTGATCAGACACAACAAATCAAAAAAGGCTGCACACGAAAATTTCACTCTATTCAGTTCTTAAACGCAACCCAAAGTTTCACGTGCAATTGTTTTGCAGAATCTAACGTCAGTACAAAAACTTTATTTTGGTGAGTTTAGAGATGCCATTAATCTCATAGTCTCACCAGACAATATAACAGACTACACTCTCTGGAATGTCGTAAATTGATTACCATATCCAGAATTTGCAATGATTTATTTGTTTATAATTATCATTTATTTCTTCTTGTCCTAAGTATAACTATTTCGCGCAGTTTAGGTGACCTTAGGGGTGATTATTGGAATTATTTTAGATTTTCTAATAACTATAGTAACAACGTTCTTCTTTTCACAGTTGAAAATTACCATAAGAGAAATTGGAAGGGAACCTTCCTTACGTGTTGCTGTATACGGTGTATTACGTCAGACCCAGTTCCCAGGATGCACTGCGGGTGTCGCCACATCCAGCGGTCCCCAGTTACCTGTAGTTAGCCCATCTCCATGTCTCGACCGTGCCTAATGTCCCCCATGTACGGTGCTTTCCACTCCTTACCTAGATTCGTACAAATCCATGTTCTCGGTAGGCAAGAAGAACTATTAAATACGCTCAGTTTAACATAGCGATTGTATTTAATAGTTTTAAACTGTGTATAAAATCTATTAAAGGAATAAACAGTACATAACATTGACTTAGAAATTGAACAGACTGATCATGCGCCTTAATTTAATGCGACGGTTGCATTTTTAACATGAACTTAAATGTCGGTTTCTGCCATTGAATTCCAACAACATATTTTTAAACAAATTACAACCAAATAAACATTGTAATAACGTTGTAAGTACATGAGGCACATGCATGGAACTACGGATAGGCCTATATGAATAGTAGTGCCTGCTCATTACAACTCTTCCTTAAATTGAGAATTCATTCTACTTTATCTCCTGACCAACTTTATTCTGGCATTTACAATCATGTACATGCCAGTCTCATGACACCTCCCGTTTGTTCCATCAAGTATAGGCAGGGTTGGTGGTTCTTACACACTCCGTACATTACGTATACAAGCCTCGCTGTCATCTCCACGTCCCGTTTGTTCCATTAAGTATAGGCAGGGTGGGTGGGTCTTACACACTCCGTACATTACGTATACAAGCCTCGCTGTCACCTCCACGTCCCGTTTGTTCCATTAAGTATAGGCAGGGTGGGTGGGTCTTACACACTCCGTACATTACGTATACAAGCCTCGCTGTCACCTCCACGTCCCGTTTGTTCCATCAAGTATAGGCAGGGTGGGTGGGTCTTACACACTCCGTACATTACGTATACAAGCCTCGCTCTCACCTCCATGTCCCGTTTGTTTCTCCATAATGCGACATTGATACTGAACTCCATCAGAAACTGCTTTGCCAACGATATAATTAAACTTTCATCCCAACCATTATTTTCCACTCAGTTTTATCCGCTTTAAGGCAGTTATATGGCGACAGGTTGGGACAGCTGATCTGTTTAGAATGACAAACTCCGAGGAAATGTGCTGACGTTTTAATAGACTTTAAACTAGATAAACAATGTCATGCACGTTATGACAATCTCAATGTGTTGTTACTACTTACTTAAATTAAATTTAGTAAGTAATTTAAATTAAATTAGCTATCAGTGTAATTTAAAGAAAAAAATTACAGTGCCATCACGATTGTCAAAATTTTAATATAAACAGTAAATGAATTAATACGATTTTCTTAAAAGCTGTGTTTATTGGTTAACTGACAATGTGTCCGTTGATTCTTATTACCTGCAATTTCTATTTACCAAGCCTTAGGACCAGTGCCGAATTTAGGGTCCGAGCGGCCCCCGTCCCTTAGATGGATCTTCCTAGGCGTAATTGTGAGCAAGCCAACTTTTTAATAATTAGATATGGTTTATTATCTCAACGGGCGGCTAGTCACCGAGAACCACATCACTGTTCAGGCTGCTGGACAAATATGTTACATTTACACTACAGCACAGCCTCACTTAGATTTTTTATATATTTTAAATATTTTAAAGATTTTTCATTTTAATTTTGTATATAAGAGCACATATTATAAGTGTAGATTTAAGGATTTTTAAAATGTTGGTTTTCAATTAATAACTAGTAGACAATTGATAAGTGACACTCTCGTATCACCGAAGATATTAGGCCGGTCTTGTGCCTCATCAGCATTCTGGAGAGCCCTCAGACATGACCACCGCAACCTCTAAACCCATCCTAATTCAATTTGCTGAAGGAAGCAGTTAGGGATAGACGTCGTACGTGTGGAGAGATATAGGTCACTCCAGTATCACCAGAAGGCAGGCCGGTCTTGTATCTCATCAGCATTCTGGAGAGCCCTCAGACATGACCACCGCAACATCTAAACCCATCCTAATTCAATTTGCTGAAGGAAGCAGTGATAGAGAGTCGTCGTACTTGTGGAGAGATGTAAGTCACTCCCGTATCACCAGAGGGCAGGCCGGTCTTGTGTCTCATCAGCATTCTGGAGAAACCCATCTTAATTCAATTTTCTGAAGGAAGCATTGAGGGAAGACACGTCACACGTGAGGATATATGTAGGTCACTCCCGTATCACCAGAGGGCAGGCCGGTCTTGTGCCTCATCAGCATTCTGGAGAGCCCTCGGACCTGACCACCGCAACCTCTATACCCATCCTAATTCAATTTAAACTAGTTTGGACAACCTTCCACTCTTACTTCCGCGAGTTGCCATCGGCATGCGCTCCACGGCACGCCGCGTCTCTTTAATTTGTGCTAATTCATTCAACCCTTCCGCCTCACTTCAGTGTAGAGTAGTCTTCATCTAGTGAGATCGTATTTGTACCAGTAGTGCGACATTTACTGTTCAACTGTACGTAACAAGTTTTATACACTACCTTTTGTGAAAACATTCTTGCACGACAAGTTGTGTAACCTGCTGTTGCAGAACCATTCTGGATCAAACACACTCGAGCTTTGATTTTATCTAAATCAAATTAGAACTCAATCCAGCTGTGACCACTGATTACACATTACTCATGTAAAATCGTAATAATTTCTGTCTACTAAATGAAACATTTAGGCTACTGAAGAATTATTCCTTCGAATTTGTAAATAATGTACTCGTCTTTACAAACAAACTAAATGGGAACAAAGAGGCTTCTCTATGGTGGGAATGTTACAAATCTTACTCTAAAAAATTGAGTAAGATTTTAGGGGATTTTTTCACGAGAGCTTACCACTTCAAAAATGTTGTGCCGTCGTGATATACTGTACATATGTCAATAACATTCTAGGCAATGAAAAGCACAAAAAATAATCTTACACATGTTAACGATAAGTTGTTGGGGGCGTACTTCACCGTTTGTCTACTACACGTATTATAACTTTACCTAAACGCATTTGGCTTTTTCCAAAATCAACATAATATACCGCAAAAATAGTATATTTCATAACAAGAGTGGAAAGTGGGGTTTTGCATGTTCGAGACCATATGTTTGAAGTGCGAGACTTGTCGAGCACTTCAAATGGTCGAGAACATACAAAACACTTTCACTCGAGTTTTGAACGATACTTTTCACTACACTACGGAATAAAAACTCATTTTTGGAATGTTAACTGTTTATTAAATTAGAAACATGTTTTAAAAACAGGTGTTGTTGACTGTGGAAAATTTTCGGTTGTAAACAATGTTACTTTCGGTAGTAAACAATATACAGCTGTTGAAAATATGATGTTTCGCAGGTTGTAAACACATAACGAAAACAGTTGAACTCATAGTAGTGTAGTGAAAAATAATTTTAGGAGTCGTGGCTTATGTTTACAGTACTGACTGAACACGACGAATGTGAATGTAATAATGTAGTTTGTTAGCAAATGTATGGCTGAACAAGTGACTAGACGTGATTAATTAGCCTTATAACAAGAAAATAACTTAAGTTACCAAATGATAAGTAACAAAATTAATTAGATTAAAGTTTGATTACGATTAAATTGAGCTATCATTCAACATAGACTTCAATAACAACAATATAACAACTAATCAATCAACAGTTATTACTGCAATATTGGACATATACTGCTCTAATTACAAATTAATACAGTATTTTAATTAATACATTTTGTCATGTACACCTATTACACCGTACTCAGCGCTGTCACAATCACAGTTACCGAAACGGTTAGAACAGTTGCCTTACGTCAGACCTGTAACCCAGCTACATGGGGACAAAGTGTTTGGGAGATTGTAGGCGATAGGTTGGATGCTCGGTTCTCTTAATACCGACATGGCGTCCGCTTGATGGTTGCTATCGTCGTGGACACTACTAGAGAAGTCTGGGTTGTCCAGGTTGGGTGGTGATCATTGTGCGGGTGTTATGTGGGGGAGATAACTGAGTATCAGGCTTGTCAATTAGCTGAAAATCAGACCAGCACTACGTGGTTCGGATTCCACCTAAAGCTGTAGGTCCCTTAGTTGCCCTGGCTGCTGGGCTATTAATAAATTGCCCTTTCTGAGGAACAGTTGAACTCAGTTAGTAACAAGACTACACTCACCCACACTCATCCTACACTCATATAACCATTCATATTCGCCTTAAAATACCAACAACGTTGTGTCGGCGTCTCATATGTAAGAATGTAAGAAAGAATGTAAGACCTGCACTAAACGCTACGATTTTTATCACGACACAGAATCATTAAATATACGATTGGAATTTTTTAGTTTAGTTGAAAGTTAAATTATCGTTCATCAAGATGAAAAATCTCTTCATTTGTTAGGATACGTGTGAAAATAATGTTATCACTTATCACGAAATCTCCGGAACCACTCAACAGATTTTGATGAAATTAGATGGAAGTTAGGTTTTGTATCACAAAGACCTACTAAGAAATGATTTCTGAAAATAACATTCATATGGGATAGAAACAACCTCTTGACATATTTTTTCCGAAAAATTAACATTAGCATTAACAATTTATTTCAAACAGGTGATCAATCAGCATGGAAACTTGATTTTAATTTTGAAAAGTTTAAGGTTATTTTTAATTTGTCTGGTATGCTATCACTACTTTGCATCCCCCTAAAGTAGATTTTTAGGGTTTTCTAGACAATAAAATTTGTTATTAAGGAAAACGGCAACAGGCTGAGCAAAATATTGATCTGATGGTTAGAGAGAACTACGAAGGGAAGGATAAGCAAGCGTAGTGCAGCAAGGGGCTGTCGGATAATTAGATATGTCTTTATGTTCTTGGAAAATACAAATTCATTTTCCCAACAAATCAAGTGCGTCATTCAGACTAATAAATACATTAACACATAGACATAACTGAAATGACACTTTGAGCTCAACATTTTCGTTTGACTAGTATAGTTTTGACAGGTATAGGCGTTTCCCACATTTCCCTAAGATTCTACTGTAGGCCTACTCGTCTTCTGCAGTTGCTCATAACAATTTTAAATGCCATACCAAACTATACCGTTATCAATCCAAGATGGCCGACTAGTACAGTAGAGGACACCGGTCACTTGGTTGTACTGCTCACCTCAAGAGTTGAAGGGAGACGGAAGGAAATCTTAACATTCTGTACGTAAAAAAACCTAAAATATATTTTCGCATGCAACTCAATATTTTGGAATTTGTTCCCAGACAGTTTTTTTCACTAAACAGGAATATAAGTGCGTGCAGAAAGGACACACACTGAAATAAATGCTATTCGACGAAGGGGGGAGAGTGAAAGGTGAACTAAACACCAATGTTTGGTGACGTAAGCCCCTTGACAGCCATGACAGATTGTCACTGAAATAGTCATTGCAGAATTGATTGTAATAGCCGTGATATTGTATGTACACTAAGGATTATTGTGTGCCTAAATAATAATTACGTAGTTTCATACGAACTTTAAAGAACTTTTAGTAACACATGAGTGTCCCTATGTATAAATAACAACTTAATAGAAATGTTTACTATTTCTTGTGAAGGGGCAAAATATATATTTACAAATGACAATTAAAAAGAGATAAATAACCTTCCTTGTTTGTGTATTTATTTTTAAATTTATGCAAAGTCTCAGTTAGTTTAAGATTATATGAATTTCATTTCAGTTCTATATGCGATTTGCTCAAGGAACAGATCGCAAGGGAAATTACTGTTACAAATTGTAGTATCTTATAAAAGCTAATAAAAACATCGCTTCTCAGGCTTAGGAAGAAAATCGCTGGAACTTGTGATATCATCCCCTGAATACTTTACTACTTATAGCTGCATACAATAAACTACCCTTGTTCTCCTAAGGTGGGTGGGGGGGGATGTTGTCCTAGTTATTTTCTCTCAGCCGTAGGACTAGTAAGCCCTTAATGGCCATCCCATATATGGTTCTTCACTAACTCGTATGATAGATACAATTTTGAATGACACCGACGTCAAAGAACGTTTTAACACACGAAAGTTGTGTTGAAGCAATGATTCAGAATCAGATTTAAGACGTCGACATAGCTTGGGGTATTTTAATACGAATATTAATGATTATATGACTTTAGGTTGAGAGTATGACCTATGTAGTCTGGTTACTAACTAAGATCAATATTCCTGTAACTAAGGCATTTAAGGGAATGAAAGCTTATTGTGGAATTCGAACTACGTAGTACTGGCTGATTTTCAGCTAACAGACCAACAACACCCCTTAGAGAGCCAATAGATGAGCGGTAATGCGTCAGGACTGAGCCTGGGTTAGAGATAGCGCAGGTTCAATCCTGGTCTTGACTGGAACATTTTACTCTCTCTAATAGTCTATGGGGAACTATCGCGCTCTCCGTCAGTGTTCTACCTTGGACAATATCAGAACACTGGCTACCAACCAATACGAACACTAGACTTCTAGGTAGAGTCCACTTCGATAGCGACCATTGAGTGAACACGGTATTGGTATTGCGAAGAGTAAGAAAAGAACCTATTGACTATAATCTCCACAACACCTTATCTTTTTCAACAACGAAGCTTCTATTCTAAAGTAACGATGCCCCGTATGTCTGAAAACTGAAACATCTCTAGTATTTGAGTAATCAGATATGTAGCGAAAGCAGGACTCCTAAATGTATTTAATGAGGCATTTTATACCCTGGGAGATTTACCGGATACGTCCTTATTGAAGGACAATCGCTTTTTGAAATGAAAATTACATTTTGCTAAAACCAATTTATTTCATACCACTGTACATGTATGGGTGGGTGGGTGGGTCAATACAACTGTGCGTGTATGGGTGGGTAGGCGGGTTAATGCCACTGTGTGTACCTTAATGATCTTACACAAACGTTTCGTTACGTTTTATCAAACGATGAAGCCAAATCTTCTTATATCATATTTTATTTTTTATGTTATAAGACTACTAATATTTTAAAATTTGTTAATACCATTATATTTTTGTATTGTTTTGTCCTCTACAATGTATAAAACCGGAAAACCCTTAATTTACTGCGCTCTACGGAAGGTGGCAAGTATTATTAAATGTTAAAATACAATATTTTATTAGTCTTTGTAACTCAACGTAAAACAATAAATTCATTCTTGTCAAGTTAGTCAAATATCATAAGGCACTCACACTATGCTCGGTCCTCCGAACGGCGTCCGCTTAATGGTTGTCCATGTTGGGTGGTAGTCAGTCAGTGTCCGGATGTTGTGTAGGGAAGATAAATGAGTATCTGGCTTGACATTTAGCTGAAAGTCAGACCGATACTACGGGGTTAGGATTCCACATAAAGCTGTAGGTCCCATAGTGTCCTTGGCTATTGAGCTATTAATAAATGGTTCTTTCTGAGCTAATTCGAACTCAGTTAGTGACAAGAATACACACGTCATATATCCGTCACTCACGTAGTCAGTCATATTCTCCTTAAAAATACATTACGCGCAAATTTGAGTCGGTATCTGAAAAATGAAAAATAATTTGAATATAAATAAATTACTATACGATATTGGTTAGGGACGTTAGGGTACTCAGTAGTAAAACTATATGATAACGCTAATTAAAGTACTGAAATTTAAGTAAAGGTTAACATTTTAAAACTGATATTTATACATACCAAAACAAAAACTTTTGTCTGCGTTTAGGATTATTGTTATCCGAATGAGAACTTTAAGTTACAGACTAAACGTAATGGACTTTGCCACAATCTTGTTCCTGGTCGGGAATCATGCACACCGGCTGTTCGATATGTGCCTTCCCACCACACGAAAGTAATTAAAATTCGAGTTGTGACGTCAGAGGGGGCGGGCCCGGTCTTGCTTACTTAGGCCCACACTATTTATAGTCCTGCACCGCGCAGTCATTATAATTATTATATCACAATATTGAGTCCTTAATAAACTCTGATGAAACTTCTTCGCGCATTAGTAATTTATTGTAATAAATTTCAAGGGGGCGTTTCGTTTTGCATCTCAGACGGGATCAGCCGGACCGGCTCTCGGTCAGCAGTCTGGTACCGGCCTGGGAGGTTCCTTACCTTGGGATACACGCGGAGCTACTATTGGTACCGAATAACGTTCTCAGTTTAAGGTTTCAGTTTAGAAAGATCAAGACCTACTTTTAAGAAGAATTGTTACTAATGTAAGGTCCTAAAATAGTAACAACTCACTCTAATCGGTAAAATTTAACAACAAAAAACTACTTTTTTCACTTCTTTCCATTCATTTAGTTGATGAAATATTTATTTTAGACTTTTGAAAATATATAGTTGTGAAATATCGTACATATTTAGGCATCTAGGGATTAAGTTAGGTTAGGTTAAGTAAGGTAAGGTTAGATCAGATTAGGTTAGGTTGGTATGGGTTCTGTTAGGTTAGGTAAGGTTAAATTAGCTTTGGTGAGGTTAGGTTAGGTTCGGTTCGGTTAGGTTAGGATAGGTAAGTTTAGATTAGCTTAGGTTAGGTTAGGTGAAGTGAGGTTAGGTTAGGTAAGGTTACATTAGGTTAAGTTAGATAGTTTCAGGTAGGTTAAATTAGGTTATTTTCAGATAGGTTAGGTAGGCTATAAATTACGTAAAATTGGTTAAGAATTTTTACCTTTGAATTTGTTTGGACTGTTTTCTCTTGAACTGCCATGCTCCTGGAGTGTAAACAGTCTCATGATAGTTGTGTTGTTTGTGTTAGTAAAGTCATATAAACAAGTTTTAAATGTACCAGATTTTATTGTATCATGTTCTACCAAAAAAATGTTTGATACTAATGTACTCATCTCTAGAGAAAATAACTTTGAGTTAACAATCTTATAACCTCGAATAAAATTGTTATGTGCGAAACTGTCCTTTCCCAAGGGCTGTATGTCTTGAAGCTGTTTAAGTTAATTTTAATAACATTCACGCAACCTTTACATAATTTGTACCTAGTAACAGTTCCTGGACAAGATTAACTGTTACCAGTAACAGTGGACCGAACGTTATTACTGCTTCAGGGATGTCACTGTTACACATGCGAAATGAAACCACGGGACAGACAAGAATATGTAGAGAGGTTGGATGAATATTTTGTTCGGAAATAATAGGCATTCCGGCGTCAAATTAAATCTGGCTTCTCAGCCATTAAATCCATTGGCCACGCCCCTCTCGATCGGTGGCGTCATTACTTGTAAAAGTAGCTCTGTGCTAGAGTACGGTAATGACCGTGGGATTAAAGTGGTTAAATCACCAAGCGGACTAAGTTAATTTTGCGATACGTCACCAGAAACATCTGTTTTTAACTAATTAAACATGATAATTTCTCTCAGAATTATTGCTTTTCGAAGGATAGTTTTCAAAAGCTTTCTTTCACTGCTTACTAGTTTTAATGAATAGTAAACTGTTTCAATAGAAATAAATATTAAATTCTGGCCGTGGCCTTATTTTATTATGCTCATTTCTGTACCATATTTTAAACTTTCATAAAAATATCAACGAAGTATTGGAACAGTGCAGATTACGAAACCAATACTCTTTATATAAAATTATAATAGTTACCGATGAATGAAAATATGGTCCCATTAAAAATTCAATTTCAGTACACATTTTTTGAAAACATGAAATTTGCACTCATAATATGATATATTATATTCATATTATGAGAAATAAGAACTTCAGAAACAAATATATTACAGATTTCAACTTTGACATATTATTAATTTTTGAGCGCTAATTTACTTTGTCAGTAAATTTGTAATTTTAAAATTTGTTTTTATTTGTAATGAAATCGAAATAATTTTTAAAATCTTCAATATTTCCATTAAAATATTTTATGTTTGTGAATGGTAAAAAATAGATAGTTATATTTAAAATATTATGTTGTATGACTATTAATTTATGTATTATAGGTTAATTACCCTCAATCTGCCATTGATCCTGTAAATCTTC
Source organism: Stictocephala bisonia (assembly GCA_035578905.1). Classification (NCBI taxonomy): domain Eukaryota; kingdom Metazoa; phylum Arthropoda; class Insecta; order Hemiptera; family Membracidae; genus Stictocephala; species Stictocephala bisonia. Next base: position 3,437,076 of record JAQJVL010000034.1, on the reverse strand, counting down.
TTGGATTACGCTTTTCGGCTTTTATACCAATATCAGATCTTTAATAAACTTGAAACATTTTTTAATTTATTCTTGATCGTCTTGTAAAATTTTTTGTTTCCAAACACTGAACATAAAATATATTTATGTGATTATATTAAAAAATAAATATATTTGATGTTCAGTGTTTTTTTAAGTTTTGACAAGATCATCAAGAATAAATTAAAAATTTTTTCAAGTTTATTAAGGATCTGATGATGACATAAAAGGCGAAACGCGTAATTTATGAGGATTTACAAGTTCACTGACAGATTGAAAGTAATTAACCTATAATACATTAATCAAAAGTGATTCAGAATAACAACACCAAAATGAAGACTTTGAGTAATGTATTATTTTATTTTTAATGTTTTTCTTGCATAATGTGTGCTGTTAGAATATTGTTTTATTTACTATTTCAACGGATCATTTTAAATTTGAACCGCATGTAAAATAAACATAGAAAGATACTACAGGTTACTTTTATTTCCGCAACTTCACACACTGTGCCCTTGGCTTGTTCACGCATTTGCTATCGGTCTGTCATGTAGCCCAACCATTAATATGGTAAAGGAATACACGTCATCATTTTTTTACCTTACATATGCTTATCCACGCTCATAAGGTGAGTGTGTATTTTTTCTATACTCCATGGATTTAATGGATCTTTTCCGTTATTCACTACCACTTTTTTTTGTTTCCGTTAATTCACGACCACTTGATAAACATTCTGTTGCTCTAAAAACTGTTCCCCAACAAGTTTTACTTCCACTGTGGTATTCCTTATCCGCTAGGAATCCGATATCGCAGGTTTATCTTATCGCTTGGATCTTGAAGAACTTAAACACGGAGAGCGCATTCGGCGGTAAGTATAAATCATTGGATTTTTCAGTTTGTGATCAACTTAAGTAGCCACCTAACCTAACCTGAACTAACATAACCTAACAGTAATTGCGATAGTAAAAGTAGTGGTAGTGAATTAACGGAAAAGGTCCGAATTAATTTTCGTTAATTTAATTTTTGTATGTTATCGAAGACACTTATTGTGTATAAGCCTCCCTAAATTATTACTGTATTCTAAAAGGTGTCCAGCCTTATTATTTGAAGGAGACATAGATTTGTACACCAAGGATTTCTTCCTTTACACTAGAAGTTTCATTTGATGTATGAAGAACTATTCTAGTAGACCATAAGTTGACTTTGTAAAGAATTGAATATTTTATTATTTTTCCACAGTTAAATATGTGAAATTCTAAATGATGATTTTGTATAAAACTCATAATATGAACTCATGGTTCACTATATTGAACCTTTAATAGTCATAAAGTGTTCTTTAGCTGTGGTAGATGGCAGATGAAGTCAACAGGCGCGCTCTATCGATTCAGGGCAGGTTCGCGCCCGGATTAAGGGATGCTAATGCAATGCAAACTGTACATATTGGGAATTGTTTGTTCCCGACGAGCCGCCTGGAATGTTAACCACGGCGGAACACGGCCTCACTAATTGCTAATCTAGTTTTGTCTATGATCTGGTTACCTGTGTTTGTAACACTCCTCTGTAACTCATTTGCGTGCAATATTGAATGTGTTGTTGGAAATGTTCAGGTGAAATAATGCTATTACTAGCTGTCATTGTATACTTTAAGCATGCAAATTACTGTCAATAAATAGACTGAAAGAAAGTATTGTATTGTCAGATATTTATTTTTATTAGAAGAATTTTTATATTAAAACACTTGACCCTTGTTCAGTGAGAAAAAACTATTATAATAACATATACCATTCAATCAATATAGCTTACAAAATATTATACTAAGTTTCAACATAGAGAAGAAAGAAACAGAGGTCGCACCCAGTAGTACCCTTAATGTGTGTCGAGTTGACTGAGACACCACCTTGTCAGCCCTTCCCTTATTCCATCAAGAATAAACGTAGTCAGCATTACTATGGATGTGTGAAGATGTACATTATTTATAATATACTCAAAACTGTCTCTGAAACGTTCGATGCGGCCATGAAAAGTGACCTCTGTTTTTTTTTTCTGAAGTGTCAGTTAAGCATTTCAGATATTGTCATAAAATGACATAATCATGATGTTACATAATGTCGTAACAGTGACTAAATAATTATGTTCAGGATGAGAAACGGTTGCACTAAATGTATTTTGGGAATAATTGAGTACAGTTTAGTCATCCGAAATACTTATGGTTATTTCTAGTGAATGCTACCAGGGATAGAGCTAGGGGACAGCATCTAGAGTTATCTGCGAACTCTGCCATTCCTGAGTAGAACTTCCTTGTCGAGCCTCTTTTGACAGTACCAGAAGAATGCTACATGATCTTGCATTCAAGATCAATGCAAGATGAGATTAAACTTTGGGTTGGACATCGCATTTTGGATTCTCTTAGTTATTTTATTAATACCAATGTTACTCTTATGGAAAAAGGAAACGCTGAGGGGCTGCTCCTACCCCTTGGAAATCCTTTCGTAGTAGGTCTCTATGATACAAAAACTAACTACCCTTCAAATTAAAAAACAAATCTGTTCATTGGTTGTAGAGATTTCGTGATGGGTGAGTCTATCGTTTTTTTGATAGTAAGAAGTTTATGCAACCAAAATGAACGTAGGTTCGGGAATAATTATTACAATATATATCTACACATTTAAATATAAATATAAGAGAGTTATTTAAAACTTTTCCAACTTTATTAATACAACCACAGAGAATATATAACCAAAGGTCGCATTCAACAGTGTATCTAGTTAGTGTGTCGAGTAGTTATTCTCCAGTTTGCCATGCAGACGGCAGGGCCAACTCCACGTTAGTCCCTCCTATTTACACCTCAAATCCTCAAGGATAAACGGAGTAATTATTTCTATACATGTATAAAGAAGTGCATTAGTTGAAATCTATTTACAACTGCCACTAAGAGAGCGACCTATGTTTCTTTATACTGTAGATAGATGGAAGACCCCTCCAGTTTGTGTGTGAGGGGACAGCGGCGTCCATTACCTCCTGGAGCCGAGGCTCGCCATCCGCTGGAGATCGTGATGCTACTGATTACATTCTTATCTCTGATCGAATCTCGGCTTTCCCTGGCTAATCTAATTACGGTCGGTGATTTGCACGCGCCTAATGGGGGCCGTGACGGCCACATCGGGTCCTGCAGGACCTCTTTGTCAAAATGGGAGAATCTGAATTCTCTAACACATAATCAAAGCAAATATAATGTTAGGTCTCTCCTAGCCTAGTGGTAGCACTGCTGACTTCAATGCAGTTGTCACAGGTTTAAATCCTGAGATACAAATAAATGTAGCTTGATTGGTTTGGACCGTTGTGCCGTAACAACTTTCAAATACAACAACATAATTAATACACAAACAAAGCTCAAAACTTTATACCTCGGAGGACTTTCCGAAGAGCAGTCTAAGTAAAAAAAAAAAAAAAAAAAAAACTATCAAAGTTTCGTGTAACAGATTGGTTAGTTTATTACCGTGGACTTTACTTGTCGTATAATCCTGGTTTAATTTGTAAATTTACTTGCATCATTCTTCCCATTCTGTTAACTATCTATATATATTATAATTTCTAAAGTACTTTTTTTTGTCGGTACGCCAAAACTTCGTTAATTCTTCACCAATTTTCATAAATGAGGTGTCATTTTAAAGCTTTTTTTACCCACTACTTGATGAAAATATACAAATCTCTCATTTTCCAATAGTTTTTTGGAACAACGACCTATTATATCATTCTGCAAGTAATTTAAACTTGAAATGTTTATTTACATTATTCGATCAGCTGTAACATGTGAATGTAAAATTTCAAAGAAACCCACCAACAAACAATCACCGATGACCACATAATCACATCAAACATAGTGTTTAAAGAGGTACTTTGAATTTGTAAATATGCTGTTAATTTGTAAATAACTTAACCTAACATTTATAAAATAAATTATATTAAATTAAACTCACATATTTTATTTCTTCTTTAATCCATATTTACATTAGGTTAAATTGCACTCTAACTATGCGTTACTAACTATACTGTGTGCACTTTAATTAAGAGGGATTTAAAGAGAATACAGTGCGAATGCTTCGCACGGGTCGGCTAGTGACTACGAAAACCTCTTTAATTTTAAAATTATTTTTCGAAGATTAATGGACTTAACGTAGATATAAGTTATGAATTATTTATTTGTTCCAACAAATTAATGGAGATTTTAACTTAATTATACATACTTGTATTGTTGCATGATCAGATTCATTTTTACACGTAATGTTACATACGTCTCCCTCGCCACATCAACATTCACGACGTATATGCACCCCCTCCAACCACCTGTAGGTGGGGGAGGGTCGTTTCAATTAGCCTGGTCAATCCACTCGCTAAGCGCCGGCTTTCTGCTCATTATGCTATTCATGGAAGTTGACCACGCTGGCTTACCCCCTCCCCCGTCCGTGTCACGTGACTCGCGATCCTCCCGTGATTGTGTTTTTCCAGCGCGCGCCCTCGGCTGATTGACTTTGCGTGTTCCAGAGCTTATCATAATTCCAACAAAGTTCGACCCAGCACTTCCCCTTCCTGTTTCAAGGCCAACGGCTCATGAATGCTTGTAAAATTGAGATATTTGTTTTAATAACAAATTTGAAATGGTATCAGCAAATTCCCCGTAAAATAATCTGTTATTAGAGTGATTTTATGTTAAATTCTTTGAACCAAAACAACTTTTGATTAAAGAATCGTTGAAGCATAAAAATATGCAATATGGGCTCCCTGATTTCATCCATTATTTGAGTAAAAACACAGAGAAGGAAGAACCAAAGATCGGATCGAATAGTGCGCTAAATGTGTGTCGAGTAGTTATTTCTGCAGTTTGCCAAATGGATGGCAAAGCCGGTACCTTGTCAGTCACTCCCTTTATTCCTTCCAAACGCTAAACGATAAAATGTATAAAAATGTACATGGCGTTCGCTGCGGCTATAAGAAAGTGACCTCTGTTTCCATTTTCTCTGTGATTAAAACATTTTATAATAATATAATCTTTGATTATCAGTAAATAATTTGTTTTAAAATGTTTCTAATCTAAAAAAAGGTCCATGTGAAACAATAAATTCATTTATCAAGTCAATTAATCTACTGTAATTTACATACAAACTGAGCCTATAAATAGTTGCACTGAAGACATAGGGATATTTCATATTGGACAGATTGGTTATTGGATATTCCAGATGCCATCGGAAGTTATTCTATAGATACATATTAATAACATAAACAATAAATAAACGATAAGAAAGGTTTTATTAAACCATAAAGATAGCCAAAGTAACAGAAACATATATCGTATTTTCCAAGTTTTGATTGTTCTTTATGCTAGTCATAAATGTCAAACTATAAGGTTTATTTTGACGAAAAAATAGTTTTCATGAAATGGTAGAAATATCTGACAATCACTTTCTAACGTCAAGATTTTTGAAGTGTCGAAATAAAATTTTGAGATCGTAAAATCAAAAATGTTTAACCTTAATTCTAAAAGGTGTAACATTCTAAAATTAATGTAAATTTATTGCTCAATGGTACACGTGAACTTCTTTAAAAAATGTAAGTTTAAGATTTAAATTAAATAATAAAACTAAAAATACTCTTTAATATGACGTTTTAAGTAAAACTGGAAATATACAAATGAATAAACAATCAACACTATTATTGTGTGTTGAACAATCAGTTATATGAGTGGCCGGTGGAATTGCCGAGCCCGTCAACCCCGTGACGTCAGCTGATCCCGCGGTCGAGATGGGCCATCGGATTGCCAGTGGTCGCCGTTAACCTCCCCCTCCTGTATACAGATGGGTTAATTAGCCCAGAACACAGTTGTAAGGGTCATCACACACATCAGATTCAATTCTATGTCCATGAGGCCGTTTGTACCTTTGTAACAGTTGAATTCATTCCTTTAATATTCTCATTGGTAATCTAGTAGAGAACCAATGTTAATTACGTATTGTCGTAGTTTATCGTGGAATCCGAACCACGTGAAAACCTTGAAATCAGATTGAGATTCAATGATTTCCTATCATCTATATGATCGTATTAGACTTATCCATTATTCTCAGATACGATACGCCATCCAACTTTGTGAAATGAAATGAAAGATGTCTTTATTACTGTGGTGATTTAGGTCTATTTAGTCCTCTCTCCAAATACCACTTTGTGCGTATTTTAAAGCGAATATGAATGATTACATTAGTGTTGATGACCTGTATAGTCTGGTTACTAACTTGGTTCGATTTATGTTCAGAAAGGGCCATTTATTAATAGCCCAATAACAAGGGCAACAAGGGACCTACAGATTTACATGGAATCCGAAATACGTAGTATTGGTCTGATTTTCAATTAATTGATAAGCCTGATACTGAGTTCTCCGCCCTACACAACATCTAAACAATGACTACCATTCAACAAGGACATGCTAGACTTCTCTAGTAGTGTCTACGTCGATGACAACCATTGATCGGGCGCCATGTCGATACCCTATCACTTACAATCTCCACAATACTTTGTCCCCAAGTAGCTGGATTACAGCACTGCGTGATTAGTGCCCATTAAGATGAAACTACTGATTTGGATCCCAGATTACGTGGAATATTAAGTCAGTAACTACTTCATTTAAGTAGTTTACTTTCAAGTACCTGGACTACAACACTGCATCCATACTGCCGGTGGCTTTGATATAACAATCCCTTCAAATTCATATCTTCTCTACTTTCCTTTCATATGTTTATTTCTTCATGGTAAAATTCTCACGTATGATGGTAGAAGTCCACTCTATGCGAATAATGTATATTTATTTCTTGTTGTGTGATATATAATATGTGCGTGCTATTGTGCTTACATTTTGTTACTCGTATATGTTTTTTGTTATTGTTTACGCTTCGTGCTTCATTCATCATTATTGCTATTCTTAATTCATTGTTTTAGATTGTATTGTTATAAGTTGGTTTCAAAGTTTGTATTAATTATTAAATAAATACGTTATTTCTCATTTTCATTGTTATTGTTTTCTGCTAAAGTCAGCCTGAAAGTTACCTGAATAATTTACACTTTGGAATTTTTACTCAAATTTAAAGCTAGCGAACTACTTTTTAAAGCACGTTACTTTTTGTTTCATATTTTAGTACTGCATTGTAATTGGATTTCAATTTTTTGTGTCACTTAAATAAATAATAGTTATGGCCCACATAAGGTTAATCTCATCTCCGGCTTCAACCTCTGATTGAATTTCTAATTTATTGGGAACGTTTTCCAACATTTCAATTTCTTGAACTTCGTGTTTTTTCATCTTTAATTTCTTGTTAGTTTGTACTATTCGTAATTAGAGACTCATTTATCTCACTTGTTTAAAATAAGTGTATTTTTCAGTAAATTGGGAATTTTTTATTTCAAATGCGATTTTGAAAATTTATGACGACTAGACATCATCGTAACAGTTGTGTGAGTTGCTCTCATTCATCCATCCAACCGGAACTAGGGATGACACAAAAGTGGAAATCACATTTACAGGTGGACTATACACTTTTTACGCTCTTCAATTACCTGTTCAATTATTGTGGTCTTTAATTAATGCATTAAGAACATAAATCCTTTCATTAACCTATTTAAAATTAATTGATATAAAAACTAATGAGTAATTGCTATTAATTGCGAACTTTGTTTACGTTTACACTACGTTTTATTAGTTATATAAGAGATTATACATGTCGATACAAATGGGGCGATCTCAGTCGTCCATATAAAGCAGTTCATTTGTACATTGCGATAGATGTTAGCAATCGATTTATAAAACATTTTGTTAAGGCAACAATCGATAAATCGATTATTTAAATATTTTTTACTTAATGAAAATTGGAATGGAATAGCGTTAAGTTATAAATAAAAATATAGTTTTTCGTTACTATTACCAACTAAATAATGAGTTTGATGAGTGTTATTTGAAAATTTAAAATTACTTTAATCTTTTTATTCTTACTTTAATGTTCTATAATCTATAGAATAATATATTGGTATGTTTATATTGTAGTTTTTTTCTTTCCCTCAGTTTTATTCTAATGGTGATTTTTCTTGTGATACAATCTCAAATCTTAGAGATCAGGCTTTCCTGTGTTCGTTAAAACTAATTAACTCCCGTTAAATAATTAATTATTCATACACTATAATTTTATTTTTAGGAATACTTGATTTTGTTTTTATATTAATTTGTATGGTCAAATATAATTATTATGTATTTTTAAATGTACGTGTAACGTTTTTTAAAGCATTGTTTCTAAAATTAAGAAATATTTATTATTCTTTTATCAAATAATTTTCTTAAATTCCTTAAAGGAAGTCTGTACCTTTTTGGGTCAAAAATATGGATTTTTGTTTTTACCTTAATGAATACTCCAGTTCTTCCTGTTTAAGAATAAATACAATACATTATATTTTTAATTAAAATTGACTCTCAGAAATGTATTTTATACATTTCATCCACGACTTTTTCGCGAAGAACAAGCATTATTTATGAACACATTGCTCCTATGTACACATGTGTTCTGAATGTGGAAATTGTTGAGTTCGATTTCCAAAAGTTTAGTTTTATTAGGTTTAGGTACATATAGCAGGAAGAGTATTCAAGATATAAGGATAAAACTTTGCACACATTTACAACACATGTTGGTGAGTGGTGTATACCTAATACTTTAAAGATGAAATTTTTTTAAATTAGTTTTTAAATAATAATATTTGCACAAATATTTAAGAAAAGGGAATATTTGCTAGACCTCAAGTTTGCTAGACAAAATTTAAAAGAAAAAATTACAAATTTTAGAATTATTTCATTTTAAGATTAGATATTTTAATGTATGTATTTTATTTTGTTATACAAATAAAATTGTTCTTTCCTTTGTACGGGTTTAATACCCCAATAGACGTAGCGGAGAGCTCTTCGTACATTAAGTTTAACATACCTGGAGATAGGCGATCGGCGGGGAAGGGAGTGTGGATGGAGGGTGGCTGGGCAATAACACTATCAGTGAGATGGGCTCACAAAGCCGCCCGGCACTTCATCTGACTACCCAGAATGTCGGGAATGAGGGAACCGAACACAACGGTTTATTGGGAATGAAATCTGAGCTCAGCTGAGGCTTGCTTCAAACACCCTCCACAGTCAGAGTGTCACACAACGACTGTGAACACGTACAGACTGTACGTTTAACTTCAAGTATCGGTAGATGTTCCACATTCGATAGTGGATTCATCGAAAGAGATGGGTTCGATTACAGATATTGGCGTACTTCGGGGAATATATCCGTGAGAATGCGACTTTTATCAGCAACTGTTAAATTCTATTATTCAGTATTAAAACGGTGAATTTAGTACAACGGTAGTTTTCTAATGCTACAAATATTTACGTATGATAAAACTAAAAAAATAATTCGTTTAATAAAATTATGCATCACCCAAAAGTGTCTTTTTAAATAATTACGTAACACTCATAAGTACCTTTTAAATTATGCATCACTCAAAAGTCAACCATTTAATTATGATTGGTGAATTTCTTGAAGATTTCGAAAGTTTCAAGTTCAAGTTTGAAAAAACAAACAAAACGTTTCAACAGGTAAAAATCTCTTGAACAGAGGTACCAATCATGAAAAACAAATTCAAACCACATTAAACAATTTAGTATATCACTCAAAATTAGCTTTATTTTATTTATTTAACTAATAATATAATTAATTGTTGTATGTTACTCAAAAGTAACATAATGCCTTTTATTATTGCATAACTCTAAGACTAACCTATTTAATTATGACATATTATTAAAAGTAGTTCCTTAATTGATCGATTTTATTCAGAAGAAGTTTTAAGGTGGTTGTGTACCTCAAAAGTAAAAAAATTATCTATGTTTTTTTTATGTTATTTTAATACTCTCTGTTTAATTACGGTTAAAATTACATATAATATGTCTCATTCCAGTAAGTGTAACATATTTAAAAATTATTTTGAAAAATTAAGTGCATTGACACAATTTGCCAATTTCTAACCATTAACTGATTTTTATGTATAGTAAATCGTTTTGAAATCATTATGCATTGTTTTTTATTTATGTTTTGTAGTTGGCAGCACTTCCAGATACATTCTACTGTTGCAAAGCAACTAGCTGTCAATTTGTTTGTTGATTCAGTAGTTAGGTTATGTTTGTTAAAATCAACAGGGCTCTACCGAAAAAGGTAGTCTTCAATTTCTGAAACTTAACTTTTTTGACACGTTATGTACCTTTTCTAAGTCATTTTCCAAACTAGAACTTTCAAATGTTTACCAGTTTAGAAAGACATTGCTGGCATACTGTGTTTTTTTTTTTTTTTTTTTTTTTTTTTTTTTTTTTTTTTTTTTAATAATTAGTCAAGGTTTTACTATATTAAAAAAATATTTAAAAAAACTAAACTATGTCATGTTTTTCTAAATAAACTTTTTATATTAAAACAAATTATTGTTGGGAGCTACAAAAAACTCAGTGAGTAAATAAGGCTTCAGCTAAAATAATAGTACATAAAAAACCATCTATGTATAATAGTTTCTAAGTAAAGGTACATCAAAGATGCCCAATTTAACAATGGTGAGATAGGGGGAACGCAGCCCTCTTACATATATAAATTTTGTTTTATTTATTTATCTTTTTAAACAAAAAACTAGTCACCACTGGTAAGTTGACAGCCCTATATACAAACACATACAATTACCGCAAGCAGGCCAAAACATGCTGTTCCATTTCAACTGTACGCTTCGTGTTTATTGTTATAATGAGTTATTGTGAACATTACAAGAATATTTAAGGTCAAATATATTGGACCGTAAATTGATATTTATACGTTTTTTTTATTTAAAATCGTCAACAATGACATGTAAAGTGTCACATACTTAACTGTACAAAAAGTGTAAAAATACACAAAATTTTAGAAAATGGTGATATTCGCTGGAATAGTTCTTCCCCTATCAAATGACACTTCAAGTGTTACGTTACAATTGTTATTACGGACCGAATAGTTGGAATAGAAACCCATGTTTTTGGAGTGTTCCGTGGAGTGAAACGGCCTCCTTAGTAGTTAGTTATTCAATGATCTCAATACTAACAACTTTCTTATTGGCCACAGCAACTTGTAAACTACATACTGTACTTTAAAGGGTTGTGACATTATTGTGGAAATTCGCCTTAGACTGTAATAAAAAAAATTGCACAACGTTTCGAATTCTCTGATCTGATTTCGTCTTCCAGTGAAGTTACCAAGAACAGGTATCATAAATACTACTAGTTTCACTCACAGAGTAGTGCCACAACTGATAAAGTACCAGGAAACCTGCTGAGTGGGGCTATCAAGTTGTAAACGTATAAAGTGAAGTGCGCCTATCAGTACATCGTTAGCAACCGTACATGCTCCGTCGTGCATAAGGTCACAATCACTTGTACTGACCACTTGCTACTCCCGTACATGATTGCTTCATGTACGACCTGCCCGCGCATGTCGTATCAGATCAAGGCTTACACTTCATGCATGACGTATGAGAAACATGCCATATTTAAACCCATCTACAAAAAAGGCTGCAAAGAAGGCAGTAACAATTATAGGGATATTTCTATTATCACCGTGTCTCATAGACAAACCTGGTTACGGAGGTTAAACCTAATCAAAGTTAGTCACCGACAAGATTCTAGAAACATATATCAATATATTTTAACAAAAGAAATATTTTAAGCCAGGCTTAAAAATTAGAGAATAATTTCGTAAAATGAAATATTTTTCTCAACCTCAAGTATTTTCCAAGGTTACCAATAACAATTTTCGGAATGCAACATTTAATCTTGGATTATTATTATTAATTATTTTTTTACATTATTATTTTTGAGGTTCTTATTCTTGTTTCATGACATATTCTGTCATGTTTCGTAGTCTCACCGTTGACGTGTCGTTGAATTTTGTGTGGATTACAGTAAATAGTGTGGGATATTTGGTTTAGAGCAGTCAGTTTTGTTTTGGTCGAGTTTATATATTTTTTTTTCTTTTTGCTAATTGGACGATTTCCTGTTCCGATCAAAGTTTCTTCACCGTCATATGTGTTTTTTTTTTAATATTGCATGTTTTTTATCATATTAATGTGCCATATCTTTGTTCTGTGTGTTTGATGTTTGGTATATTTCCTACTGTTTATCATACTACCATATCGTTGTTCCTATCGATTTTTCGTCACTGTCGTCTGTTTGTGTTTGTTTTTTTTTTCGTATATTTCCTATTGTTCATCATAATACCATATCGTAATTCCTCTCTATGTTTCGTCACTGTCGTGTGTTTTTTGTTTGGTATAGTTCCTACAGTTCATCATATCACTTTGTCGTTGTTCCTCTCGATGTTCCGTCACTGTCGTGTGTTTGTTTGCTCGTTTGTTGTTTGGTATATTTCCAATCGTTCATCATATAACCATATCGTTGTTCCTCTCGATGTTTCATCACTGTCGTGTGTTTGTTTGCGTGTTTATTGTTTGGTATATTTCCTATTGTTGTCGCCGTGTGTGGTGTCGCGTGTTGCAGCCTCATTACCCGCCTGTGCCGAGCACGACTATCATGTCACCCTTATCGGCTCATTCACACCTCCAACTCTAATGTATGCGGAACCCATTAATGAATTACCGTTCTGTCGGTATTTATTGCGGACACAGCCTCGTGTAGCAGATAACCGCTGCGCCTGCGCCTGTGTCGTACCCACACTATTGTTGTACATACCGCGCATGCGCACTCTGTCTGCGTGACGAATGGAGAATCTCACGATAAACGGTTTGTATGTAGCTTAATGCGGTTGGGTATTTAGATTACTGCTCAACAAGTATTTAATTCCTAAACAAGAAGCCATAAACTAAAGTTTATACTCTCTTGTTTGATTTATACTTTCTTTTTTTACTGAAGATTGTTGAGGAAAGAGTCATATTGTTGAGGAAGCGGGTCACACAGGAGGAGTGGGTTTATTGGATGTTGGTAGGAGGAAGTATCAACATCCTCATGCATCCAGTAGTAGACCTTGATAATGGAGGTTGATGTAGTAGACAGGCCAGTAACAAAGTTTACTACCCTGTCTAAACCGTTACTACCGTACCATGACTACCGTGACTAGTATTGAGAAAGCACAAGTTTTAGTTCATCGTGTTAGTTAGCAGATGCAAGAGAAACTACAAGGCCGACTCTACGACCTGATGTACTTCCGACAAGGCGCACGCGCGACGCGTTCTATAACCACCGCGCGTGCGCACAGATAAGTGTCTTGCACTCTGAAATGTTCTACTGTGATAGGAAATATGGCGTAATTCTACCCTTCATTTGGCTACTTACCTTTCACGTACATTCATTTTTGTAATTTACTTGAAAAAAAGTACACCATTATTCTGTGACTTTGTTTTTGTGAATGCTTATTGGGCTTGAGGTTTCCTCTGCCTATCCGTTTAGGGCTAGGTACATCCACTAAAAAAAGTTGAATTTCACTATCAAAATACTGAAAAAGTGTAAAATGTCCTTTCAGACTAAGTCTCTAAGGCTACTGAGTCTCAATAGTAATTTGTAAGTACGATTGAATTAGCAGACGAGTTACGGTCGGTTGAATTCCATTGCAAAAATAAATTTAAAATTACCACTTGGAAAGACAAGTTAACTTGTAATTCTTTAGTGCATGCCTAAATACCCGGTCCTGGATCAGGGGATACGAAAGATTGCTATTTTGTAATTCCTAAATCAAATTTTCAACAACGGTTTATTATTATTTTTAATTATATGTAAAACTACACTGACACAATAGTTAAAGGTAAGAAATTTTATGAAATGTGTGTCATAAGGACCATAACCTCCGAACCATGATTCAGACCTGGTTGAACATCTAATGTACTCGTAAGAAAGACATGAGTTAGGTCTACGATAAAACTAAAATATGGAAGTTAGTCCAAAAAAAAAAAAAAATTTCTTTTGGGAATAAATACTACTAATACAATTTTGCACTTAATCCATTCCCGTTGTTTATTTGTGATGTAGCATACTGTGACCCCTAAGGGCTTCAGTACGAGAAGATTACTTACTCGTAATTGTTTTCTCAAGGTCCTTTCACCATTCACTGATCGGACGGAATCCGCTGAGGGAGCGACCACCGGAGAGCGGCGACTGCATTCCCTCCTTCATTCCTCCAAAGGCTATTAAAATACGCAACTGATTCCTGTATCCTTCGGTAATTGCCCTTATTCACCGGTCTGGTCGCGTTTGCTAATGGAGGTGATGTACTTGGCACTGTTCACTGTTACAACATCTTTCACACGTCTTATAGTTTGTATTCTATGTACATGTAGTTTATGCCGTAAGCGAACGATCCCTGTGAAATTTCTCGAGGTTGGAAGAAAATAAGATAGTTTGATTAGATTCAATTTAGCCAAAAGGGCCAGTGGAAGTCTGGAAAATTATAGAAGTTAAAACATTTATTTAGACTCTGCTTCACTGGCCCTACAAGATTAAACGATTTTTAATCACTACGATGTTTTTCTTGATACTTATAACAGCTATTTTTTGTTTATAATGTTTATGCTGCTGCAAACAGCAGCTGTTAAACCAAAACAACAATGAAAATTTGCTCTCATACTTTTGATTGACTTCCAATTTCGAGGGAATGCAGATTTTGTATTATAGAGGTATATCATGAAAGGGTATTTTGAAAACCTATTAGATGAACTCTTTAAACTACCCCGTTCCCGCATATCTTTGGTGGCCGTACCTGGGGCTAAGTCGGTGGTTTTCCACTCATCAGTCCGGGTTCATTCCCGATGTAACCAGTAAAATCAGTTTAGAACAGTTTTTGCGCTGCCGCTCTCGTAGTTCGGAAGTCACGAGTCTTCAGAGACTGTCGACCATGTTGGTTTTAATCCCATTAGAACAATGTTATTTGTGAATGAATACTTTTTCGTTATTTATTGCCCAAAATTTGTGTCATTTTAAACGTTATCATATTGAGCTTTGGATTTGCTTTTGATATTTTGAATTCATACGCCTAGTTTTTAAAAGTAGGTGAAAATAAAAATTTCACCTAGGTGAAAATAAGTCTCTGCAGACTCTTAAGCCGTTGGTTCCCAGGTTGAGTTTTAGAGAGGGCTTCTTAGCCCTAACCTCGCCTGGTAAAAAATAAGACGATCGTTAACTTTTAACTTTATATTTCATATTAAATACAGATAATAAATAAAACCCAAGTTCAAATGTTTTCCTGTTGCTTTTATTAGTCATTTGGCACAGTTGACCTACTAACTTTAAAGCAATGACAGATCGAGGCCGAAGGCTGAAGTGACACGATCGTAGGATTGACGGGGTTGACATTTGCAGATTCCCTGGTAATCACAGACCGAGGCCGAAGGCTGAAGTGACACGAGCGTAGGATTGACGGGGTTGACATGTGGAGCTTCCCTGGTAATCACAGACCGAGGCCGAAGGCTGAAGTGACACGAGCGTAGGATTGACGGGGTTGACATGTGGAGCTTCCCTGGTAATCACAGACCGAGGCCGAAGGCTGAAGTGACACGAGCTTACAAAGCCGAAGGTTGAAGTGACACGATCGTAGGATTGACGGGGTTGACATGTAGAGCTTCCCCGGTAATCACAGACCGAGGCCGAAGGCTGAAGTGACACGAGCGTAGTATTGACGGGGTTGACATGTGGAGCTTCCCTGGTAATCACAGACCGAGGCCGAAGGCTGAAGTGACAGGATTGTAGGATTGACGGGGTTGACATGTGGAGCTTCCCTGGTAATCACATTTATACTATCATAATTTTATATCAACTCATCCTGTATTGGACTACACACGACTCAGGTGGGTTCTTTTTCCATTCTTCATTCACAACATCCTACACGGGTCTTTCCACTCAACCTCCTTATTTTAGGTTGTTACTACCACTTAATCTAGCACACGCAATGTTAGATTATCCTTCAACCCAATTTGAACATAAGATGAGTCCTCCAAACGATCTTGAATGGTATCTCCAACCAATCAATCTCACATGGACACATCCAGTCAATTAATGTTCACACAATTCTATACGGGCCCTCCCTCCCCTTACGTATTCACAAACCTGGATGGACTGTACCACTGACCCTTCTACTCGTGTCCCTCGGGAAGTAAGTGAGCCCTGGAAAGTCAGTGAGAGTAGGTTACCTCATCCTCGCCCGACCATTGTGTCCTGGTATTAGTGTATGAATGTTCTGATGGATGCGCTGTCCGCCGTCCACAACGGCTTCCGTCATTACCATAACTGCTGCCAACTCAGATATGCCTTTCACCCCCTCCACCATTCTCTAATTGTCTATTCTGTCTCTACTTTGACGCACCGCCAACGCCTTTCTTTAGCCATGGAATTATTCTAAAATACTCTATTGTAGTTTTTTTTTTGACACAAAGTGAGAACAAGCTGGGAGGTATAAAAGTGGTAGGGTTCATGTACAAAAAATATAATAACTTGTATCTGGCTTTTAGACTCTATCACACAAAGTTGACTATGAAGTTGAATTATTATTAGTCCCAGCTTCGCCTTTAATAAAGACATTCAGAGTTAACTTCTTAAAAATATATTTATGAGTGAGCATTGACCGTAAAGTTGGAAGTGTTAATGACGTAGTAGTTCAGTAGACTGTGGGGTGTTTGTATCCCCATCTGAGCTGTTGGTCGGAACTTATCTTGTGTACAGTTCAGGCACTTGCCTGTAGTTCCACGGTGATCTGGTGATCGAAGTTAGAAAAAAAATGCAAGAATAAAAAATATCATTTTCTTTCAGATTTAAAACTATAACAAAGTATGTATTATTACTGTAATTCTAATATTTAGTATTATTTGAGCTAACTTAATTCTGGTTTGTTCCAGGTGAGTCAAATGACTGTAACAAGCATAGTGGTGAGTCTGACATATATGATGGCTTACAAACAGTGTTATATGTAATGTAATGGCTTTAAAAAATCGCTATACGCTATATAATTGCTAAGAAACATCACTGTAGCAATGAAACGGCTTGCAAACATCAATATTAAGTTATAAAATTGCTTAGAAACATCACCAGTCAAAATCCGCTATATGCCCCCCCCCCCCTAATAGAAGCTATGTAATGGCCTACATCTAACCTAACCTATCCTAAAGTAAAAGTGAATACCAATCTTATTTGAGTACATATAGGTTTAATTGTATTTGGGGACATATAATGGATTTTGATCACATCACCATAGCAATGTAATGGCTAAGAAACGTCACTCACTATATGTAAGGTAATAGCTAAGAAATATTGCTATAGCAATCAAACTGCTCACAAAAATCACTATATGTAATATAATAGATCATAAATATCACTACAGCAATATAATTAATTACTTACAACAATGCTATATGTAATATAATTGCTTGGAAACATTGCTATATGTAATAAAATGGCTTAGAAACATCAAAATTATTGTATATCATGGCTTACAAACAACGCTATATGCAATATAATTGCTCGGAAACATTGCTATATGTAATGAAATGGCTTTGAAACATTAAAATTATTGTAATATAATGGCTTACAAACAACGCTATATGTAAAATAATTCCTTGGAAACATTGCTATATAAACTTATAAGCTTATGTATAATGTTATGTTTATAAATGCTATAACTTATGTTATAGAAGCTAACGTAACCTATAAATGTCGCTATTTGTAGCCTACCATTGACAGGTATATGAATGATTACTTATGTTGCAAGTAAATTTAAATTTGAAAATATATCCGCTTTGGGTCTCTCTTTATTAAATGTTAAACAGATTTGAAGGTTAATATTGTGGCAATATCCAAGTACAGACTCGGTTTTTAAAATTACAGATACAAAAGTTACTTGAGAATCACGGACAGTAGGAACTAGAGTAGCAGTGGGGGGGAGGGAGGCAGCACTGTGCGGCCCACGGGAGCAATTGGGCCGCCAAATGAAGACAGATCGCGGCAACAACCATCAGATGAATGCAAAGGTGCAATAAAAATACAACATTTAGCAGCCGAAGACTTACAACTGCCATACAGCTGAGTTGCGGCGGCATTATGTCCCTCGGTCATTATAAATATACGACCGTTGCAGTGGCGAACTACCCCTGCAGAGTGCTTGACTGTCTTGACTGTCGACGTCATCAATGATGGATTGACGCTGTCATAATTAAAGGTAATGATATGAAATTGGAACTCAAACATGCATTTCTACAACAGTTATACCATTTTTTTACTTTCTCCCATATGGGCTAACACTGGACTAAAAATCCATTTTAGAGGCCCCTAAACCCAAAAAAGTGGTTTTTGAAAAAACATTTTTTTTTATGTCTGCCCGAATGTGCGTCTGTTTGTGTAGGCCTATATGCTCTTCGCTGAAGACTAACGGATGGATACGTGGGTGTAGATATGAAGGTGTATTTAGCCAATATCTCCGGACCATTTTTTCACTTTTTAAAATTTTAGTTTTTTAATGGTTAAAAAACATACGAAAATTAATATTTCTCAAAAACGGTTCTGACGATTTTGATTAAATTTTCAGGAAAGGTGTGAATTACAATTACAAATATTTTAGTGAAAACCGCATGTCTCTAACTTGACTAGTTTCTTTTAGATATGGCAAAAACATATTTAGGAATCAAACTGGTATTTCCAAAGTTTTCATTTTTTAGTATTTAATATGGGTAATAGTTTGTGCCAATTCTTTTGAACAACCGGAAAAGATCACAAATTGGAAAAGATGATCGATTAGTACTATATATTTTTTTAATATTGTCATATTAATTGGAACTATTATTTATATAGTATTAAATACATTTGTTAAGGCAGACTTTAATATTTATTGACATCAGAAAACGTGTCACATACATATAAAAATAAACGTGACACAAAATTCCATTCCACACCTTACAACTTCTGTTCTACCAACAATTAGAACTGCTAACAAACCCCCCCCCCTCCGTAAACCACTCATTTTGAGGGGGCGGAATTTTTATCCATGGGGTCAGGATAAATATTCCTACTTATCCCTTTGCCGCTCAGGCGGCGTTTTAATCCGCGCAAGTAAAAGTGAAAGTGTAGGGGTTGGCGACAGTGAGAGACAAGGAGGGACAAGAGGAATTTTGGGGTGATTGGCAGAAAATACAGTTGCACGTTACCTCGTAGACCAACGATCACTTTTGGAGCAGCCTCCATAGCACAACTTGTTAGGCCTACAATGAACATTTCAGGGTGCAGACTGAAGGCCCAGTTTCCAAAGCAAAATTTTTGCTTGAGAGTCTGCAGAGGCTGGCATATATATTGGATTTATTTCCATAGCAGCAATGTTAACATTGAAACAAAATAGTTTGATTGTTTATCATCCAAATATTACGAATGAGGTGTCATTTTAAACGTAACAAGAATACAGTAACTACTGCTTTTAAAAGCTATATTTTTAATATAGATCGTAGTTCGTCTGAAAAAGAGTGAAATTAAAATGTGTTACTTTGAAAATTTGTATCAATTTTTTCCACTTGTTTATTCCATTTTGTTTGGCTACATAACATACATAAGAAAGTTTGCTTTTTTCGTAATTATTTACTTGGTTTTAAATATGGGTAGGCCTATATAACAATTAAACGACCATTAACTCTAAACATAAAACTGCTGCCCCACATCGAGGAACTGACAAAAATATATTAAGATTGTTGTATTTATTTTAAAGTAAGAGAAACACTACAAGTTTATTACATTATAGTTTGAATATACATAATTATAGAAATTAACTTATTTAAATTTCCTCAAAATAAAAATATACATAAGCATGAAACACAAAATTCGACAAAACAACTCTAAAAAAATCATGAATTTATGGATACTAAATTATATAGTAATTGCCTTATAATTTAAGAAATCTAGAAGTGAATTAATTTTAAAAAAATTATATACTACTATTTATTAGATGAATGTTTATACAAAATTGAAGACTTCTTTAAAATTCAACTGTAATTTATATGTACATTTTACTCAATATTATATTTATTGTATTATACTGCTGTATATTATATATTGTAATACCTCATTTCAGGTTTGATGAAAAAAAAATATTATTATTATTATATTAGGCCTAAGGGAGTCAAATTATAAAATAAAAAATGTGGTGTTTAAGCCATAGTTAAGGCATTATTGTAACTAATATAATACAACGAACTTAATTCAGTGAAGCTAAAAATATCATGAAGTAGGCTAGCATTATTCACTTTTATTGAATGACGTTTACATCGTCTGTTAATCTTTTTACACCTTTAATGTACTTATATAATTTCATTTATTATATAAAATACAAACAGTAAGCGGCCGTTTACCTAAACATTACACATTTCCTCCCAGTTAATGGACGTTAATTTTAATGTTGATTTTTACATTTAGACAATTACTACCTGTCACTTAGTTATACTATGAATTTTTATCTAACTTAGTAGCTTGAAACATACTTAATCTATAGAAAAATTATACTCAGCATAAACGTTCTTGTTTTAGTGGAAAATACTAGAGGGATGGGAATTGAGTGATGGGTGGACTGCAGTAAAGGATTTGTATATAGATTTATTAGAAAGCATAATACTATGTTTATTTTCTAAATTTAATTGCAACTTAGGTTGTTTAAAAATAAAGTTCAAGGGGATGATTATTATTATTATTATTATTATTATTATTATTATTATTATTATTATTATTGAATAATGTAATTGTTAGATTAAAAATTCAAATTAAATCAAAGCGTTTCATGGCCATTGATGGACAAAATTGTATTATACATAGCCAATAATGAAATAATTAAATAAATCTCTTTGGAAGTATTCACTATCTGTTTAAGAGAGCTAGCAATTGTAATAAGAGTCAATACGATTGCAGAGTCAGTATACCTAAAGCAAATATATCTGTCTTTTTAGGTAAAATGTTTCTACCGAGTGACCGGCATCTAACCACCCGGTTGTTCATCCCCTAATTCCCCATCTGCTACCTTCCCTCCCTGTTCGGCAGTCTCACTTTAACTTCGCGTTCAAAACACCGCCCAGAGGAGCAACCACTTAGGTTTACACTTTTATGACGGTCTGTGCCTGACCTCAAGGATCAAAACTCCTACACCCCATTTTAAAAACACCATCATATTGTAATGACAGTTATCTAATAAAAATACTTATGCAACTTTGAAAGATAACAAAAGTTTTATTGTTCGACAAATTATTCGTTTGCTAATTCATCGCACGTTATAAATCAAAGAAACTATTACCGTTAATTCTCGGACGATTTCCAAGCATCATAAAAAGTAATAGAAAAATTGTATCAACATGTTACTGCTATAAAAAACATATATTTTTTCACTAGGTATTATTTAGCTTTCTAATCCTGTGGCATTTATAAATCACACGATTTGATAATTTTAGTGTGATAAATGGCAATAATCAGTGTCACATAATGTAGTGTTGTAATCCAGCTACTAAAAATAACTTATTGTGGTTTTAACTCTCACGTGCACTAGATATGAGTTCAGCGGTTGTCAAAGGAAAGTGTCATGATTGAAAAAGGTCTTTGAGCACATTTATAACGATCCCTTAAAGATAAAGAAGAGTTAATAAAATTATTTTTATGACCGGTGGGTTAAAATTTGTTGCATCTTTAAATTGAGTGGTTTAGTTAGTTCAACGTGTTACCAATGTTAGAAACTAAGTATACCTAATTTTACATTTTCAAAAAAAATAAAATAAACCTTTTACGTGGTGCTACTTATACTAAAACACTACGGAGTTACGAATATGTCTTAGTTGCTGATGTCTACAAATAATAATTACATTCTGTTAATTAGTTGGTTTGTTAAATAACTATACTTAAGAATATCAATCATTATTTATACAAACATATATTACAGACTTTAAACAGCATGCCCAATGAAAGTAATATGAAAGTAATGTTATATAAGACCGTTAAATATGGCTCTCACATTTGTCAACATATTTTGTACAAAAATAAAATAACAGGAAAAACTGCAATCATAACATGTTTAAATAGTGGTTTATATCTCTACTGAGGATAAAATCAAGCATTGCTTGTGATAGATCCCGAAATATTTGTAAAAATGTAAATATTTCAAGAGGGGTTGTTTTAATATAATTTCATAACAAATTACTCTGTGTGTATATATGTGTCAAAGCATATAATATACAAATTTATTGATAACACAAGACGAAAAAAATGATGAAAACATTCGGACAAAAAATTACGGCCCTTCGATATGTAAAAGACCACTGATATAAAATGTAAGGGAAAATAGAAATAAAAAATACCATTCTCCCATTTTCAAATGTAAAAAATATATAGTCAAAATATATGTTTTTTAAAGTTTTTAGTAGCTTGAAACATACTTAATCTATAGAAAAATTATATTCAGCATAAACGTTCTTGTTTTAGTGGAAAATACTATAGTGATGGGAATGAGTGATGGGTGGAGTACAGTAAAGGAGAAAATTTATATGGCCTCTTACTAACCACAGAGAGAAAAGAAACTGAAGTCGCTTTCTAATTTCAGCAGCAAACGTCTAAGTGGCATTTATGTAGAGGTTACAAGTAAAGTACATATTTTATACTTTGGTAGTAATAATTACATATCCTTGAGGATTTGGGGGAAGTAAGAGAGGGACTGACAACGGTGCAGAACATTACACACGGGAGAAATAACTGCTCGACACTTATTTAGCTCACCATTGGGTGTGCCTTCTGTTTCTTTCTGCTCTGTGCACTATCCCAGTGCTTAGTACCCCTATCTTAGATGGCCTAAGGTCACGAGTTCAAAAACCACTAGGTCCAGCCAAAATAACAAGGGTTGATAAAGGGTTTCGACTGTTTTCGCGTTACAACGTTTATGCCATAATATGAAAATACGCCATATTGGCGTTGATTAAAAATGACTATCGAAAAGCGTTTGACGCATGAACATTAACATTTACCCACTGGGAGAGGGGGTGGGGGAGTAATTACCCGAACCCATAAATAAGGTTAATATTGTCTGTTGTAATTGCAGAGCGGCAGTTTATCTTGGTAATTAAAACAACTTGGCGTTTTTTGCATTATTCAAAGCGAGAAAAAGAATTGCCGGAGTGAACGAAGGGCAGTTCTTTGTGCTCCCCCCAATAAGGGTGTCGGGAATTCTTTGTAAAGGAAAGGAACACGAGGTGGGATACGGTAATAAACTACATTGGTGAAAGGCGTTTAGACTCTTTCTCTTTTAAAAGTTTGCACAGTAAGTTGTCATTTTTGTTTTGTACTGTAAGACCAATGTTAAAGGAGGTAAAGCACTGTGACGACGATCTGTCAGAAAATTATAATTTTTACAGAGCTTGAAAGCGCGTAAAAGTTACTGTTAAACCCACTTTTTAATTTAAAAATGTTGTTGTTTTGTGGTGAAATTAAAATATTATGTTTCAGTGTAATGATTTAAGATTTTTATAAAAGCACACATGAACTGTCAAAAATTTTAAAAGTGGATACACTTGTAACTTTACTCGCTTTCAAACTATGTAAATATTTTTTCACTACACTACTATGAGTTCAGCTATTTTCGTTATGTGTTTACAACCTGCGAAACATCATATTTTCAACAGCTGTCTATTGTTTACTACCGAAAGTAACATTGTTTACAACCGAAAATTTTCCACAGTCAACAACATCTGTTTTTATTCCGTAGTGTAGTGAAAAGTATCGTTCAAAACTCGAGTGAAAGTGTTTTGTATGTTCTCGACCATTTGAAGTGCTCGACAAGTCTCGCACTTCAAACATATGGTCTCGAACATGCAAAACCCCACTTTCCACTCTTGTTATGAAATATACTATAATTTTCCGACAAATCGCTAAGTCAAAGTGTTGTATAGTTTAATATTGCACTAGTTTGATGTAAATTATTATTAGTTAATGACTCTGCAGACTCTTAAGGTATGGTTTTACTAGTTACAATCAATTGACTTTTGGATAAGTTTTCAGCCTTAAACCACATGAGAATTACAATCTTTAAAACGTTTTGCATATTAATTGTCATTAATGCAGTATTTTAGTAAGCCTATTAGTATTTTAAGTAACATATGTAATATCCTCTTTAATACAATGAGTAATACAAATAAAACAAGAGTGTTTATAAGTAAATTGTTTAAAACTCTTTCTAACTTATATACAGTATATATTTTTAAAGTATATTTTAAATTTTATTTAATTTATGACTAAATTTGTATTAACAACTATTCGCTTTCTCGTAATCAGGCGTAAGCTTTAAAAAAATACCCAAATTGAAACTGTACAATTTATTTAAGCTGATTTTTACGCTAAATAAACTTAATCTTATTTATCTGAATTGTATTTCCAGGTTAAGTGTTTGATTTGTTTATGTACGGTCTTTCAAACGATATAAATCATCAAGTCACAGCGTTTTATTAAAAAATGAATTGTTTGAAAGTATATTCAAGTTTAATTAATATTTTCTTGATGTTAAATGTTTTGTAAGAAGCGTCAAGAAAATAAATGATAATAAAACACATTTGTTTTCTAATACAAATAAATTTCATTCTCATTTTTAGACATTTTTATTACGCAGAGAAGAAATAAACCCTCATAAAGTTATACAATGTGACGTCATACTGTGAAGGATAATGGTAAGAAAATTATTTTTATATCAACAGGCAAAAAAATAAAAAACTATAAAATTATCTCCTAAAGGTGGAGAAGTCATTAAAGAATTTCAATATTTATAATAATACTATAATGACAGTTTTGAAAAAAAAATTCGATTAACTAAAAGAGTTTATACTTGCACATTATGAAATAGTTTAACAGTTCATTGCATATGTAATAAATGCATTTTAAAGACTCGGTTATTATTTAAATTATTTCTCTCTACAGATTTAACCATCTCTCTACAGAAAATATTTCTGTAGTAGATTCTCAAACGTTTATAATTTAATTATAAATTTGAAATAAGGCATGGAATATAATTAAATGAATAAAATATGTTTAAACAAAAAGGCCAGATAATGTTTTGAGCATTGAAGGGGATGTTTTCTTCTGAGTCATAATCTTGTTGTAAAATCAAACTAATTGGTTTTAAATGAATCGCCTTCTTCATTTTTGTAAACCATTGATCTTAATATCAGCATAACATATTTCAAATATATAAAAGAAAATGCTTCTGTTAAATAAACCGTTATGTAAAAAAACGTGTATTTTCCGCACTTTTCTAAAGTGTTCACCAATCTATTATTATTATTTTTTTCAATTAGTTTGCTTGTCGTAAATTCTCTTACTCTGTGATGAGTGCAATTTTTTCAAATATAACTATTTAGAGGGGAAATTACCTCGGTCACAATTAATTCACATTTAGCTTAATTTTACCACAGAAATTAAATTCTGTTTAAAAAAGAACGTACATAGTACTCGAGCTTTAGTTTCTAAATATTTTACACCAGATTGTTCAAAATACATTGTTTTATACAAACTTTTGGAAACAAGTTTATTATTCTAAACCTAATTTTAGGAGGATAATAAACTTTAAAAGGCTATTTTGCCTGAACAGTTTTTTACACATTAAAATTTGTTTTAGTGTGTACTATAGTAAAATAATGCTCGAAACAAGCCAGTGTCATTACATGGTAGTCATGTATAATACATTGTCCACAAGGTCATGTCATGATTATCTACAGACAGTAGCTCTATCATTGATGTAATCAAACCCGAGAAAATTGCTGAATAAATCAGACTAGCTCTTATTTATGCGAATAATTGTACAACATTTAGCCTTGTTATTAGTATCAAATTAGTTTTTTTCTTTTAATTAATTACAATAATGACGTTCCAACAGGGGAGAGGTTCGTGTAATTATGTTGATTGTCTTCCAATAGTGTATTTTGTCTCCTGGCGCCGAGATGGTGCACGGCAGACTGACTGGCCGCCACCTTGTAATGGCCCATTAAACGGCTGTTGACGCTAATAAAAGATACTGATGTCATTTTTTTTAAATATTATTACAATCACTAAGGTACTTTAAACTGAGATTACTTCATGATTGCAAATGGTGCGATTATGTAATTTTATGTCGACGATGCTAAGCCTAGTTAAAAGGTTACAGAATAAAGTATTTTTTGTAATGGAGATATTTTTATTAAAATGGCTGAAATGATCCATCCTCATATGTTACTTTATTATAGGGAGGATTTATTAAAGCACAGAGTAGAAAGAGACAGAGGTCGTATCAAATAGTGCGCTATACGCGTGACGAGTAGTTCTGTCCAGATTGTCATGCGGATGACACAGCCAGCACCTTGTTAGTCCCTCCCTATTTGTTTATTAAATTAATTTTATTTTTTAATATAAAATATCAAGAGAAAACTATTGAAAACAACAAGAATCAAACTGTCTACGTTATCCAATTAAGTGGTCGATTACCTAAATAATTACAAAGTAACACTAAACCTATTATTGACATAACCCAAACTGCTCTTTGTATGGTGCCTGAAAAGTTCCTTTCAAAATCCGAATCTTCACAAATTCGAGTTTCAGAACGAGTAATTACTTTCTTTTCCTACTTGTTTTTGGATATGGAAGTAAACATTTAATTTCACTATGCTGCACTTATAAATAATCCATTTTAAATTTACTATGTATTATTTATTGTAAAAGATACATTTTACTCGATTGTATTCATGCCTATGATGTTATCTACTTTTACTCCAAAATGTAGCTGATTGAAAGGCTTTGGGTCCGACATTACAACACCAAGCCACAGAGTCAAAAGAAACATAGGTCCCTTTCTTATGCCGTACCGAATGCCTCAGTGGCAGTTATATTTAGATTACTACTTACGTAGATCTTTAATAATAATTAGTACGTTAATCCTTGAGAATTTGGGAGTAATAAAGGAAGGACTGACAAGGTGCTGTCCCTGTCATCGCATAACAAACTCGACACACATTCAGCGCTCTACAGGATGCGACCTATGTTTCTTTCTTCTCTGTGGCACAGCCAACTTTTTTAAATTTTTCCTCCATTTTACAACTACTTTATTTTATGAAATATATTAAATTGGATATATTGGTTGTGTATAAGTCATTAAGAAATATTTTGTTCCTTAACTTAAAATGAAGTTTACCTTAAACTCGATCTGCCTAACCCTCACGTTCCGTCATCGAATGTACAATTTTGCAGGACATGTCGTACTTACATAGGGCTCCAATTATTCGCGTAGATGAGTCTGCAGAGGCTGTCGGCCATGTTGGTTTTATTCCTACAAGAACATTGTTATTTTCGACTCGAACATACGATCACGAGTATCCTAACTAAACAGTTATTTTCAAACGGAATTTTTCCAAAAAAATTGCATTTGATCAAATTGCACATTGAAATTGTTTTGCGAATTCCTAATTAGTTTTACAGATAAAATACAACAAATATTTAATTTAAAGCTTTTATTTTCACCAATTTTGCAAAACTAACCGTATAGATTCAAAATATGAAAAGCAAACCCAAAGCACAATATGATAACGTTGAAATGACACCTCATACACAACTTTAAGTCAATAAATAACGAAAAAATGTGGATTCGCAAATAACATTGTCCTTATGGAATTAAAACCAACATGGCCAATAGCCTCTGCAGACTCCTAAACTACATTGCCAGTGTCACTCATTTATGAAAGTTACACTCTCCTGAGGTATTTCGAGGACTCCACCAACGTCCTCACCTACAACGTTCGTTCTCTCCTCATAGCTGCTCGTTATCCGTTTTTAGTCCTGACATTTCTTCGTTTATCTCGTTCATTAGAGAGTTCGAAGTGTCAACTGTATCGGACAAGAACTGCATTGATGCCGTCAGATCTACAATCTCAGTCTTGACGTTTTTCAGTTCTCCGAACACCTCCTTTTTCCATTCTAATGTCAATGTTAAGAGAAAGTCTTTAATTAAGTTTTTAATTATGTTGAAAATACTTTAAGTGTGCTCCAGTTATCAAGTTTCACTTGTAAATCTCATTAAGAAAATTATTGGTAAAATCTTAGTACACTAGATTACGGTGTTGCACAGAGAAGAAGAAAACAGACGTCGTGTCCAAAAGTGCGCTAAATGTGTGTCGAGTAGTTATTTCTCCACTTTACCATGCAATGACAGGGCCAGCACCTTGTCAGTTTCTTCTTTGGTGTCCTCTATTTCCTTAAGAAAGTGACCTCTATTTCTTGATCTCTGTGGGTGTTGTTAGTCTTGGGCATTTTGACTAATCTATGAACCTAGTTTATGTACAAAGGATAATTAGAAATAGTTATGACAGCTCCTATAAAAAACTAATAAATAAATAGTTTAAATAAAATACAAATGAAGATTTTTTACCATACCATAAATATGTTGTATCTTCTAGCTTGTTTTTAAAGAAATATATTAATTTATTTCAAAACAAGATAGCAATTAATATATTTCTTTATTATTATAGAAATTAATATATTCTTTATTATTTTGCCACCCCGGTGACAAAAGTCATAGGGGGTGGTGGTGAGGTTGTTGGCTCAAAATGGTGACAAAGGTCATTAGTGACATAAGGATTGTATGTTAAGGTTGGGGGGGGGGGGTCAAAAGTTATATATGTGATAAACAATGTACTTACCTAAAGCATGTCAGAGAATAACCAAGAACAGCCTGGAATTGAATACTGATCAAATACACCGTAAGAAATTGAGCTATCAAAATCGTGCTATCTTCAAAAGTGGAATAATAAAATTAGTGGTTGGATAAATGATAAATCTTTATATCGTTTCAGTTGAAAATTATTCGTAACATTTTATGTACCATATATTGGAACCCATTCCAACATCTAGACATCCTTATATTTATAAACTGGCTTCGCCCCCAAACCCCCGTGTAGTTCAAGCATCAAGAGCTACTCAGATAATCACGGTTGGCTAGTGCAGGAGATTGCTACACAAATTAATCAGAGATATTTCCTAAGATAATCACGGTTGATTGTCAAGTTAATCCCCAACCCAAAGTGATCACGGAGGTTACCTAAGATAGGAGGCTATCTAAGTATATCATGGTTAATCAGGGGTTTAAGCAAGTTGGTTATGTGATGCTACCGAAGTTGATCACTTCAGTGGCATACTAAGAAAACGTTTGAAAACGTGAAAATCCCCCATTGACAGCTTAGATAAAATATTTCTTTAAAATGATCACGGGCTACCATTGTAGTCAAATGACCTACTAGTCGTACCAAGTTGATCGTGGTGACTCCCAAGCCCCTGAGAAGTTTCACAAATGATCATGGGTGGCTAGGCAAAATGATTAAAGACTGCCAAAACAAGTCAGTGGCTATCCCTTATGATCTCGGGATACCAAATTAGAAAAGTAACTTCTCAAGCTGATCAAGGAGCTGTGGATACCTAACTTGATCAAATTTGGCTACCGGTATGTAAGTTAAATGCGGGGGCTAATAAATTGACAACGGGGGGGGGGCTACTCAAGTTCATAACGTGGAGATAGCTAAATTGATAACGAGGGCTACCCAAGACGATCACAGGTGGTCACCAAATCCATCAAGAAAGGTTTGAGCATCAGTAGATACTAAAAATGATCACGGTTGGATACTCAATCTGACTGATATGGAAACTGATCACAGATGCTACCGAAGTTAATCACTGGGAGGTAAAAAAGTTGATAAAGGGGGGGCTACCGACGTTGACCATGGGGGCTACCCAAGTTCATCACGGGGGGATACCGACGTTTATCACAAGGGTTACCCAAGTTGTCATTGATTACTGGTGGCTACCCAAGTTGATCACGGGGGCTACCAAAGTTGACCATGTGGGTTACCCAAGGAGATCACGATTGTTTACCCAAGTTGATCACAGTGGGCTTCGAACTTGATCACGAGCTGCCCAAGTTGATCATGGGTGGATACCTAAGTTGATTACAGTTTGCTATCTAAGTTAATTACGGGGGCTACTTAAGTTGATAACAGGGGGCTACATAAGTTGATGATGGGTGGTTGCCCAAGTGGATCACGAGGGCAACCCAGAACAGATGGTTAACCAAATTGATCAGAAAGGTTTAAGCATCAGTAGATATTGAAAATGATCACAGTTGGCTACTTAATCTGACCACAGATGCTACTCAAGTTAATCACGGGAAACTTCAAAAGTTGATCTTGGGGGCTACACAAGTTAATCACGGAGGCTAGCTATGTTGATCACGAGGGGGCTACCCAAGTTGAACATGGGGCTAATCGTTCAAGATGATCATAGGGGAATATCCAACTTCATTAGGGGGCTACCTAAGTTAATGACAGTATACTATCCAAGTTGATCACAGAGAAGTACAAAGATTGAGCACGGAGAGTACCTAAGATGATCACGGGTGGTTACCCAAGATCTTCACGGGGAGATACCCAAGATTATCCCTAGGTTACCTAAGATTATCATTGGAGGCTACATACCCTATATATATATCACGGGGGGCTACCTAAGTTGTTCAAGGGTTGCTACAGAAATTGATTGCGGGGGCTACACAATTTTATCACGGTGTGCTACTTAAGTTGATTAAGGGTGGCTACCCCAGTTCTTCATGGGGAATATGCAACTTGATTATGGTGAACTAGCTAAGCTGATCACGTGGGGTTACCCAAGAATATCAAGGGTGGTTACCCAAGTTAATCGCAGGGGGCTGCCCAAGTTGGTCACGGAGGTTTCTTAAGATAATCACGGGAGGTTACTTTAAGATGATCTGGGGGTTACCTAAGTTGATCACGGGGCTACAAAAGTTTACCACGTTTCAGCATTTGAATATCCGCCATTTTTAATGATGAAAAATCAAATTTTAAGGCAGTTTTGTTAACATAGTAGTCAACTTAAAATAGTGTGCAACGTTTTAGTTTCTAGCTTGTTATATAAGTGGGAGGGTATGTTGCAAAAAGTCACACGTTTTGACAAAAAACTAAACTTTACCACGTTTTTGTGATGAAAATTTAGTACATACAGTATATAAGTATATAACCATTCTCGTAGTATAAAAACTTATTGTGAATTGAACAACGTCATTTGATGTGTTCTAAACGAAATATTGCAACTACGGAAAAACAAATACCTCTTCTGTGCTCGCAAGACAGTATTTCCATATCAATATTTTGATTTTTTTTAGGTTATGAGAGGTAAAATATCAAATTTAAAAGTAGTTAAATAGTGTATCAGGTTTATTGTTTCCAATTTATTTTATTCATACTTAAAGGCAGCAACTATTTAAAAAAATCACGTTTTATAAAAACTCAACTTTACCGACCTTTTGTGAGGAAACGATAGTATATACCGGGAAAATGTATGTGATACTATTTGTACACTATTTAATTATTAGTTTGAATATTTCATTGGATGTTGTCTAAACTAAATATTCCAGTTTCACTAAAACAAAAACTTCAACTCTGCGAACAGGACAGCGTTTTCACGTCTGCCATTTCGATTTTTTTCTAGATTATAAAAGGGCTAAATAAAATTGTATAGCAGTTCTGCTAACAGAGAAGTGAAGGTTATAAATAGTATGTACTGTTTTAAGTTTTTAGCTTTTTTTAATCATGCTTAAATGGGAAGAACTATTTACAAAAATCACACGTTTTCGACAAAACTCTACTTTACCGACTGTTTGTGAGGAATATTATAGTATATGCAAAAAAAATGTATAGGACACTTTTTGAAAAAATGTAATTTTTATATTTTATTAAGTGTTGTCTAAACTAAATATTACAGCTTCAGGAACACAAAAACTTCAACTCTGAAACAGGTCAGCGTTTTCACTTCAGCCATTTTGAACATTTTCTATGTTATGAAAAGTGAAAAATGAAATGTTATAGTAGTTTTTTGTAATAAAGTAGGAAAGTTAAATAGTGTTTGAGGTTTTAAGGTCCTAGCTTCTTTTATCATACTTAAATGGGAGGATTTATTCCAAAAGAAATTACCGTTTTCGACAAACTCTACTTTACCGACTTTTTGTGAGGAAACTATGGTATATAGGAAAAAAAGTAAATAACACTTTTTTTAACAAAATTTAATCGTTAATTTTTTTGTGTCATTAGATGTTGGGTAAACTAAATATTAGAATTTCAGTAAAACAAAAACTTCAACTCTGCAAACAGGTCACCATTTTCACGTCAGCCATTTTGAAGTTTTTAGGTTATGAAAAGTGAAAAATCAAATTTCACAGCAGTTTTCGAAACAAGGTAGTAAAGGTAGATAGGGTGTAAGGGTTTAAGTTCTTACAATATCTTTAAAAGGTGATAAAATACGAAAAACGTATAAAAAATAGCATTTTTTGAACGAAAGTAGGAATTCGCTGATTTTTTGCGTAGTTAATATCACAAATACAAAAAAACAAGTGTCTTAATAAATATTGTAGGAAATTTAATTACAAATCTGGAATATGCTGTCAGATTTGCTCTAAAACCAACGGTTTGCCCACAATGAAAAAGTAAACCTCTGCACACCATTCAAAATTCACGTCCGCCATTTCGATTTTTTATTGGGGGGTTATAAATTAAACATTTTTAGTTTTTGTAATTTTCCCGTCGGTTGTTAGGCAAAATCTATGTGTGTCAAATTTCAAGTGTCTAGCTCATCTGGAAGTGGGTAAGAATTTGTATACCTGTGAGTGAGTGAGCTACACATGCGGCTTTATAAATATGTTTAACAAATGTTCATTGTATTTTTTTATCTCAACTTAAGCAGAATATTATGGAACATTTCTTTTACGTACTTAAGTTTTGAAAAAATTGTAACTAAGCGTATTACAGTGGTAAAATGAGTTATGGCGTGAAGGAATTAAAAATACTTAAGGGGGAAAACCATCCCAATTAACAGTCGTTGAAATAAAACTGGGGCTGTTAATTAAAAAAGCAAGATGTAGGAAAGAAAGGGTGGCTTGGAACATTTTTACACTTTAATTTTTGCTCCCCTTTCTTTATTTGCTGCCTGCTGTCGTCTCGGCTAATGTCGTGTTAAATGTCCTAGAAACATCTGCATATTTACTCCGGAGGGGACCAGTGTTCTTGGTAATAGGACAAAGACTTAAATTTTATGTCCTGAGTTCGAGTTCGTTTAAATTTAAGGCCTCTTTCTTCGATCTGCTCTGTCATTAAAGAAAGCAGCCCTTTTATTAGAGCTCCGCTTGGAGGAGACGCTCTGTTTCTTTTACTGTGCTGCTGTCTTTAATAATAAAAATACACTAAATAACATTGAAGTGTGATGAAATAAATTTTAACGATTGTTATCGAGTAGTATTTATTTGATAAATAAGGCTTTTATTATTAGTCAAACTATAAAGTAATAGAAAACAGAAATTCGTATCAAAGATGTTTTTAAAATTCATTCTTCTACATTTCAAGTTCTATGCACACTCTTAACAGTCTAAACTGATAGTTATATAGTCTAGATAGTCTACACTCCATTGTTTTTTCTTATTTATATGTTCATAAAAACCATAAACTACAAACTTAAACTCACTATTTTTATATCATAATTTATAAGTATATTTTTAAATTAAAAATTGGATTCACTGGTAACTTTAACGCTACTTCAAGCGATGGAAAATTAATATTTTCCCAATAAATCGTTAATTTACAGTGCTGTACCATATTTAACTCTTATGAGAAATAAACCCAATATGGCGTCTTCGTCTACAAATATTTAATGAGTAATCCTGTGCATTATACTTATTCCTACATAGTTAATTACTGTTTTTAATCATAACTACCAAGATAAGCGGTTGAGCGTTAACTGCCACGACTGCTAGTTCCAGTACTGTAGTGTAGAAGTAAAATACTACAGTACTGTAGTGCAGAAGTAAAATACTACAGTACTGTAGTGTAAAAGTAAAATACTTCAGTACTGAAGTGTAGAAGTAAAATAATACAGTACTGTAGTGTAGAAGTAAAATACTACAGTACTGTAGTGTAGAAGTAAAATACTTCAGTACTGAAGTGTAGAAGTAAAATAATACAGTACTGTAGTGTAGAAGTAAAATACTACAGTACTGTAGTGTAAAAGTAAAATACTTCAGTACTGAAGTGTAGAAGTAAAATAATACAGTACTGTAGTGTAGAAGTAAAATACTACAGTACTGTAGTGTAGAAGTAAAATACTTCAGTACTGAAGTGTAGAAGTAAAATAATACAGTACTGTAGTGTAGAAGTAAAATACTACAGTACTGTAGTGTAGAAGTAAAATAATGCAGTACTGTAGTGTAGAAGTAAAATACTACAGTACTGTAGTGTAGAAGTAAAATACTTCAGTACTGAAGTGTAGAAGTAAAATACTACAGTACTGTAGTGTAGAAGTAAAATAATACAGTACTGTAGTGTAGAAGTAAAATACTACAGTACTGTAGTGTAGAAGTAAAATACTACAGTACTGAAGTGTAGAAGTAAAATACTACAACAGTACTGTAGTGTAGAAGTAAAATACTTCAGTACTGAAGTGTAGAAGTAAAATACTTCAGTACTGAAGTGTAGAAGTAAAATACTACAGTACTGTAGTGTAGAAGTAAAATACTACAGTACTGTAGTGTAGAATTAAAATACTTCAGTACTGAAGTGTAGAAGTAAAATACTACAGTACTGTAGTGTAGAAGTAAAATACTACAGTACTGTAGTGTAGAAGTAAAATACTACAGTACTGTAGTGTAGAAGTAAAATACTTCAGTACTGAAGTGTAGAAGTAAAATACTACAGTACTGTAGTGTAGAAGTAAAATACTTCAGTACTGAAGTGTAGAAGTAAAATACTACAGTACTGTAGTGTAGAAGTAAAATACTACAGTACTGTAGTGTAGAAGTAAAATACTTCAGTACTGAAGTGTAGAAGTAAAATACTACAGTAGTAGTATTTTACTACTACAGTTTGATAGTGTAGAAGTAAAATACTACAGTACTGAAGTGTAGAAGTAAAATACTACAGTACTGTAGTGTAGAAGTAAAATACTTCAGTACTGAAGTGTAGAAGTAAAATACTAAAGTACTGTAGTGTAGAAGTAAAATACTTCAGTACTGAAGAGTAATAGTAAAATACTACAGTACCGTAGTGTAGAAGTAAAATACTACAGTACTGTAGTGTAGAAGTAAAATACTACAGTACTGTAGTGTAGAAGTAAAATTCTTCAGTAATGAAGAGTAGAAGTAAAATACTACAGTACTGTAGTGTAGAAGTAAAATACTACAGTACTGTAGTGTAGAAGTAAAATACTACAGTACTGTAGTGCAGAAGTAAAATACTACAGTACTGTAGTTCAGAAGTAAAATACTTCAGTACTGAAGAGTAGAAGTAAAATACTACAGTACTGTAGTGTAGAAGTAAAATACTTCTGTACTGAAGAGTAGAAGTAAAATACTACAGTACTGTAGTGTAGAAGTAAAATACTTCTGTACTGAAGAGTAGAAGTAAAATACTACAGTACTGTAGTGTAGAAGTAAAATACTACAGTACTGTAGTTCAGAAGTAAAATACTTCAGTACTGTAGTGTAGAAGTAAAATAAATTACAATAGGCCCTATTCCCTAAAAATGTAACTAATATAATTTTCTTAACAAGTTAAAATTAAATACTTTACTAAAAATTTTGATTAAATGTCACAACTCCTGATTATTTTGTAAAAAAATAAACATTTTTAAAGACGAAAAAGAAAAATTCATTTAGCTGTTCTTAAACTCAAACTATTTTTTTGTGTCAATATTTACTAAAATAATTTACATATTGAGCTATTTGGAAGGGAAAAAAGGATTCTATCATTATCAGAAGTACCTTGTTATAATCTAACATCTCATTCAATGTTTTTTATGACACATGCATACATTGTTTTATGTGTTAAGAAAATAACGTTATTATTTTATTGAACAAAAATACTTCCTATAACATATTTGATTATTTTTCATAGTACATTTAGTACAGTACATTTCTATCGAAAATTGTTTGAATTTGTGGGTTAGTTAAAAGATTGACTGATGAAAATGAAAGTGATAAATCTTCTTGTGGTTTGGATAAAATGATATCTCAGCTCTATTGAAAACATTTTTTAATTCCGACTTGATGCATACTCTTTTAATTTTTTTTATCAAGTTGTGTTAATTTATTCAACGAGTTATTTGTGAGCACGTTTTTAAGTTAAGTTAACGTATGTCTTGTTAAAAACTTAAATTACAATATTGCATTATTTTCTGTCCACTGTGTTGTTGGAGTATATAGCCTAGTTAGTATAATTGAAAAATCCATAAATACGTTATGAAAATTCTTTTTTAAGTATGATTGAAAAGTACACATGTATTTGTTAAAAAAATCATTTTATTAATTTCTTGTACATTCTTGATTAATTTTCAGGAAATATTAACAAATGTCAGTCGTTTGATGTGGAAGAAAAGTAATACATACAGTGCGTATAGTGCGCTGTTAGTTAAATTACCTACAAATTATTTAAATTAACAGGTACAGGCCTGCTCTCTAACAATACCTTGAGTAAATGTCAAAATAAGCATAATTTAGGTTATATATTGTGAAGATATAAGGGCAGTAATTGTCATAGTTAATGATAATAACAAATCAATAATCCCATTTCGTTAAATTAAAGTTCGTTAAGACAAATCAAGTCCCATTCGTTAAACAAAAAATTAATGCTTAAAATATTTTTAGTATTACTTACTATTCAGATAAGACGAAGTCTGGACTGCAAAATACTCTTCTTAGATGGAGACTCATGGTGGATTTGACACAAATTCCATATGTATGCATTTTAAAATTTATATTTTAAATAAAATATGTAAGTTCAAAAAAATGTATTTATTTATTTTATTTTAAATTAGTTCTTTCCTTTTAAGTTGAACTAAACTAGTAAACCGCACGAACAATGTTTACTAAATAGAATTTTAAACAAGAACACTTTTCTCTCAAACGAGTCAGGACTTTACAAAAAAGGCTATAACGGTTCTTCTTCTTATTTCTGTTCAGAACAACCAAGTGACGTCACCGTTTGGGCCGGAGTGACCTCTCGCTTTCAGGCAAAATAGTGCAGCTCTAGTTATACACTCCTGATAAGGGTTCTGTGAAGCCAGTTTTCCTGTTCGGTGAAATTAGTTACTGTTCGGTTTTCACAGGTAGCGCCAGTGGTCTTCCCCTCTCTATATCTCGTCATCTGTATCTATCTCTCGAACACACGGAAGCCACCGAGCGCTTCTTAGAAACCTATCAAAGTTATGTAACAGCAAATGCATGGCCTTGGACAGACTGATTATTCTATAGTCAATTGTATTATTCTTTACATACATTCTATAAAATGTATTCTCAAACCAAAATCAACAAAACTCAGCAAATAAACAAATAAAGAAAAATAAATCGCATTAAGTTCATACCGCGCGACCCTTAACGACTCCTCTGTGAGGCGAGACTGTAAAAAGTATACGGACCATCAAAACAAACGAACTGCCGCTTAATTACAAACCATTGTTACGGCCGACACATACTTCGTCACCGAATTACCATAAAAACTAACACTCTCTCGAGTCGAGAAAAAGGAAATTACCTTTTGGGGTTCATTTCCCGAAAATTTTAATACCGACCGTCTGCTCCCCTTAAGCAATCCAATAAAGCGCCCCTCTTCGACAGCCTCTTAAACGGCAAGCCTCATTTGTTTCCATATCTGGAGACTTAGCTGTGTCGTCATTTGTCGGCTGCTCTGGAATCGAATTCGATCTGTCGACTCCAGACTTTGACAAACTATTCCTCTCCTCGCATTCCAGCTGCAATTGTTTTTATGCTGATGCCCGTTTTCTCGGACTGCTGATTTTTACAAAAATTGAAAACAAAACACATTCTCTTTGCAAAATGATCTGAGCCTACCAACAAAGTTCAATGATAATTTTAGAGTTACAATGTATACGTAATGTATACTCTACGCGAAAATAAATTTGATATATATTTAAACTAAATATTATTTAAATGTTATGAAAAACAACATACGCACTTTTCCTATTTATAAAATAATTATTTTCCTCACGTTATGGTGTAAATCTATTCTTTAACAACAAAATTATTCATTAATCATTTCTAAGACTCTGATCGTAGATATATGGGCGAATATGAGGGGTGAATCTATGTGTTGAGTAAATTGTTTTATTTTTACTTACAGCAATTAATTTATCTCAATAAAACATTTTTATTTATTTTTTATTTTATTAGATGAAAATATCAAGAAAAATGTGATTATGTATGAGTGTAGTTGAGCGAATAGTCTTTAACTCTGATTGGGATTGAACTAAAACTCTTTAGCTTCAAAATTTGGCTTTAACCATTCGAATCTTGATGGTAATAATATCAGGGGTTCGTTTTAAAAATCAACTGCCATACAGTTTGTTAAATATTCATTATAGTACTCGCTCATAATTGTTGATAAAGTAGGCCTATACATTTAAAACCGGAAGTTCTGCTGCCTAAAAACTATTCAAGCCATTGTTTGGTCCCCTAAACACTGAACTTTGCAAAACAGAATTACAATTTGTACGTTAAGTTCTTACAACTGTATACAGTAGAGCTATACGCAGTTATAATCTTATTGTAAATTTACGCGCGGTGTGCGTGCGTACGGGCGAACCGTGAGTGAATTATAGTTGTGACAGAACTTAAATAGCCTAAGATACATTAATTATCTACATTATATCATGTAAAGTACTCCTTTTAAGGTCGCCGTCTCCCAAACCGCCACCTCTTGAAAATCGACAGCCTTGCAATGTTACCGTCAGCAGGCCAAAACATGCTCTTATATTTCAACTGTTCGTTTCGTTTTTATTATTATTATCATTAGTTTTGGTGAATTTTATAAAATTATTTAAATTCCAATCTAGTAGACCATAAATTGATATAATGAGTTTTTTAAATTTTAAATGGTCAAGAATTAGGTGTACAATTTCAAATATTTAACTGTAGTGAAATTATAAAAATACTCATTTTTTTACAAAAAACAGCCTATGTTGCACAAGAACAGTTCTTCGTATAACAAATGACACTTCAAGTGTTGGGATAAGATCATTACTAATAGAAGCGAAACGGCTTCCATAAGTTATTTTAATAAATGTTGTAATTATTTACTTTAGATATTGTTATTATATAGAATACAACCATACATTTTTACGTCAATAAAATGTAGAGTACTAATTATCCGTTGCCTCTTACATACACATTTCTTAAATAAGTAGGGGCCTAAGTCAAAATGTTACGATATATTTTTGGCTCTAGGCTACGTCAATTTACAACACTCTGACAATTCAAACACATTTAAATTTACTCAATTAGTTTGACGTCACAGGGGTGGGCCCACTCAGTAAACATGTAAATCTGCCCCTCCATCTGTCAGTCAGCTGATATTAATAGGCTGTGTCAAGTCACCCCGCGCCGCTAGGGACCACCACCGAACTCATCAAGACGCTTGTACATCTGATGAGCCTATTAGCCAAACAGACGCTCCGAGCAATCATCGCTACAAGACCCATGGATCATCTCTCCTGAAATATTGCATCTTTCAAGGAATACAGCCTCTAACTGAAGCATCTACAAGAAATCAGGCCTTTCTTCTTACGAATGATATAATACAATTACCATTTGCTCTTGAGAAACATGATCTAACTGGATATTTTGACGTTTTATTGTACTAGTATTATTGATGCGAGTGATCTTCTCCAGTACTCCAGTATTGGGGACGAGCAGCTGAAGGGTTGCGAAAATGTTGAACGAAGAATTCTGTTTTCAATCATCTTTATTGCGACACGGCGTCTGCTAAATAGTTGCTGTTGGCATGGACACTTCCAGAGAACTATAAAGAGTCTGTGTTATTGACGGTCATGGTTCGTTTGTTATATCAGTGGGTGAGTATAAAATTAGTTAGTGAACTAAAAACCCGACCAATACTAACGAGGTGGTTCGGACTTCACGATAAGTTGTAGGTCCCTAAGTTGCACACTACAATTAAGCCTTGGAAGGATATGAGGAAATGTTCTTAAGTCTTGTTCAAATATTGGCCTTAAAGCAGTGATCATCGTCATTTTCACTTATCTTCAATCATCCAATATTGAGACCTTGTGTCTTTGATGATGACTTTCTTTTTAGAACATGTCATGCACAAAGTTAAAGCTTAAGATTACCTCACCATTCTATTTTGGTCTTTTTTACCTCGACTCCCGGTAAAAACTTGTCAAGCCTTCAAAGGAGAGACAGTTTATGCAGTAAACGGTCTTCTATGGTTGACCACATCTTCAACCTGTATTGTGAACGCATCACGGAGACGCTGCTGCTATCTGGCGATCACTCACGGAAGCACAGGCCGGAATGCTATTGGTCGACAGTTACCCATAAGTCTGTGTCCACCGCAGTTGGTCAGCCGACGAGATTTATCGCCCTTTGTGCAACCTGCTGTAAACAAATTGTCGCTTCTAATTAAGTCCTGTTGACCTCGTGGTGAGAAGATACCACACGCAGGCCCTGACACAGTGCCATGACACTTATCTCAGTCAAGTGGTTATTACTGTTGACACTCTCGTGTGGTCGGCAAGACAACTATTTGTTTTACACTACTTCTAATTAAGTCCTGTTGACCTCGTGGTGCGAAGATGCCACACGCAGGCCCTGACACAGTGCCATGACACTTATCTCAGTCAAGTGGTTATTACTGTTGACACTCTCGTGTGGTCACAAGTGAACACTTTGGTTTACACTACTTCTAATTAAGTCCTGTTGACCTCGTGGTGCGAAGATGCCACACGCAGGCCCTGACACAGTGCCATGACACTTA
Source organism: Stictocephala bisonia (assembly GCA_035578905.1). Classification (NCBI taxonomy): domain Eukaryota; kingdom Metazoa; phylum Arthropoda; class Insecta; order Hemiptera; family Membracidae; genus Stictocephala; species Stictocephala bisonia. The sequence continues at coordinate 3,396,108 of JAQJVL010000034.1, read as the reverse complement.
TCGTAGTCAAGTGGTTATTACTGTTGACACTCTCGTGTGGTCACAAGTGAACACTTTGGTTTACACTACTTCTAATTAAGTCTTGTTGACCTCGTGGTGAGAAGATGCCACACGCAGGCCCTGACACAGTGCCATGACACTTATCGCCGTCAAGTGGTTATTACTGTTGACACTCTCGTGTGGTCACAAGTGAACACTTTGGTTTACACTACTTCTAATTAAGTCCTGTTGACCTCGTGGTGATAAAATGCCACACGCAGGCCCTGACACAGTGCCATGACACTTATCGTAGTCAAGTGGTTATTACTGTTGACACTCTCGTGTAGTCGGCAAGTGAACTATTTGTTTTACAATACTCTTAATTAAATCTTGTTGACCTTGTGGTGATAAGATGCCACACGCAGGCCCTGACACAGTGCCATGACACTTATCGCCGTCAAGTGGTTATTACTGTTGACACTCTCGTGTGGTCACAAGTGAACACTTTGGTTTACACTACTTCTAATTAAGTCTTGTTGACCTCGTGGTGATAAGATGCCACACGCAGGCCCTGACACAGTGCCATGACACTTATCGTAGTCAAGTGGTTATTACTGTTGACACTCTCGTGTAGTCGGCAAGTGAACTATTTGTTTTACAATACTCTTAATTAAATCTTGTTGACCTTGAGGTGATAAGATACCACACGCAGGCCCTGACACAGTGCCATGACACTTATCGTAGTCAAGTGGTTATTACTGTTGACACTCTCGTGTAGTCGGCAAGTGAACTATTTGTTTTACAATACTCTTAATTAAATCTTGTTGACCTTGTGGTGATAAGATGCCACACGCAGGCCCTGACACAGTGCCATGACACTTATCGTAGTCAAGTGGTTATTACTGTTGACACTCTCGTGTAGTCGGCAAGTGAACTATTTGTTTTACAATACTCTTAATTAAATCTTGTTGACCTTGAGGTGATAAGATACCACACGCAGGCCCTGACACAGTGCCATGACACTTATCGTAGTCAAGTGGTTATTACTGTTGACACTCTCGTGTAGTCGGCAAGTGAACTATTTGTTTTACAATACTCTTAATTAAATCTTGTTGACCTTGTGGTGATAAGATGCCACACGCAGGCCCTGACACAGTGCCATGACACTTATCGTAGTCAAGTGGTTATTACTGTTGACACTCTCGTGTAGTCGGCAAGTGAACTATTTGTTTTACAATACTCTTAATTAAATCTTGTTGACCTTGTGGTGATAAGATACCACACGCAGGCCCTGACACAGTGCCATGACACTTATCGTAGTCAAGTGGTTATTACTGTTGACACTCTCGTGTAGTCGGCAAGTGAACTATTTGTTTTACAATACTCTTAATTAAGTCCTGTTGACCTCGTGGTGATAAGATGCCACACGCAGGCCCTGACACAGTGCCATGACACTTATCGTAGTCAAGTGGTTATTACAGTTGACACTCTCGTGTAGTCGGCAAGTGAACTATTTGTTTTACAATACTCTTAATTAAATCTTGTTGACCTTGTGGTGATAAGATGCCACACGCAGGCCCTGACACAGTGCCATGACACTTATCGTAGTCAAGTGGTTATTACTGTTGACACTCTCGTGTAGTCGGCAAGTGAACTATTTGTTTTACAATACTCTTAATTAAATCTTTTTGACCTTGTGGTGATAAGATGCCACACGCAGGCCCTGACACAGTGCCATGACACTTATCGTAGTCAAGTGGTTATTACTGTTGACACTCTCGTGTAGTCGGCAAGTGAACTATTTGTTTTACAATACTCTTAATTAAATCTTGTTGACCTTGTGGTGATAAGATGCCACACGCAGGCCCTGACACAGTGCCATGACACTTATCGTAGTCAAGTGGTTATTACTGTTGACACTGTCGTGTTGTCGGCAAGTGAACTCTTTGTTTTACAATACATCTAATTAAATATTGTTGACCTCGTGGTGATAAGATGCCACACGCAGGCCCTGACACAGTGCCATGACACTTATCGTAGTCAAGTGGTTATTACTGTTGACACTCTCGTGTAGTCGGCAAGTGAACTATTTGTTTTACAATACTCTTAATTAAATCTTGTTGACCTTGTGGTGATAAGATGCCACACGCAGGCCCTGACACAGTGCCATGACACTTATCGTAGTCAAGTGGTTATTACTGTTGACACTCTCGTGTGGTCGGCAAGTGAACTCTGCTTGAAATTAAGTCCTGTTGACCTTGTGGTGAGAAGATCGAATTATGTGAATTTGAATTCCCGATGAAATGAATGGCTTATGTTGAGAGCGGGGAAAAGCATCAAGAACATTCCTAATTGGTTTTGGGCTTGATGATCGTTCACATGAACAGAAGCTTAAGTCGGGAAAGTAAACTCGACGCCAACGAACTGAATAAAAAGTGGCTGAATCTTTAGCATTAAAGATCAGAAAAAGGTTATTTATTTCAGCCCAATCAGTAAGCTTTCTGCCATTCTCATCGTTGGTGTTATAGCCCATTGGCTATGGTGACTGTTGAAGTCCCCCACATAGAGGACAGGGTGTTCAAAACTTAACAAAATCCTATTACAGGCCACTATTGTAGTTTCTGACACTTGGATGTAAGCTATGTAAGTATGAAGATGAACAAGATAGAATGACATTCTTTTTAAGGAATTTTGTTTATTTTAATTCAGTTTGTAAAATTGACGTATTTATCTCAAATGTATAAATTGCTATACATTTAGTATTAATATTGTACCATATAAAAACAATCACACTTTCATGAATAGACTATTACCCATAATGTCAAGCTCTCTCAAAGAAAACAGGAAACGGAAACTGGATATTGAACAATATTGAGAATGGAGGCAATACAAACAATGATATTGGGGCCACTACTGACCTCTGTTTTACATATTCACCCCTACTGGGCAGGCTCCTTAGGTTAGGGGGCAGAGCCTTCAAGTATCTCACTAAGTAATTTTATTTGGTAGAATTAATGTTTCAACATTAGCATCTAAATAAAGATAGTCCTGCTAATTTACAATTGCCAAGTAGGCTAATGTTTTATAAAATATGTAAAACTGGCCCGCAACAAAAATACCACAGTAATTAAATAAATTATTAAGAAAGGTGAGATGATTTTTGTGGTTTGCTGGAAAACAGTTTTTGGGCCTTGAGCAACTCTCAGAACAGCTCGTAAATTAATTGGTCTGTGAAAGTCACAAATCTTCTTTTTAAAGTAGGTCTACTTAACTATTTCAGACGGATTAAATTTTAATTGCTTAATATTTTTAATATTTACGTGTTTTATATTGTAATTTTATGAATATCAAATTATTTAATTAAACCTGGACGTTTTACTTCAGTAAAAACTGTCAACCCTACTTACCGTAGAACCTATCAAAACTTTTTAAAAGGCCGACAAAAATTGAAACACTTGAGATCAAAGCAGAAAAACAACAGTTCTTTATAATATACATTAGACATTAGAACATTAGACCTTTATATATCAACTATCCAGCCGGAGTCAGTATTAATCAGACACACAGTCTCAAATAATCTCCATTTTTTAAGGAGAGGCCGATCTCCTTTCTAACCTTACTATACCCATTCCACAAAGACCATTGCTCTGTGCGGTGAACAGATGAGACAGTATAGAGGGGAACCGGTACAGGAAAAGGTGAATATTACTGATAAAAACTAACAGTCAAGGCTGGGTTCGAACCTGCGCTATCTCTAACTCAGATGCGAAGTCCTGTTACCTCAAACTGCTCGGCCACTGGCTCTCCCAAAGTTAAAATTATAATTACTTGAAATTCCCGCAAACATTTTCTTCGTCAGCTGTAATGTTTCAAACAAATAAATTATTATTACGCAGAGAAGCAGGCAGCTTCAGTGACAAGAACGTCTTCATTGTGTCTACATGGAGGAGGCAGACGTGCTGCATAAAACTGAGTTCAAGTGTAGTTTGGTTTAGGCCACACTCTCGTTTAGAACGTGTCTCCCCTAATTACTGAAAAATAAAGGGAGGTAAAAGGTTTGAGTAATGAATTTGGAGGCACAGAGGAAAAAGAAATAGAGGTTTCAATAACAATTACAAATTGATTAAAACTAGTGTAAATCTTCATACATCTGTAGTAGTACGAGTAATTACTACGTTTATCCTGCAGGATTTAGGAGGGATAAGGGAGGGACTGACAAGGTGCTGGCCCAGCCATTGCATGGCCAACTGGACAAATAACTACTCAACACCACATTTAGTTTAAACAACTATATTTAACTTTCAGCACAGAAATGAAATGAAATGAAAAATGCTTTATTTATCGAGGCAAAGTTAGGACCATTAGGTTCTCTCTTACACTTAACCTCATAAATCAGAGGTCGCATCCATTAGTGTGCTAAATATGTGTCGAGTAGTTACTTGTCCAGTTTGCTTTGCGGTGAAAGCGCCAGCACCTTGTCAGTCTCTCTCTTTAACTGTCCCAAATCCTCATAGAAAACGTAGTAATTATTATCATTACTCAGATGTATAAAGATGTACATTATTTAAAATCTATTTATAACTACCACTAAGGCGTTCGCTGCGGCCATAAAAGAGCGACCTATGTTTCTTTCTTTTCTGTGGTGGAGCTATACGTTTTTTTATACATTTTAAACTACGATTTTTGTGGATCGTTCAACCTACTTGGGAGGAGGGAAGGGGAGAGGTTAAATTGATAACAGGCAAAAAATAAATCTGTTGCACTTACGTACAGTATATTTAAATACACGTGAATCTTTACATTATTCATTTCCAAAATGAACTATCGAACACATATTCTGGGTTCATGTCGGCGGCCAATCTTTTGAGTCTGTTACATTAACTAACTTCTAAGGGGAATTTTCTGATAAATAACGAAGCAGCCCTAGTGAGACCCCGGGCAAGTCGTTCGACGTGTAATACGACTGCCGCAGAGCGCAAGGCACCGCCACGGGGCCTCTACTCCAATACCATTTTCGGGGAAACGGTGCCGTTTCGTTCAGTATTATTGAAGTTGGTAAACCTGTTTGGGAAAGTTGAATTATTTATAGGACGGTCGGTCGGGGTCTGTTGACCATTGTACCATCGGAAAGTCATTCTAGAGATAGCCCGCATCTGCCGTCCGACGGTGGCTGGGGTAGAACATATCACAATAACATCCACTTGTGTCTCTCCCCCCCCCCCTCTAAACTGAAACTGTTTCATTTCCCTATTAACGAGATTTCGATTGTCTTCTTCTCAACCCTGACGTAATAAATAACGAGTCTGTAAGACTGTCATTATTAAAAATGAGGACTCAAATATTGTTGCTTGAAGTTAGATGGATCATGACAGTTGATTAAAAAAATAAAAAAAAAAAAAAAAAAAAAAAACAATGATTCAACAGGCATAAAAACGTCCGTCGTTCTCAGTCGTAATCTAACCTTCGTATAATCACAACTAGGCATACCATTGTGGAGGTAGTCACCATTTTAGATTTATATCACATAAGAGCAGTGTTAAATGCTGTACAGACCCGTGACTTAACGGTATGTCGCATAGTTATAATTCTTATACCGCTTGAAAGAGCGTAAAGGTTACTAGTAGTAACACTTTTTAGTTTTTTTTTTAATTTTGATAGAATAAAAATTAGCGATATTTATTTTATTAATTTACACGTCTTTTATGAATTTACAAATGATCCGTTAACATTTTAAAAAGTGAATCCGCTGGTTTTCGCTCTTTTAAAATATGTACAAATTATAATTTTCCATCAACTCGTTAAGTCATAGTTCTGTACCGCATTTAATACTAATGGGATATAAGTACAATTTAGCGACTCCGCAGACTCCCTGCTTCCCCACATAAAACATTTAGTATAACTTAAGTTCAAGGGAAACTTAACAAGTATAGTTCATATCACATGATTAAAATCTACTCATTTACAGAGAAGAAAGAAACAGAGGTCACATCCAAATGTGTGTCAAGTTAATTGTGTCGAGTAGTTGTTTCTCAGTTTGCCATGAGATGACAGCGCCAGCACCTTGTCAGTCCCTCCCTTTTACTTACACTCAAGGATAAATGTATTAATTATAACTACAGGTATATAAGATTCATAAGCTGTAATCTATGTATAACTTCCACTGAGGCGTTCACTGGGGCCTTAAGAAAGCAACCTCTGTTGTTTTTACTCGGTTTCTCAATATAAATAAGTAACTTATAATAAAAATAATATACATGTTATGTAAATGCTTTATAAAATAAATAATAAAACCACAGCAACAGTTCTATTCTACGTGGCATACATGCCAAATGACTTGGCTCGGTGTCCGTCGATGAATGATTGACGTGGGGGATGGACCTGGCCGCGGATTATGGCGGGATCAATGATTCACGCGCGGTTTAGTGCGCGCTATTAGAGCGCCGGACATCGTAAACTGACCTGACTTCATTACTTAGTCATGCCTGGGGATCTTCTGGACCCCCAGCCGCATTGCAAATTACAGCTTACTTCCCTCCGCTGACCAAATACACTTTTGTGGGTCAACTAGGTACTGGCGAACAGAACTGGCAGGAACTGAGCTTTAATATTTAGGAAAGGAAATCTACGTCGAAGGTCAATCAATCACACCTTTATTGTCGTCCAGCAAATTTTACTTGCATTGACAATGTCCTTGTAGATAATCTAAAATCTCATATAAAAGAACATGCGTAATTCCTAATATTACAGTTCTAAATCACTAGAAGTAAAGATCGCTACGGTCGTGTAAGTGCATTTCATTTAATGAATAAAATACCCTACTCTTTAACCATTTAGTTAAATTCATCTTCCTAGTTCATCTTCCTAGTTCATCAGCCGCTATCAATTTGTAAAGCTGAGGAATCAGAGATTCAATCTTCAACATGTAACTAACTAGTGGGTTTTCTTTGTTTTTGAAATTTGTTAATGATGGAGTATCAAATGAGGGAGACAAAGGTAGTTGGACATTTGCCATCATTACGTGAAAATTACCAATCACGACGTTTCGATTTGGTAAAACCCAAACCTTTTTCAAGTGCTAAAAACTAAATTACATCTACACAAACATGTTATAAAACTACGTTCTTAAACTAATAACTTATCTACCTTAATAATTATCTACATTTTTACCTAGATCCTAGAATGGGGTACAACAACATCAACTTATACTAAACATAAAATATTAACAGGGTTAAATTATTATAACCAATTAGGCGCTGTCAAGGTCACGATATCAACAAAAAAAGGTTAAAACACAATTAAAATTAATATTCAAACAGACTGAAATAAGATTACATTAACCAATCATAAATATTCAGGTACCATATATTTATGACTGGTTAATGTAATCTTATTTCAGTCTGATTTGAATTTTAATTTTAATTGTGTTTTAACATTTTTTCGTTGATATCGTGACCTTGACAGCGCCTAATTGGTTATAATAAATTAACCCTGTTAATATTTTATATTTAGTATAAGTTAATTTTGTTGTACCCCATTCTAGGATCTAGGTAAAAATGTAGATAATTATTAAGGTAGATAAGTTATTAGTTTAAGAACGTAGTTTTATAACATGTTTGTATAGATGTAATTTAGTTTTTAGCACTTGAAAAAGGTTTGGGTTTTACCAAATCGAAACGTCGTGATTGGTAATTTTCACGTAATGATGGCAAATGTCCAACTACCTTTGTCTCCCTCATCTAACTAGTGGGGTCCCCAAGGTTCTGTCCTGGGTCCCTTTTTGTTCAATCCGCATTATCAGTGTGTGATGGAATTATATTTTATGGTGCATGTCTTGAACCATATTTAAAATTATTCAGCTTAAGATGAGATTTAAGATAGTTTATTTTGATTAACTCGCATGTCACAGTTTTAACAATTATTTTTGCTATTTCTTAGTAAATTGTAGTTGCTACATTTTTTGTCTAACAAAATGTTTTAATTCATTCATATACACATTGGTTTAGACGTAGTCCTAGAAGAAGATGGGATTTTATTTAGTTTATTTGTTATATATGTATGTATGTATATGTATATAGTTTCTATTTGACTTACATAAAAAAATAAAATAAAATTTATTTACTTTACTTAAGATTTATTATTATTAGTTTTTTATATTCTATAACTCGCACTTTTGTATATTTTACCATTGATCTTCTTTCGAGAATTATCGTTGTTAATTTTTTAGCCCCTTTTTAAAATTCTTGAGTGATTTTAAAGATTTAGATTTTTCTATATAATATTGAGCGATTAACCCTGGATATGAGTAAAAACATAACTGTACATGTTTTATGTTAAGTGTATTGTAAATATATTACATTCATGTCCAGACATGACAATCAGCCCATCTGGAGACTCGGGGATGACACAGTTCCAGGAAGACGATACAGTAATTGTAATTGGCGCATGATAAGCCGCGGTGGGGGGTCAGTCGTCAGTAATGAGCGGTCCGCGCCGCTTCCAGCCGGACACAGAATGTGTCCGTCCAGTGATCTGTCAGTTATTTTGAGATGCAAAATACATATTTCCACAATAGTTCGTTTAAGGTCGTTGAGTTCTGAAATAGAAGCTGCTTTTCGTTTTAGCAAGTATAAATACCCATCATATGATAATTTAAATTTATACAATTCCTATAGTAGATCAGAAACTTCTACTGTATGTATGTTCAATGCGTGAGAATTGCGGGCCAAACATGTGCATAATTTAGTTCGATAATCAGCTTTACGCTCTCCGATTGTGTCTTGGCTGCTTTCGTTACTGTAACTATCTTGAGATCATTAGATGATTTTGCATATGTTCAAATAAAGGAAAGTTATTAGAAAGGCTTTGAATTATATTCAGGCAACATAGAGTAAGTATGAGCTTCTAAATTAAATATTAATGGAACTACAACACTTCCTTGAGCTACTCCAAATCACAAATCCATAACTTATTAAATACCAATATGAAATAACTGGTTTAATGTGTCTAAAGCCCTAAGACGTGCAATTGTTGCTTGAGATTATCTTACGATAGTTCAATATTTGATTGAATATTTTTAATATTTGAATATATTTAAATAAAAAAACAGCAAATAGAAGTGCTTTGAATTAGGCCTCTTGCTAACCTTAGTGGTTAGCACGTCTGCTTCTTATCTTCAAGCAACAGAGAGTATAACTCCTCGTAAAATAAATATTAATGGACCTACAAGACTTCCTTGAGCCACTCCAAATCATAAATCCAAAATGTAATACATACCAATATGAAACAGTAACTCATTCATGGTTATCGAATCCTAAGCACCATATGAAGGCACTGAAATAGATATGAATAAAATAAAATCCCTTCACTTTGTTAAATTGATATACCCTGAATATAATTGTAATATATTTTCACAAGTTTCTTTAAATACTTATAATAATTAATTATATATGATATAAATATATATTATGCATTATCACTCTATAACCGTACATTTTTAGTAAATGTTACGTATAAGATTATTTGTACTGACAGGTAAAATTTAACTATACCCTTATAATTTAAATTTTTATTATTACACATCGTAAATATTTGATAGAACAAAAATCAGAATTTGATTAAAATATGTCGAATTAAACTAATATAATACAGTTGAAATAGTTGAGACTTATTTCTTATGGCAGAATTCTATCAATAACGATGGTGGAATAAAATTTATTTCTTAGGTTTTTGTTAAGCATAAACGAAAAATCTCCTAAGCCACTATAACGTGATCAATCATGTTAATGTAAATGAACTGCCTACATTATTATTACATTGCGGTCTTATTAAATTCATCGATTCTCAAGTTTTCTTTTTTTTAGGAAAAAGTATTGCCATTTTTCTTTTATTACTCGTAATTTTATAACAAAATAAAGAATGAGATATACATGGATTTTGTGATAGTTATAAGTGTGCATATGGTGAACAACAATTTAACTACCTACAATTGAAAAATATTTTAAATTCCGTTACATTCGTAATGTATAAATATAAATTACTAAAATAAATACGCTCTCCTTATTCCTCCTTAACTATATACAAAACAAAAGTAAATATTTGACTACACATTTATAAATAATTATTAGTCTAATAATCAACTGCTCCAAACGACTACATACAATATTTGAGGGGGTTAATACTACAGAGCTGAAGTTGTTGTTGTTGTCTAAGCTGAAAGTAATTATGTTTTAGTATGTACAAACCTCACACATAAATTTGACACTCATTGTATTGTTGATTTCTTTACTCATAATACACATCAGAGACGTACAAATGTACCTAACTTTCTCACGCACTTTACGACAATTTGTACGTAGTGATATGGAAGCTAATTGGGAATAATATTAACAATAATATTTTTTTTGTAATACCACCTCCTCCCTGATCCTCTCATTGCCATATAACACTGACCAGTTGAGTTATCAAGTGGCCAAAACAACCTTGAGGCTGAAATACGCAATACTCCAGAAATGAGTGGGAGTTGCACAGTCAATAGCATCCTTAGAAAGTAGGATAATCAAAATGATGATAATAAAAAAAAAAAAAAAAATAATAAATCATACACTGGAAGTGTTTAGCACTGCCTCCATTTTTGCTATTGCTCACACTAAGTAACCTCAACAGTAGCACTTTTATTGCGCACTTCATTACAACGAGCGGATTGTCTCGGTTGATAGGACATAAACCGCAGTACTTAGTGTCAATGGTAATAATATTTAATTACAGTGAAGTGTTGTATGAGATTGTACAGGTTAGAGAGAGAGGGGAAGAGGGGGAATGTGAGGGAGAGAAGGAGGAAAAGGAAGAGAGGGACTCCCTTTTTCTCCCAGAGGGGGAGGGGAAGGAGTAAAGGAGGGGGAGAGAGAGGAAGAGAAGGAGAGATAGAGATAGATAGATAGATAGAGAGAGAGAGAGAGAGGGAGAGAGAGGAGGGGGAGGGTGAGAGGGAGAGAGGGAGAGGGAGAGGGAGAGGGAGGGGGGAGGGGGGAGGGAGAGATGGAGAGAGGGAGAGATGGAGGGAGGGAGGGATGGAGGGATGGAGGGATGGAGGGATGGTGGGATGGAGAGTGGGAGAGTGAGAGAGTGGGAGAGTTGGAGAGTTGGAGAGTTGGAGAGTTGGAGAGTTGGAGAATTGGAGACAGAGAGAGAGAGGGGGAGAGAGAGAGCTGGATAGGAAGTAAATAGCTTCATCTTCATGGCTACATTTTACAGACAAATATTCACTATTTAAAAAAATAAAATCAGTTTTACCAATTAAAATTAGAATATATTTAAAAGAACGTTTATCATACTTAGAATTAAGGGAGCAAAATGAAGTTATCGTGGATCTGGAAAAGAGTGCAGTTAAACCTAGTTTATGAAAGAAATTTGTTTTATTATTAATTTAAATTAGCTTATAATTCTTCTCTTAGTAGTGATTTTTATTTCAGACATATGAAATACTGTTTATACTGTATTCAATTTATATTAATATTCATTTATTATTTAACTAATTTGATTTTAAATTATAATGCAATGGAAAACGAAACGTTGAAGTCCTTTTTTTGCCAAAGGTTCTGAATAAAAATGCTAAATTTTGCTTAGAAAGTGTCATTTAATACAACAAAATAGGCTATGACATTTTTATCAATTATGTACATTCCTTTCAAGTATTATTTCCTTGTTAAATATTATCTTGCATATTCGCAAAAATTATGCAGACCTACAAAAAAACAGCTACTTCAAGTACATTAATCTATTTATATATATTTATAAATAATAACGACAGCAGCAGTATTACATTTTATGGAAGAAAACGTAATGCTGTTAATATCCGACCAAAGTACTATTTTTTATGAAGACAAAATCAAGCATTTGATCTTTAGAAATGCGTGTTAAGTAACTTATTACTAACAACTAATTTTGGCCAAGTTATTTTTAGCCCCCACAATGTTGTATTGTTGATATTAAATGTTATAAAACTAATTTAAAGAGCTGGAGCTCAACATATAAGAGCAACAATTCTAAGTCTTAGGTATTTATATACTATAAAATAGTTACTACTTTATATTGATATCTACTAAATTTTGAGTTTGTGATATGGAGTGACTCAAGGAAGTGTTTTTGATCCAATAGTATTTTTATTTTGCAAACATAACTCATGTTGCCTCAATATAACTCAAAAGCATTTCTCACCCCTTTCCTATATTTAAACATATTCAAAATCATCTAATGATCTTAAGATAACCACAATAATGAAAGCAGTAAGACACAATCGATGAGCTGGTTTGCGTATTTCACAGGTTAGGGCCGCAGTTCACAATAGCTGACGAAGCTCTTTCCCAAAATGTAATGTACATCAATTCATAGTAGATGTCTCCCGGAATGTTGTGGAGGTCTCAAAGACATTACGTTCTGGCGCTTACCACCCCAATATTTCCAACCCTCTTCACATGCTACGAGAGCCCATCTGACACGTCCTCAGACAATGTAGACGCACTGATATTTGAGTTGGCGCTAAGTACCTATAGCCACAGACCACCAAAAGGACCCGGCTGTTTTATTGGGCACTCTTTTATTCGCATCGTAAACAAAACCATACAGTGGGTATAAAGGGCTTTGTGCCCAAAAGGTGGCGTTTTGTTTTATGTGGCGACCTCCAATTAAACGCGTCAGCTGTAAACTGCCCGCTCGCTGGTAAACCACTGGTTGAATCACACTAATTACTTTTCTGTGTTTCTCAAAGGCTGTAAAACGGAGAGGTTTATAACGAGCTGGCACAAGAATCCTTCAGGCCGCATTCTTCAACAACATTATATTTCGCTTTTGGGTTTCCCGTTATTGCTGGAAATTTAAGACAACGCATTTTTCAAATACACCGGAAGACCTGTGGAGGTCAAATGTTATTCTGGCACATTGAGCCACTGATCAGTAAGCCTTAGTCACTATGTTATAACTGTTGACACCAAATACTCACAGTTTTTAAAACGGAAACAAACCAATAGAAAAAAGGTACCCCCAAGCATGCATCTAAAGGGGGGCATGCAATAAGTTTTGTAATCCTCACGATTGCAAACATTAAAGAGAGGAAGTGCAGGAACACAGGAAGTTTGTGAATCTACTCTGATGTGGTTCAAATGTGGATTTAATTCGGTATGTTAATTAAATGTCTGCCAGAAAGCCCCCATTATTGTTACACCATACAAAGAGATATTTCGTTATTTTTATTTAGTAGTATCAGCCAAATGTCTAATGATTAGCACTTTGGTTGAGTATAAACTCACTATAAAGTAGTGCTAGGGGGCAGTAACTAAGATAGGCGACAGGGCTCTTGGGTACCTCATTAAAAATTACAAAAATAAAATTACAAAATCAAAATAATCGCACAATTTGATTTATACGTTCGATAAAATACGGTACTACTGTATTTAACTTAATTTGTTTCGAAAAAAAATAGTTTTATTTTGAATGGTGTTTGTATATGTCAATATAACTTAGTTTATAAACGAAAGCAATGTTTTGAAGTGAGTTGTATGAAAGAAAAGTAAACCTAGTGAGTTTTGTTAGGATATTTTTATTAAGTAAAAATCCAGTATAACTGGCCCCAAAGAGTTATGATTATCCTAATTTTATGCATTAACAGACTGTATCTACAGTATATAATCAATTGGGTTTTAATATTTGGAATAAATAAAATGATATAAACCTGAGAGGCGTTTCGTTAGTTTACATTTTGTAGTTCCAATAAATTAGAAAAGACACAATCATAGAAGTCGCATAAAATAGCGTGCTGAATGGGTTTCGAGTTAGTGTCTACTGGTTAGTTATTTATCCGGTTTGAAATAGGATGGCAGGGTCAGGACCTTATCAGTCTCTCCCTTATTCCCCCCAAATCCTTAAGGATAAACGTTGTAATTATTTGTGATTAAAGTTGTACATTAATTGCAATCCATATAGGCCTATAACAGTCACTGAGGAGTTCGCTGCGGCTATAAGAAAGCGACCTCAGTTTCTTTTTCTCTGTGGTCGTACCTAATAAGAAGACTTAAATGACGATCCAATCAGTGGCTCTGAATGGTAAAGTGTGTATATGTAATACATTTTCAAAACAGTTTGCGTTCATATAATAATTATTATTATACGTTTATTATAAGAGCTGATTACATACTTTATAACACAATGTAAAGAAAAATTAATAAATGGTTCCAAAGAATTGGCACAAACTTTCCCCCACATTAAACACAAAAAAAAAATCAAAACTTTGAAAATTACCAGTTCGATTCCCAAATATGTTTTTTTCCATAACTAAAAAACTAGTCAAGTTAAAGACAGGCGCTTTTTAATAAAATATTTTAAATTGTAATTTATATCTTTCCTAAAAACGTAACCAAAATCGTTAGAGTCGTTTTTGAGAAAATTCCATTTGTATTTTTTTTGCCAATAAAAATATAAAAAACTAAAACTTCAAAAAGTGAAAAAATAATCTTGAGATATTGGCTAATTCTTATTCTTATTCTTAGCTAAACACACGTACATACTAAATTTCATAAAAATTGATCCACCCCTTAGGTCTCGAACGAACTGCACATACACACAGACACCCATACGGACATACATGAAAAAAAAAATTCGAAAGAAACACTTTTTTGGGTTCAGGGGACCCTAAAATGGATTTTTAGACCAACTTGTAAAAAACGTTTTTTGGACGATCACAATACTTTCTCTGTGGTAACGCGTATGGCAGAAAGTAAAGAAACTGAAATACAAACTATTATAAACATTTGAGCTGCAGTAAAAAATAATCATTTTGATCATTAATTAATTAAGTAAATTGCTCTCAAGGCTTGTCCTAAACAAAAGTCGTCAACTACAAATACCTGCCTCGAGATAATGACTTGTTAATTATTTCAGTATTTAAATGCACTTTTTCTCTCTAATTACGCATGATCGAAAGATTGTTTTTCAGCTGTCTACATTAATTATGTTTACAGTACAACCTGTTGTATTAGTGGTTACAGTGAATTCGTTGTGGTTATTTACCCCCTCCCCCCATAATGGATTACATTATTTACATGTTACGCGAATTCGAAACACTTGACAAATGGTTTATAGTTAATTGCAATATTGTTTTTATTTTAGTATACTTGTAAAGACAAATCCTTGTATTTAGTTGTATAAAACAGCATTTTTAAATTGTTTGTTTAGGTTTTAAGGGACGTATACATACTAGGTAAAAAGTGTTTCATATGTCCAAATAGTAATTAAACTGCAAAACACAAACTGACTAAACTGTTTATAAATAAGTAATAAAAACCTCAAGTATTATCAAATTTATATTTATCAGGACTATTAATTAATATTTTGCAACCAAATATTTTAGTTGTGTTATCCAGTTCCAATTAAATATTAGCAAACTTGGAATAATTTCAACAATGGTAATTCCTTTTGTATACTTACATTTTGACATCACCATTAATTATTTGTCAATAAAAAAATAAAAACAAACAAAGTGTGATGTTTATTGCGTGTATTATAAATCAATAGTCAATATTATACATCCATGAAATGATCCTTAAATGAGGAAAAGCAGGAATCTCTTATTATTAAGGAAAATTACGGCACAATACAATCGGGCTGTAATTTTCAAACCTTTCTTCTTTCCGCATTAATTTGCATTTTACAGCTTAACATCACTTACTGTAATATAGAGTAAGAGAACATTTAAAATACTACGAATATGGGTAACAGAGAATCATGTATTACAAGCAGCGCCATAAAGTAGGCGATACCACAAAGGAGGAAGAAACTGGTCTTATTTAATGGTGCACTGAATGTGAGTCGAGTACTTATTTCTCAAGTTTGCCATGCCAATGGCAGAACCAACACCTTGTCAGTTCCTCCCTTTATACCCCCAGATCCTAACGTAGTAATTATTACTATAGGTCTATAAAGCTGTTATAAGTTGTAAACTACTTATAACTGCCACTGAGACGTTCGCTGCGGCCATAGGAAACCGACCTCTGTGGCTTTTCTCTCTGCGCAAAGACAAACAACCGATGGTAAGTGCCTCAGCAGACCGTCAGCCACGCTGCTCGGTCGTGACGAGCGCCCGACCTCCGACCTCCTCCCACATCCTTTCTATTAGACTCTCTGCGGGATAACGATAACGTTGTCCGAGCCCAGCCACTAATTGTCTCAACTTCAACGATGGAAATAAATTAACTTGCCAAAATATCAACTGCCGAGGCCCACTAAATTATACTGGGAGTGTAATGAGGGGTTGGGACTGGCTTCTCACGCCTGACCAGGTGCCGGTGTGGGGTGGACAGCCGTCCCTCACTGAACATGATCCCTCACAGGCTGACCATTCCTGTCAGAGGAATTAGATACAACTTTTTTTCCACAAAAGGATTATTAAAAATACAAGGATTTTCTATAAATTCTCTTATTAATCACAACTATCCAATGTTGTATAATTTAAATTAATCACTTGATAAAATAATATCTTATTTAAACCAATAAAACTTACAACAGTCAAAATATTGAAATTAAAAAACATAACCTTCAATCAGTGCTTATCTCTGTCACACGGGGATTGCAGGCAACAATCAACTTCCTCTCAGGTGAACAACTGTCAGTCATTTCATCATGTAGCCTACATTTCTAACAGCTAATTTTATCCTACTCTGTTCGATCATAAACACAATATTGGGGGTTTTAAACGTAACAGGATATTTTTAACTACATTATGTGCTTTAAGATGACAAACAATTCGTATAGGTACATTTTTGTATTTTAATAATTTAGAAGAAAAAAAACACAAGGATTTATTTATAATTTATAAGGAGCTCCTTCTGAATTAGTAAATAACTATATGTTAATTATATCATCCACATAATTACTAGATTTCCCCAAAATTCTGTCTTACTTGTATTTAATATATTCTTTATTTCAGTACAGAGTTCCTAAAATTGAATTCTAATATATGGTAATGTCAACACATGCTGAATACAAGTATACTTAAATTAGTCTAATATACAAGGTGGAAAACAATGTGGAAACCTTTCACAACTGTTGTATGACTTCACTTATAAAAGTGAAATCTTGTATATCATCATGGTTACAAAGAAAACGTTTTTACTCCATTAAAGACATTTCATCCTTTCACGGGACGGCTCATGAGGAGTTGAACGAAAATCTTTAATGTAGGTCTAGGCCGAGTTTGGTATCAAATGAAAGGTCTATTGAAGAGAAATTAATTGCCACAAACCAGACTTCGAAAGGTTTATCCTTTCCAGAGCAGCGGTTATTTGAATTTCAAAGTAACTAATTTGAACAATATTATTTCTCCGCTATTTAACGGTTTCAAGTAAATTATTCTGATTAAAAATGATACTTTATGGAACACGATTATTTAAAAAAAAATAAATTATTTATGGAAAAAATAACGTTGTTGTGAAAGCGTTTCCATATTTTCCCCCACCCTAGTCTATTCTAAAATGTTGTGGAGTTTGTAGGCGTTGGGTTCTGTGCTCACGTCCGCTCAATGTTGCCCTCGACGTGGACACTACTAGAGAAGTTTGAGATGTCCATGTTGGTTGGTAGTCAGGATCCAGATATTTAGTGAAAAGAACTGAATAATAGGTTTGTACATTAGTAAAAACACTCATTCGCCCCTCATATTCTCCCATATCTCTATAATATACTATACGGTATGTTCTCCCTAAATACGACTGAACAGTGTTCAACAACGCCGTATGAAAATAATTATTGTTACTTTGTAATCTGTGGCGCGTGTGGTAATTAAATATTCAGGGTGGTTTCCACGCTATTGGCGTCAACCTGAGGGTGGCAGGAGGCGCCTCATTGGTAGTCAGAGCACGCAGGTGTGACAGGCGCGCAGGCGTCTCGGCGCCCCGGTATTGACGGTGGGCGGCGTCCTCATCCCCACCAACACACCTCTCATCAGCCGGACCGTCATCATCGCGGGTCATCACTCCGTCTCTGGACTACCGAGGAAGCCGAGACCGTAACTGCATCTATGAATGACATTCGATGTTTTATACAAGGTTCTTCCGTGGTGGTAGTGGTAGGGAGGAGGGGGGGGGATATTAATCAAAATGTGGGCAAGTTGCAAAGTGTTCAAAGAGGTTTCTTTCCAGGTTTTTGGAATTTTATTATATTTCGTTATGAGTTAAGTTTACTTAAAATTATATCTACGAACTTAAATTTTAAAATTTTAACTTTTTAACTTTAAAATTAAGTACCGTAATTTTCATTTATACATAATAATCACTTATTGTTATAAAAAGCGCCATAAAGTAGGCTTTCCCACAGAGGAGTAAGAAACAGAGGTCGCATTCAATAGTACGCTGAATGTGTGTCGAGTAGTTATTTCTCTAGTTTGCCATGCGAAAATGATCCAACAACTTGTCAGCCCTTCCTTATTCTCCCCAAGTGCT
Source organism: Stictocephala bisonia (assembly GCA_035578905.1). Lineage (NCBI taxonomy): Eukaryota > Metazoa > Arthropoda > Insecta > Hemiptera > Membracidae > Stictocephala > Stictocephala bisonia. The sequence continues at coordinate 3,377,650 of JAQJVL010000034.1, read as the reverse complement.
CAAGGATAAACGTAGTAATTATTAATACATATGTATATAGATGCACCTTAGTTGATATATATTTATAACAACCCCTGGGGTGTTCGCTGCCACCATAAGAAAGCGGTCTCTATTTGTTCTATGTGGCGATACTTTAGTCAGTCTCAAGACTTAATATGATTTAAGATATTGTTACTGCGACGTAAAACTTATGTGTAGGCCTACATCATCAACATAGGTAACGACCCAACACTATTAAAAGAGTCTGCAGAGGCTGTCGGAAATTGTCGACCATGTTGGTTTTAATCCCATAAGAACAATGTTATTTTCGAGCCTGACATACGATCACGCGTATCCAAATGAAACAGTTATTTTTGAACGGATTTTCCCCAAACAAATTGCATTTGATCAAGAATGAAATTGCGCGTTGGAATTGCTTTGCGAATTTTCAATTAGGTTTACAGAAAACATTATAGAAAATATCTAGTGTTAAGCTTTTCTTTTCACCTATTTTTCAAAACTAGGCGTATGTATTTGAAATATGAAAAGCAAACCCAAGACACAATATGATAACGTTTAAAATGACACCTTATACACAACTTTTAATCAATAAATAACGAAGAAATATAAATTCGCAAATAACATTGTTCTTATGGGATTAAAACCAACATGGCCGATAGTCTCTGCAGACCCTTAGGTGTTTTGTCTCTTCTGCCATTAATAATTAACTGTATATATACCTTACTATTTTGACTTTTTTTGTCCTCTGCACTACCTTAATACACAAGTTATAGTGATCCAACCACCTACCCAACTTATGTCATCCCTGTTTCATCACCCATTGCCCCCCCCCCCCCCCCAATCTTACCAACTCGAGCCCTCTGGCCGGTCTTCTCACTGGAAAATTCAATGTGTACACTCCAAAGTTTTCAAAAACCGCGAAAGGCACATTGTAAATTTATACATTTTCCTGTCCTGGCTTCAACTAGTTATTAATTAATTAATTAATTACTATTCTTAACTATGTAATGTATAAAATAGCAAAAGTACATAGTGTGTATCAGATTTTAATTGATAATACATTTAATATAATGTTCGTTTTAAATCTTTCTTAAATATAAAGATAATTAAAATACAAAAGCACGGTTGTGATAAGGTTGTTTACTAGTGCCCATAATGTATTTAATAATGAATTATTGGAAATAGATCCCGAATGAAAAAAACTTACTACCAAAAAAAGTTAACAAAATATGTTGGTCTGAAGTAAACATACCCTCGTGTGTAATCATGGGAAGAACTTGCTCAGGTCCAGGGCGTGCCTTCCCTCAGACCCAGCAGTGTCGTAACCATCGATCGCATCTCATCGTATCTCCCCAGATCGCAGAGCCGATAGCCTCCCTTACCCCGCTAACCCACTGAACGGGGGAGTTAATCCAGTAATGCACCCCCTGCAGCCCCTCACGGCTCTAATAAGTTTTTAAGACTCCGGCCTCGTCATTAGAGTCGTTACAGGGCTAACCTTGTTTACGCCCTACACTCTTATTTTACGACCTTTCTACCACAATCACGACCAGAGCCGTCCTGTACAGTAGGACGTGCCGCCTCCCGGGACCATCTCCTCTTTTATCGTCTCCTCCTCCCCTCAGTTCTTTTACAGTCGGTAAACACTGTTAAAGTTGGTCTGTATTCCCTTGATTACTCTTTTTTACGCCCGGTGAAGACGTGGTTAGTTTGTAGACATTTTATTGCGACGGAGAGATGAACCTGGGACCTTCGTCTCGCCAGAGAAGAGGGTGAACTTCATTGCATAACATTCATTTGTGAAACAATCTGGAATAATACAAACTGTCTGACAACAATATTTTCTCTACCGACTTTCCATTAGTGAACTATAGGCTACTTTTGGAAAAGTAAAAATATTATATGTACATATGTAATAGATATATACAGGGTGTCCCTTAACTCTCTGAGGATCGTTTTAGGTATTGACTGTAGGTAAAAAACAAGACACACATCACATTTAAAATTTGCAAATCACCCGCACACTTTCCATTTTGTATTTTTTACAAATTGGTTTTTATTTAAAAAATAATTTAACCTATAGAGTTCAAATTTGTTATACACATTAATAAAATCATTTTCTTACTAAAATAAAAAAATCAAAAACATGTTTTAATTATTTTTAAAATGGTGGCATTTTGAAATATTTGATCCTTCATTACTTTTGAAATGTTTGGAATACAAAAGAATCACTAAAAATTGTTTTTGAAAATTTAATTTGCAATCCAAAAACGTAACGCTGTATGAAATCGAATGACAAACAACCGAGATATGATTATTTTTGTATTTAATCATTTACGCGCCAATGTGTACAGCCATGGTGCCGTGCCGCGCGAGCAACCACAACAATACATCAGCGATCTATTGTGATTACTTTTATCCCAAACGCTACAATAAAGTGATTTGTGACATTATTGTAATAAAAATTCCCCTAGTAGGCAACGGGAAAAAAGTTACTGCAGGTGATGATCGTAGTTACTAAATTAAAAATTAATTTTAACCTTAAGTAGTGCCCTAAAAACTAGAATTTTTGTAAAATTTATTCAAGATGCAAAGCAGGTTGTATATATAAAACAAGTAAAATTAAAAAAGCATTAGATTATAAATTGAAACTTTAATTACATTTATTTTCATATTACAAATGATGCACAACATTTCGCCTTCTCATTTGCAAAGGAAGAACGATTGGAAAGTGACTGGCGGACAGCAGCAAATTCATTTTTTTCTTGAATAATTCTAGCACCTTTAACAATTCTACCAAACAAAGATTCTAGTTTTAGGGCACTACTTCAGGTTTAAATTAATTTTTAATTTAATAACTAAGAAAATCACCTGCAACTTTTTTCCCATTGCCTGCTAGGAGCTCTTTTATTACAATAATGTCACAAATCACTTTATTGTAGTGTTTTGGGTAAAAGTAATCACAATAGATCGCTGATGTATCGTTGTGGTTGATTGCGCGGTACGACACCAAGGCTGTACACAATGACGCGTAAATGATTAAATACAAAAATAATCATATTTTGTTGTTTGTCATTCGATCTCATACAACATTACTTTGTTAGATTGCAAAATAAATTTGCAAAAACAAAATACTCTAGTGACTTTTTTGTATTCATAACGTTTAAAAAGTCATTAAGGATGTAAAATTTCGAAATTCCGTCATTTCGAAAATGATTAAAACATGTTTTTGATTTTTTAATGTTAGTAAGAAAATAATTTTATTAATGTGTATGCCAAATTTGAACTCTATAGGTTAAATATGATATTATGTATTGTTTTTGACCCACTATCAATACCTAAAACGATTCTCAGAGAGTTCAGGGACGACTGATCTCTCGTATATCGATGTACGACTGATCTGTGATGTTGCGTACGTTTTTAAATCAAATTGTACGATTTAGTTATTTTCTTAGTCCCCGTCCATATATGGTGAGTGAGATCAGTTAATTATATTTTTTTCGGAATTTGCACTACAAGTATATTAAAAAAACTATATAAACCATATACAATCATCAAGAAATATGTCCATGTAACTAGTAAAGCTTGGTAAAACTTGAGTGTTCTTAACCGTTCGTGTTCGAGAGCATTTATGATTGAATGCAGATTTTTAAAACCACAAAAAAAAAGGTAAATATTTTGTTAAAGTGGGAAATTTTTTCTTTTAAAAAGAGGTAAATATTATTTTTAACTTGTAACACTGCTCCAGCAGAACAAAATACTTCAGATCATTTATTATGCTCTCTGTTCATTTTTTATGTTTAGAATAAAGTAACGATAGTTTGCAAAATTTACAAAACATGTCTCATTGCAAATTCATAGAACTGATACAACGATGGTACGCCAAGTCACGGAAAACCTAATGTGGTTCTGTATAGGTACTAAAAGGTTGGGAACCACAGGAAAAGGATATTATTTTTTACTGATCTAATTTTCTTGTCCATTAATGTTAAAAGTTCAATTCGTATAAAAGTGGAACGAAAGTTAAAAAAGATAAGCTGGACGTCTCCTGTTCGTTCGCCTTTAGGAATTACTATAATTATAATAATTATATATAATTACAAACGTATCACACATGTGCTATTATACTCCCCCATACATTTACAAATGGTTTTTCTAAAAATAGATACTGTAAAAATTATGTCTTAAGTTTTACATAAGCCAATTTAAATTCGGTATAGTTGTATTTACTATCATAATCAAAGCATTTAATCCATTGAGACGCTGTATTTACGCACTGGGGATGGCAATAACGTACAGAACAGAATGTACGTGTTTGCAATTATAGCAGACTAACTTAGGGAACAATCACGGGTATAACGAGTACGCACATGTTACAAAAAAGGTTATTCTGTTAGGGAATATTTGGATGATGAATAATTGTATTTTCAAAAAGCCTGGAAACTAGCGTACAAACACATTTGTGAGTTAATTTTTGGATACCTTTAATCATAAACAGGACAGGGACTTTGGCTTACCTGGCTAGATCTCTCGTCTATAACACCTTTGCACTATTTTCCTTCTGGGCATAACAATAACATTATGTTAATATCAAAGACAATGAGGAAGCAGAGCGACCCTGCCTTTAGCACTGTTTAGACACAATAGGCTAAACTTATTGTACTGTATCAAAATTATTATCTATATTAATTAATAATTTATTGGTCCGTCACTCTTTATTGGATGACAAGATGGTTATTTTCAACATTTTAAAACCTTCACAAGTATCGTACTTTCAAACTCTTTATTTTGAAATATTTATTATTAGTACAGTACTGTTTGTATATACTTTCAATTATATGTCCTCTTCTTGAGTCGCGAGAGCAATGCCATCTGCATATATGAATTTTCTGGACTGTGTGGCGGGAATGCCGGCAGTGTATACATTGAATAAAATAGGAGCAACAACGAAGCCTTGTGGCAGTCCATCATTTAGTTGCCAAAAAGAACATTCCCTACACGTACAATAGTCATACTACTACTGCACTAACAGTACTATATATAATATTTTAAACACTTTTTATGTAAATATATTTTACGTTGTAAGAAACCATTTTCAGAGTGTATTTGTAACTTATGATGATGCATATTGTTAGTGTATTTGTTTTTTTTTCTTTGTACCTCTGTATATTAAATAATCAATAAATATTTATAATCAGTTTTTTAATCTTCAGGATAATAGATTGATCCCATATTGAGAATCATTCATAAGCTTATTAAATCTTTTTTTCTTTCAAGAATGATTCAAAAGTATGTACCTACTTTTATGCGACCCACAGACATACTGTACATATATATATATATCTGATATAATTTATGATGTCAGCACAAACAGACCCAGCACCCACTTAACATTTATGTTGCCGAGACACGTAATTTTTCTTTGTGGAGGTATGGATCTATGTAATTGCATCCATTACATGTGTTATATTAATGTATTGTTTAATACTATTCTTTTTCAATTTTTTAATTAAAAGTAAATTTATTTTGTAGGCTACTTTTGAATGTTTTATGTATTATTTCTTCTTTTTCTTTACTTTTGTTTAGTTGGCATATTACTTGTTGGTATCATATCTTTCCGAATCCATCTGGTTCAAGGATGGCAAACATGGTTTTAAAAAATCATCATCATTATATTTTTACTCTTTTTTTGTACTCATCTTGTGACAAATTTCATCTGTATGACGTTCATTTGTTATTATTATTTTGCGAACCCTTATTTATCAGTGCAGTGGAACATATCTCGCCCAGTGGTACCGTATCACGTGTTATACTCTTGTGTAACATTCTCGAACGTGCCTCGTCCTACCGGCTAGGGATCATCCCCGTTTATACGACTCCCTCCCCACCACCCGTTATCCGCTCTTGTCTTGTCCGTTGGCACAGTTATCGATTTATTATTCTCTAATCTTGTTGAATTATTCAATATACTCTTCACTTTACTTTTATACTCACTCGGTGTTATTTTCTTTTTCTTTTGATTTTGAGTGCACTTTGAATTTTCGTATATAAGTAGTTTGCGTTTTCTTCTTTTTTTCAATTTGACTATATATGCTTATTTTGTTTTTATCGGTGTGTATTTTAATTAAATGCCTCTATTTATAGTAGATTTGATAAATAACTAAAATTTTATTACAGTATATTCAACAAATAGACGATGATTTTAGTTTTTCCTTGTACCTCTGTATATTAAATAATCAATAAATATTTATAATCAGTTTTTAACCTTCAGGATGGTAGATTGATTGAGAATCAATTGGTATTGAGAATCATTCATAAGCTTATTAAATCTTTTTTTCTTTCAAGAATGATTCAACAGATGTTGCACCTATTTGAATACACGAATACAATTACAGTATAATAAGTACTTTACCTATGTTTTCCACACTCTTCACATTTATAATAAGATGTTATTATCTCGTAAATATGCTGATGTGATTTTATGTTCTTTAGGTCTTTTATGTTAGGGGTTGGGGGGTCTCCAGTTTGTCATATACGAGGCTGGCAACCCAAGTACATGAAATACAGAATAAAAAGAAGTTATGCAGAATAGACCCTCCGAAGATTTGCTGGTAATTGTAAGACCGGGAATGGGATTGGGCTAGAGATTCTGCTGGTAATTGTAAGACCGGGAATGGGATTGGGCTAGAGATTCTGCTGGTAATTGTAAGACCGGGAATGGGATTGGGCTAGAGATTCTGCTGGTAATTGTAAGACCGGGAATGGGATTGGGCTAGAGATTCTGCTGGTAATTGTAAGACCGGGAATGTGATTGGGCTAGAGATTCTGCTGGTAATTGTAAGACCGGGAGTGGGATTGGGCTAGAGATTCTGCTGGTAATTGTAAGACCGGGAATGGGATTGGGCTAGAGATTCTGCTGGTAATTGTAAAACCAGGAATGGGATTGGGCTAGAGATTCTGCTGGTAATTGTAAGACCGGGAATGGGATTGGGCTAGAGATTCTGCTTACTCGTTTCCCTCTATCTTAAGGTCCCCTATCTAAACAATTCAACTAAAGCTATATGATGTTGATTAAATTTACGTATTGTACAATATAGTTATTCATTATCCATCATTAAGACGCCGATCATAGAGATATGAGCAAATATAAGGGGCTAATGAGTGTGATGTGAGTAGATTAACGTGTGTAGTCATTGTTACTTAGGTCAACTGTTCCTCAAAAAGCACTATTTATAAATAACCCAATAACCAGGGCCACTAAGTGACCCACATCTTTACGTGGAATCCGAAAGACGTAGAATTGGTACAATTTTTAGCTAACAGCAAGCCTGATACTTAGTTCTCTTCTATACACTACATCCGCACCCTGACTACCCAACACGGACACCCCAGACTTCTCTAACAGTGTTCGCGTCGATGGCAACCACTAAAGGGACGTCGTGTTGGTATTAAAAGGGCCAAGCATATAACCTATTCCCTACAATATCCTCAATACTTTGTCTCCAAGTAGTTGGATTACAGCACTGTGCCACAATGACAAATACTCGTACCGCCACACACGTCCAGTCACCGGGACCGAGCTGCTGGGGTGCCTTTATGGCCCGACCGCACGTTTATTACACAGATATCTCCATTATCCTCACCAATATTTCTTCACCTCGTTTTACGATCGCTTCTAAAACAATTGTGTTAAATCTGTTGCTATGTTGCCAGATTTATCGCGGTCAGTGGCAGTAAAAAACTATAGAGGTGGCCATGGCTGACACGGCTATAACCGGTCATAACTAGTTCGTTTTATGATCGACCGTCATAACTGGCCCCGGAGTTTTGAAACATTGAAATAACGGATTTTTTCTTTTTAAATATAAAAACCCCAAATCGTTGGTCCTAAACAATATCACTATGGACTATCTGCTAATAAAACATTTTACGGTACTATTAAATAAATATGGTCATAACTAAACTTACAATTAATTTTAAGTGGCGTTAATAAAATTTAAAAATGGTCTTAAATAAAATAAATTAATAAATAAAAATGAACCCTTATCGTAGAAATAAGCGTTAAGAAATATGATAATACTGTAAAAAGAGACTTGAAGTAACACAAAAATCCAACTTGTATGATGATAGGACATTTTAGTTATACTACAGATCAAAATTTGTAAAATTATAATCAACAATTTCTTGAGTGGTGACTCTTACAGGATTATATCTCTATCGTAGTCCAAAGGCAGTAAGTATATCATAGAAGAAATAAAGGAGGTCTGGTTACATGATTGGTAGTTATTGGTTGCTAAAATTTGCACACGTGCATGTAAATCTCCCTTTGTAATTATTTGTGACTAGTCATAGGTAGAAGTAAAAAAAAAAAACTTAACAAAAATAAAGGTAGGAGTGATAAGATATAAGCTGCTATAGTTTGTTTACTAAAAGGTAAATTTTGTTGATAATATTTTACTTAAGATAAATTTGTGCAGAATTTGATCAAATACTATATTTTTTTATACAAGTTTTTTAAATGAATATTTTAATAATAATAAAGACAAGGAAAACACTATTCAATACGAATAAATGTATATTATTGTATTTCATAGCCAGAACATATCGTTAACAAAAGATTTCGATCGTTTTCCAAAAGCGTGACAGGAGAGATATCGGTCGGTAGTTGTCTGTGTCCAGGCTACGGCCGTTATTACAGTCCGACATTCCAGGAGGTGTGAGAGGAACCTACAATTTGCCCAAACAATACACCGGCCGGTGTCATTGGCATGATTGCCGGGCGGCCGACTCTATCATCGCATCTGAATATCGCCGCCTTCGTTGTAGTAGTCCTGCGCCACTTTCTGAAGGACAAAGGAGACAGTTGGAACTGTAATAAAAACGGACAAAAGGGATTTATTTGTGACAAAAGGATAAAATAATTGAATTGAAACTGATGTAGTTTAAGTTAAGTGTATTATTTTTGTATTATTGTTTTACTCTTTATTTGATTCTTAACATTAAGTCTTCTTCTTGTTCTAGGTAAGATGGACTCAAATTGCAACACATATCCTGAGTTAAGCGTAAGTTATGTTATATATCTTCATTTACTTCAATATTTTAATAAATGTGAATATAAATATGGTAATATACTGTATACTGGGTGGGAAAAAATATAGAAACGCTTTTACAACTTTTGTATGACTTCACTTGGTTACAAGGAACCTACTTTTCGACGTCTACTTTACTGACGCCAGCGACATTTCAACTTTTCAGGGGGACGCCTGTGAGGAGTTAAACAAAAATCTGTTAAATGTAAGCCTTTGGTAGTTGGTATCAAATGAAAGGTTTATTCAAGAGAAATTAACTGCCGCAAACCGGACTTGAAAGGTTTATCCTTTCCAGAGTAGATGTCATTTGAATTTCAAAGTAACTAATTTGAACAATATTAGTTCTCCACTATTTAACGGTTTTAAGTAAATTAACCTGATCAAAAATTATACATTATGGAACATGATCACTAAACAAAATTAAATTATCAAATTATCTATGAAAAATATAACGTTGTTATGAAAGCGTTTCCATATTTGTTTTCTACCCTGTATATATAGTAAATATGTTTTTCTTTAAGGGTTTTTTGTTGGTAATGTTGGATTTTAATGGGACGTGGAATTGTTTAGGGTATTTTACGTAATTTACAGTAATTAGGGCAGCCGTTTTAGATTAAATTAGAAATTTCATATATTTTAGATTAAATACTCAAGCAATGAGAGTTAAATTAAGCCTCTTTGATAAGGTCTAAGAACCTTTTTGTCACCTCATGATGTTAACATATCGTAAAATTCTAAACATTTGGAAATTATCATAAAAATTCACGATACTGATGGTATTTATTCCCAAAAATATTGCAATAATTTAATTGCATACTATTCAGTTATAATTATTTTTTAACTTTATAGAAGGGTTACACTCAAGGGAGTGCCGAAGGCTCTAGGTTACCCCAGACAGCCCACATCAATAACTTCGAACCTTATATGTGCATTGGTTAGTGGGGAGGGCATTCTCAGAATATAAGGTAAATGGATACATTGCAATCGCTTGTATTTATGTACATTTCGTCACCTTGATTTTCGGTGTTTTCATAGGAAACTAAGCTTTCTGTTTAAATTAATATGATTAAGAGCTGTCAACAAGAGGAAGAGGAGATGCCTCCACAAAGAGCTATAAATGCGAAAGGTTGGAAGGAAGGTCATTAACGGTTCGTGTGTATGGTATACACACAATGAGGGGTAGTTTCGCGGGGAGAACGACAACGTAGCACGTGTCACAAATATGTCAACCTGTCAGAGAGAAAATCACCTAAGTGCGACAAAATCGCATGGTCTCAACGCGCTATAATGTCATATCCCTACGGGTCGAAGTTGGCATGGGCTTGACAATGGTTCACAATACAGGCTGAGAAGCTTGAAACTAGTGCACCACTAGTTTTATCATTAATTCCACGAATTATACTTTTTGAAGATGTATTGTCTTAATAGAGTATTAGTATATAATTACTATAGTATGGAACAGATTTTGGCTGATATTTCACAAAGTAAATATTCAATAATGTTACCCTCTATTGTACTTGAACATATTTTATAGTAAATTACTGAAATGTAAAAAATTGCTACAATATTTTCCTACCCTATAATTCAGGGAAAACCGTTGCAACAAATATAAAACTTATGATTCTGTGATTTTTACAAGTATTTACAAAGGATTAAACATTTAGGGTTTCTTAGACATAATAATAATGTTCTGATTACATTTTGCGTTTGATTTTATTATTTAATCCTAGGGTGTATTCAGTGTTTCATTTTAATTTTTTTTGTGTTTGCTAAATTTAAATAACATATAGTATGTCGTTTTTATTTTTCATAGTGTTTGATAAATATGTGAATAGCGTATAGTAACAAATCAAACCGATTAATAAACTAAATGTTTAATTCGGAAACATAAACATTACACCATGTCAACTCATACATATACATACTGCATGAACCATCTGTCACCTCTGGGAAACCCTACGTTAAAATTTATGATTAGGTTATGTTTGTGACTATTTATGTTGTGTTTACGATTAGCATTGTTTGCCATATTTTTTAATGTTGTGTTAGAAAATGTTGAATACAATATTTATTTTGTGGTGTTGTTCAATAGAATGAAATAAAACCTATAAGTAAATTTTTATAGGTAAACTTGACAGTCAAGTGTAAAAAATAGTAAGTAAAAAAGTAAAAAAATCCATGTTATGTTGTGTAATCGGTCGTGTATATTTATTTTCCTTCTCCATAACTCAATAACAACTGGTTGGTATGGTTAAATTATGTAGCCTACAATTTATCATTATTGAATTGCAAAACACACAGATTATAAATTTAAGTATAGGTTTTATTTCGTTCTATAGAATAACACTACAAAACAAGTGTCACTTAAGGAGTATATCACAATCTTACCAGAGATTCATCCGAGCTTTAATAGCCGGTAAGTAACAGGTAGAACTTAATAGATCAGGTAGTTTGGGGTGCGACAAAATAGCGCGTCCCCACCCCTTCCCGGACGTGCTATTTAGTTACACCTCCAACGATAATTATTTATGACTACCATAACGCACAATTTTGTCGTAGATTCAGTTTCGCGGATGGGGAGTATACCAAATGAGATTTGAATGTTTCGTTGAAAAACTCGCTATCTAGGTTTAAATAACATCATAGCTTTTTTAATGGCTTTGGATGAAAATATCATCAATAAGATTTAAAAATTACATGCAACAAGCAGGAATTCCAGCCGAGGAGCAGGAGTCCAGGACCAAGGTAGAGGATACACGCGCACATGATGGAGTACCGTCAGGCATCTAAGCATATTGTATGTGGTGAGAGGGTAGGTGTTATGTGGTACAGTAATGCCAGCCGAGGAGCAGGAGTCCAGGACCAAGGTAGAGGATACACGCGCACATGATGGAGTACCGTCAGGCATCAAGGATATTCTATGTGGTGAGAGGGTAGGGTTATATGGTACAGTAATGCCGGCCGAGGAGCAGGAGTCCAGGACCAAGGCAGAGGATATCACGCGCACATGATGGAGTACCGTCAGGCATCTAGCATATTGTATGAGGTGAGAGGGTAGGTGTTATGTGGTACAGTAATGCCAGCCGAGGAGCAGGAGTCCAGGACCAAGGTAGAGGATACTCGCGCACATGATGGAGTACCGTCAGGCATCTAAGCATATTGTATGTGGTGAGAGGGTAGGTGTTATGTGGTACAGTAATGCCAGCCGAGGAGCAGGAGTCCAGGACCAAGGCAGAGGATATCACGCGCACATGATGGAGTACCGTCAGGCATCTAGCATATTGTATGTGGTGAGAGGGTAGGTGTTATGTGGTACAGTAATGCCAGCCGAGGAGCAGGAGTCCAGGACCAAGGCAGAGGATATCACGCGCACATGATAGGAGTACCGTCAGGCATCTAGCATATTGTATGTGGTGAGAGGGTAGGTGTTATGTGGTACAGTAATGCCAGCCGAGGAGCAGGAGTCCAGGACCAAGGCAGAGGATACACGCGCACATGATAGAGTACCGTCAGGCATCCAGCATATTGTATGTGGTGAGAGGGTAGGTGTTATGTGGTACAGTAATGCCAGCCGAGGAGCAGGAGTCCAGGACCAAGGCAGAGGATATCACGCGCACATGATGGAGTACCGTCAGGCATCTAAGCATATTGTATGTGGTGAGAGGGTAGGTGTTATGTGGTACAGTAATGCCAGCCGAGGAGCAGGAGTCCAGGACCAAGGTAGAGGATACACGCGCACATGATGGAGTACCGTCAGGCATCAAGGATATTGTATGTGGTGAGAGGGTAGGTGTTATGTGGTACAGTAATGCCAGCCGAGGAGCAGGAGTCCAGGACCAAGGCAGAGGATATCACGCGCACATGATGGAGTACCGTCAGGCATCTAGCATATTGTATGTGGTGAGAGGGTAGGTGTTATGTGGTACAGTAATGCCAGCCGAGGAGCAGGAGTCCAGGACCAAGGCAGAGGATATCACGCGCACATGATGGAGTACCGTCAGGCATCTAGCATATTGTATGTGGTGAGAGGGTAGGTGTTATGTGGTACAGTAATGCCAGCCGAGGAGCAGGAGTCCAGGACCAAGGCAGAGGATATCACGCGCACATGATGGAGTACCGTCAGGCATCTAGCATATTGCTCACACCCCTCTAAGCTGTTAATTTATTGTCCTTACTTCTCATATAGACCGCTCCCTCCCTGCTTGGCTTCTTTAAAATATTTCTTATATTGAAGCGGCGCCTCTCTATTGTCACCCACTTTGATTTCAAAATCCACCCGTGAATAGAATTTGTATTTGAATATGACTTGCTAGTAATTATAAAAATATATATTGTTCGTTAAAAACAGGAATATGCCACTTACAAGGATTGATAGTCAATAACTAGACAGTATTTATTATGACTCACGTCTGTCTATATTATCAGAACACCACAGAAACAATTATTTTACGAAGCACTAGTTTATAAGTAATTGCGAATTAACTATCATGTCCCTTATTCCTATACAATCCTTGTTTACCATGGATATCCTTGCAAAATTTATAAATAGTACCAACAATTTTATATTAATCTAACATCCTTTACTTTCTTCAGCTGTAAAACGTCTCTTATTACACTTTGATTTATTAACTGAATACGAACCATGCTAAAGGGTTCCGTTTCGCTTCACGAAATACGCCATAAACATGGGTTTATATTTTCAAATATTCAGTTAATAATAACTATCGTGAAAGTCATTCGATACAGGAGTTGATACTCAACATATTGCCACCATAAGCATCAAGACTTATTTTTATTATTTAACTGTAAAACATTTTTTTAAGTTAATTGACATTTTATTTAGAAGAAAATGTGTGTATATAAAAATACTCAGTTTTTTCAAATCAACGTATAATCCACTAGAACAGTTCTTCATTTGTTAAATGACACTTCAAGTTTGGCGATACGATCATTATTACGGACCGAATCCTTGCTGAAATAGGAAGTTATGTTTTTGGAGTGTTTCGCTAAGTGAAACCGCTACCTTGTTATAAGTATAGGTAAACTTACACCATCGACCATCGGTGTCCATGTTGGATGGTAGTCTAGGTTCAGGCGCTGTGTAGGGGGAAAAACTGAGCGTCAGGCTTGTCAGTTAGCTGAAGATCAGACCAACACTACATGATTCGGATTCCACGTAAAGATGTGGGTCCCTCAGTTGTCCTGGCTATTGAGATATTAATTAATAACACTTTCAGAGGAACAGTCGACCATAGTTAGTAACAATGACTACACTCGTTCATATACATTTACCCTCATATTCGCCCATATCTTGACGATCAGCGTCTTACTAATGAATACTGAATACCTATCGAAACGTGTTTCTTTCTTAAAAAACTTGAAGCGTTTTACCATTTTGAACATTTTACCAATCATGGTGAATCCAATAGTACAGTAGGCCTACCACGAATTAACTTTCAAACAACTGTCTACTTTCACCATATTCTCCAATATTTACAAGTACATACAACCCTGAATTGCATGAGTTAGTGGTTGGACGGAGGGTCAGCAGATCGCTGGACAAATTGACTCGGCCCGCAGCAACCCTTATATTGTATTGCATTGTCTACCGCCCCTCCTGGACAAATTTTTCATTCATATCTCTAAATGACTCAAGATTTTCTGTACATTTCCATATAAATGATAGGATATTGGGTTGCCATGATTTATATGTCGCAGCATATTGGGGCTGTAGGGTGCGCGGAGGGGAGTACACGTGTAGGGGAGGCGGGGGAACATTCCTTGGGCCTTCATTTCACGGCGGACACTCGCTTTAAAAGGACCCGGACAATCGATGGAATAAACTTGTATTTCACTTTAATTGTTATTCAAATATGAGAAGCCGACACAGCTTTGTGAGTATTTTAAGGCGAATACGAATGACCTGTGTAGTCTTGTTACTAAGTTCCTTCGAAAGAGCCGTTTATTAAAGGCCCATAGCAAGGGAAACTAAAGCTATTCCCTGGAGTTTTACGCGGAATCCGAACCACATACTACTTGTCTGATTTTCATCTATCTGACAACCTGATACTTAATTCTCTTCCCTACCAATATCCGGACCATGACTACCACCCAACATGGACACCTCAGACTTCTCTAGGTATGAAGTGGACCGAGCATAGAACCTATCGCCTACAATCTCCTCAACACTTTGTGCCCAAGTAGCTGAGTTGCATAACTTCGACGTTTTAATAAACTAATTTCGTAATTAATGAAAATTTCGAGCGAAAAGATACTAGAAAAAAAATTGAAGTTAAATCTGATAAGACAAATATACTATACAGAAAACCAACTTAATTTATTTTTAGATTTAACTACTTAGTAAAAATTAATTTTAATTGAAATGTAATGTTTTTAAGTCAGACAGTTGCCTCCTTGCATTTACTTATTAAATGTCATATTCTCATTTTTACTGTTTTTATTTCTTCTCATATAAAATAATTCGATCTTTTATTTGAAAGTGTGTTCGGTTATAACAAGATAAGCCAACTATAAAATTCTAAAAACATTCTATTTTGCCATATTTACTTTAACTTCTACTGAAATTAGAATGAAACAACTTTTTTGCTAGTCAATTAAGTATGTCTAAAATAGTGTAGAAAACTGTATTCAATTCAAGAAAAGTATATATTTTTTAAACAACGAGATAACATTTTATATCTTATGTATAACATTTAGATACATATATTTATGTATTTGTGTTGGGTTAGATCAGTTTCAATAATTTAGCTCGTCAACTTCACTGTTATTACCTATTATACTAGAGTTTTTAATTTTTTAACTGATTTATCATGCAAACAAACTGAACTTCTTAAAAATGAAAAAGCCTTCATTTTAACTAACCATTAAAATTATACCAAATTATAAATGCGTTCTTCAGTTTTGATATTATGCCTAGTCTGTGACTGGAGTTATTTAAATAATTTTGTGAAATTATGCTCCAAAATATTTTTTTGAAATAAAATATGTATGTACACTAAATTTATAGAAAATTGGTGTGTCATGTGGTTTAATAGGATTGGGAGGGGGGTCATTTTATGGTAGTTATAATAGAGTTAAATGAATTTTTAGGTTGAATTTATATTACGAACATGAACTTTACAGTGAGATATATGTGTTCAATATAAAAATAACATTTTAAATAAGTAATTGTTTTAAATATAAAACAGTTTTTAAATATAAATTGGGCATGTAACTAATTTGTCCCCCCTTGGTTTAAAGCAAACAGAAAGATTTGGTTTTCAGTAGTATAACTTATTTTATTTTAAAATTACAAAAATCAACAATTCCCATACATTTCACCTTCTTTTACTGGACGTATTTATAGATTACTCATGTTATTACTATTATTTTTATTTATTTATTTCTTAAGATAAATCTCTGCATATTAATTTAAGGCAGAGTATGGTTAAAAATGTGATCGGCCTCTCCTTTATTACAATAAATAAATAAGCTTACTTCATTCCACAGGCAAATTAAAATTGCTTATATCATTCATTGAATAGCCTGTTGAATATAAGGAAGTAGTGTACGCGATATGGCTCATGTAGAGAAATAACATTGTATAAATCACCCAGCGCAGCATTACATTTACAAAATATTTAGTGACCTAGGTACAAAGCGTTTAGTTTCGTGAGATGCCAACGAGCGGCATTACAAAGCGAAGTCTTGTTGGTTTATGCTAATGTGTGTTGCAATTAATGTTTTATATTTGAGCAGGCTGACAGCCGACAGGTTGACAGAGCTTTTAGTACTCAGGGAGCGTCAGTCCGGGTCAAACACGGCTCAACAGTGCTGCCAGCACATTCTAGCGGATCAACCAGTAACTAGTTGAGAGCGTTGGAGCTGGCGCGCCAAGCGTCAACTGAGAGAACTTTAGTGACATTTTACTATTGACAGAACAAATTTTCAGAGATAATACAACTACACAACCAACTTAATTTTTATCATTTCTAGACGAAAACTGCCTAGATATCATAATTCAGACAACAAAAAATAGTGGAGGGAAAATTCTTAACAAGTTTTCGTAGATTCATTTATGTGCTTTGTCATTAGATAAATTATTTCGGTGATTGGATATATTTACAATATATTTTGCTCTATTGAAATAGATAACTTTACAATTCAACTAACAAATCCTAATTTTTCAACCACTAACAATTCCTGATTTACAAATTGTCATCTCAATCAATATTGGTATCATTTTCTTGTTCGGTTTTGCGGGAACGCAAAAAAACGTTTTGGGTAAAACTGATATTTTTAATTTTCTATGTTTGTATATTAAGGTTGGCTATACTGTATAGGGAACTCACTTTAGAATTTAAAATGTTAACATGGTCTTATGAGCAACGTTATGTTTTGATTGTGTTATTTATTTTGTATCATATAACTAAATCTAAAACTAGTTGAGATTAATGCAAATCGAACATGTAAAAATGTACTGTAGTATTGAAATAACTCGTTACAATACATTCAATACTACAAAGGAAACTACATTTTGATACGTAGCAAAGCACAGATAAACATTCGTTATATATATAAAAAAACGTGGTAAGTTTTGAGCCCTAGTGGCCTAGTAGAATGGTCCCATAGTTTGAGGTGTGTTATAAACAATAAAACGTTTCATTCAACTCCTCTTAATTTCCTTTTAAAAAAATGACATATTCAGCACAATTGAAGCCGATCTTTGAGCAATCTCATTTTCTTTTTAAAATACACATAAAACTATCGAGAAATCTAACATTTTCTCACGCATTTATGGACTAAAGAAAAGACCAGCTACTGTAAAATAAAATGACACTCTTAGGCACTGAAACAAATTTTATTGATACGCATAACTGTTTTTATTCAAACAATTTATTTGGCCATTTCGTTAAAAAAAATAGTCTACGTCATGCACTCATTGATGATATACAAATATATGTACACATAAAGAGCCCCCTACTGTGTAGACCTTCCACCGTCCCTAAACTGGCAGGAGTCACAACTCTCTTCGTATATATACACAGAAGGGAGAAACAGAGGTCGCATCCAATAGTGCGCTGAATATGTGCTGAGTTAGTATGTCGATTGGCTATTTCTCCAATTTATCATGCGGATGATAGGGCCAGTACGGTTGTCAGTCCCTCCTCTTACTCTCCCTTCATTCAAATAATCAAGAATAACCGTAGTAGCTTTGTAATATATTTAACTGTCACTGCAACCGTAAGAAAGCGACCTCTATATCGTTATACTCTGTGGTATGTAAAAAACAAATAACTACTCGCCAACTACTTAAATATTGGTTAACATGTGAGTAGCAGACAGTCTACCCGTTAGACAATGACTTGCAACAAAACCTAATCACCAAATGTATAATTATAAAATTGACGAACTCAAGGGAGATGAACATACGTTGGTTGGGTGTGGATACCTGGAGAGAGCTAATATTGTCACAAAATAATAATAATATTTATCAAATCAAATCAAATCAAATCATTTTATTTGTTGTTGACAATTAGTAACATTGTATAACAAACGTCAAATTAGCATATTTTACATTAATAATATTTAATTACATTAGTTGTTCAGTATTAACATAAAATAGCATATTCAATCAAATAAAAACACTTGCTTAACTAAATAATAAAGATAAAATATATAACCAAGTATAAATCCATTTATAAACTAATTAAGTATTTAAAAATTCAGTAATAGAGTAACAAGCTCTTTCCAATAAAAATTGATGTAGAAGAGTTTTGAATTTTGTCTGTGTGCCTTCTTGTTTAATTACATCGGGCAATTTATTAAACAATTTTGGACCTATGTTTTGTGGAAGCCAGGTAGTAACTTCTAATCTGTGCGTGGTCTGTCTATGTTGGTTCTTTTGCCTGGTGTCATAATTATGTATATCTGAGCCCATTACAATGTTTGAAAATTTAAATTTATAATAAGTAAGAGTTTCATAAATATAGATTGATGGTAAGGTTAAAATGTTCAAAGATTTAAAATAATATCTGCATGACGTTCTTTTATTTATTCCGGCCATAATTCGGATAGCCCTTTTTTGTATGCGGAAGGTTCTTAAAAAGTTTGAACGAGAAGTAGAGCCCCACAAAACAATTCCATATCTTAGCCGTGATTCTATTAGAGATGTATATATTAATCTGGTAATAAATACGTTTTTGTAATTTGCGGATTTTCTGAGGAGAAACAACTGTGATGACAGTTTGGAACATAGGCTATCGATATGTGATTTCCATGAGATATTATCGTCAAAAATTAATCCAAGGTATTTAACCTCCTTGTTAAAGGGAAGTTCAAAGTTATTCATAAATATCGTCGGGTCTGATTCGGTTTTAATTTGTTTGGAAAAATTTACACAGCTTGTTTTTGTGGGATTTACGTGAAGATTATTACTGTTAAGATATTGGTAAAGATTTGTTAGTTGGATAAAGCTATCGATTTCGAGATTATTCCAGAATTTATTTTTAAAAACTAGAGACACGTCGTCTGCATATAATGTGATTCTTAAGTTATTTACTATTTCCGAAATATTGTTAATGTAAATGATAAAAAGGATTGGCCCTAAGACAGAGCCTTGAGGGATTCCAAATTTTAGTATTAAATTTCCGGACTGAACATTATTGTTAACTACTCGTTGGATTCTACTACGTAAATATGATTTAACCCATTCCAAAGGCAACCCCCTCACTCCTAACAAGTAAAGACGTTCAAAAAGTATATCGTGATCTACGCAATCAAACGCCTTTTGTAAATCTAAAAATAGTCCCATTGTCTTGTATTTTTCATCTAGTGCAGTGATTACACAGGTAACGAAGTCAACCATAGCATCAGTCGTATTCCTTCCTCTCACAAACCCGTATTGCTCTTTACACAAAATATCATGTTGAAATAAATAATTTAATAATCTATTTGCAAAGACTCGCTCATATACTTTTGAAATTGTTGAAATAATTGCTACTGGACGCCAGTTACATGGAAGATTAGTATCTCCATCTTTAAAAATGGGACGGATAATAGTTTGTTTGAGTTGAGTTGGAAATAGTCCCTGAGCCAAAGATGCATTTATAATGTCAGCTAAGGGTTCACAAATGTAACTGGCACAGTGTCGAATAGTTTTGTTACTTAAGCCATCATATCCAGCTGAATTTGAGTTTTTGAAATTCTTGATAATTTTATATACTTCACGGGAGTCAGTTGGGTACAAAGCAAGACTATCAGGACATAATCTGTTAGAGTAAGACTGTTGTCGGGGCTCCGTTATCAATTGTTGTTTACTATGACCAATGTTTGAGAAATAATGATTAAAACATTCAGGACTTGGCATAGTAACTGGTTGCGGAACTTGTTTTCTTTTCCGGTCCGAGTCGATTATTCTCCATGCATCCCTCGCTAAGTTATCACTGCTTGTAAGTTGCTTACTCACGTGGAGAGCTTTTGCAGTTTTTATCACCTTGCGGTAGATCTTTTTATATTTATTATAAAAGTCTAAAAATTCTCGTGATGGATTATTTTTTCTTTTAAAATCAAGTTCTTTTAGATTTTTTGAAGAGATAACAATACCTTTAGTTAACCAAGGGTTTTTACTATTATGATTTTTATTATTCCTTTCCTTTTTTAAGGGACAAGCAATTGAGAAATGTTACTGTAAAATATTGAAAAATATATTCAGTTTCTGGTCAGCATCAGAGATTTCTTTTAGAGGGTTCCAGTCTTCTTTTGTTAA
Organism: Stictocephala bisonia; assembly: GCA_035578905.1. Classification (NCBI taxonomy): domain Eukaryota; kingdom Metazoa; phylum Arthropoda; class Insecta; order Hemiptera; family Membracidae; genus Stictocephala; species Stictocephala bisonia. The sequence continues at coordinate 3,356,794 of JAQJVL010000034.1, read as the reverse complement.
TAGAAAATTAAGAATGTTCAAATTTTCCAAACAAGTGTCATAATAGAACCTGGCTGATTGTTTCTGAGAGTTGTTGTCTGTGCGGGATTTTTTAAAAAGGAGGGTGATTTTTTGTGCATAATGGTCCGACAGACCTGTTCCTAACACTTGTACCTGTATTATCTCACGGCCCACATTGGATAGCACATGATCTATTAGAGTGGATGAAGAGCCCGTTACTCTAGTTGGGGAGTCAACATACTGCATTAAATTAAATTCATTCATCAGGTCTCTAAGTCTACTTATTTCATTATTTTCTTTAAGCCAGTTAAAGTTTAAATCCCCAACGACCAGACATTTCTTATCTTTGGATAAATACTTAGATATTAGTTTGTAAAAAATATTAAAAAACGAATCTACGTTATAGTGGTGTGGTGGGCGATATATACCAAATATTATTAACTTTGCATTTTTATTTAATACTAGTTCAATTCCTGCTGCTTCAAAAATCATTTCTTTGGTAAATTTATTCATATTTATTATATTTACTTTTATGTTACGTTTTGTTAATATTACCAAACCACCACTACCTTTATGCTCACATCTTGAAAAATCACACATTACCTCATATTCTTGAAAGTTAATACAATACAACTCTTCTTTTTTCAAGCCATGTTCACTCAATAGAACTACATCAGGCTGTTCTAGTTGAAGAAAAACATTTAAAATGTCAATCTTATCTCTAAGGTATTGAATATTTATATGTAATATTTTTAGTGTGTTAAGATCACTATTTTCTATTATTTTACTGTCTGAGATAAAGCTAGTTTTGTTCCTAACTGTAGCAGAATGTTTTTCATTGTCGTAACTTTTCAGTTTAACTTGGGGCTTCTAATTTTCTCTACAATTAACCTACTTAACTTTTGTTTCCCCCAAGTATTTAGATGCAAGCCTTTGTTGGTATAGTTGTTCAATAGAAAATTTGAAAGAGATACAACTTTTATGTGTTCATATTTAAGAGATTCAATAATCAAATCAATGTTTACTTTTCTAATTTTGTTATTTAAGTAGGGTTTGTCATATCGTAATGGAATTGTACATAATATCACATTTGTGTGTTTAGTTTTATCGGCAAGCTCCTTGACAATTGGCTTAATATTAAAATCAGTTTTAGCTTCAATGTTATTAGTACCGCCCAAGATTACAAGATGATCGTTGCCTTTAAGTTTTAAAATTTCGCTGTCTAGGCCCCTTACTACATTTTCCAGGGTTGCATTCGGCTTTACTACACCTAACCCCTCACAGTTTCCACTCAACCTGGCCTGCAGCAAGTGGCGTAGACCACGACCATGACTGTCTGAAAGCAATGTAATCTTTTGTTTGTTTTGTTATTCATTCTTTCATACAATTCAGTATTATGACATACAGCAGACAATTCACATGCTAAGCCTACAATATTATGACATACAGCAGACAATTTACATGCTAAGCCTACAGTATTATGACATACAGCAGACAACTCACATGCTAAGCCTACAATATTATGACATACAGCAGACAATTCACATGCTAAGCCTACAATATTATGACATACAGCAGACAATTTACATGCTAAGCCTTCAATATTATGACATACAGCAGACAATTTACATGCTAAGCCTACAATATTATGACATACAGCAGACAGTTCACATGCTAGGCCAACAATATTATGACATACAGCAAACGATTCACATGCAAGGCCAACAATATTATGACATACAGCAGACAGTTCACATGCTAGGCCTACAATATTATGACATACAGCAGACAGCTCACATGCTAGGCCAACAATATTATGACATACAGCAGACAATTCACATGCTTGGCCAACAATATTATGACATACAGCAGACAATTCACATGCTAAGCCTACAATATTATGACATACAGCAGACAATTCACATGCTAGGCCTACAATATTACACACGCTACTTTATAATGAATACTTCAAGTACAAAGGTTTAACGAGACATACGAGAGCTCGTATTAATTCAGAATTTAGACGCACTGGCTGACCATGTATGTAACTCTAAAACAAAAAAAATCTGAAATTTACTTACATAATAATGCTTTACGAGATCACAATCATGAAATATAATATATGTACAAGGTAAGATATATAAAAAAAACAGACCTAAATAATTGGTATAATTTATTGTATACATCTAAACAATAATCACACAAATAAACTAATAACTAAATTCGAACAGATATAACTGTATAAAGTAACATTTATATACATTCAAAAACATACTAAATGAAATAGGCTACTATATGGCGAATCCGATCGAGTGTCTAGATCCACTTGGTTGTGGATACAATGATGGGTCTACAAAACGGAATGTTTAACGACCGTCCAAACGGCACGGGGGTCCGTCAACTCCGACCCAGAAGCTCGCGTGTCTGTCCTCTTCAAACACGGCTCCCTCCAGGGCCGCGTGTAAATGATTGGGTGTCTGACGTTAATGGGCGGTCGATTAGAGATATTAAAAACCGTCCGTCCCTTGCCCGCAGCCACAGGTGGGTGGGGCTGTCCACACGTCGGTTAGCATTAGCATCCCTGCCTGCACCCTCTGTGCAATTACCTCTCACTGTGAGAAATCTGGCTGTCAGTTTATAAATCCTATGGAAGTTCTTTTTAATGATGCACTTGTCGTGTTTATTTTTATTGTTTTTACTTTCTCCCATATGCGTTAGCATAGAGGAGGTATTGTGAACGTCCAAAAAAAGGTTTTACAAGTTGGTCTAAAAATCCATTTTCGAGTCCCCCTAACCCTTAAGAATGGGGTTTTCGAAAACTGTTTGATGTCTGTCCGTATGTGTGTCTGTCTGTGTGTATGTACAGTTCACTGGAGACCAAACGGATGGATCAATTTTTATGAAATATGGTATGTAGGTGTATTTAGCCAATATTACCGGATCATTTGTTCACTTTTTGGAAATTTTAGTTTTTTTATTTTTATGGGTAAAAAAGATACAAAAATGGAATTTTCCCAGAAATGGCTCCAACGATTTTGATTACATTTTCAGGAAAGATGTAAATTATAATTTACAATATTTTAGTAAAAACCGAATAAATGTCTCTAGCTTGACTGGTTTTTGAGTTATGGCAAAAAAAAACATATTTGGGAATAAAACTGCTAATTTTAAATGTTTTGATTTTTTAGTGTTTAATATGGGGAAAGGTTTGTGCCAATTCTTTGGAACCATTTATTTTCTCTTTTTTCAATTATTTCATAACTCGTATGGTCCAAAACAGTATTATGGTGGGGTGGGGGCTTGAACAAACAACTTGTCGACGAGGTTGTTCAGAGGCAAAAGCAAGCGATTTGCGTAGTTGCAGATTTTAATTTCTGTAAAAGTTTTGAAGAGAAATTTTTAAAAAACCTGAAACTTTTAACTCTACCAACTCCCTATATATTTTAGAAACAACATTATTTTGCATGTCTGCCTCATTACAAGTGGCCGAAACATCCATTAATATAAGACCAGAGGCAGAGAAAATTATTGAATTGGTAGACACAGAACGGTTGTTTACGAACACTTCTCCTAACTGGCAATTGTTCATTTAAACAACAAGTTGTCAAATTCTATCAAACATTCACCAAAGCACAAAATACTCAAAACTTGTTTAGAAAGCTTTTTATTGTCTGAAGCATTTTATAATATTAACGAGTTCTTGGCTTACGGATGAGGACCGCCCAAACAGGAGATTGAGTCCGTCGTAATATGTGGGAATATTGTCGTATGAATGTAATCTGTACGAATGCTGGTTTATAAGTCTGAATGGGATCTAGGTGTGGGGTGAATTGAATAAATGGAACAATTTTAGTTTGCTGTACATATTTTTCACAGGAAATAATTTGTTTCCACACTTCAACTAAGTAACGACACAGAAAAAAAGTAACATAGGTCGCTTTTTTATGGCAACAGCAGTTACTACTAATGTCAATCTTTGTAAATGTATTCTGATTCTTAATAATGAGTAAACTAATGATTCTTTGTTGCCGATAACTCTAATGAATCTAAGTTTATCCTTCAGGATTTGGAAGGGAATTATGGGAAAGACTGACAACGTTGGTGGCCCAGCCATCCGTACAGAGAAGTGAACAACTGCTTAACACTCATTTAGTGGACTATCAGATGCGACATCTGTTTCTTTCTTCTCTGTAGTAACGATTACACCGTCAGGTTGTATACAAATGTCAATTAAGTATTAATGTTGAGATAGAGTCACAATGAGCGTTGTGTCATTCAATGCCCACACAGCCCTGACGAACTAGACAAGCTACAAGTAGAAAACGTAAATATATCGAATAAATTATGAGTTAAATCACACCAGTTGTAAGGCTGATACAAGCTATCGTTTAACAACGCCACGACTACACATAGCTAACGAAATTTGTGCTCAATATATACTTTAAACTATGCAAGTTTTTAATCTGGGCCTCTGCAGGTGATGGTTTCCTAATTTCCACTCAAAAAGAAAACTGATTAATTGACAAACTAAACTGAACTTGAAAAAGATTAATGATGGTCAACTCTTCAATCCTATATGGTAGTTAACAATAACTAGCAGCGGGGATGGGAGGGTTCTAGCTACCCCAAACAAATGGCCTCGCTACTACTCTCTGTAAACACGTTGTACAACCACTCGTGAACTGAATATCCAATATGTTTGTGTTACCCCACGTACGTCACAGTATTATCCCTAACATACATAGTAGGGTAGGTGGGTGGACCACTCCCCCTTCCCCACAGGGGTCCGATAAAGATAAGTGTGCAAGTATGCAGTCCTGGGGTGGGATATCTATCAAACAGAGTTGGTGGATCCCTGAAGTACTGTAAGAAAAGTGGGTGGGCCATGAAATCAGTTTGGACTACGTAATTGAGTTTCGTTTACTTTTTTGTGATTTGCTGAGAATGTAAATTTCTTGTTAAACAAATCATAATACTAATTACTTTGCTAGTAACAAGCCTACCTTTGTCGAGTTCAGTGTTGAATTATAGCATCAATTTCGTCCCTTAAGAAATCATAATATAACATTATCATAATAATACTGGAAGAATCCAACAAAACAACAGTACACAGCAATGCTGGAAAATCTAAAAAATAAAAACAACAAATCCCATCAAAGACTTGGAAGCGTGTTGCTCATCTTGTTTATAAATGACGGGATCAAGTGGTCTGTCTCGGCTTTAGGGGGCGTATTGGGGCTTAATGTGACATATCCCATTCATATAGAGTGGGGTAGGGGGTGCACGTCATCGATGGGGTGGTCACTTGGCCCAAAACAAAAAGAATCGACACGAGGAGGCTTGAGCGGTGAAAAATGATGGTTGCGAAATTGGCCGGTATGATAAATGGCAGCGCCCCCAGCGAGGGGGCTGGGGGTGGCAGATCATCGCACCTCCTGCTGGATTAACTCATATTGTTGACACTGGCTGACACCTCCCGCGACATGTCGGGGGAGGGGGACTAATTTCGTATTGAACTTATAGGGTGACGTAGAAAATGGGAATTACGCTAAAATTAAATGTTGAAATTTTAAATAGTTTTCTTATAAAAATAAATTGTTTAAGAGTTCTACTGCAACATTCTAAGCATCACAAAAACATACAGTATATAAACATTGAACATACAGCATATAACGTTGAAGTTATATGCTGTATGTTATAATTTTAATATATAAACATCCAAAAACCGATGTAGGCCCTATTATCATCACGAAATCTCCAAAACCACTGAACAGATTTTAATGACATTAGGAGGGAAGTTACCTTTTGTATCACATAGACCCACTAAGAAGATTAATCGAAATTCCATTTCTAAAGGGTAAAGACAGCTCCTCAACGTTTCCTTTTTCCCAAAAAAAGTATTATTGGCACTAATTTAATATATTTCGAACAGATGATAAAGAAACATTAAAATGATACAAAAGTTAATTGGGGTTTTATTTTGAAATGCTTAAGAGTCTGCAGAGGCTGTCGGCCTTGTTGGTTTTAATCCCATAAGAACAATGTTATTTGCGAATGTATTTTTTTCGTTATTTATTGACCAAAAGTTGTTTATGAGGTGTCATTTTAAACGTTATTATTCTGCGCGTTGGGTTTGCTTGTAATATTTTGAATACAAACGAAAAAAAGATGAAAATAAAAGCTTCAAACTAAATATTTGTTGTATTATTCTCTATAAAACTAATTAGGAATTCGCAAAGCAATTCCAACGTGTGATTTAATTATTGATCAAATGCAATTTCTTAGGAAAAAATCCGTTTGAAAAAAGTGTTTAATTTGGATACGAGTGATCGTATGTCCAGCTCAAAAATAACGCTGTTCTTATGGGATTAAAACCAACATGGCCGACAGACTGTGCAGACTCTTAAGGCTATTTCTACCAACTCTGACATGATTACACCACTTTGCATTCCCCTAAAGTAGACTTATAGGGTTTCTATCCTATAACTCGTGTTTATCTATGAGAACGGTACCAGTCTGAACTTTTGTTGTACTGGCTTAGAAAGAACCATGGAGAGAACGGTAAGCAAGCGTAGAGAACCACTCTGTAGCGAAGCGGCTGTCGGCTGGTAAGGTACAAAATATACTGTCGAACACTATCAACGTGGAAGCTACAAAATAGGATCAAACCTTGAAGTTAATATTCTTTACCATGGATCATTTCTTTAATGGTACGTAGTGTAAATATAATTAATTATTTCGGATGAGAAATATCAATATAATATCATTCATCTATACTTTATTCACGATACCTCTGTTCTGAGGTGCTCTACAGAACACCTCACATTTCTGTAGAGAAGCCAGCGTACGTGAGGAAGTATACACATTTACCACGATGGGCAAAACGGGCGAGGAATGCGGTCAAAGGTCCTTTCTTCTTCTGAAGCCAGTATTTTATTACGAAACATTCCTTTCTACATTTCCTGCATTTTATGAATAACAATCCTTATGAAAGCAGTGCCTAGCGATTTTACTGTTCATATAATTTATTTAAAATTCAAGTCATAACTTTGATAGCATCTATACTCTGCAATATATAATATATAATAACCAAAAACTTTGTACTCACTCATCACGAAAACTCCGGCACCACTGATAAGATTTTCATGACATTTGGAGGGAATTTAGCTTTTGTTCACAGGGACACATTTAGAACAGATTTTAAAATAATTCTATTCGTATGGTGTAGAAATAGTCTCTTAACGTTTCCTTTTTTCCATAAGGGTAACACTGGCATTAATTTCATAAATTATTTAAAACAGCTGATAAAAAAAAAAAAAAACACACAAATAATATGACTCAAAAGCTGAGTTAATTATGTTTTCATTGCGAAATGTTCAAGGTCACTTCAAATAACTCTGACATGATTACACCCAACCAAAGTAGACTTATAGGGGTTTATAGACAATGAAAATTTGTTATCTAGGATAACGGCAGCATTCTGAGCTTTTATTTTCATATGATCGCTTAGAAAGAACCATGGAGGGAAGGGTAAGCAAGCGTAGAGAACCACCCCGTAGTGACGCAATGCTTGACGGCTTATATTTAAAAAAGATCCTAACAGCCAAAGGAATAGTTTTGTTATTTCTTCAAACTAATACAGTAACACTTTCACCAAGAGTAAACATAACATATTAGTAGTCTGTAAAATCTGTTAGTACGTAGGGCAGATAGGAAACCCCGTCTATTCATAACTAGCCTATGATTACTGAGGTTGCTATAACTATACTTATATACATATTGCATTAGTTGAAATTTATATGTATATTGGCTTTTACCATTTATTTTAGTGCAAATCAGGCGTGTAGTTAGTTTAAATACGCCTAATTTAAAAAAAAGTATATTCTTGTGTTTTTCCTGTTTTTTTCCCAAGACATTGTGGATTTAGCGGAGCGATTTGAATTCATGATTTAAATTGTTAATCAGTTTCGATCGTTATAACTTTGAGCATATTTATTGTAATTTGACTACATTTTAACATTTATTTCCATCAGCAACATACAAAAAAATTACAAATTACAAAGTAGGAAATTAACTGCCCACGAAACTATTAGTGATGTTTTATCTAGAATGCAATATAATTTTGGGTCGTGCTCAGATCCAGTAAAAAAGACGCCCTCAGCAATGTTTGTGTTTATGAAAGCTTCAAAAGTAGGTTATATGCTACGGACAACAGTTAAAAGGCTACAAATGTTAAAAGTTACTATTGTAATAAAGGTTAACTGTTGTATGTCTACTTATTGTAAGATTATATGTTATATTAATCAATATTAACCAAATATCTTATTAAAATATTCTAAATCATATTGAGTAAGAGCCAATTTTTTTAAAACTTGACAAATACCTACAATTTTATACTATAAGGCAGCAGATTAAAATATTTAGGCCCAAGGTAACTAACTATAGGAATGCCTAAAAATAGATTCGTCCACCTTAAGGGCCCTAACACAGGCAGAACAGCTTCATTAACGCCTATCATACGTCTCCCACTCCTTCTTAAACAAATTAACAATTTGACGTAAACCTGGTCAACAATAATCATAACTTTGAAAAACTACGTTAAAACTATGCAAATGTAAACTGTACGGTACTTTCCATTCCTTATCTAGCCTGGGATGTATGTGCAATAACGGTCGGTCGAGTGTGTCCGTTCGGTGGGAAGTGATTACTCGATGCGATGCCGGTGGCGATAGATCGACTGGTATTGACTGTTGGGCTGCCAAATGAAGGGCATTGACGACGACGGAGGGTCACTCCCCTTATTACGTTTATCAGCAGTGTATGCGCTAGACTTCACCCCTGAGTCACTCGCTCGGACACTTCAACCACCTCGGTGAACGTATGTCATATCCGCCAACTTCTCTAATCTGACAGAGAACGTTTCTAAATTCAGTGATGGTTTAAGATTATAGAATAGTCGTTATCTTTAGTAGCACCGTGGAAGACATGTATGATTCTTCTGTGTGTGCTTGTGAGTAACTTAGCCTACACCTGGCGCAAGGTCACTTCCAAATAAACCCAAATTCACATCACTTCGGCACTAGTGGTGCAGTCTTGTAACCCAGCTACTTGGGGACAAAGTGTTGTGGACATTGTAGGTGATAGGTGCTTTGCTCAGTCCTCTTAATCTAGGCGTTCAATCAATGGTTGTCATCAACATGGACACTTACTAAACAAATCTGGGGTGTACGTGTTGGATGGTAGCCACAGTACTAATGTTGTTTATGGAATAAAAATTAATATTAGGCTTATCAATTAGCTGAAAATCAGACCAATACTACGTGGTTCAGATTCTACATAAAGGTGTAGGTCCCATAATTGCCCTGGCTATTGGGCTATTAATAAACGGCTTTTTCTAAGATGGACCTTAGTTAGTAACAATGAATACACTCGTTCATCTACCCTCATCAGACACATTTGCCCCTGATATTCGCCCAAATCTCTACGATGTGTCACAAATAGATATGGACATTAAATTGAACAAATCATGATATTCAACGAAATAATTAATTTAGAGTGAAAATGTTATAATAAATAATGATTCAAAATTCAGAGAAATATGTTCACAATAAAAGTGCGTGGGAAGTGTGGCCTTCAACTTGTCTAAACAAAGTTGCTGATAGTACTGTTTTCATTGTCGATGCACAAGGTTCGTTGTTCGACTGTCGGTAAATACAAGTAGCATTCCACGACACTCGCCAGTTTCAGCCACAACTTACTTGACCAATCTGTAAGTGGAACTATTGCTAATCTTTACGTATCATTGTAAACGTTCGGCATTAATTTTACCATAATAGAAACTCATTTATTTTTTCAAAACATTGCACGTTTAAAGAAAATCAGAACAATAATAACATTTCGATATATATGTTATATTTGCATGAACCATTTAATTTTAATTCATATAACTAGCCAACAACCCTTATCTCCGGAACCACTCAACAGATTTTGAGTTTAAAGGGAAGTTACCTACGGTATCGAAGAGAACCACTAAGAAAGTATTTCTCGAACTGTCATTCCTAAGGAGTATAAACAGCACCTCAACGTTTCCTTTTTTACATAAAAGTAACGCTGGTTTTAATATAATAGTTTATTTCAAACAGCTGATACAAAAATCATACACATGACACAAAAGCTTGACTAATATGGTTTTTATTGTGAATGTTTAAAATCTTTCTAGTAACACTCATATGATTACACTACTGAGCATCCTTCTACAGTAGACGTATAGTATTTTATAGACTATAAAACTTCGTTATCTAGGAGAACGGCAGCAGGTTGAACTTTTACATTGATGTGATGGTTTAGGGAGAACCACAGATGGAAGGATAAAATGGTGTAGAGAACCACCCCATAGCGAAGCAAGGGCTGACGGCTAGGTAATTATAATTGACACGTCTATGATTTAACTAGTTTGTATTAAGAAGTCAATGGATTTATCGATTTGTATAGAACGAGCATGTGGGTAGTAAAGAAACATATTTTTTTATTTATTTCGAAATTATATGAAAATAACTAGTATTCAAGTATCTGAAAATTGGTTTCCAAGATCAATTTTGGCAAAGATTGTGTTGTTATTATTCATTACTATGCCGCCGATAGTGAAGATATAAATGAATGAGGTGTGATAAGTTTAGATGAACGAGTAGTTAGTGTTCCCGACTTAAGGGGGCGCCGGATCTCATTTCAGTGGTCTGGAAGATTACTTACTGTCGTCTTATTTATAAATATTACATTCCAATTGCAAGACTACGTTGTTTAGAATAGTCAAATAGGTGACCCACACGGAAAAAGTTTTATTTATTTATGCAATCCAAATATTGCAAAGTTAAAAGTGATAAATTAATAGTAGTTTTTATGATGGTTTTTTTTTATTTATTAAAAAACCGCCATTTTGCCATTTTTGTCCATAGAGGTCACGCACAGGTTCATCATGATGGAATATACGTATTCAAATTTTAGTTAAATATTGTTATAACTACACCAAAAGTAATCTCTGAAGGGCTTGCAAGGTCAATTTACAGTGCCGTTTGGTGGCGCTGCGTGTGGTAATGCCAGGCACCAGCACATAAAATCCCCTCAATTTCCCTCGTCTTCTTGACTTTTTCCCCACACGATGATTCACCCATGACGTACAACCATTGAGTAAAATGTTGTTGGTTCACCACACACGGTCAAGCCGAGACTACGCTCCCGCATCTGACCTACTAGTCAGTAGTCGGCCGCCGCCTAGAGCTACTCGATCTGCCCGCATGTCGATTGTCTTATGCCTTGTTTGTTTTTATGAGCGTTATTGTATCATGACATTTTTAACTGGGATATCGTCACTGGAATATTTAATTGAATACAACGGATCTGAATGGCAAAAGAGTGAAGAGGGAAAATGTTACGGAAAGAGCGCGAGAAAACAGACATGTATTCACATAAAATTATTTTGAAAGAATTACAGGATAAAGATCCAGATGATTATAATAACTATTTCATATAAACAAATGTATTTTTTTTGCAAAAAATGTTTTTCGTAGGTTGGCAAAAAATACAGAATAATACAAACATGACATGAGAAATTACTATCGGACTATTTCTTTTATATGTTACATACCTTGTTAATTTGCTGATAAAACATTTTCAAGACATACTATATTTTATTGTTTGATATCTAGTTATTCATATATGTAATTTTAACTTTTACTCAAATTGGTACCAATATCATATTTACAATCAATCTCACAAAATTGTAGGCCTTGCTGAATAGGAATTCCGTGCTCATTGTCTCCCCCACACTCATAAAAAAATACAGTGGGAAGGAGTACCCAACGTAAAAATAAAAATAAATTGATAGTACGATACAGTAGGGTAGTAAATAGTGTAAGCTAATCTTCTCATGAATCTTAACATTTTTATGTTTGGAAAACTACCCCAAGTGTAAAAATGGCTGAATATTTTGGAAAAAACGACGTAGCTATTTAGTTTTAAAATATAGCGACTCGAGTGGAATATCGTTTGTATAAGCTCAGAAACCAAATTTAAGGAAATAAACAAAATAAATAAATAATAAAGCCCTGTTTCTTTTTCCTCTTCTAAACTCTCACCCACTTTATCACCCGACCTCCATATCGTCTCAGACAAAAGTGAATGTTCAGGAATTTACATATTCACAATTGCTTCATAGTAAATCAATTTTAGTCATTGTTTAGTAAATAAAAGTTTTAATTTTAGTTATTTTTAAAATTTTAGTTATTGTTAGTTATTTGTTAATTTTATACTCAGCGTCGTAATGTTTTTTACAAAGAAATATAAGAAATGTTTATAATATTTTTTCTTTATAAATTTTTTTTATAAATTTTTTATAAAGAAATATAAGAAAAATAATGTATATGTTGGGTTTATGGTCATCAATTTGGTCTAGATCGGTGGTAAGATGGCTTATGGTCGTACTAAACAAAAGCTGGTAAGTAGATGTACCACTGAACGTTCTACAATACACGTGCAGTGGTATTGATCCGCCCACCCACCCATATATGTACAGTAGTGACCCGCCCACCACGTGCAGTGATATCAGTAACTGTTAGGCATATGCCTTGTCTTTATTAATCAATACAATCAATGATTGACATGTGTTAGATAGTAACAAGAGAAGAGAAGAAGATTAAGGGTAATGTAGATTAAGGGTGATGACCCACGCGCCCGAATGACAATAATAATTAATTACTTGAAGACAAAAAGTAATTAATTATTATTACCAAATACAGAGACACAGGCAACTGCACATAGCAAAAAGGACATTTAGGGGCAGCTGCTCTAAATACAAATTCGAAAGAGTGTTTAGAATGCAAAAGAAAGCTGTCAGAATTCTTTCAAAATTAAATTCACGAGAGCCGTGTAAAAATGCCTTCAGGGAGCTTGAATTGTTGACCCTTCCCTGCCTTTATATTCTAGAGGTCACCTTGTAACGTCGTTTCAAGTGTGATTTTGTCCAGGGTAGAGACGTACACCAGTACGAAACTAGGGGCAGGGATAACTATCGAGCAGGGCAACACAAAATAATGCAATATGTACACCTGCCATCACAAGCTGGAATCAAGTTCATTAATAAACTTCCTGAAGGCATTAAACAGATAAATGACACCAAAAAATTTAAAACTCAACTAAGACACCTCCTGGTGTTGAGGGCATTGTACTCGGTTGATGAGTTTATGACGTGTCGCTGAGATGTAAATTAACAAACCAATACTTAACTCCTCTCCTAATATCCAAACCACAAGCTTTACATGCTTAACAATATATGTAATATGCTAATGTTAAATTTTATTTATTATTGTTGTGTATCTATTTATTATTAATTATTAATCATTTGACTAGTTTATATAAAGAGTATTCTTGACGATTGTAATACAATTATTGTAAATTGTTCACAACAATAAAGTTTTGAAGATTGTCATTTAGACTCCATAAGAATATCTGTGAAAAAAGAAATTGGAGGGATGACGATTTCTGGCTAAAATAAATTGAGAAACAGTTTATATTATTTTATAACACTGTATTTTACCCGCATTAGTTTATTCTAGGTAGACCTACCCCTGTGGCATGTCACTACGCTTTGTAATCTTTAGCAAGTCTTTTAAATAAAATAATAATATTAATAATTTGTACTCTTTTAGATTCATCCAACACTCAGAATATCGATACAAAAAATATCCTGTTTTGTAAGTTAATTAGAATTTATTTCATAGAATTGTAGTAGTCTACTTAATTTTTGTTAATACCACGCTTACTAATATAAAACATGCTCAGTATCTTGATTAGTATTTTCTTTACAAGGTTACATATAAAGAACGTATTTTGTATTATGCTATATGATTGCAACAGACCATGAATTGAATGAATTTAATTGAATGAAACGGAACGATAGTCTACATAGATCCAAGGTAGTTCACTTTATAACTAGTTAAAAATAATTATTTAATTTTTAATGATAGCTAAATCATTTAAAAAATAAACTCAATTAATGTTAGCGCATATTGAAAAAATAAACTCAATTAATGTTAGCGCATATTGAACTAACTGAATTCTTTTCTTAGAATTCAACTATTAAAAACCTCTTATTTTTTTTGTAGACTATTTAAATGTTAGTAGACCTATTGCTATTTTAAGTAAAAAATAAGATTAGGCCTACTTTTACTACCGTACATATAATCATTGATTTTATTTATTCATGGATAAAATCTATGAACAATGTATTTTATAGTTAAATAAAAATATAACAGTTCGATGACAACCATTGAGCGGACGCCACAACAGTATTACGAGGACCGATCATAGAACCTATCGCCCACAATCTCCTCAACACTTTGTACCCAAGTAACTGGGTTATAGCACTACGCTACCAGCACCGACTATATTACACATATATTTGATTGTTTTATTAGTGAATTTCACACAATAACCTAAATATAAATAAATAAAATGTCAGTTTTTATTAGCTTGATATAACAATAACTGTAACAGTTGTTGATATATCACAATACGGGGGAAACAAAATAACAAAACAGATACCTTGATTATACAGTAGTTAGTTGTTGTTCCAAACAGACTACTAGTAGAAACGTGTTTCAGGAGTGAGGTTTATGTATTGTACTTGGGAACTTTGTGGCTATAACACGAATGTCCTTAATAAGGACGAGTATTTACCGTACGGAAATAATCTAAGGATTAACTCAGATTTGAGGCGTGTGGAACTGGAACTTGAACACTTGTTGAAGTGTAATTTGATCTTTAAGTATTTAAAGCTCTTTGACTTTGAAAACGATTATATTTGAGTATGAAGAGTCCACGGTGCTCCGAGTCACTGTATTTAATTACAGTGATAATGTTTGAACACTCGCAGAGGAAGAAAGTTGGCCCATAATTAGCCCCCCAATCCCGAGCTTAGGAGTTTCCGAACTTCGCCCCAACTTGGTTGCTTTATTCGGTCTCTAATTGCAAACCTCCTTGAATCTTAATGGTTTCGTCTTGACAAGGGCCCTTTACTCTAGAACTGTAATGGAAACTTCACGTATTGATATACTCGTACTTATTAAATTTCTATAAAGATTTCAAACGCCCGTTGATGTTTTAAGCTGAGATAATTAATATATACCCACTTCTCATTTATATTATATTTAGTTAGGTTTTATAGTTTCTTTATAGAATTAGTTTTTCGGTTAACACTGTGCTACTTCACGACACGTTCCCTTCTTATCTTGTCTAGTCTGTAGCTGTGAGTGAGTAATGTCTTTACAATATACAGTCTACATATTGGCCACAATGAATGGAGGTACCAGATAACCTCACAGTAACTCACTCTAGATTGTGATCAGACCTTTGTCCTATGATGTAAGTGCACTGTGCTACTTCATGACACGTTCCCTTCTTATCTTGTCTAGTCTGTAGCTGTGAGTGAGTAATGTCTTTACAATATACAGTCTACATATTGGCCACAATGAATGGGGGTACCAGATAACCTCACAGTAACTCACTCTAGATTGTGATCAACCCTTTGTCCCATAATGTAAGTGCACTGTGCTACTTCATGACACGTTCCCTTCTTATCTTGTCTAGTCTGTAGCTGTGAGTGGGTAATGTCTTTACAATATACAGTCTACATATTGGCCACAATGAATGGGGGTACCAGATAACCTCACAGTAACTCACTCTAGATTGTGATCAACCCTTTGTCCCATGATGTAAGTGCACTGTGCTACTTCATGACACGTTCCCTTCTTATCTTGTCTAGTCTGTAGCTGTGAGTGGGTAATGTCTTTACAATATACAGTCTACATATTGGGCTACAATGAATGGGGGTACCAGATAACCTCACAGTAACTCACTCTAGATTGAGATCTGCCCTTTTCCCAAGATGTAAGGGCATTGTGCTACTACACGACACGTTCCCTTCTTATCTTGTCTAGTCTGTAGCTGTTAATGAGTAATGTCTTTACAATATACAGTCTACATATTGGCCACAATGAATGGGGGTACCAGATAACCTCACAGTAACTCACTCTAGATTGAGATCAACACTTTGCCCAAGATGTAAGGGCACTGTGCTACTACACGACACGTTCCCTTCTTATCTTGTCTAGTCTGTAGCTGTTAATGAGTAATGTCTTTACAATATACAGTCTACATATTGGCCAAAATGAATGGAGGTACCAGATAACCTCACAGTAACTCACTCTAGATTGTGATCAACCCTTTGTCCCATGATGTAAGTGCACTGTGCTACTTCATGACACGTTCCCTTCTTATCTTGTCTAGTCTGTAGCTGTTAATGAGTAATGTCTTTACAATATACAGTCTACATATTGGCCACAATGAATGGAGGTACCGGATAACCTCACAGTAACTCACTCTAGATTGTGATCAGCCCTTTGTCCTATGATGTAAGTGCACTGTGCTACTTCATGACACGTTCTCTTCTTATCTTGTCTAGTCTGTAGCTGTTAGTGAGTAATGTCTTTACAATATACAGTCTACATATTGGCCACAATGAATGGAGGTACGAGATAACCTCACAGTAACTCACTCTAGATTGTGATCAGACCTTTCTTCCATGATGTAAGTGCACTGTGCTACTTCAAGACACGTTCCCTGCTTGTTATGTCTGGTCTGTATCTGTGTGAGTAATGTCTTTACAGTAGACAGACTACATATTGAGCCACAATAAATGGGGGTACGAGATAACCTCACAGTAACTCACTCTAGATTGTGATCAGACCTTTCTTCCATGATGTAAGTGCACTGTGCTACTTCAAGACACGTTCCCTGCTTGTTATGTCTGGTCTGTATCTGTGTGAGTAATGTCTTTACAGTAGACAGACTACATATTGAGCCACAATAAATGGGGGTACGAGATAACCTCACAGTAACTCACTCTAGATTGTGATCAGACCTTTGTTCCATGATGTAAGTGCACTGTGCTACTTCAAGACACGTTTCCTTCTTATTATGTCTGGTCTGTAGCTGTGTGATTAGTGTCTTTACAATAGACGGTCTACATATTGGGCCACTATAAATGGGGGTACGAGATAACCTCACAGTAACTCACTCTAGATTGTGATCAGCCCTTTGCCCAAGATGTAAGGGCACTGTGCTACTTCACGACACGTTCCCTTCTTATCTTGTCGTCTGTAGCTGTGAGTGAGTAATGTCTTTACAATATACAGTCTACATATTGGGCTACAATGAATGGAGGTACCAGATAACCTCACAGTAACTCACTCTAGATTGTGATCAGCCCTTTGCCCAAGATGTAAGGGCACTGTGCTACTTCACGACACGTTCCCTTCTTATCTTGTCTAGTCTGTAGCTGTGAGTGAGTAATGTCTTTACAATATACAGTCTACATATTGGCCACAATGAATGGGGGTACCAGATAACCTCACAGTAACTCACTCTAGATTGTGATCAACCCTTTGTCCATGATGTAAGGGCACTGTGCTACTTAATGACACGTTCCCTTCTTGTTATGTCTGGTCTGTATCTGTTATGAGTAATGTCTTTACAGTAGACAGACTACATATTGAGCCACAATAAATGGGGGTACGAGATAACCTCACAGTAACTCACTCTAGATTGTGATCAACCCTTTGTCCTATGATGTAAGTGCACTGTGCTACTTCACGACACGTTCCCTGCTTGTTATGTCTGGTCTGTATCTGTGTGAGTAATGTCTTTACAGTAGACAGACTACATATTGAGCCACAATAAATGGGGGTACGAGATAACCTCACAGTAACTCACTCTAGATTGTGATCAACCCTTTGTTCCATGATGTAAGTGCACTGTGCTACTTCATGACACGTTCCCTTCTTGTTATGTCTGGTCTGTAGCTGTGGTGAGTAATGTCTTTACAGTAGACAGACTACATATTGAGCCACAATAAATGGGGGTACGAGATAACCTCACAGTAACTCACTCTAGATTGTGATCAGACCTTTGTTCCATGATGTAAGTGCACTGTGCTACTTCATGACACGTTCCCTTCTTATCTTGTCTAGTCTGTAGCTGTTAATGAGTAATGTCTTTACAATATAGAGTCTACATATTGGCCACAATGAATGGAGGTACCAGATAACCTCACAGTAACTCACTCTAGATTGTGATCAGCCCTTTGCCCAAGATGTAAGGGCACTGTGCTACTCACGACACGTTCTCTGCTTGTTATGTCTGGTCTGAATCTGTGTGAGTAATGCCTTTACAGTAGACAGTCTACATATTGGGCTACAATGAATGGAGGTACCAGATAACCTCACAGTAACTCACTCTAGATTGTGATCAGCCCTTTGTCCTATGATGTAAGTGCACTCTGCTACTTTACGACAAGTTACATTTGTGTATTGTTTATTTATGTTTGGCCTACGTTGGATATCGTACACTTAGATAGGAATTAGTTAAAATATAATAAAATAAAAATCTAACTGACTTTTTAAAACAAACTGTTATAGCCTACTTATACTATAGTACTGTATACATTTTAAAAATAAATAAAGTAACATTAATCTATTGCTAAAATTATATTTTTCAGGCACAAAAGTTATCAAGTTATGTTTTCTTGTGTACCTTTTGTACCTAACTTGAAAATATACAAAAGATACAACAGATTCAGTCTTGGCAGAAGCAAGTACAATGGCACATACTGGTTTGGGCCCTACGAATGAAGTCCTCACTCACATCTTAGCTAGGTCAGCCTCTTCAAACAAGGTTTGAATAATAATTAAAGATTTGCCGATAGTTCTTAATCATTTCAGCTATCTCCATCCTGAATCTTTAATTGGTACACAATAACTGCATTAAATTTATTTTTAACCTTCATTGTGAGGATCATGTTTCCCCCAGATATAGTTTTTTCGTCATTAACACATACTTACTCTTCTTCATAAAGTTTTAAATTACAGAACTCCAAGATATCTGTCTGAGCGTTTTAAGTTCATTTCTGAAATAAGCATTAAAAACACTAGTCAGGGAGCCTTTTTACTATCAGTCCCAATTCATCGCACTGCCCTGTACAATAGATCTTTTACGTATCCGGGCGCCAACTGTGGAATATGCCCATACACTCGCCCACCCATACACGTACACTGATATTGAACTTCCCGCCCGCTCGTACACGTACAGTGGTATTCAGTACATTACCGGGATCTGTAATGTAATATGATTGTCCGTGTATAGGAGGGCGGGTGGGCCAATATGACTGTTAGTGTATGGGTGAGCGGGTGGGTCAATATGACTGTCCGTGTATGGGTGGGCGGGTGGGTCAATATGATTGTCCGTGTATAGGAGGGCGGGTGGGCCAATATGACTGTCAGTGTATGGGTAAGCGGGTGGGTCAATTTGATTGTCCGTGTATGGGAGGGTGGATTGGTCAATACCACTAACCATATATGCGGTTTTGACAGCTTTAAAAAAACAGCTCAAAAGTATTATTGTAGAAAAATTTTACTACAGTGTCCGGGATTGTCACACTGATGGGTTTGGTGTTTTGAAATAATTTTTTGTTTATGGGGAGGAGCATAAAAATATATTCATTTCCAAGGCCTCCCATTTCAATCATATAGATACTTCAAGTATAGCTGGCTTGGTATTTGTATAAAGGGAAGGGCATTTCACTATTATAATTAATAACCTAACCCACCCACCCATACACGTACAGAGGTATTGACCAAACCGCCCACCCATACACGTACAGAGGTTTTGACCCACCCGCCCACCCATACACGGACAGTGGTAATGACCAAACCGCCCACCCATACACGTACAGAGGTTTTGACCCTCCCGCCCACCTATACACGTACAGTGGTATTGACCCAACCACCCACCCATACACGTACAGAGGTATTGACCCAACCACCCACCCATACACGTACAGAGGTATTGACCCAACCACCCACCCATACACGTACAGAGGTATTGACTCATCCACCCACCCATACACGTACAGAGGTATTGACCCAACCACCCACCCATACACGTACAGTGGTAATGACCCACCCAACCACCCATACACGTACAGAGGTATTGACCCAACCACCCACCCATACACGTACAGAGGTACTGACCCAACTGCCTACCCATCCAATACAGGGGTATTGACCAAACCGCGCACCCATACACGTACAGAGGTATTGACCAAACCGCCCACCCATACACGTACAGTGGTAATGACCCACCCAAACACCCATACACGTACAGAGGTATTGACCCAACCGCCCACCCATACACGTACAGAGGTATTGACCAAACCGCCCACCCATACACTACAGGGGTATTGACCAAACCGCCCACCCATACACGTACAGAGATATTGATCCATCCGCCCACCCATACGCGGTATTGTCGATGGAACAAAGGAGAATAAATTGTGTCTGGTAACAATAAACAGTACAAGTTATACACACGAGATTGTACATAAGTGACAGAACATTAATAGTGTGGGTTTAAACTATCAATTAACATAATTTTTAGATATAAAACCAAAACCAACTCAGCCTCAGTATGAAAGGTAAGTAAAATTGGTATTAACTATCGGGTAATATGTTAATACTTGCTCACAACTGTTGCTTCGGCTCGGGGATTACTCTACGCTTGCCTACCCTTCCTCCTGTGGTTTTCTCTAAACCAGCGGTTTCAACCTTTTAGCATTGGCGCCCCCCTTTGAACACTGAAGATAGCTCACGCCTCCCCTCCAGTCAATAATTGGTTGGTTCAAGTTAGAACAGTGAAATTATGAAACTGACGATTCTAACTCTACGTTAGCAAAAGCTGGGATGCAAAATAAAAATCCAGATATATTTAAGTACGAAAGTTTATTTGATGGTTTTGAAAGTTTTAGTTTTTTAACAAAATATATATTTTTTAATTTTTTTTATTTGTACCCTCACGCCTCCCCTGAAATTCTCTCACGCCCCCCAGGGGGTTCGCGCCCCCAGGTTGAGAACCACTGCTCTAAACCATCACATCAATATACAGGGTGTCTATTATGTCTGGAAACATTAAAAAATTTTCTTTATTAAGTGAAATATCAATTCGAAACTTTTACAATTTCAGTAGCTGTTGATCACATACTTTTTGGAAAATTGTTTAGTCATTTCACACTAGCGGGGGACGTCCTGTCGAGGATATCGTCAATATTCTTTATGGAAGCATATGCCTTGTGATACATCACTTTAAGCGGTATTGTAAACTGAATGCCGCAAACTGCATCTCTAAGGAATCACTATAAATAAAATAGAGCACTTTCAATTTAACTTCATCGTCAAATTGAAGTAGGGAGACAGTTCAAACATTACTTTGTCACCAAATGGTGCTAAAAGGTTAATGTTAAGCCCCTTCTAACATCATAAATTAATTTTCATTTTTATAATAAATTGATAAAATAAATTATTATTTACACATTTTTATTGTAATAAAAATGTATGAAAATTGAACTAATAAAACCAGCTCAAAATTGAAAGTTTAGTTATATATATCAATAAAACATTTTAAAAATGTTAGGAAATTTACCGTAAAACATTATTGTGTAAGAACCAAGCTAAAATAAAATTGTTGAACGTCACCAAATTTCAATACTCAAAGTATTATTTTACGATATAGTGATTCATTAGAGATGCGGTTTGTGTCATTCAATTCAGTTTACTATAACCTTTAAAGAGATGTATCACAAGGTATAGGCTTCCTTAAATAATATTGACGATAACCTTAACAGGACGTCCCCCATTAGTATGACATGACTAAACAATGTTCCAAAAAGTAGGTGCTCAACAAGGTTACTTGAGTACAAGAGTTACTAGATGTACTCTAGAAACCTTGGGTGCCCAATCCCTATCACGATTATAACAATTTCGAATTTATATTTCAAAGAATATATTTTGGTGTTTCCAGACAGAATATACACTCTGTATACGTTTCGTCTACTGCCGTTCTCCTAGATAGTTTTATAGTCTAGAAAATACTAAAAGTCTGTTTTAGGTTGATGTAAAGTAGTGCAATCATGTCAGTGTTAGTAGAAATGACCTTAAACATCCCACAATGACAACCAATTCAGCCAAGCTTTTGTGTCATGTTTATGTTTGTTGTAAAAGCTGTTTTAAATAAATTATTAAATAAAAGCCAATCTGAAACATTGAGTGGCTGTTTCTACCCCTTAGGAATGGATTTTCGAGAAGTCCTTCTCAGTGAGTGTCTATGATACAAAGATAACTTCTCTCCAAATTTCATCAAAATTTATTCAGTGGTTCCAGAGATTTGGTGATGAGTGATTACATAGTTTTTTTTATTATATAAATATTAAGATAATAAATAACATTAATTAAATTTTTTATGCGAGTAAAAGTTCCCTTTGAAATATAAGATTAAATTGAGTGTTTATTGAGGTTATACAATAATAGTAAGAAAACGATTTACGCGTATTTTCAAACTACTGTATGAAGATGTTTCAATGTTCACTCATTACTTCCCCAAACAAACGCACAACCCTCACCACACCCTGAACGTCTCCCCTTGTTATTCCTCGGTCTATAATGTTTCTCCAGATCCAGATTAAGAAGGCACCTGACAACCCCTCCCTCGGCAAATTTTACAACAGCCCTAGTCCATCACCGCCATGGGCGTGATTACTTTGATTTGCATGAGAAAATGAAGTCTCCGCCACAAGAGGTAATGTGCTGACTTTGTGTACAACCCCCACTCAACAGGTCTTCAGTTATTCTTTCCACCTCGTAAAATTATAACGAGACTGTTTGGTTGTTGCACCATAGCTGTTTAACAGACAACTGCCACGCCACTGGGAAGTCGACAGGAAAAAACTGTACCTTCAACGGACTAAGACATGCTGTTCTATTTCAACTGAACGGTTCGTGTTTATTTTTGTAATGAGTTATAGTGAACATTGTATGATTATGAAAGGTCCAAGTGGACCATGGAGTTGATATTTTAAGTTTTTCAATTAAAACTACCAATAACAGACTACCACCTCCTTACCTTTCTTACCCTAAAAGGAACTTTTGAAAAGTGAGATTTAGCATTGTAACGGAATTATAAATTAGATCATCAAGAGTTCTTTGCATATTAACCCACCCACCTACCCACCCATTAACGTACGGTGCTATTGACCCTCTCCCATAAACGCACGGTGCTATTGACCCTCTCACCCATAAACGCACGGTGCTCATATCCCATATTGACATGATCTGTCCGACTCACATCTCTTATTGCTATAATCTTTTGGACTCATATCCCATATTGACATAATCTGTTGGTCTCATATCCCATATTGACATAATCTGTTGGACTCATATCCCATATTGATATAATGTGTTGGACTCATATCCCATACTGACATAATCTGTTGGAATCATATCCCATATTGACATAATCTGTTGGACTCATAACCACATTGACATAATCTGTTGGACTCATATCCCATATTGACATAATCTGTTGGTCTCATATCCCATATTGACATAATCTGTTGTACTCATATCCCATATTGATATAATGTGTTGGACTCAACAAGGTTACTTGAGTACAAGAGTTACTAGATAGATTAGATCCCATACTGACATAATCTGTTGGAATCATATCCCATATTGACATAATTTGTTGGACTCATATCACATATTGACATAATTTGTTGGACTCATATCCAATATTGGCATAATTTGTTGGCCTCATATCCAATATTGACATTTTGATGTCATCGAGAAGAATTAAAATATTCTCATGTTTCATAACGGACTAAATAAATAACATTTGTATAAAGCACGGTTTTATTTAGAATGCTCCTCTACAAGGGGTGCTAAAAGGCCAACTATTGTCTCAGTGGAGCGTATCGACTTGTCAACAGCAGTGGTGTTAGTCTAATGTATACAAATCAGATTTCTGTGAAACTTGGGCGAAGGCTTCAGACGACGACGCGAGGCAGTGGCGGGTGGCGCGAACGGCATACTAATGCACCCTTGAATAATAAAAAGAGTTGGCAGTCTTTGTCAAAGGAAAAATAGCAGCGAGGTAAAAATATGAACGCCAATGGTTATGTTTGAGGGGTGTTTGGCTCGGGCAGCTCAGCCCGCCGAGACTCCGGTAGAACTGTTCACAGTCCCGGGTCCCTGGAGGTTAGACCCCAAGGCCTACTGCCCGACTAGGGGATGTTGAGGATCGATTGTAACGCTAAATGAAGCAGAGTCGAATTACATTTCCGACATTCATTATTTGGAAGGGGAAACGTAACATTTGTTACAGAGGGATTTAAATAAACGGTGGTGTTGGAGGTGATATATTCACGAATCCTTCGAACGAAAATATTTGAGAAAAAGCAATCGTTTACTTTTTAAAACTTATCTAAAAGGATTGAACAAACTATTCCTGATATTGCGTAGAATAGTCACACTAAACCAAAAGTCGAGTTATTAGATCGATATTTAAAAATGAAAACTGTTTGTGCCTATCGATGTTCAACATTTAGTTACTAGTAGGCTACTGAAATGCCGGCCGATATTTTACTGTTACTAACTATTGAAATTAACGACCCCAGGTAAAATTGTACTTCACTTCTTACCAACATCAACAAACGCCTAAGGAAATAAAGACAGATAAATTATCAAAAACCACAAATCTTTAAATCAAGATTGAAATATACTGTATTACCTTAAGAGTATAAAAATAAAAGAAATATTCTAAATATTTATGTACATTAATTCTAATATAAATTCTGAAAATATTTACAGTATAAGAATACACTTTTATGAACATTATTTCAACATTTTGTAGCAATTCTTGGTCTTTGGGAGATGACCGAGTCAAACAACAATAATAATAATTTATTTCCTTCAATATATCATAAAAGATTAACAAGATTTGAAACTTAGGACATGTACTGGCCATTGTTTCCGATATTTGTGACTAAGCTACAAAGAAAATATTTCAATTGTAAATATACTGTACAACATATTATTAGTGCATTATTGACATAATTTCTTATTATTGACATATTATCAATTATTGACATAATTGACATAATGAACTGTTAAGGTCACTTTCTTTTGGCCGCGGCAAACGCCCGAGTGCCAGTTATAAACAGATTAAAACTAATGTACTTATATACAAATTATAACAAATATAGTTCTTTATACATATGTACTATTGATCACTTCGTTTATCCTTGATGATTTGGGGGAATAAGGGAGGGACTGACAAGGTGCTTGTCCACTAAATGTACTCTTTTTCTTTAAAGGCTTTAAGAAAAAATCTTTATTTCTTAAACTCCTTATATTTATGTCCGAAACACCATAACTGTCTGATTCCAATATTGCCTTGTGAATCCAATAACTTGTCCATCCAATGTTGTCCATATTTACCAACATTACTTTTACTAGGTACGTGCCAATTTTTTATACAAATTACTGGCACCCAATAACACTGGTCCAGCATGACAAGGTAGCTCTGGAATGCCAATAACCATTGTCATCAAGTGTGAATTAGCATTTCCTTGCCACCCTTGTCACTCCGACCCTGACCGCTGTCCACACGCCCTTGCTAACTCACTTACCCCTCCCCCACTCTATCCTCTCTCGCTAGTCGCTTTACTCGTTATTGTTCTTTGTGCTCCTCTAAGCTTGTTAACTTCATCAGTTCCTCGACTGTCTTGTTTGGAGTGTACTATTTTAGATGTTCGTCTTACAAGCTGTAGGAGAGGTTCCGACGAGTTTATCTCTGTTATGACAGTTCTAAAGTCATTTATGATTGATCCAAAGAAGTGAACACTTTCTCATGAATGAATTTATTCTAGTTACAATGGAGTTTATTAATGACATTTGAGAGGGTTTATATCAGTTTATGACTGTTCTAAAGAAGTTTATTCCAGTTTATGACTGTTCCAAAAAAGTGTATACCATGATTGTTTAAAATGTTGCCTAGTTGCAACGAAGTTACTTTGTTGATGCGTTTGAGAGGGTTTATATCAGTTTATGACTGTTCCAAAGAAGTTTATACCAGTTTATAACTGTTCCAAAGAAGTGTATACCAGTTTATAACTGTTCCAAAGAAGTGTATACCATTTTATAACTGTTCCAAAGAAGTGTATACCATGATTTTTTAAAATTTTGTCTAGTTGCAATGAAGTTACTTTGTAGATGTAATTGAGAGGGTTTATATCCGTTTATGACTGTTCCAAAGAAGTTTATACCAGTTTATGTCTATTCCAAAGAAGTGTATACCATGATTGTTTAACATTTTGTCTAGTTGCAATTAAACTACTTTGTTGATGCGTTTGAGAGGGTTTATATCCGTTTATGACTGTTCCAAAGAAGTTTATACCAGTTTATGACTGTTCCAAAGAAGTTTATATCAGTTTATGTCTGTTCCAAAGAAGTTTATACCAGTTTTGACTTGTCCAAAGATGTTTAATCCCCTTTTATGTCAGTTACGAATAGGGTGTATCTCTGTTTATGTATTTAAAAAACTATTTATACTGCAGTTACAATGAAGTTACTCAGTCGATTACGTTTGAAAGGAAATCTTTGCTTATGACTCCCACTATTGTTATATTAAAACTGATTATAAACAAGATACTCACTAAGTTTGTGTTGTAAAGGAGAACATAAATCTAGCAACACGTTTTAAGACAGTGTTAAGAAGTTTGTCACTGTAGTGAGCCAAAATTATCCGTTAAAAGAATGTTTGGGATGTATAATATAAACCTCATTATTGCTATAGCAAAAAGAAGAAGGAAACAGAGGTCATATCAAATAGTGCGCTAAATGCGTGTCGTGTAGTTAGTTCTCCACTTTGTCATGCGATGACAAAGCTAGCACTTTGTCAGTCCCTCCCATATTCTCCCCAAATTATCAAGAATTAACGTAGTAATTATTATTATAGATGTAGGCCTACATCAGTTGTAATATTCTAATGATTGCCTCAGTTCGCTGAGGCATAAGAAAGCGACCCCTCTTTTTCTCTGTATTTTTTATTCATATATTTAACAGTTAAACAATTTACCGAATCACTAACTTTTAGCTCAAATTTGACTTAAGACAAATTTTAATTCTATGTTTTATAATATCTGTAATTTTTTGTCCCTACAGTTTGTCGGCGTGTCGCTGTACCGCGGAGGTGTGCCGGCAACGTCCGTGTCTCGGGCCAGAATTAATGCGCCGCTATCTGGGTTAGATTCCGCAGTCTCCGAGAACATATTTCAATCCGGCGGGAAATAAATATGGAACGCGGTTGTAGAGGGGTGGAATCTCCGGGGTGGGATAAAACGTTAAAAACTCTGACACCACGAATCAGGAGCCGCCTTATCTTCGAGTCTTAAATCATTTCCATCTAAGAAAAGTAAAAACAGCGAGCAGTACCAGCCCTTTCTGTGCGAATCGTTAATTCATTTTTATTATCATCTAAGGCGTTGTTCGGTCATTATTTATGAAAGCGCTCAGCCCCTCCCCCACCCCTCGGGGTTAATCATCACCCCATTCCCCTCAAATATTCCTTTTCCTGCAGAAGAAAAAAAAAAAAAAATGCTCTTGGACTTCATTATTAAATCCGTTTTATCTCGTGTAACTTGTGCATTTCAACGAATGTCCCTTCCCGTATACTTCTTTTGGTTTGAGCACCGAATGATAATAGACAAGTTATTGCTATTGACATGGTTTTAAATTAATTTAAAATTGTAATAATTTGTATTTCCCTGATAAAATTAAAAAAATGACAAGTATAGAATATAGAGGTCCTATCCGTTTATCACGATTTTTAAAAACTGGACGATATGGACCCTACGAACATGGTTCCAAAGATAATTTTCGCTAGAAATACTAATTTTTACAAACAAATAATTGAAAAAAGAAAAAATATTGTTACATAAGAAACTATGTATATAACATATTATGTAGTTTCCCTTCTTAACATCCATATGCCATCCATATAACAACTGAGATATTTAACAAAAAGGTTAGGTTGTTTAGTTAGGATAGGTTACATTAGGTTAGCAATACAGGATGGAAACAATATGGAAATGCTTTTAAAATAACGTTAATTTTTTCCATAGTTAAATTGATAATTTAATTTTTATAGTAATTGTGTTCCATGTACATGTATGGGTACCTCTGTAAATACCTCTGTACATGTATGGGTGGGTGGGTGGGTCAATACCACTGTACATGTATGGGTGGGTGGGTGGGTCAATACCACTGTACGTGTATATAATAAATGGGTGGGCGGGTGGGTCATTTAAATACTTTTTTTATATACTTTTTATTACTTATTAACAATTTTTATATACTTAATTTTATGTAATGAAAATATAATAACGGCTTTTAAGTATTGTTAGTAAACGTTATTATATAACACACACATACGGCACTGTATTCAGCGTTTGAGTCTGCAGCGTTATTTTAGAACTAAAGTATTTTTTAGTAATCTGATTAAAATAAAGTATGATTTTAATCAGAACAATTTACTTAAAACCGTTCAAAAGCGGAGAAATAATATTATTCAAATTAGTTACTTTGAAATTCAAATGACAGCTACTCTGGAAAGGATAAACCTTTCGAAGTCCAGTTTGCAGCAATTAGTTTCTCTAGAATAGACATTTAATTTGATACCAAACTCGATCTAGGCTTACGTTGAAGATTCCTCATGGGCCGTCCTCCTGAAAAGACGAAATGTCGCTTATGGCGTTAAAAAGAATGTTCTTTGTAACCTTGATTTCACTTTTACAAGTGAAGCATACAAAAGTTGTGAAAGCGTTTCCATATTTTTTTCGACTCTTTATAATATTCACGGCCAACTTAAACTAACCTAACCCAACCCAAGGTTCCTAAACAACTCAACCCACATTTTTTGTTAAATATATCAGTTTTTATTCGTCGTATGATCAGTTTGATGTCATGTTCGTGTCCAAGGGATAAACTACATAAGATCAATGTAAGTTATTTATAGTTTTTGGTGTACCTACGTTTTTATTACTATTTATAAAAAAAAAAAAACTGTATTTCTACCGAAAGTTTTCTATGGATTCGTTTTTGGAGGGTTAATTTTGACTAGTTAAAAAATATAGATAATAGGGTAGGACCTCCATACTCCACATTACTAAAGAAATAAACATATAATCTGAATTACAATTCTCAGGAATTATAGCTAGGAACAAAATGAAACAGCTTCATAGAAAAACATAATAATTAGTAGATATTTTATAAAAATCTAATCCAAATACCTCTGAATGACTGACCGGGACTGACCACGGTTCCTCAACAACTATAAGGCTGTGGACCATACATTTTGCAATATGCGGTAAGATAGAATAGGAAAATCTGGGTTTTACTAGGCGGGGAATTTTCCCGCTGCGGTGAGCGGAGTGCGAATCTTCTCCGCTCGTAGTTTTCCCTCAGCGGAATTCTATTTTCATAGACGCGGACATTCTCCGCGACCGACTGCGGAGAAACCAAGATCATTTGGTTCTGTCTGCTGTGAGAGTCAGTACTATCGATAAGAAGAGGACATATCTTGCTATGCTAACACGATGAAGACAACGAAATTGAAGACGACATCATATTGTTCAGTTCAGATGTGCTGAACCCTCCTACCAGCGATATGTTTATTCAAATAATGGAGAAATGAGGGCTTTTATAAATATAGTAATAACCTCATTGACGATAAAATATAATTTAAACTGTATTTAATAGTAATGAAAGATGATTTTCATAGTTTAATTGGTGAAATACGAGACATGGATCGATTCCAAACCCCAGTCATACAACAGAAACAGTACACCAATACGACTAAGTTGATCTAGCCTTAACACTAATATAAGAACTGTATATTCTTTTTAATTAATTTGTCTATAGTTAGTGACGTATACATTAAGCCATTATCTGTAAAAAATAATGAATAATAAAAGAAACTAATATTACTTCATTTTTGTATTCATTGGAGGTTTAGCCAATCTTAATATTGACACAAATATATTCTACTTTTAAATCTATTGCACAGTTAAACTCACTCGCCTCAAACCATCTATAATACAATACATATTATTTACCCTATATTTTTTTCTAAAAAGTCAGTTAATTCTACCATAAATTAGAAAGTACTTTTTCTGTTATTTGTATGATAAAATGTTAGGGCTTCTATAGTCAGTACCATAAAATTGTTGTTTTATACAAAATTTAAATTCATGTGTGACTATGTGTTATATTTATATTTGTTTTTGAAATTTGTTAATGATGGAGTATCAAAAAGAGGGAGACAAAGGTAGTTGGACATTTGCCATCATTACGTGAAAATTACCAATCACGTTTCGATTTTCGCCATCGTCACTGCGGGTCGTAAGACATCATTTTTGTTATATTTGTTTATTGTATTGTTTTATTCCTAATAATTGTTGTCTTTTCAGGTTTAAATGTAATTGTAATAGTTAATTAGATTGGATAGTAGTCTCAGTCCTTCCGAATCACATATATAATTTTTTGGTGCATGTTTAATATTATTTTGAATTAATATTGTTTTTCAGGTACCATATATTTATTTTATTTATGAGTAGTAATATTATTTCAGTCTGATTTGAATATTAATTTAATTGTGTTTTAACATTTTTTCGTTGATATCGTGACCTGGGCAGCGCCTAATTGGTCATATTAATTTAACCCTGCTAACATTTTTACATTTAGTATAAGTTCATTTTGTTGTACTCCATTCTAATTCTAGGTTAAAATGTAGATAATTATTAAAGTAGATTAGTTTAAGAACGTAGTTTTATAACATGTTTGTGTAGATGTAATTTAGTTTTTAGCACTTGAAAAAGGTAGGGTTTTACCAAATCGAAACATCGTGGTTGGTAATTTTCACGTAATGATGGCAAATATCCAACTACCTTTGTATCCCTCATCTTATATTGATATGTTACATTTATTTTTATGTGTTATATTGGTTAGTTCTAAAGACGAATCTCATAACTTAATATTTTTATAAAATTAAACTAATCTATTGTGTTATATTGGTTATAACGTGTGCAAGTTATTGTGTAAGGCATGTTTTAAAAGCTCAGGCTTTTCCGATCACCGAGTCTCGTAGTTCTTGTATTCCTTCTCTACCGTACTCCATAGTCGGCACTGGTGGCGCAGTGCTGTAACTCAGCTACTTGGGGACAAAGTGTTTGGGAGATTGTAGGCGATAGGTTCCATGCTCGGTTCTCTTAATACCGACACAGCGTCCGCTCAATGGTTGTCATCAATATAGACACTACTAGAGAAGTCTGGAGTGTCCGTGTTGAATGGTAGTCAAGGTTCGGGTGTTGTTTAGAGAAGAGAACTAAGTGTCAAACTTGTCAGTTAAGTTAGCTGAAAATCAGACCAACACTACGTGGTTCGGATTCCACGTAAAGCTGTAGGTCCCATAGTTGCCCTGGCTATTGGGCTATTAATAAATATTCCTTTCTGAGCTAAGTCGAACTCAGATAGTAACAATGACTACACTCGTTCATCTACACTCATCACACTCATTCATGCCTCATATTCGCCCATATCTCTACGATCGGCGTCTTAGAGATAAATAAAATAAATAAAAAAAATAAATATTCAGGGGTTGCCTTTGAACTAATTCAATGAGTTTCTCGACATCAGAAGAACTGAAATAACACAAAACTAATTTTCTACACAATGAATTAATAATTAATTCAAAATTTTAAATTTGCTATACTTGAGTAACCTCGATACCAGACCCACATTAGGCCTATTCCGCGGCGGAGAGCGGACTCCTCTGCTCTTGGAGCGGACAAGTTTAGTCCGCCGCTCCGTGCGGAACTTCTCCCCTGTCTAGGAAAACAGCCCCATTTGATTACATGATGAGAAGAGGCTCGTGGACTCCGCTCTCCGCCGCGGAAAAATTTCGCCCCTAGGAAAACCCAGATAAAAGGGTTTTAAATAATTTCTCTCAAAGAGTTAAAATAATAGTAAATATCATTTACCTTACGCAGGAAAAATTAAGGCCAGTATAACGTAACAAGAGTTTATTTGTTAACAATGAAGTCGTGCAATGTGAAGAAAAATTACACGGGGCTGAACGTGAATCGGGTGGGAGTGTCCCCTATATTATTTGCTATATATTGTCATAATCCTAAACAAATGTGTTTTGACACTGTATTGCACATGAAAATAATCAGTACCTTGTACTCAACTAAAATTGAACGTATTTAAACAATAACTTGCAGAACATTAATAACAGCCTTATTAATACCTTTTGCAATATATTGATTTTGATAAGAAATTTAATTTAAATTTATATTTTCTACATCCTGTATTTCACAAAAAACAATCTGTAAAATACATTTTTTTGTTTTTTAACTATATAATATCTATTTTTCTTAATAAACAAATATTTTTAAATATTATATTATATTATTTTGTAGAGGAAATTTAGCTGAGAGACTAAGCAACAAATATTAATTTAAATAGATTTTATGTTTGGTTTGGAATACTTGGTAGAATAAAGAAGTGGATATTAAGTATCCATTAAAAATGCATAATAAGACCAGCCCAATAACAGGGCCTTAACCAGTGTCTCTTAACTATTTAACAATAGAAATCCTTCGCTATCGTCAAGAAAGGAAATTTTTAGTAATAATAGTAGTTTTGTAATCTGGTTAAAAAATTTTTACAAATAATTTCATGGCATGCGTCAAAAATATTTCTATATAAAAAGAATAAATGGAACAACGTTAATCAATAATAATATATAATTAAATAGAAATATTATGAAAAGTTAGTGTAAAGTCAATAATTATTGTATATACTTATTTGGTGACCTTTAACAAAGAGTGAAGTACATTGGCTGTCAAGTGTAAAGTGATTTTGTACGAAATATATCACTTTAATTCATTTCCATAAGATGCTCTTTTTTGGTATCTAACATTTAAGCCGTCAGGGATCTAACAATTAATCTAACATTTAAGCAACAGGAAACCGAGTTTCCGAGGCTCAGTATTCCCGGGTAAAAGCAATATAATGACCTCTGTAACTATAAATTTAATACAAGTTACCTCTTTAAAACTCGCTAATTACGAAGACTGTTGAAAAATAACACAAGTTACCTCTCTTAAACTCACAAATTATGAAGACTAATGAAAAATAATACAAGTACCTCTTTAAAACTCGCTAATTACGAAGACTGATGAAAAATAATACAAGTTACCTCTCTTAAACTCGCAAATTACGAAGACTGATGAAAAATAATACATGTTACCTCTCTTAAACTCGCAAAGTACAAAGACTTATAAAAAGTAATACAAGTTACCTCTCTTAAACTCGCCAAGTACGAAGACTGATGAAAAGTAATACAAGATACCTCTCTAAAACTCGCAAAGTAAGAAGACTGATGAAAATAACACAAGTTACTTCTCTAAAACTCGCAAAGTACAAAGACAGATGAAAAATAGTATAGATTACGATTGATTTTGAAAAATCTGATTTTGGGAAAGTCAGTGACCTACATGTTATAAAGGGAACCACTCAAAATTGACGCTCAATTAGTTAATAGTAGCATAGAATGTGTGGTAGTAGGTTCCATGTCGATGGTAACCATTGAACGGAACCATGTTGATTTTAAGAGTGCTGATATTAAAGTTTACAGTTTCTAAGCACTAGGAATCAGAGCCGATCTATCATCAAGACAACGATAAATGCGTCTTGATAAAATTAGACAAAAATCTTTATTTATGCATTTTAGTATCACGCTTTACAATATATTTATATTTAAGTTAAGTTATCAAGGAATTACGCTTAACTTATAGATATTCAAGTATATTTTAAATTGGAATTACTATAGGACCCTCCACGTCTGGGATGAGTCTAGGAGGCGGATATTAATTATAGTCACATTGTATGGGGGGGGGGGGGTATAACTCCCAAGTTGTCATCCCTAAGGTGATATTCGAGTGTTCTTTTAATTACTCCAATCTTGTTTTCTTCCAACGACAATTCAACTTGTTTGTCATCATTAAACTACATCAGACTCCAGTGGGCTTTCAGGATTGTGACGCAAGCAATAGTAAACATCGTACTTACAATGTTTTTCAATCTGTCATGGAGAGATGTCGACATTGTTGGTAATAACTTATGCGTAACAGATCTCTGAGAGGTTTCATTAATTGTTATAAATAATTATACAGTATAACCAGTGTTTATAGTCTGTCTTATTATTATTTTTTCTTATTTAAAATGTCTTTATTTATTTATTTTAAAAAATCTAATATATGATGAAAAATGTTGATTTTTATTTGCGCTTTCAATTTAAAAATAAACAATAATTTATACTCATATAACCGACTCAAACAGAAAGACAAAAATTAAAATCTAATAGGAACACCCATGCACGCTTCGCGTGCCAACCCCGTCTTTGACCTTTGACTACAAATATTAGGATATACACTATATCCTACTGTTAAACCATAATATGTAAATTTGTTTACAGTAACTCGTTCGCTGCACTTGCGTTGCTACCCTACTTGTTGATGTTCATTTGTCATTGGGATATTAATTAATGACACTTTCTAAGGAATAGTCGGGTCTTAGTTTGTAACAATGACTACATTCGCTCATCTACACTCATCACACTCATTCGAAATTCATATTCGCCCATATCTTGATGATCGACGTCTTATTAATAAATAAAAATGATATAAACAACCAATCTTGTTACTTAGCCTATTTGTAAAATATGTTTAAATACACTCTTTCTAACATATAAAATCCCTCTAACTTCCGGAGTAATATAAACACAATTATTTACATTCGAACACCTGTTACTTTACTATTAATTTAAATCTCTCTCCATGTTAATAGTACGGAAAATCATAATTTGAGGGCTTCCCGTATCCTTCAGGGTGAAAATATTGCACAAATATGAATAGGGGTGACATGTTCGACAACTCAATCGTCAAAATTGATCTAAAAATGTGGGAGGAGTTACTTAAACAAAAAACTGCTTCACGTATTTAAAAAAATAAGGATATTATATTTAAAATGTGATTTTTTTTCTTGTAACGCACGTTTCCGCACGTCTCGACACGTTAGCAGAGTCATGCAAGGGCACGTGTGTCCTCCGGGGACCACGGATTAGCGAGGCAGCGATTAGACCCGGCGTTATCGGCGTCCCAGTGTGAGATTCGCATAAAGTTTATGAATTAAGGCCCATTAAGATGGGCAGATAATGTATAAATAATACAAGGTTATATTGTTTCTTGGAGGGGGGAGGGTTATGGGTCCCTCAAGGCTCCGTATCACTGCTCTGATAAGGGCTAATTGAAACCAAAGTGGGCCCATTTACTCAAACAGCAGGTACCCGTTGGTAATTTGTTACGGCCGTTGTAGCTCACCACCGCGGGCCTTACCCTTGGCGACGTGGGTCGGGTGGGTAGGATGGGAAGTGACGTCATCACTTCTCAGTGTCCAGGATGCCTAGTTGGCAGTATTCGCACTTATTTTGAGCGTGGACCCAAGATAACCTAGTTATAATATTACATTAAAATTATGTAATTATAGATTTGTATGACAATAATGTTACCTCAATAGATCTTCGAGCCTCCAAAATTCTGAACCTAACTGTTTTATCATATGAAAACAACATACTTCACTTATACACATTAAAAAAAAACAATCAAACCTTATAATGGTAAACCAGATATGACCATTATCTTCCTAGCTCTTGGCCTGTTAATATTTCGACTAATAAATAAAAATGTATAAATAATCAATCCAATCGCTTAATTTCTCTATACTTGAAAATATTGAAGAGATTAAAAAAGACTAGCACTGAAAATAAAATAGTTTCAGGATTTAATTTAATATTTTTAATTAAATTTAATTAAATTTTTTACGTTATTTGATGAATCTATTTGTTTATATAAGAACCATAAAAGGTTTATTTTTACAAATGAAATGTTTATTATAATTACTAACGACAATACGTTAAAATATTGCATTTGACTCAATTTACTATCGAATCACATCATTTCATGCATATCAATAGCTACGACGAAACCGAATGGTATGTATGTCCAAGGTATGTTAACACTACATTAACAATACATGTTGAAAAGGTGATTACTAGAATACTTCGTGCATTACATGGACATTATGAAGAATGTACATGCATGTATATAAACTGCCTTTTAAGACTAACCTAATTATAATACAGATATTTATAAACAATGCGCAAAGCAATTTTTTTGCTGAAAAATAGTTTGATTATCAGAGCCTAATAATTACAAATTTACTAACACTTTGAAAAACAAACATATGAACTATCTTACTCAAATATTGATGGCCTGCCTCAAGGTACACTGCTTTCCATATAGGCCTACATAGATTGAAAACAGGTAATAACGCTTCAACAAATCCTACCTATATGATATACTACTAGTTTAAATTTCTTTCCTTGAAAACGAACGATTCCACTTTAAATTACCATCCACAAGTAAAATTTCCAAATTTATCACTTCACCGATTCCTGAGTTGATTTTGAAAAGCTTCAACTACTCAACGCGATCTTGTTACCGTTAAACGAATGTGCATTTCGAACGAGGGGGAGGCATGTTTACCCAGCCAGTTGTACGTGATTGCGGCTTCATATGTGGGGTTGAACGTACGGTTCGTCACAAGTGACAGTGTTAGTGTAGACCTAATGTTGAATACGTCACAGCAAGACGAGAACTCCGTAAACTAGAGGGCCAGTAGAAATCAAAGGGTTCATATTACCATACACATTGACTAAAATGACCCTTACATCCACAGTTCATCTTACACTGATTTTTTTTAAACCTAACTCATCAGTTCACATGGACCTGCATAACAATATCACTGTACGGGTAAGGCTGGGCGGGTAGGTCAATATCACTGTACATGTATGGGTGTGCGGGTGGGTCAATATCACTGTACATGTATGGGTGGGCGAGAAGATCAATATCACTATACATGTATAGTGTATCCACAAGCAAAATTTCCAAATTTATCACCTCACTGATTCCTGAGTTGATTTTGAAAAGCTTCAACTACTCAACGCGATCTTGTTACCGTTAAACGAATGTGCATTTCGAACGAGGGGGAGGCATGTTTACCCAGCCAGTTGTACGTGATTGCGGCTTCATATGTGGGGTTGAACGTACGGTTCGTCACAAGTGACAGTGTTAGTGTAGACCTAATGTTGAATACGTCACAGCAAGACGAGAACTCCGTAAACTAGAGGGCCAGTAGAAATCAAAGGGTTCATATTACCATACACATTGACTAAAATGACCCTTACATCCACAGTTCATCTTACACTGATTTTTTTTAAACCTAACTCATCAGTTCACATGGACCTGCATAACAATATCACTGTACGGGTAAGGCTGGGCGGGTAGGTCAATATCACTGTACATGTATGGGTGGGCGAGAAGATCAATATCACTATACATGTATGGGTGTGCGGGTGGGTCAATATCACTGTACATGTATGGGTGTGCGGGTGGGTCAATATCACTGTACATGTATGGGTGGGCGGGAAGGTCAATATCACTGTACATGTATGGGTGTGCGGGTGGGTCAATATCACTGTACATGTATGGGTGTGCGGGTGGGTCAATATCACTGTACATGTATGGGTGGGCGGGTAGGTCAATATTACTGTACATGTATGGGTGTGCGGGTAGGTCAATATTACTGTACGTGTATGGGTGGGTGGGAGGGTCACTACCACTGTACGTGTGTGTGCGGGTGGGTAAATACCACTGTACATGTATGGGTGTGCGGGTGGGTCAATATTACTGTACATGTATGGGTGGGCGGATAAGTCAATATTACTGTACGTGTATGGGTGGGTGGGAGGGTCACTACCACTGTACGTGTGTGTGCGGGTGGGTAAATACCACTGTACATGTATGGGTGTGCGGGTGGGTCAATATCACTGTACATGTATGGGTGGGCGGGTAGGTCAATATTACTGTACGTGTGTGGTCGGGTGGGAGGGTCACTACCACTGTACGTGTGTGTGCGGGTGGGTGGGTCACACACGTAATAATGGCCCATTCAACCAAATTTAGACTATACAGATTGAACTAATCACCCTAAGAGCACATAAACTATTATGGTCACAGAGAAAAAAGAAACAGGTCGCTTTCTTATGACCGCAGCAAACGCCTCAGTGGCAGTTATAAATACATTATAACTAACACACATCTTTAAACATATGTACTAATAACTACATTTACCCTTGTGGATTAGTGTGGAATAAGGTAAGGAGTGTCAAGGCGGTGACCCTGCCATAGCATCGACAATCATTCAGCGCACAATTGGATACACCCATATTTATTTCTTCTCTGTGCTATGGCTCATTCACGACCACACTGACTAAGGAGGGTATATCTACATATTTGACGGATATAACAAATATAATTAAGCCTCATTTGACCCTCACCATCCCTGGATTTGCAATTACAAGGTGTGCCTAGTTTATGTGATTGAATTTGTTCAAGCATCCACATAAAAAAGCAAGCCTAAATTTGTTCCAGACTCTAAATTTAAGCGTATATACAGACGGGTGTCATAAAAAGGTAACCTTGCTGTTAGTTTTCAGATTCTTTACCTTATCAAAAGTAAACGATGAAGGTTATTTTTTTAACTCCGCTACGTTTAGTAACTATCTGTCTTTTTTTTAATAAAAAATTAATAATTAAGAACGGTTTGAATAACTGACTTGTAATATTGCACACTTATTTACATTTATATTACTTACAGCAGAAAAATAACCATTGATTTACCTTTAGCCAATTCAAAATGGAGGCAATTTAAAAATTTAAAACTGTTTTTGATGTACAATAAATATGGAGTTAAACATTTTAAATACCGTCCATCTTGAGATCGCTTGGAAAAATAAATGGTTATGTTGATGTCGGTCAAACAGTTCTTGAGTTATTATTTTTGGTTGTAAACAAACAAAAACAAAACAAAAGATGGATAAACACTAAATGGAGTGAACAAAATGTTACTCTTTATTTCTTGTTCTAAATTATATGTATGATTCGAAAAATTAATATCCGGACGCTTTTTTGTGACATCCTGTATATATTCACGAATACCTTGAATTGAAGATGTAGAGATAACAATAATATGTAGACACTAGAATCTTGTATCAAATTTAATTTTCAATATTCCAATTTTGCGTATACTTTCCCTATAGCTCGAATTAAAATGTTTGTCTTCTTATAACTGGAATTTAGAATGATTGTTTTCCGTCATACTTGTCCTCAGTACTCGAGTCGTGGTGCCTGATTACTTAATGACATTAAGACGTTTGTTGTGAGGGGGGGACAATCAGGCGGTAATCCAGTTGTGGCGGAGATCTCAATTAGCCTAATGAGTCTGTCATCGATACTGGCGGAGGGGAGGAAAAATGCCGCCGCTCCGTCAGAACCATGTTTGTCTTGTATAATCCGTCCACATCTGTTCGTGATGCAAGGGGGTCGTACAGATTGGTTACTAATTCTGTCACTTGTTTACCGGGTATGAAATTATTGACAGTGTGTTATCTGAAGCGTTCATGGTGAGTCCAGTTGTCTATTCCACTCATTATTTCTTCATTCGAATCCGAAATTAGATTAGAGTATTGTGTCTGTTTGGCACACAATTGCCAAATAGAGTGCTAGTAAAGAGCCCCGATACAGCTGATTATACAAATTTTACAAAATGCGCTGAGAAGAAAGAAACAGAGGTCACATCCAATAGTGCGCTGAAAGTCTGTCGAGTTGTCAGTTGCCATGCGATGGAAGCGACAGCAACTGTTCATTCCCCCTTTTTATTCCTCCAAATCCTCGAGGATAAATGTAGTATTTATTACTAACATATGGGCCTATATAAATAAATAAATATATGTACATTACTTGTAATTTATTTATAACTGCCACTTAAGTGTTCGTGCGGTCATAAAAATACGATCTCTGTGTCTGTATTCTTTCAGTAAAAGGCTTATTTCAACCCTGGCGAATCATTTTTCAATCTCGTCTATACTTTATGTAACGTGTTGTTAAATTTTTAAATAATAAAAAAGTACACGTTTATAGGAATTAATAGGACAAAACAAAATCTAGGTGAAACTTCTTCCGACTCTGGCCTACAATTTGGAACAAACATCATTATGTTTCATAAAATAACACTTTTCCATCCCCACTACACGTTGTGGATTCAAAATGCTGGCTGTTTTTATATCAATATGTACTTCTCCAGAAATTTATAGATGTGGAGTGTCATAAAATACATCGACCAAATGTAATCATAACATACTCCGACCACATGTAATCATAACATACTCCGACCACATGTAATCATAACATAGTCTCACCACATGTAATCATAACATACGCCCACCACATTTAATCATAACATACTCTCACCACACGTAATCATAACATACTCCAACCACATGTAATCATAACATACTTCGACCACACGTAATCATAACATACTCCAACCACATGTAATCATAACATACTCCGACCACATGTAATCATAACATACTCTCACCACATGTAATCATAACATACTCTCACCACATGTAATCATAACATACTCTCACCACATGTAATCATAACATACGCCCACCACATTTAATCATAACATACCCTCACCACATGTAATCATAACATACCCTCACCACATGTAATCATAACATACCCTCACCTCATGTAATCATAACATACCCTCACCACATATAATCATAACATACTCCAACCACATGTAATCATAACATACTCTCACCACATGTAATCATAACATACTCTCACCACATGTAATCATAACATACCCTCACCACATGTAATCATAACATACTCTCACCACATGTAATCGTAACATACCCTCACCACATGTAATCATAACATACCCTCACCACATGTAATCGTAACATACCCTCACCACATGTAATCATAACATACACTCACCACATGTAATCATAACATACCCTCACCACATGTAATCGTAACATACACTCACCACATGTAATCATAACATACCCTCACCACATGTAATCATAACATACCCTCACCTCATGTAATCATAACATACCCTCACCACATATAATCATAACATACTCAAACCACATGTAATCATAACATACTCCGACCACATGTAATCATAACATACTCCCACCACATGTAATCATAACATACTCTCACCACATGTAATCATAACATACTCTCACCACATGTAATCATAACATACCCTCACCACATGTAATCATAACATACTCCAACCACATGTAATCATAACATACTCCGACCACATGTAATCATAACATACTCTCACCACATGCAATCATAACATACTCTCACCACATGTAATCATAACATACTCTCACCACATGTAATCATAACATACCCTCACCACATGTAATCATAACATACCCTCACCACATGTAATCGTAACATACCCTCACCACATGTAATCATAACATACACTCACCACATGTAATCATAACATACCCTCACCACATGTAATCGTAACATACACTCACCACATGTAATCATAACATACGCCCACCACATTTAATCATAACATACCCTCACCACATGTAATCATAACATACCCTCACTACATATAATCGGATTCATAGCGAATAAAGAATACCAAAATGGACGTAAAAATCATTGGGGAACAGTTTTTAGAACAATAGAATATTTATTAAGAGGTAGTGAATTAACGGAAAAGATCCCTTTTTTCTAAGTGTACAATGAACATATATATTAGTTTTAACGAGTGTGTTATAGGAACAATCTAGAGAAACCAGGAGATTGGTGCGAGTCGTTCGTTTGTTACACTCGTGAAATACTCCAATAACGAAGAGAATGTTGATTTTTCCAACCAGAACAATCAGCGTGGTTAACAATCAATTTGACAAAGGACCTGATCACCATGCGGCGAACGTGATTATTTCTCGCAAGATATTAGATTGGTGCGAGTCGTTCGTTTGTTACACTCGTGAAATACTCCAATAACGAAGAGAATGTTGATTTTTCCAACCAGAACAATCAGCGTGGTTAACAATCAATTTGACAAAGGACCTGATCACCATGCGGCGAACGTGATCATTTCTCGCAAGATATTAGATTGGTGCGAGTCGTTCGTTTGTTACACTCGTGAAATACTCCAATAACGAAGAGAATGTTGATTTTTCCAACCAGAACAATCAGCGTGGTTAACAATCAATTTGACAAAGGACCTGATCACCATGCGGCGAACGTGATCATTTCTCGCAAGATATTAGATTGGTGCGAGTCGTTCGTTTGTTACACTCGTGAAATACTCCAATAAGGAAGAGAATGTTGATTTTTCCAACCAGAACAATCAGCGTGGTTAACAATCAATTTGACAAAGGACCTGATCACCATGCGGCGAACGTGATCATTTCTCGCAAGATATTAGATTTTCCGTGTGTTTGCACTTCCCGAGTGTCTCGGATTTTGATAAAATGAAACATAAATATGGTGATAGAGAGAAAGGAGGGAGGGTTCCTCCCCTACAGAGTAAATAGGGCCTAATCAAGTGCGAGCCCTGACGCCTGATTAGACATCTCCTCCGTCCGTCTGTCTGTCTGTGTGACTGGTGACCAATAATGGACCCTCCTCCCCTGACGACCACTTTTTGGCTTCAAATTGTCATCATTTATGCCAACTGCCCTTTCTCGACATACCCTCGCACAATGTTTAAATTGGTAGTTTTTGCAGTAAATTTGTTAAAATGTATCATAGATTCAATAAATATTATATTGCAATATTATTATAAATAATTATGTAAAGTGAGGACGTTTTTTTTTACTAACGTAACTCCGTCCACCCTTTTAAATCAATTGTAACGATTAGATGTAAAATAAATCGACATTCGTAGTTGAGCAATGAGGTTTTCATTGTATAAGATTTTCACTATAAATTACCGATTACACAATATTGAGGTGTGTTTGTGTTCAGTTCTTAATCGATTTAACATTGCTTGGTATAGTTTAATCCGCAGTTTATTTTTATTACAGTTATTTAGTTTTAGAGCTATTACAAGTTTTTTTTATTTAGGTATGACAATAATGCTATAGGATTCATAGATTATATAATTATCAGTGTATAGTGCAATTCTAAAATGTAGGACCTTTAAAATTTTAGTTAGTACTAGCTGAACCCGGTGGATGTTGTCTCGCCTTTCATTTTTCATTGACATACCAAAATAAAGCAATAAAAAGAATTATAGAAAAAAAACATTATTTATTAAATGAGTGCAAGAGGGTAAACAATATTTTTAGTCTTCTTATTTGATATTATTTGTTATATTCTGATCAAGTAAAAGTAGTGTGTGCTACACTCTCAAGGTGAAATGTAGAACTACAATAAATCAAAACATATACAGTACTGTTGTTGTGAGAACTTCAATCTGCTTATGGCATGTGAAACTACATTAAACCGCACAGTCATATGTTTTTGTAAACAATTCAGATTCTCCATTTGAATAACATGGGATCTTTAGGAGCCCGTGGGGCGGGACCCTGTGCACGGATCTGCATCAAACTTCACAGAAACCATCTCGGGAGTATACAGGACAACGTCCTAAAGTTTCATGGTGATCGGTTGGATGGTTTGGCAGCGCATAAACTTCAAACATATATATATACAAACATCCTCTTTTATAAATATAGATTCTATTATGTTGTGAGAACTTAAATCTGCTTATGGCATGTGAAACTACATTAAACCACACAGTCATATGTTTTTTGTAAACAATTCAGATTCTCCATTTGAATAACATGGGATCTTTAGGAGCCCGTGGGGCGGGACCCTGTGGACGGATCTGCATCAAACTTCACAGAAACCATCTCGGGAGTATACAGGACAACATCCTAAAGTTTCATGGCGATCGGTTGGATGGTTTGGCAGCGCATAAACTTCAAACATATATATTTATATATATACAAACATCCTCTTTTATAAATATAGATTCAGATTCTCCATTTGAATAACATGGGATCTTTAGGAGCCGTGGGGCGGGACCCTGTGGTAGGATCTGCATCAAACTTCACAGAAACCATCTCGGGAGTATACAGGACAACATCCTAAAGTTTCATGGCGATCGGTTGGATGGTTTGGCAGCGCATAAACTTCAAACATATATATATATATGTATATATATATATACAAACATCCTCTTTTACAAATATAGATTAACAATATAGTATTTAAAAGGTAAAGTAACTTTATGAAGGAAAATTGTTAATTTTTAGCTATTACTAGCTGTACCCGCCCGCTTCGCCGGTCATAATATTGAGTTTGATTTAGAACCTAATAGCTGAAAGAATTCGAGCATTTTTGCTTCTTCTACCAATACCATTTTGTGAAGGATCAGCTGATAATCACCGGCTGTTCATTTGTCATTGGGCTATTAATTAATAACACTTTCTAAGGAATAGTCGGCCTTAGTTTGTAACAATGACTACATTCGCTTTTTTACAATCATCACACTCATTCGAAATCCATATTCGCCCATATCTTGACGATCGGCGTCTTATGAATAAATAAAAAATAAAAAAAAATATTAGATTTTTTAGGAGGCATGTCATAAAAAGTAAACTGCAAAACAAATAATTATTTATTTTTTATTTTCACGTTTCACCACATGTTTTAATTACCGAGGAAAAAAGGTTAACACCAAATGCAATTGACAAGAAGGACTAGTGAAGAGGCCAGAGCTGAGTCAGCGTCTATACAACGCGCGTGTGGTATCACGACCGCCTTGTTGACAATCTAGTTTTGAAAACTACTGAACCTTTCTTTCTAGTTCAA
Organism: Stictocephala bisonia; assembly: GCA_035578905.1. Classification (NCBI taxonomy): domain Eukaryota; kingdom Metazoa; phylum Arthropoda; class Insecta; order Hemiptera; family Membracidae; genus Stictocephala; species Stictocephala bisonia. Next base: position 3,311,886 of record JAQJVL010000034.1, on the reverse strand, counting down.
GAAAATTGTATTTAATGCGAGAGTACGATTTTGGGTCACTTAAATAACACAATTATTTTAAGTTTAATGAAATTTTGTCTTGCGTTTGTAGTTTCCGAGTTTGCAAGGGTTTACATTCAAATTAATTTCTCATTAATTTGTTTGAATTATTAAATGATACTTATACCAAACTAATCACAATGAATTGAACTGTCATCCGTCTACAAGAAATAACTTTATAATTATTATTTTTGTTACAGTGACAGGTTAAAGACTACTCACGCGCAATTTTACTCATAAAAACGTGTTCTTTAACACAAATATCACTATAAAAAGAAAAATAGTTCAAGCAAAATCTCCAGCATAATTTTTCTTAAAGAATATAAAATGATGGACACTAAAAAAATTAGTTTGAAAATTATTGTTTACTAATTTTAAGTTTGACAGCCAATTAAAACTAGAGTTTGGTATTTCAGGCCAGCGGCGCGTGGCCGTTCCGCCAGTACCAAACTTATTTTATTCGGACTATAGTTATGACATCGACCGCTTAAGCATAAGATCTAACAAATCCCACCTACCCTCTATTCAAATACCACAATTAACTTCCACTGTTAATTTTAATTAATGTTAATTAAGATAAAAAAATGTAGACCAATGACGTAGCTGATAAAACCTAACCCCACATTCTATTTATCTTTGTATGAAGTGGTTAATTTAAACCCAAGAATCAGTATATCGATAATACTCCAACAGGGCGCTGCATAAGAACATATATGTAAATGCCAAATCACCAAACGCCGTGAATACACAGAAGCTGACTGTCAAGATCGTGTCGATGCCGCGGGCCACAGTAGTTCCCCATTTGTCAGATTTGGGGAAGCTATCATTTTTCAAAATTTAAAAAAGCAGGCAGTGCTGTGTTGCATTATGGATACTGGATTACCGGGTTAGGGACGGGAGAGTCGGCACATTGCAGGATCATATCTGATCCCACTTGTGTGTTGAAATATCAGCAAACTCGTAAATTATGTCAGATACGCGCACTTCTGTTTATGTTTTTCGTTGGTTAATAACATGTTTGTTCTTTGTCGAGAAATTAAAACACAATTTTATTAAAATTTTACGTTTTTATAACGTGGAATTTCATAAATTAAAGTAATAGTCTGAAAATAGTTCAACTGTTACAATAAACCGAAAAAGTTTTTATAATATTGAATGATCGTTTTATTACTTAATATCCTTAAGAAGTATTCAGTATTCCTGTAGAACGACATGAATGATCTTATTGTTGATAAGTGTTCTGAATTAGATATTTGAATATTTCAAAGTGATTACTGTATTTCTAAAGTCTTATTTATTATTAACTATTGAATAGTTGCTTCCTTATGGCCGCAGCGAACAAACAGCGGCAGTTAAAACTAATTTAAACTTTACAAATCTGTAGCAATAACTACTATATTTATCTTTGAGGATTTGGAGGAGATTAAAGGGAGGCACTCCCATCCACACGGTGAACGGTGCACCAACGAACTAACTACTCGAGACCCCCAAGTTCGCACGCTATTTCAAGTGACCTCTCTCTCTTACTTCTCTGTAGTGTGTTAGGAAACAAGTATATAGCCTATCGATGTCACTGCTATCGAGACTCGCGCAACGTTGTAGTTCAGTAACCAAGACTTCGAACTGGAGATTCCAAGGTCCAAGGGACGTATTTTCTACTACGCTGCCTACATATTGCTACGGCCAATACTTTAGACTTACAAAACCGTCTACTCCTCTTACACGTTGTTCAATGCCAGTACTTTGTACTTACAAAACCGTCTACTCCTCTTACAAGTTGTTCAATGCCAGTACTTTGTACTTACAAAACTGTCTACTCCTACACGTTGGTTTAGCCAATACTTTAGACTTACAAAACCGTCTACTCCTCCTATACGTTGTTCAATGCTAATACTTTGTACTTACAAAACTGTCTACACCTCCTACACGTTGGTCAAGCCAGTTCTTCAAACTTACCAAAGCGTCTACACCTCCTACACGTTGATCCAACCAGTACTTCAGATTCTCAAAACTATCAACTCCTCCTACACGATGGTCCAACCAGTACTTCAGATTTACAAAACCGTCTACACCTCCTACATGATGGTCCAACCGGTACTTCAAACTCACAAAACCGTCTACTCCTCCTACACGTTGTTCAATGCCAGTACTTTGTACTTACAAAACTGTCGGCTCCTCCTACACGTTGGATCAGCTAGGACGTTAAACTCACAAAACCGTCTACTCCTCCTACACGTTGGTCCAGCCAGTACTTTAGACTCACAAACCGTCTACTCCTCCTACACGTTGGTCCAGCCAGTACATCAGACTCACAAAACCGTCTACTCCTCCTACACGTTGGTCCAGCGGGGTTCATCTGCCCGGTGGCCACCAATTCCGTCGTTCCGCTCGAGCTTGTGACGACCGTGGCACCAATTCGTTCCCTTGCTTGTGTCCAGCACACGCCTTCCTCTAAAAAACAACTCCCAAAGAATGAGAAAATACGTTAGGGTGACGTCCGATAATGGCTTCAATTTCTTGAGGCCGTGCGAGGAAAATGCACACAAATAGTATTGCTTTTTGTGTGGCCCATTGTGGCATGTGCGGGCTGAGCTTCCCGGCCTTCGGTTGCAACAATAGCCGCTGGCGAGAGTCGGCCGACACGCCGTTAGATGCCCTGTCCGCGCAAAACTTGGACTCTGCAAATTTCTCTCCTAGTTATTTTATGGTGACAAATTTCTCTCAGTACATTATTCCTAATTTGTCTCTGGAATTACACCACTTTCACTTCAGTATAAGTAATATCTGCTTATTCTTTACTCAACAATAAACTTATGAAATACGGATTAACTCATCCGCCCCAACAGTAACATCTCTTGGTGATGATCAACCTGGCCTAACATTAACATGTCTTGGCGATGATCAACCTGGCCTAACACTAACATCTCTTGGTGATGATCAACCTGGCCTAACACTAACATGTCTTGGCGATTCTCAAACCAGCTTATACTAATATCTCTTATCACATACTGAACCAATGATCAAACTCATATTTTAACTAAAAAAAGAAAATCAGATTGAAGTTAAAATCAGTAATTATATTTCGTTTTGAGTTCCAATCCAATCTCGTGTTTCTACAGTAATAAGCCATCTACTTGCTGTACTTTTGTATTCTTCTTTTCCCCAAATTATCTGAGCCATGTTTTATTTTACGTTATCTTCTGTTATATTTTTTCAATAATATAATTTTTCAGTTATTTCTCCTACTACTTTAATTTGTTTTAGTGTATATATTTGTTTTCTTTCTACAATAGTAATCAACTGTACAAATAAAACACAAAGAACATAGAACAACATAAATAACTACCCAAACTCTTACGCCTGCTTTGCTGAGGTACATAATTTCCCCCAATATATATGAAAATATTTCTTTGCTGTCGATTATTTGGCCGCTTTTCTATTTCTTATAGGCTAACCTATTCCATCCTATTTGTAGCCTGGCAGACACTTCAGCGCCTGGACAATATGATACGGCAATATAGGTACTGAGTTCACTTTGCATATATCGCGCTTTGAAGGCGCCGACTTAAAATAATTACAGTGCTATTGCCTAGCTTTACATTCTATTAACCTAATTCAGAAAATTAAGTGCACGCGTAAATTTGTACGGTTGATCATGAATTATTCTTGTAAATTTCCATTTCATTCCTTTTCAAGCACTAGTCCAGAAACATGCCTACAATGGTAGATCTAAGACTAAAATAGCGGATAGTTTTATTACAGACAGTAATGGGATTGTCTTATTACGAATTAAATTTATCTATAATTGTGATTGTAATAAATAAATTGTAATACTGTATATATAAACACATTTTAGTAGCCATTTTTAAAATAGTCTAGAAAAAGGGCGATTTATTTTTCTATAACTGAAATGAAGATAATTAAAACAGATTATCCAGACAGGTCTACTGTAACATTTATTTATACAGGGTGAAAAAAATGGAAACGCTTTCACAAATTTTGTCTGAGTTTTACAATTGAAAGTGAAATATTGTACATGATGATGGTTATAAAGAACATTTTTTTGCGCTAATAGTGACATTTCATCTTTTCATGGGGACGGCCCACGAGGAGTTGAACGAAATTCTTCAACGTAAGTCTAGGTCGATTGTAGTATCAAATGAAAGGTCTATTTAAGAGAAATTAATTTCTGCAAACTGGACTTCGAAATGTTTATCCTTTCCAGAGTAGTGGTCATTTGAATTTCAAAGTAAGTAATTTGAACAATATTATTTCTCCGTCATTTAACGGTTTGAAATTATACTTTATGGAACACAATTATTTAAAAAAATAATTTATAAATTATCTATGCAAAAAATGACGTTATTTTGAAAGAGTTGCCATATTTTTTTCCACCCTGTATATTTATCTGAACAATCAACATAATTGTCAAAGAATGAGATCATTATTAATTTCCCCCCAGAACGTGTAATACATTAATTTTTGATCGATGATCACCAGAGTCAGAAGCTAGTCGTGTCTTCAGTATGGGTACATTCACGAAAAATGTAAATCAAACCTTGTTATTGTCTACTTTAATATGAGACGTGATTGATAATAGGTAATGCGTCTTAATTTTATTGCATGCTTAAAAAGTTTTCTGAGAGAAAATTAGTTGATTCTCCAATAAAGCACCGATAAAAAACTTTAATTGATTATACAGTATTTTTTTAAGGATTAAAATCCAACTAAACTAAAAATACAAAACTGCCTGTCACCCATTCGTGAAATTAAATTGTTTTGCCATATATAACACGTGAGCGTTAAGACCGGATTTATTTTACTACTTCAAACTAATATAATAAATTTGATCATTTTTTTGTAGAGTCAGATCAAAATAATTGTTCTTAAAAAAATAACCAAAAAACATATGAATACAACAAAAGTAGTTTAATATGATCTGTTCCGGAAAATTAGGTTTGGCAGAGAGTTTGAACCTGTTAAATAATATATTTTGGAATTACTAGTCATATTAAGTAATTTGTGTGTTTCTACGTCAGTGGCGAGTTCACTTAACTCATAAACATAGACGTAAGACAATTAAAACCTATAAAAATATTGTTGGGCATCTTAAGATATGTAATAAAAAGTGCGAACCACTCACTCGGCTAGCATGCGCCCCAAATAACCCCCGACACCTACTGTCGGTTTCAAAATGCAATGTGCTCGAGTTTAAATTGTATACCAATGTTTATCTCATTAAATTTTTTGCCTTGCTGTATAAAGTACAAAATTTTGCTGTTGTTATAAATATTTGTACTGTGGCTTGAAAAAAAAATTGTTAGTATTTTTACAACAATCATCAACGCTCCACTTTGAAATGTTGTACTGAAATTTTAAGCGTAGTACGCTTAAATTTCGACTGCGCTTTCTATAATATACATGATTGCTGGAATTTTTACTTTTTTGTAAATAATTTTCTTTTTATTTAATAAACCCTTCCAATTTCAGAATTTGCTAATGTCAAAACCTTCCGATATGGCCTACCAAATCCAAATCTTATTTTTCAATCCTCTTTTTAGAAACCATATTGATTGTTGAATACTAAAAATTAATATTATTCTGAATTCAAACCATAATAAAAAATATTTACGACTAAAATTTTGTAATTTATATGGTGAGACTCAAAATTAAATGAGCTAACAATTGGTATATAATTTGTAGGCATTGAATAAATACTAGATTTGTACAATGTACAAGAGGTTCAAACTCGAGTACATTGCATTTTGAAACCGAGAGTAGCCACCATAGAAGGGACAGCTGAGTCAACACGACAAACATGTGACCTTGACCTTCATGAAAGTGCCTGAGGGCTACTATCTAGAGTCAGTATAGTAACAAGTTAAATAGATCTAATTTAACATTTGTTTACATTACAATTAAATTGATCACTATTATTAGTATGTTATTGTAGTTATTATTTGGTTTACGTTACCCTACTCTATTTATTATACTGTTGTTTCTTTCGTAAAGTATATTTTATTAATTCTCAAATGTGTTATTTAGTTTTGATTGCTATTATTTATTAACTTATAGACAAACTTTTTCTTTTTTATGTTTTGAATAGTATATTTATTGTTATACTATTATATAGCCAATAGTTTAGGATAGTTTTCTTTTCTATGTAACATTATCAACGCACTATATAATTATTATCAACACCTTTATTTTTTTGAACTTTTTCCATTTGTTTAATGGCCTATTTTATTTTATTTTCAGTATTTGTTATTTACGTCAATGCATAATTATCTTATTATAAAGAGGCATTGCCATTAGTTAAATGAATAAATAAAATTATTAAATTGCATGTAGTATTAATCTAATTCTTGTATTCTAATTAATATTGAACATTTTCTTTTTATTTATTAATATTTATGGAATGTTTAACTTGATACTACAACTTGATGTTATTGTTTCTATTAGTATTTTTGCTTGCATGTAATTATTTCACCATACTGTTTGGGTATTTGTTTGTTGTTGTTTTCATGTTATAATTTGTTTAAATGGATATGATCGTGGGAAAGAATAAAAAAATAATAAACAACCCTTTTCATATTATTTAATAAAATACATTGTTATTCCTATTATCTTGTTTTATTCTTTAAAAGAATCCCACATAGTTTATATTTGTATCCATAGACTAATAATCCAAAAGTTGTCTCCTGTACACTTTTGTTCGTATTTGAAACACTTATTTATAAGTACTATCCCTGGTCAGCAAGGGTGTTTGGCGCGTTTCAAGTAGACCATGTGAGCCGGGGACCAGAGACTGAGGCGGTCACTGGAGGATTACGCGGCGTATTTTAAAGCATCACGGCCGAGGGTGGCTACCCTTTCTCTCGCTGATGGAATTAAGATATGCCAATGAGGGGGTGGGTGACCTTGCAATTAGCTCTGAGCGACCCCTTGCTTTGCTTTGCCAGACACCAGGCATTATTCAATTGTTCTTCAGATTTACTGGCACTCGCCAAGGTCTACATAACTTACACAGTCTCCTGTAATGGTAGATACAGTTACTGTCTAGAGAACTGATTTACAGAGTTCTGCTATGACTGGAGATAACTGACATTGGGACAGAGAAATTATTTATAGACTATTTTCTACAAAATATGTTTTCTACTCGAGAAGCTTAACACACTTAAACAAGCATATTAATATTATCAAACACACAGAGGAAACTAGAATAAAATAAAAAATTGAAATGCAAGCTACATTATTTATTTTGACTAATGTAGCTCTTGCCCTTTACAAGGACCAGGGAAATCTAAAGGAAGTAAATACTACATGGAAGCCAGACTATATTTCATCATAATAAATAAACAAAATATTGAACTTGAACGAACAAAATAAATAAATAACGTTTAAGCTATACGCCTGTGGCCAATTAGGTGCGAATTAATTGTACAGTTTATTTAATATCCTTTCGGCTGAAGGAGATCTGTCTGGCTATCTACCACATGTGCTATGACTTTTACAAATACACCCGACTCAGGTCCACACTCAGAGAATGTTGACCTTACATCCACCCACAATAACCTATATACACTGAAGACAATCTTGATATTCCGTCCAGCTCCCATATACGCGTAGGAGAATACCTTGAAATTCCACTTATATACAATTTAAAAACTAGAAATCTTCAAATTACATTCACCTAAATTATAATCAGTAACAACAATCTTGACATTTCATCCACCAATCCTACCCACACTGAAAATATTGACATTCCACCCTCCAATCATACCCACATTGAAAATATTGACATTCCATCCACCAATCCTACCCACACTGAAAATATTGACATTCCATCCACCAATCATACCCACACTGAAAATATTGACATTCCATCCACCAATCATACCCACACTGAAAATATTGACATTCCATCCACCAATCATACCCACACTGAAAATCTTGACATTCCATCCACCAATCATACCCACACTGAAAATCTTGACATTCCATCCACCAATCATACCCACACTGAAAATCTTGACATTTCATCCACCAATCCTACCCACACAGAAAATCTTGACATTCCATCCACCAATCATACCCACACTGAAAATCTTGACATTCCATCCACCAATCATCCCCACACTGAAAATATTGATATTCCATCCACCAATCATAGCCTACCCACACTGAAAATATTGACATTCGATCCACCAATCTTACTCACACTGAAAATCTAGACATTCCATTCACCAATCATACCCACACTGAAAATCTTAACATTCCATCCACCAATCATCCTCACACTGAAAATATAGACATTCCATCCACCAATCATCCCCACACTGAAAATCTTGACATTCCACTCGCCAGTCATCCCCACACTGAAAATCTTGACATTCCATCCACCAATCTTACCCACACTGAAAATCTTAACATTCCATCCACCAATCATCCTCACACTGAAAATATAGACATTCCATCCACCAATCATCCCCACTCCGGAAATCTAGACATTCCATCCACCAATCTTACCCACACTGAAAATCTAGACATTCCATCCACCAATCATCCCCACTCCGGAAATCTAGACATTCCATCCACCAATCTTACCCACACTGAAAATCTAGACATTCCTTCCACCAATCATCCCCACTCCGGAAATCTAGACATTCTATCCACCAATCTTACCCACACTGAAAATCTAGACATTCCATCCACCAATCATCCCCACAATTAAAATCTTGAAATTCCACCCACCAATCCTACCCACACTGAAAATCTTGATATTCCATCCACGAATCATATTCTTAAGAACCTCGATATTCCATCCAAGACGTAGGCCTATTTGACACCAATTAATACTACCTTCATTAATAGTCCTACGTCTACACGGATTTCATCTTCATAAATTTCATATCAAATCTGTTATTGATATTTAAATCCTTTAGTTATATTAAATTATAAAGATATGTCTGGTTTTAATAAGTTATTAACTATGATAAGACCCTTTATTAAGGATGTTATTAGGCCTGATATGATTTGATGAATCGGTAGACTTTATAACGCAAACCCATTCAAATATGTGGTTTTCGTTTGTTTTTAATACTTTATAAAATTTGTGTTTTCGGCACATAAAAGTAGTCTACGGAATTACATTTGTAATGACTTACTATTTTAATGAATAAATAAATTAAAAAAAATTATAAATAAAATGACTATGGTAATTAGGTAGACTATAACTAACACGCATTACTAGGCATGTCATTACTAATGATTGGTGTTAGTATATTTCTGAGCCCTTACCAATCCATGCTTGTACATTGTTTAGGATGGTGAACTCGCACGGACTGTCGCTCGTGCACGAGGAGCTGCAGCATGGAAGGTCAGACACTCATATTAGTTCCATAGTCTATAGACTAGGAATAATGTACTCCATACTCTAGTCTACTAGTACAGGTGAAGGGTCAACGTCTTACAATGGAATATTAGTCAAAGGCCTAACGATAGTTATACAGGGTGTTTCTTTTAAAACGCAAACCATGATTTGAAATAAAAATGACAAGCAAAATATATCTATAACAAATTTTATTATTATGAACATATATTACTACTATTTATATGACTTTAATGACATTTTTGTTTAGGTTTGGTGTTCAAATAAACCACCATTAGCATTTATATAACGTTCTGCCTTCTCTAGAAAATTTCGGGACCCCATTTTTAATGTTTGCTCAAAACCATGTTTCTAACCTCAACTTAATGACATTGCACAAAACCCAAATAAAGTGAATAATAAGGCTGCTGATACCCGAGGAAGAAGAAGAACCAGGGCTACCAACCCATGAACTTGTAACTATTTTAACCTTCATTTTATGTACTTGTAAATAGGGTTACCTTTTTTGTACTTGTAAGAAACCCTATGTATTTTAGATCTGTTTTGCGCCTATTATATTAACACAGAAATGAGGGATAATTTATTATAATCAAAGTTGGACTCAAAAGTTTTATTTCTTTAATAATTATTTTAATGACCTATTTTTCACTCGCCACCATTGTTGGATACTGTGGTCAGTTTTATTCCTAAGTTTGTACTACTTTTATTGTAACTTAAGTCTATAATTGCTAAACATTTGAAAACATATATAGGCCCCTAATCATTTTCTTTATTTATTTTAATTTTCTTAGTGTTAAACTTAGATATTAGTAATATTTAGCCTACCAAAGATGCCTAATTTATTTCTAATCTAGTTATTTTTTTTTTAATTTAGAACTTCTTTGAAAATTGTCTTTAAAACTATGAAATTTTATTCATTTAAACATAATCTAGTTTTTATCTCACAGTGTTCATTATCACTGTAAAAATGGTAAATAATAACCTATCTTAACTAATTTAAAGAATGAATATAGTTTTATCAGCCTACATAGGCTTATGGTTTGAAATCGGAATATGAATAAAATCGGAATGCCTACTATCAGTTTATAAAAAAACAATTTAAGTTAGACTGGTAGAGTTAAGTAATAGGCTATATAGGCTCCTGTACTAATAAAGCAGAGCTCAACAGGCCAAATAGCCTATAATTAGCCTAATTACTGATTATTTGTGAAATAAGCTAAATTTGTTAAATAATAATTATTTAGGCCAATCATGAACTGAGCCTATACAAAAATGTAGAGTAAATTCATAAAACTATTTTCTTTCTTTTTAACACAAAATTCCTTCGTTGCAAAAGAGAGCTGCCTTCTTCACATTTCAACTCGAATTTTCTTTATAAAACCTATATTAAATTACTAGGGTTAGAAGAATTCTTTCTTATAATTATCACCTAGGCTATTTCACATAGGCAACTCGGGAAGTCATAAATATTTATAGGGACATTAACCAAGTAGCCTATAAGCGACTTTTTAATCTTTGATTTGAGTTTCAAGGCACGTGATTTCACGAGAACATGAATGTAATGTTAATTTACAATCGTTTAAGGTTTAGGCCTGCCTGCCTAAAGTACAATATAACACAATAGTTCTCTCTCTACTTAGTAAATTTTCTATTGTAGAATACTTTATAAAGAACTAGTTTTGGGCATTACCTTAGTTTACAATGTCAAAGTAGCATTATAACTTAATGCTATAATGACATTGTACTGTATGATACCGGTATATTGCATCATTGACTACATATAGTCTGTGACCTTCTACTTAATTTAAAAGAGATTTATATCATAAGTATTTAAGTTTGCAATCTCCTTATTCTTTTTTTTTAGAAAATTGGAAATACATCTTCAAAGGAAAGCAGTTAGTATTAAAAGAAAGGCAAAAGGAAACAAACAGAAACGGCTGAGGCTAATGTAGATAGGCAATAAAAGTAGTGATGTGCGCTTACAGGTGTGGTGTAATGAGAGGGCTTGGCTAGGCACGTGGTGGCGGCCAATCACAGGCGTGGGGGCGGGGCCACGATCCCGCACGATCACTCACGGACCTGCACGAACTGTCACCGACCTTTGTTGCCCCGCGTGGCACATTCACATTGTCGTTTCTTCATTATTGTCTTTCGGAGTCTACTAACCCACCTAGTTGGGCATAGTGACGTCGGATAGTTGGGTGGTTATTGAGTGCGCCGATGACCTGATGTTGCCCTACCAAGGTGTCATGGACTACTCGCCCTTCCAGAGACTGCCAGGCCCGCACCCCGCCGCCTTCAGCCACTCCTGGTTCGTACCGGCGGACCTCTGTGTTCCCTACAAACAGAATCACACACTCCTCGAGCCAGGGCATGTTATTTTGTCTTATCTCTATCACCGTAGTTTAGATTTGCACCTTTCTCGTAGCTCTCTGTGTGTTGTCCGCTACTGTTGTCAACTTCTTTCATACTTTTCCTCAGTAGTAGGCTATATTGTAAATAGTGTAAATAAGTAGCTATTTATGCAATTTAAAGCCTGACTTTGCAGCAGATATGCAGTGTTGTGTATTTATAAACAAGTTAGCATTGTGAGTGGGGTAGCACGCACCACGCGGGAGGGAAGGGGTCATACTTGTCTCCTACCTAGCATAATAATTAAAAAGTCGGTCTTGTTTTATATTGAACTTTCAAGGCCGCACGTTAGATTTATTATTATCTGATAGGTCTTGTTTTATGTGGGGAACAACTCATCGATAAAAATCTCTAACTTGTTTGAATTAAAATTATTATTAACTTTAAAATGCTAAAAAATGTGTAGTTAAAACTTTCTTTAAAAACATTCTATTACCTTAACAAGATCGGAACTCACTTTTAAAAATTTAATCAAATAAAAAGTGCTTTACTCTATTAGTCATGGGGTGTGTCAAACTAGCAGTAGATTGTTGCCAAGAGAATAGATCAGCTGATTTATACCAGCTGTGGGCTGATGAAACGATCACGTGTTAAATGTCATATGTGTGTATTTTTATTGAATAAAATGAAATTATGTTGATCAATGAATTGTCTTCATTTTAGTGAGACAGTTTTTAAGTTTGAGTACCACTCGACCCTGTTACTACCCCCTGAGGGTCATGCTGCGCTTGATACAGTCAAGCATAAAAGAGTTAAGGACATCACACGCTGTATTAGAGGAATTATTGGTAGAGCAATCTTTGATTTAGTGGCATAACATGCATTAAAAATTAATTGTGTAGGTTTTTATATTAATATTAAATTCGGAAGTAGGCATATAAGTTAAATGGTTATCAATATACGGATAATTTAGTGGTCTTGAGTAATTAGGCCCCTGTAATATGAAAAATACGCCGACAGACTACTTGGCCCTGATAATTAACAGTCTTCAAAACCTTGTCATATCTTGAACTTATTTTTGAAATTATTTGATGAATATAGGCTACATACTTGTGTAGGCTTATCTCTTTGTAAATTTGTTTGAATTTATTCGATTGTACTACTAGGCTATAATGCTTTATTATTTGTAATCCTTTATTTACTATTTTGTTCGTTTACTTAATAAATAAAACAAAGAATATTTTTTAATTTGATAATAATTATGATTTAATTAATAGGACTTAAGTCTTTAGCCTTTCTAAAACAGCAGACTATTGTTTACGTTGTTAGATTAACGAATAACATCGTGTCACAAAATCACACCACTAATAGTTCTTGAACTACGTTGTCATTGTTGATCTCAAAATAATTACTCTACTTCTAGTATTAGGCCTATACATAGGCAATGTTTACAATACACTTAGAAGGCCAAATAATTAATAAATAACATATGTGTTTAGTTAAATTATAGGTCTACAATTAAAAAAAAAAATGGTTGCACAGTAACTTTACTAATATCTACCAATCTAAGTGAGGTAATAGCCTATAAATCTAACGAGACAAATCTATAATACAATTTTAAATAAACGCATGCAGAGTAACAAATTACCGACAACGAAAAATAAAAGATTGGAAAATTGAACTTTAAGATCGAAAAATACTTTGAAAATACCTTTGACTCGTACAAACCTGCTATAAATAGTCTAAATGTCAACCCTCCTGAGCAAAGGAAGTTTTTGGAATGTTCAAAACATCAGTCTGTTTTTACATTAATTTAATTATTCTTATGGACTATTTTCAACGATAACTCAATTAAGAAATGTAAAATATGGGCTGAATAGCTTAATTAGTCTCATGAAAAAGTAGGGAGAATGCATGTCCTTTTTACAAATAAAGAATATAAGAGTGGAACTAAGTTCTGAAACACCTTGTTTTAATTAAGAAGTGGTTGAGTGAGATTTTGAAACAAATGAAATGTGTATCACCTCCCCCCCTCCCATCCCCATCGTACAAATACTTCGTGATTACAAATAATGGTAAACTCTTTTGGAAATTGTGTTAACTTTATTGAAAGCAACTCCTTCTTGTTATAATTTGTGAGGTCTAATGTGTAAATAAAAAACAGTACCACTGATAATTACATGGTAAAACTTAAAGCTGTTAATTAATTTAGGTCTAAAACTAGTTACTGGAATATATAGAAATTCACCACTCTGCGACAATATTTTAGGCCTATATGTAAAAAGCTAAGTCAGTATTCATCAACGAATGAATTGTTATAAAGTTGAGATCTACTAGAAACGTTCTAACTCCGTAAATAGGATTTTTATATAATAAAAATAAGAGAAAAAACAGTTATTTAAAAGAGATTTAGTACTGTACAACGGACCGTGTCCACATTTTGTACATTTTAAAGTACATAATTTTATTTGATTTTACTTCAACACACTAGGCCTATTAGAATGTATATTATTTAATTGCAAATGACTTTAAACATTTTATTTTCTTGCTAGTACAAATTAATATTATCTGAAAGCGTAAATGAGTCTTCCAACACAAGTCTATATAAAAACATCAACCCTCTTGTTCTGTTTTCCTATTTTTTAAGTCTACGACTAGCATGCAAGCTTTCACATATAAATTACAACAATATATTAACGCATATAAATCAAAAGATATAATTAATTATCGAAATACTAATAATTATTTAATTCATTTAAATCAATTTAAATGTAATATAAAACAGAAAAATAATTTTTTAAAGCATATATCTTAGTGTCCTACAACTAATTAAAATAATTGGTAATAAACGTGTTGGGACCTTAACGGGGGAAACACTTATTTAAGGATATGTACGGTTGTATGAATATACGCCTTCATCTAAATGAGTCAAATAATTAATTGGCGTTTCCCCCTTCCCCCACACTTTCACACACATCATCATCTCCAATGGTTTAATCTTATCGGCTTATATTAGCTGTGGGTCTATCAAAGTCATCATCATCAAAACACCCCAGCAATTTTGTAAACGCGAACCTAGAACTGACAGGCAGAAACTAGTTGTAAAGATAGTTTTATTGATTCTTATCCTCCCAACTTCAGCTGCATCACCGTTTTTAATTGTAACCTACATTTAAATTTTGTTTTCGAACTCTTGCAAATAATTTTTAAAATATATTACAGCGGAAAATATAATAATTTTTAAATACTGTGTCTCCATTGCAATGAAAGCGCAGAGTTCGGTCAAACGCACGTCATGTCCTTCTGTTTCCAATTGATTCAGAATTGCATTTTTGGTTAGGCCTACCATGCATTGATTGATCTAACGATTTATTTGGGTGATTAATTCTGCATTGAACATAATTAAGTCCTGAGGATTATTACATTGACACTCACCTATAAAATAATCATACCTAAGTAGGCCTACAGTTGTTGAATCAAATTGAAAATGCTGCTGATTCAACGTAAACAACTTTTTGGAACTTTTCCCTTATTTCCCTATCACTACTTATTTTTGTCGCATTACAGTTGGGTTAGATGGCTACTAAAGTTGATCACAAACTGGTATATCCAAATAATTGACTTACCGCCGAATGCGCTTTCCGTGGTAAGGTCAGCGATAAGGCCAGCGATATCGGATTCCTAACGGATAAGGAATACCACAGTGGACGTAAAAATGATTGGGGAACAGTTATTAGAGCAATAGAATATTTATCAAGCGGTAGTGAATTAACGGAAACCTAATAAAAGTATTGGTAGTGAATTAACGGAGACAAAAAAAAGTAGTGGTAGTGAATTAACGGAAAAGATCCAACTTTTTCCTGTTTTTATTCATTATTCTTGTTGCATGCTAGAATATTCTCTGTACACTTTGGCATATTATGCTTTATAAACACTGGCTGATATTGAGGACTTGATCTTGATGCAAAACGAGCCCAGACTCTTATAATTACATTACAACCTTTATAACATAGGTAATTTGGCGATTGTTATGGTTCATGCAATGCTTCGAAATTCACCAAGGAAACACCATTAATTTGAAAACACTAATAGGCCCTATATATGTGAAATTTTATTAGTTCTAAGATACATTACATTAATTGTCTATGCTTATGATTATTTTTAATAAAAATTACCAGATTGATGCCAATAAATAACGATTGTTTTAGGAGTTGAAAAATGTCAAAAGTATGAATTAATATTTTAAGGGTTCATTCACAATAATGATCATATAGCAACACTTGAACTGTCATTTGATAGGTGAAGAACCAATCTAGTGGACCATTAGTTGGTTTTTATACAAAATTGAGTAGTTTTATATTTGTTTTACTATTAAATATTTAAAAAATTTAATGAAATTATTGACTATTTTAATTTTAAGAACGCATAATATCAACTATTATCAACTAGACTGGACATTTGATAATCATACAGTGTTCACTATAACTCATTATAGTCTACCATATAGTTGAAATAGAACTGCATGTTTTGGCCGTTGTTCCTAAAACCGGGCTGTTGACTCTACAGAGGCGGCTTTGCAGTTTGGGAAGGTCAGTGAAGAATTTCGTTCATGTTGTTACTTCGAGAACGCATTTTATCGAAAAAACCCCAAAAAACAAACTTCCAACTTGTCAAACAAAGAAAAATATCTAAAAAAACCGATGTAGGCCTACTCATAAACATAGGTACACAAAAACATTGGAGGGTAAGCATTTTAAACATTTCTTGGGATGTGCTCTGGAACCACCTTAAGAGTCTGCAGAGGCTGTCGGCCATCTTGGTTTTAATCCCTTAAGAGCAATGTTATTTTTGAACCGGACATACGATCACGTGTATCCAGATTAAACAGTTACTTTTAAACGGGTTTTTCCAAAAAAATTGGATTTTATCAGTAGTGAAATCGAACGTTGGAATTTCTTTGCGAATTTTTAATTAGTTGTATTTTATAGTTTGTAGAAAAAACTATTAAAAAAAAGGTTTAGTTTGAAGTTTTTATTTTCAAAACTATGCGTAGGCCTACATATTCAAAATATCGAAACAAAACTTAGTAACCACGTCCCAATAATAATCCAAGCAATATTTGAAATTTTCAGTCCAGAAAAATGAACAGCAGATTATAAATATTCTGAATAAAACCCATCGTCATTTCCCCTCCGATTTCAAAAACTCTCAGTATTCACAATTAATATTTTATTGAACATTATTTCAGTAGTCTGATGAAATGCTCTCTTGGACAGTAGTGTTAGTAACAGACGTTCAGGCGTTGACGTTGTCAGCTGTTATCACAACACAGGCAGCTGCCCGTACGCCGCCAGCATGTCGTATAGCGGGCCCACCAGCGAGAGTGTGACAGACTTACTTAGCCCAAAGGACACTTGTGTTGGTAACAGACGTTCGGTGTTTAGTGTACTGATGGCTGGTGTTGAAGTTATCAGTTGTTATCACAACACTAGGTGACTACCCACTCTTCATTTTGTAGGTGTTTGATAGATGAGTTGGCCATAATGCTGCATGTATTTGGATAGATGGTAGGGCTGTCAATCTCATACGTATGTGGGTGGGAGGCCCATCAATGTCGTTGGTGTGTGTACGGGTGGGATAGCCGTCTGATGTTTGCATGCTTGTTATATACAAGTATTTTAACCTTCTTTGTTACTGGGAAATATAAACGAAACCCTTATTTTGATTATACGCAATATTTTCTCTTCTAAGAAGGGGAAAACTGTATTATCTCTTGGACCGTTGTGTTAGTTTCAAAATAAATGACGAAAATCCTCTATAACTCAAACATTCATAGTATAGAATCTATCTAAACATGTTAATCAATAATCCTTCTTCGCCTCTGGCTACGTTCAAGTAACTATAACTTACAAAATATCTAAAAAGCGGAATATAGTAGTAAACTACTATTTTATAAGTAGTCTTCATCGAGTGAATCGCATAGTAATGAACTTTTCAAGGCCAATTTAAAGGAATGCATACCAATTATTGTCCTCGGCAAGCCTGAGGCGAGAAAAACCCAATTTGTTTTTTGTTGTGTAGGCAGCACAGACGGCGGGAAATTTGAATGTCACGGGCGAGGCTACGTCAGCACATTCTAAAGCGGTCCATTATGGCCAGGTTCACGGCGCATACATGATCTGATTAGCAATCTCAGTGCGAGCCCGGCTATTGTGTTGTGAAGCTACTTACTGTACACACACTGTGTGTGGGGTCGTCTCTAGACGGGGTTCGGAGTCCAATTTATCATTTATTTTTTAATCACTCACTGTCAAAGCGATTGGTAGCTGAAATAGCTAGGATTCCACACACGTTAGAGTCAAGCTTCCAAAGTCATAATTCGTTTACCACCAATCAGGGGACATGTACAGTCTAAGGATTGCTGTGGATACGAACAAAACCATCCTCTACTTTTTACTCTTAATATGCACTCGACTATTGCGATTTCTGAATTCCTTTCTCGGTAAAATTAAAGCTTGTCTGGGTCACTGAATAAACTCCATGAGGCACCTCAACTGCAGACTGCTTCAAGGATCTGTTCTTATTCCTCTTTTGTTTAATGCACTGGTAACATTCCCACCGCATAGTTAAGAACATTTGTAGACCCGAAATATATATATATATATTGACGTAATTGATCTCGCAATCCAACCAGAGGATATATAATAACTGAAATAATACTTACATATGCAAAATTGATCTAATCATGCTTAATAATTGATTTAGAACTTGGAAGCCAAAACCCCGTCCAACAAAAACAGAAGTAGTCTGCTTTCACTAGAGTAATAGACTAGCTAGCTAACAAACACGAAACGTCTGTTCCGAGATTGATTAGTTGAAACACAACGAGCACCACAGTACATTTAGTTTAGATTGATCTCCCTGCTTGAAAAGTCACCTACAGAAAACAGCACTTAACGTAAGAACCAGAACTAATATTTTTCAGCAACTTGCTAGATCATCCTTAGAAGGCGTCTAGCAACTTGCTAGACTCCTGCGCCTTACAGCTGTCCCTTAAATGAACTCCACTGCTGAATATTGTGCTACTGTGGCTTAACAGTACACATGTCGATGTTCAACTTAACTGGGCGATAAGAGCTATTAGTGATTTCCTGTACCCCTGCTCGTCCTGAAATTTAATACAAAAATGCACTATTTGGTAGTTTAAAACGATCTAACTTTCTGCTTATCCCACCATTGTATAAGATATCCCACAACGTGCTGGGTGAGTCCATCTAGAAAACTACCTCTTCTATCTTATCACGTTGAGTTTTGAAAAAAAAAGCATTAAACATAAAAATGCAAAACTATTCTTTAATATGTTCTCATTCTTGGGAAATGTCTTTTTTTTATCAACATCTTTTAACATTGACTAAACAGGCGCTGAATTTCCGTATCTCGAAGTTATTACATTCAGAGATAGATATGGAAGCAGTAGTACAACTACCAGTACGCGGGACTGACGCACTCCGGCGTGACGTCACGCACAGACCACCCTCACGTCTCGTGACGTCACCGGTCTGCTAGTGCACGTACCTCGTCAGGCCTACGCTGTGACTGTACTACATACACTTGTGGTAGTCCTATTCACGTAATATTATGTTTTTATCGACGAATTCGTAACCTATTCAGTCATTGTCTTAAAATCACAAAGTGTTATATTGTGAACGTAATGAAATATCAATTACTATAGATTACGTAAAAAAAATCATAATTTATAAATAGAACAACTTATTACGAGGGAATATAAACGAAAGAAATCTAATAACAGCTCTCACCGTAATCGTCTAGGTTTCAACTTACACAGAGAAAAAAAAACAGATGTCGCTTTCTAAAGTGGCGATAAATTACAATAAATGTACATCCTTATAATACACCTATAGTAATAATTATCACGTTTATCCTTGAGGATTTGGGAGTAATAAAGGAAAGACTGACAAGGTGCTGGCTCTGCTATCCGCATAGCAGACTGGATACACACATTCAGCGTACTATTGGATGCGTCCTGTGTTCCTTTTTCTTTGTGGAGATCACAGTCCTTGTAAACGTACATGTTAATACGACATTGTGTAAAGGACTGTAGAGTCAAATTATTTGATTAAAATATTGTTGTGATAAAATATTGACAGCCACATCCACCCTTAGATACCTAACACCCACCAAACGTACACTGATTTGGAATCACGATACACTGTCCTGGAACAGTGCAGAATGATCATTACTAAGTCTTACTATCAATCGTGAATTGGCCTACGGTAACTGGAGGTTGGTCTGGATTTGAGTGGGCCGGGGTGAGGGTGGGGGGCAAGATTAAAAGACAACAGGATGTGTAATGGGGATATTAGGGGAAGATCCCTTGGGACATCCTAGGTCTCGGAGGGCAGTGACTCCAGGCACTCCAGCTCCAGAACCGACCTCCAGTAAGATCTGATGTGATGTGAGATCTTTAGAAGCTAATTTGGGATTTTTAATTTTGCTTTTTTTATTTAAAACAGGTTGCTTCGTTAGATCGACGCAAAAGTTAGTAATCTTGTTGCCTTGTGAGTAGAAGTGAACTATTCTTCTTGTATTTGTCCAAACAAATGTTCAATATCCAGTTTTTACAAAAATTAAGGTATATAACAACTTTCGAAAACAAAGACCTTTTGCAGAAGAGGACTAAGGCTTTGAAAAACTTTCTCTACAAATATGACCCTTGAAAATGGTTATTCAGTACTCATATAAATGTATATGAGTACGAAAAATACGTATAGTGATCGTACTACAAAATTTTAGGATCAGTTGTCTCTTACAAGTTGGATAGCCCTACACCCACCGATTGCCACATTAACGTATTCTGACTCTAACTTTAACTTAATGTAATTACATTAAACCAAGTTAATTTTTATTTAAAAATTAGCATATTTAATTTAATTTAGTCAATAATCGCTAGGTCCTTTTCTAATGAAGGCTAGAAAACAGAAATGACTTCAAACGTAACAAATCGATAAGCTCAAAAAAAAATTCAAAACCCATGAAAACTCTGAATAAATTATCTTCATGAATTTAAAGTACTAGTAGTTTTATGATAATTAATCGTCTACAGAGGCTGTCGGCCAAGTTGGTTTTAATCCCATAAGAACAATTTTATTTTCGAACCGGACATACGATCTCGAGTATCCAAACTAAACAGTTATTTTTAAACGAATTTTTTCAAACAAATTACATTTGACCAATGAAATTGCGCAATTTCCTAATTAGTTGTATAGAAAAAAATATTTAGTTTTAAGTTTTTATTTTCACCTATTTTTCTAATCTAGGCGTATGTATTCAAAATATCAAATGTAAACCCAATGCGCAATACGATAACGTTTAAAATGACACATTAGTCACAACTGTTGGTCAATAAACAACGAAAAAATATGGATACGCAAATAACATTGTTCTTATGGGATTAAAACCAACATGTCCAACAGGCTCTGCAGCCTCTTTATAATTTATTATAAAATAGTTTAAATATTTGATTTATTATGACTAAGTAAGCCTATTTGCTCATCTACATATTTTAGCCTTTTTTGCTTTAACATTTTATTTCTATCTTTTGATAACAGAACGCCCAATAAGATGGATTCAAGTCGATGTCAAAGACCTCTAAATCTCATCTCGTAGGCCATACAACGGCCAAAGGGCTCTAAATCTTACACCGGAGGGTCCTGTGTAGCGGTGACATCAGCCGGTGGAAACCACGTACTGGACGTGTCACCGCGCACTTCCGCGAGGACTTCCGGGACGTGCAGTCCATACCCGGCCACGTCACATGAACTCAATGGCTGCCGAATCCCATAAACCAACCTACACAAATCTTTCTATTCACCCGTTATCTCCATAAATGAACGTATCTATAAAAGCGAAGTTAAGTTTAGTTCAATAATAATTATAGTTGTCAAATAAAAAAAAAAAAAATAAATAAATAAATAAATAAACTTACTTAATGATTAATGAGTTTGTTTGTTAATGTATTTACACTACTAAGGACCCCAATATTAGAATATACTTAATTCAATGAATCTCCCGATTTGACATGCGCGTGTAGTGGCGCTTGAGTGGAGCTCTGCTGCGCGGTGTTGCTAAGAGCTAAGAGCACACTACGTCTTGCAATCTATAACAATAATAGAACATTAATAACAAACATGTACAGTATAATATAAACAATATGAAAATCCATAATTATAAAAAGTTTACATCCTAACATTTTCACATACTCATAAAAGTAGGTTTTCAGAAAAGTGCAGATAAAGAACTGAAATGTGACAACCATGTAAGGCGTTGCTAGGGTTACGGCTGGCTAATATCGTCACGTCATTGGCGACAACACTTTGAACCTGGTCGTAGTTCCAGCACTTGCTGTACGAGTGCTCTGAAGTAAAGTCGGGAGATTCAATAAATAGTGTGGCCTCATAGCTGCTGTTCCCCTCTCATGGACATCTAAAACCCACCACTATTACCTAAACATAAAGTATAGACCTTTTTTTCGGTGTTAGGAAATCTATGCTCCAAATTATAGATTTTTAATGTACGCGAAATATTTACTCATATAGGAAGAGCTTGCCTACAAGTGACACGCTCTGACTACACACTTCAATGAGAACTTCTGAAAAGTACAAAAATATTTTATATAAGTAGGCTGTGTTTTTCTTTTCAAAGTTGACTTAATGGAACAAATTAAATGTTTGGAGTTTTTTCCAGACATTTTGAATTATATACAAAGTGCTTCGGATTTAGATTAGTAGGTGAAAGAAAATTTCTACAACTGATATCCTTAAACATGTATCGTATCTATCTGCATTTAAAGAATGTTTTCAACCTCATAAAGTCGAAATGAGACAAATTAATGGACACCATCATCAAACGGGTGACAAAATGAAAACCTCTATTTCTCTTTTTAAGATATATAAAGAATGACTGAATGAAATTTTAATTCCTTAACCCTAACGTAAACAATCCTAGGTAATCCGAAGAATTTAATAATCTGAACTCGCTCTATTAAACATTCTTTTTTTATTGCCAATTAAAATAATTTGTGTACTATGTAATGCATGGAATATTCAATTATGAAATGTACACTGCGAAAATACTTCTTGTTGATGATAGCAAGGTATTTTTTATCACTCTCGATGTTTTTCCTCGAGCCAACTAAACGTGAAACGTTGCACAGCACAAGGGTGACGCAAGTATCAGTCCATCGGTAATCGTGATCAACCCCATCTGTGTTCCGGAAAAAGCAAAAGGAAGTGTAAATCTGAAAACAACCGGCGACGAAAGGGGATCATCGCCTTTCCATTTGTTTGGAAGATCTCAAAGTAAATGGAAAATTGTCTTTGAGGAAGGGGGATGTCTCTGAGGAACGCTGGACCCCAATTGAAACTGTCCGCCTCGTCAGCACCCCCTCCTCCACACCTTGTCCACCTTTACACTGTCACCTTCCTAACTATGAAGTTGCTGCAGTCAATTACAGTCGGTACTGTTGCAACCGTTTCGACAATGTATCTGCATTAACGGAATTCTTTAAATGTATTTTTAGTAACGTTGTCATCAACAGCTTAAGGTAACTCACTTAAGGTAACTCACTTAAGGTAACTCACTTAAGGTAACTCACTTAAGGTAACTCACTTAAGGTAACTCACTTAAGGTAACTCACTTAAGGTAACTCACTTAAGGTAACTCACTTAAGGTAACTCACTTAAGGTAACTCACTTCTTGGAATATTTAGTTATTATTTTAAATTCATCAGTTGTAATCGAAAAAATCTGTCGTTGTTCGTTAATTGATACAAATTCTTATCTGAACGTTTCTTACAGTTGAGACCTATTATATTCGTTAATATTACTATTATATTTTATTATTTTTGATCAATATGTAAGTCAATTTCAATATAGTTGTTCCAAGCCAATCTTCATGAATCAGTTATTTACTCATTCACCACAAACTCATTCATAAAGATTAAACACTTTGTAATGAGACATATATTTTGATTTTGTCCTAAAAAATATTTACAAAGTTAATCACATTAGTTTAACGTTATTTATTTTATAACCATTAAAAAATTAGTTTTTACACTTTATTCAATTAGTCCGAAGCTTCGGACTGTGGAGGGCAAGTTCCAAGGTTCGAATCCCCACTGAGCCAACGGTCGGTGCAACACTTGTTGTGACGCACAGGCCTGTAGACCAATGTTAACTGGCGAGTGAAGTTTTTTTTAATATAAAAAAATAAAAATATTTGTATTATTCATTATGTCACCTATCGTCAAACAGGGACTTGACTAGACTTTGTTACGAACGAAAACTGACCCTTCCTCATAAAATGGCTAATTAATAGCTCAATGGCAAATTTAACAGCTGGTGGCTCTCAGATGATCCCTTTCAACATTTGTTTAACTCGATGTCTTGGGGCGTTTGGTGTATGATATCCCAAACACCACATTTTCTTTACTAAGAAACCCCTGTCTTGCAGCCCCTTCCTGCATACAAAATATATTATAGTTTTTTAATTAGCATAATACGTGTTGGTACATATACAGTACAAGTAAATGTCACACAACACAAATGTATTACAATATAAGCACAAAATGTACAAATATATTACAATACAAGCACAAAATGCATAAATATTATGGTGTGAATATCTTTTGTGAATCCCTCTGGTATGAGGAAGGTGAGCGTGGTTCACCGAAATCGATCACCATAATATTCGTGCATTTTGTGCTTGTATTGTAATATATTTGTACATTTTGTCCTTATATTGTAATAAATTTGTGTTGTGTGACGTTTACTTGTACTGTACAAAATACATTTTCCACTAATTTTTTTCCATAAATGAGAATAGTTGATTTATAAATATTAGTAGTAGTTTAGAGTTTATAGTAGCTAAATTATTTGCACGTTGATTTTTGAAGCAACAAAATATCTAAGGTTAATGACCACCTACTTACTCTATTCACGCAATTCCTAGGGCAATTCAGTTATCTTATTATAACTCTACATGGTACATATTAAAAAGCTTATTTAGTGAAAGAATCTTTGTAATTATAATAGATTCAGCGATATTAATAGATTTCCTGTTTTTGATAGCTTTTTTCATTTTAGCACAGCTAATTCAAACCCTGAATTGAGTATAATAAATATACAAAGGAAAAATATGTACTTTTACTTCACCCGAGATTCCGACTCAGAAAGTCCGCTTGATCACAGGCCCTTTTTCTGACCTGTTTACTCCTTTAGTTCAGAATGATGAACTTCTTATTTTGATCGTGAGTTCAATATGTTACAAAAAATAATGAAGATAGTCTTCATGAAGAATTCCTGATACCACAATGGTTTCCTTATTCCTTATATGATCTGTCGAGAGAGACGAGCATTCGCTTGGCCGAGGGAAACTTACCGGAATAACAGAGAAGAAAGAAACAGAGGTTGCATCGAACAATGCGGTGAATGGGTGTAGGTTATAGAAACATAGGGTGTCGATTAGTTGTCTAGTTAGTTTCTCGTGCGGATATCAGGGTCAGCAGCGTCGTCAGTCCCTCTCCTTATTCCTCTCTCAATCCTGAGGGATGAAAGTAGTTACTATCATTACAAATGTGTAAAGATTTATATTAGTGGTAACTGCCATCGAGGTGATTGCTGCTGCCATAAGAAAGCGAACTCGTTTTCTTCGTGGAAAAGATACTTGTTCGTACGAAATCAGCTCACCCGTGTAGCGATACTAAACTCACAAACAACTGATATGTGCTAAATCGAGATCTATTTTATTTAGAAAGAGGAACGATTTGCTTGTAAATTCTGACATTAAAAATACAATAGATTAGTTTTTAAGGTAAATGAAATATTCTTATATTTTTCAGTAATAAGCCTACTATACTCAACTTAAAGAATCTCCTGTCTTGAAAAACGAGCGCGCTTAGTGGCATTTTAGTAAAGCTCTTACGCAGTGTTCCCAAGAGCCTGGCAATTTGTATAAAAAAATAATAAATAAATAAAATAAAAAAACGTAAAGCTAAGTGTTAACGTAATGAAAATCTGAGATTGGAAAATGTGTACCTAGGCACATATTCAAACAAGTAGTTTATCAGAAAGGTGGAGATAAAGTAAAAATGTGATTGCCATGCACACATCACACATGCACACCGGTAAGGTGTCTATACGATTGCCATGCAAGGCGGTAAGGTGTCGCTACGATTGCCATGCAAGGCGGTAATGTGTCGCTATGATTGCCGTGCAAGGCGGTAAGGTTCGCTATGATTGCCATGCAAGGCGGTAATGTGTCGCTATGATTGCCGTGCAAGGCGGTAAGGTGTCGCTATGATTGCCGTGCAAGGCGGTAAGGTGTCGCTACGATTGCCATGCAAGGCGGTAAGGTGTCGCTACGATTGCCGTGCAAGGCGGTAAGGTGTCGCTACGATTGCCATGCAAGGCGGTAATGTGTCGCTATGATTGCCGTGCAAGGCGGTAATGTGTCGCTATGATTGCCATGCAAGGCGGTGATGTGTCGCTATGATTGCCGTGCAAGGCGGTAATGTGTCGCTATGATTGCCATGCAAGGCGGTAAGGTGTCGCTATGACTGCCATGCAAGGCGGTAAGGTGTCGCTACGATTGCCATGCAAGGCGGTAAGGTGTCGCTACGATTGCCGTGCAAGGCGGTAAGGTGTCGCTATGATTACCATGCAAGGCGGTAATGGGTCGCTATGATTGCCGTGCAAGGCGGTAAGGTGTCGCTATGATTGCCGTGCAAGGCGGTAAGGTGTCGCTACGATTGCCATGCAAGGCGGTAATGTGTCGCTATGATTGCCGTGCAAGGCGGTAAGGTGTCGCTATGATTGTCATGCAAGGCGGTAAGGTGTCGCTATGACTGCCATGCAAGGCGGTAATGTGTCGCTATGATTGCCATGCAAGGTGGTAATGTGTCGCTATGATTGCCATGCAAGGCGGTAATGTGTCGCTATGTTTGCCATGCAAGGCGGTAAGGTGTCGCTATGATTGCCATGCAAGGCGGTAAGGTGTCGCTATGATTGCCGTGCAAGGCGATAAGGTGTCGCTATGATTGCCGTGCAAGGCGGTAAGGTGTCGCTAAGATTGCCATGCAAGGCGGTAAGGTGTCGCTATGATTGCCGTGCAAGGCGATAAGGTGTCGCTATGATTGCCATGCAAGGCGGTAATGTGTCGCTATGATTGCCATGCAAGGCGGTAAGGTGTCGCTATGATTGCCATGCAAGGCAGTAAGGTGTCGCTATGATTGCCGTGCAGGGCGGTAAGGTGTCGCTATGATTGCCGTGCAAGGCGGTAAGGTGTCGCTATGATTGCCATGCAAGGCGGTAAGGTGTCGCTATGATTGCCATGCAAGGCGGTAAGGTGTCGCTATGATTGCCGTGCAAGGCGGTAAGGTGTCGCTATGATTGCCGTGCATGGCGGTAAGGTGTCGCTATGATTGCCATGCAAGGCGGTAAGGTGTCGCTGTGATTGCCGTGCATGGCGGTAAGGTGTCGCTATGATTGCCATGCAAGGCGGTAAGGTGTCGCTGTGATTGCCGTGCATGGCGGTAAGGTGTCTCACTATGATTGCCATGCAAGGCGGTAAGGTGTCGCTATGATTGTGGCTGGTTAATACCGTCGCGTCAGTGGTCATAGTATTTTGAACCTCCTCGTAGTTCTAGCACCTGCTGTAGGAGCGCTCTGAAGTTAAGTTGGGAGGTGCAATAAATATACTTTAAATATGGTGTACGTGGCAAAAATAGCACTAAAGATGTAACGTTTTATCGTTTTGAATGTTTCTAGCCCTTTTTTATCTTGATTCCCCAAATGTTGTATTAATAAAACACTCAGCAATGTCGAGAAGACCACAACTCACTGAAAAACAGAATCTGATATTGAAATCTCCACTTTCTAGACAAGATCGCTGTCTTCTCTGGAGCTTGAAATTAAATCCATTCCGACAGGAGGTGTCGAGATCAAAGTCCTTGGCACCTCCTGCTGTAATGGTTTCCTGCCACCCCTCAAGTTGGCTTCCTCGCCAATTACCCTGCTGGTCGTCACTCCTGTGCTGCAGTGAAATGTCCTGGTTGTTACTAACGTGTTAAGCGTCTCTCCCTAAGCCTATAATATGGGCTAAGAGTGTGGAATCAATCAATATGAACTAATATTTACTTTATTGTCACGTTTGTAAATAAGGAATCACACAAGTTTTCATTTACTCGTACTTTTATAGTTAAAAGGAGCAAATACCGTGTCTATTGTTAGTGAGGCGGTAATAAGTGACAAGTAATAAGATTCGTCCCCCTACGGTGGATTAAAAAATAAATAAATAAATAATGAACATAAAGTACTAAAAAATAGAAGTGCTTTCTTTATTGTACAGTATTTTGGCTTTGACTTGTTGTCTGAGGTTACAAAATCATAAAAATATTGTTGTAAAATTGATTTTGACCTAGATAGTCATAATGCACATGGAAAGTCAATTTTTTAATAGCATAATACCATAATGTCACACTCAGAGAATCAACTGTTGTCATTGGATTGATCATACTTAGTTGTTCATTTATTTGAGATTTCCAGCACTTTTAGTATTAAAAAAACAGACACAACTTTGGAAATATAAAAAAAAATTCCCGTCGTTCTCAGGCGTTACTTACCTCTTATCTTACATACGAATTAAACTAGTTATCTCAAGAGTGAATCTAAACATGTTAATATAAAAAAAAACTTTACGACATTGTACGTACAGTATAAACCAAGATTGACCATCCGAAAGCGGCATCTCCTTACAAATTATTACTAATATAAACAAACGATTTAAACAACAAAATGAGAAAACGTCATCAGCAAATTCACAAAATAATAATAATAAGCAATAAATAAATAAAAATTAAAAGTAAGTAATAACTCAGAACGATAGAAATTTTTTATACATGTTACGTTTTGTGGGTGTGTGTATTTTTATTTGTCAGCTACTCATAATGGAGGAATTCCCCAATAAATTAACAATAATAATGGCGCAATTATTTAATCTATGACTTATTATTGACGTTTATCAATTAAAATATGGCAATTTCACTGGATTAAAAACATACAACCGATAGTTAAATTTTAACCAAACAATTATTGCAATGAAATAAATCTAAAAATACAGGATATATTTAATAGTGAAGACATTTTTCATATTACATGATGAAGATAATTTTAAATGAAACATTTATTTTTCATGCTCGATCTTCAACCCTTTGTTCCCTTCAAGACGGAGGAGGTCCACGAGTGGGTGGTCAGCGTGTTTGTAAAGAGCCGTCCGTAGGCCCGTGGCGGTACGGCGCGTGTGAAAACAGAATTAGCGCCCCTGTCCCGGGGGGCGCGGGTCTCGATCGACCAGTCCAACTGTTATTAGGTTACATTCGCCTCGCTTCCACCTCGAGACCAACTGAAAAGAAGAAAAAACCCATAGAGGGGCTTTTTGTGAAGCGTACGCCGTATCAAATGACCACAATTGCGGAGTGCTCACAGCCAGGACCGCTTTGAACTGACTGTCTTCGTTAGACAACCCCCATCGTCACAACATACATATCTCACGAAGTTAGGCTACCCCCCATCATCACCATATACATATCTCACAACGTAAGACAACCTCCATCGTCCCTGCCAATTAGGATAACCACCTACATATCTCATGACCTTAGGCTACCCCCATCATCACCACATACATATCTCATGACCTTAGGCTACCCTCTATCGTCACCACATACATATCTCATGACCTTAGGCTACCCCCAATATCACCACATACATATCTCACGATGTAAGACAACCAACCTTCCATCGTTACTGCCGATTAGGCTAACCACATCCATATCTCACGACGTAAGACAACCAACCTTCCATCGTTACTGCCGATTAGGCTAACCACATACATATCTCACGACATAAGACAACCAACCTTCCATCGTTACTGCCGATTAGGCTAACCACATACATATGTCACGATGGCGAAGGGAACATTTATATTTTTCCGAGAATCAAATCAGTTTCATTTTTAAATTATTGTTTGTAAATTTTTAACCTACTGCTTTATAAGCGTATGAGTTATGAATAATATAGTTTATTTATCGTATTTTACAACAGTAAAAGTAGTACATATTTTTTGCCTAAATAATGCCTATTTAAAATTATTTTTACATATTTAAATCAACTATTACTACCATAAGTTCGGAGATTATATTGTACTTTTAACTTAATATTTGTTTACGTAAGTCTTAGTTTGCAAACATTAAAAATAAATTAATATAATATGAATACACAAATACATTTTTTAAACTATGACTGTACACTTTATTTTAGTTCAGTAGAACACATAGTGTAAAACATAGTGTATTTGTTGCCCATATCGACTTTGTACTAAATAAAATTATTTTGATACACCTCAAATTATGATGCAAAATATTCTTCCAGCAGAAAATTAACTACTGAAACTCCAAGATTTAGGTATAGGACATAATTTTGAATTGAAGGAACTCAAATCTTCTAAAACTTATCTCCGTTTAGATTCTCTCGCCCCATCCCTTAAGTCGTTACTTTCAATACTTAAGAACGTAGATATGCAAGGTCATTTCCAAAACTAAAATAGTGCTCATTAACAAATCAATGACAGAAAATACTAAAATCAATGTTTAACAAATAAAACGTAAACATTTTACCCCACGAATAATGACCTAAACATTTAAATGCCCTAATCATGATGGCGGCGCTCTCCGAGGGTTAGGTTTGTTCTAAAACATCATTTAGTAGTTGGTATTGTGCATACATTTTGACCACCCAAGGCACGTTTTTGTATGCATTTTTGTTATTTTTGTTTATTAGTTTTAGACTTGAAAAGATAGGATAGTAAAATGAGAGAACTTAAAAATTAGTAAATGACAACAATGAAATTTTCAGAAATGAGTTTTGAATAAGTACATATAGCTAATTAAAGCTTTGTTTACAGATTGATAATTAGAGAAACTAAAAGTACTGACGAATATGGAATGTAAATATTCACCTTGTAGAGTATTTTATCATAGTCTATTCTTTGCAATACGTCCAGTATCTACTTCAGTACAGTTGTGGCGAGGGGAAGGTTGACGTGGAGTCCTCTAAGATATCGAGAGAGCGTTGATTAAAAGGTGGAGAGTCGGAAGTTGATTGGAGCGGAAGTGTTGACCGGTGGCTACGACCCCAAGTAGGGCCAGGTTACGATCGCAACCCCCACTCTATCTTGGTAAGAGCCGAGTGTATTCTTTTCTCTGTGGTTATAAACCCACACGTTGAGTTCAGTTAATTTTGCTCGATGTCTCTGGCAGAAAATGTCTGTACACCACCTACCATATCACTTTTTGTAAATAAGTCAATTAAAATTCGAGATCATACAATCAGACCACTTTATTTTAGTCATAATTATGTAGATATTAAAATTATACTTCATATTCCCACTTGTGAAAATTGCTACTGTCAGCGCGCAAGGGTTTATCCTAATACTTTACGAATCTTTTTCTAATTAAAAATATACTTATGATTAATAATTTACAAGACGCCTGTACAATTGTGTATATTGTAAAGCTATTTTAAAATATTATTCTAGAGTAGGATAACAAGTAGCAAACCATGAGGTTAAGTGTAAGAGAGGACCTAATGTTCCCAACTTTGCCTCACTAAATAACACTTACTTCACTTCATTTCGTTTCAAGTAGCAAACTACGTGAGTATATTATGTAGGCATGTTACTTATTTGGATAGGCTTACTCCTAGAAAGGGCAATCAATTAAAAATTCACTTCGGATTATTGGGATACCAGACGCAGATATGAGGGATTACGTTGGTTATTGTTTAGTGGTGACTTGACTGTGTCATTGTGTCAGGGTTGAAACTATCAAAGGGACAGCTGTAAAGACTAACTATCAAACAATGTTGATAGCCACTTAGCTTAATATGAATGTATAGAACAATTTGGTAAACAAAATGTAAAAGAACACTAGTTGAAAGTAATTATAAGTGCCTGGCAACAACGTACATTCTCGGCAAATAATTTATTTATTTTAAAATATCCTTTGTAATGATGATTGGCAGTACTTTAAACTGGACTTTAGCATCCACGTTCTAAAATAATTATCGAGGGAAGCTAGATCAAGTGTAAGTGTTCTTTCTGATTTTTATATGTTCGTGTTGAATTTCGAGGGCAATGTCATCTGTATATGTGAATTTTCTGGCTGTGTGGTGGAAATGTCGGCAGTGAATGCATTTATTTATTTTATTTATTAGTAAGATGCCGATCGTCAAGGCATGGGCGAATATGGATTTCGAATGAGTGTAGATGAGCGATTGTAGTCATTATTTCAAACGACTATTCCTTAGAAAGTGTCATTAATTTTATAGCCCATTGGCAAATGAACGGCCGGTGGTTATCAGCTGATTCCTTTCAAAATGTGTTACGACTCTGATTGGGACCGAACTTGGAACCCTTAGCTTATGAAGCTGGGATTCCACCAACTAAGCTACCGACCAATTAAATAAAAGAGAAACAAGGACAGAGCCCTGTGGTAGACCATCATTCAACTACAGTACCTACAAGAAGTTTGTGACCCAGGCAAACTGTTACTGAATGTGGAACCTGTTTCTATACAGAGCCGTCCCTAGCGTTGACGGCA
The DNA here is from genome assembly GCA_035578905.1 of Stictocephala bisonia. Lineage (NCBI taxonomy): Eukaryota > Metazoa > Arthropoda > Insecta > Hemiptera > Membracidae > Stictocephala > Stictocephala bisonia. The sequence goes on along the minus strand of JAQJVL010000034.1, from coordinate 3,279,373 downwards.
CACGTGGCAAAGAGGTCTTGGCGCCCTCCTCCCTCCTCGTACCAAAAACATTGATTGTGGGGTAACTTGAGTTATGTCGGAACGAATCACGTATAGTTTAAAAAAATTAATGTTCCATTTATTTATTAGAATACGGAAACTTGATTCTTTTGGTGTGTTGGTGTGACAGTCATATCTCTCCGATAGGTCTTAAATAACTAAAATAGACTTAACGATAAAAACAGAATCAGAAAATCTTGTTAGGGTGCATTACACGTTAGGACAAGTTAAATACAACAAGCAAACAGTTAAAAATAATATAAACAATTTAACTTAGTAGAACTTAACATGAACTCCACAAGTTGTCGTGGAGGGACATGCTTGTGGGAAAGTCGCAAATATAAACAAGTTAACTTAGTAGAACTTAACATGAACTCCACAAGTTGTCGTGGAGGGACATGCTTGTGGGCAAGTCGCAAATATAAACAAGTTAACTTAGTAGAACTTAACATGAACGCCACAAGTTGTCGTGGAGGGACATGCTTGTGGGAAAGTCACAAATATAAACAAGTTAACTTAGTAGAACTTAACATGAACTCCACAAGTTGTCGTGGAGGGACATGCTTGTGGGAAAGTCACAAATATAAACAAGTTAACTTAGTAGAACTTAACATGAACTCCACAAGTTGTCGTGGAGGGACATGCTTGTGGGCAAGTCACAAATATAAACAAGTTAACTTAGTAGAACTTAACATGAACTCCACAAGTTGTCGTGGAGGGACATGCTTGTGGGAAAGTCACAAATATAAACAAGTTAACTTAGTAGAACTTAACATGAACTCCACAAGTTGTCGTGGAGGGACATGCTTGTGGGCAAGTCGCAAATATAAACAAGTTAACTTAGTAGAATTTAACATGAACTCCACAAGTTGTCGTGGAGGGACATGCTTGTGGGAAAGTCACAAATATAAACAAGTTAACTTAGTAGAACTTAACATGAACTCCACAAGTTGTCGTGGAGGGACATGCTTGTGGGCAAGTCACAAATATAAACAAGTTAACTTAGTAGAACTTAACATGAACTCCACAAGTTGTCGTGGAGGGACATGCTTGTGGGCAAGTCACAAATATAAACAAGTTAACTTAGTAGAACTTAACATGAACTCCACAAGTTGTCGTGGAGGGACGACATGCTTGTGGGCAAGTCACAAATATAAACAAGTTAACTTAGTAGAACTTAACATGAACTCCACAAGTTGTCGTGGAGGGACATGCTTGTGGGCAAGTCACAAATATAAACAAGTTAACTTAGTAGAACTTAACATGAACTCCACAAGTTGTCGTGGAGGGACGACATGCTTGTGGGCAAGTCACAAATATAAACAAGTTAACTTAGTAGAACTTAACATGAACTCCACAAGTTGTCGTGGAGGGACATGCTTGTGGGCAAGTCACAAATATAAACAAGTTAACTTAGTAGAACTTAACATGAACTCCACAAGTTGTCGTGGAGGGAAATGCTTGTGGGTAAGTCACAAATATAAACAAGTTAACTTAGTAGAACTTAACATGAACTCCACAAGTTGTCGTGGAGGGACATGCTTGTGGGAAAGTCACAAATATAAACAAGTTAACTTAGTAGAACTTAACATGAACTCCACAAGTTGTCGTGGAGGGACATGCTTGTGGGCAAGTCACAAATATAAACAAGTTAACTTAGTAGAACTTAACATGAACTCCACAAGTTGTCGTGGAGGGACATGCTTGTGGGCAAGTCGCAAATATAAACAAGTTAACTTAGTAGAACTTAACATGAACTCCACAAGTTGTCGTGGAGGGACATGCTTGTGGGCAAGTCACAAATATAAACAAGTTAACTTAGCAGAACTTAACATGAACTCCACAAGTTGTCGTGGAGGGACATGCTTGTGGGCAAGTCACAAATATAAACAAGTTAACTTAGTGGAACTTAATATGAACTCCACAAGTTGTCGTGGAGGGACATGCTTGTGGGCAAGTCACAAATATCAAACCGATTGGATGTTCACGAGCATGTCCACATCAGCATGTCTATATCCAAAATGCCCTATATTACACAGGAGAACTTGCTCGTGAGCATTCTTATGTGAACATGCTCTTGAACAAGTACTCGTGTACCTCAAAACCAAAAACAGTTACATTCAAAGTTCCACAAAGATCCATTATTGAACCCATTATATTTATCTTATGTATCAATAACATTATCTGACTACCTTCCTGACAAGCTCTACACTATCTTCAGTGTAGTTCCATTTTGACCTCTCATAAAGAATTGAATAACTTAGAACATGAATCATTTCTTAACAGAAAAGCCACTTTTCAATACTTCTCAAGTATCAATCTCCGAAAATATCCACAAAAAACTTAATTTCTTCACATCATGGCAAAATATAAAATAAAAATAGAAATAAAAACACTTTAATCAGATCAGGTTCACAAAGGATCCTATGTATAATTGTGAAAGTTCCTTCCGTTGAACTTGATAAGAGTGTGATCGAGGAATCACAGTTTGTTGATTACTTTGGAGTGAGGCTGGACGGTGGTCTCAGATGTAATGACTATGTTGATAAATAATTGGCAAAACAACTTTCTACCAACACTTTTGTTCTGAGAAGCATTTCTTCCCTAAATAACATTGCTTTGTCAAAGCTGGGTTACTTTGGCTTGATAAGGTACTGAATCGTACTGTGGGGCATATCTATTTACAATAGGCCAACATATTTGTGTTCTAAAAAAAAAAAAAAAATGTAAGATGTATTTTAAAAGCTAAACCAGCAGAATCATATAAAGTTAATTTTAAAGAACAACGCTTACTAGCCGCACCTGCTGTCTACATGTTTGAAGATTTCCTACGTTATAAAACAACGACTTGTAAAGGTACGTCATCAATCCACAACACCAGAAACAGAAATGTCAGTCCTTCAATGTATCATAATTTGAAACTATTTTAAAACAAACCCGAGTATGTTTAGCTAGCTGAGATAGAGGAATTTTAAAAATTCAAAAGGAGGTTTAAAAAATGTTTAATTGAACATTGCTTTTACCAAATACATAGTTACCTAAAGTGACCTTTTACCAATTTTAATCCATAAAAATTCATTTAAATAGTCCGTCGACTCCTAAAAAAGGAATAAAATGTGATTGTGATAATGACAATTAACTAATATATCAAAGAAATAATACAGACGATGTACAGATAATCTAGGGGTAACAGATTTATATACACGTCATAATAATGAACGGTAATGGTGAAGACAGGAGTCTTTAGTATCGATACCCCGGCTGCCGACCGATGGTGGTTTGACGGCAGCAGCAGTCTGCAAGTACTATATCTACTCTTAGTTTACTGTAATGCTGGTCGCTGTATAGACATGCTCTATGAAGAGGTTGATTGCTATTTAATTTCTTGTCAGCTGTGAGAGTTAGTGTTCATATTATTTTTTAAGGGACTTTCTTTAACCACTTCATGAAATGTTTTCACAACCTGCGGCCCTGTTACTATAATTTAGGTTTTTTAACCATTGATGTGGCAAAGAATACCTGAGGTATCGTTTTAAAGTGATTCCCCAGTGGCAAACGATACCTGAGGTATCGAATTTACAAGCCTATTTTTAGCGGCTAGTTTTTCATACAAATAACCATGAAATCCTATAATATTATATATCAATACACTCGAAATATTCTCAAGAGTAAAATACTGCAATTTGATAAAGATACTCTTAAAAATACATTTGCAAAAAATTATAAAAGACTAATTACAAAATCTGCACTTCACAAATATCCCCGCGTCCGAGCGTATACACAAAAGAACACACGTTTTTCCCTCCACTTTTTACCAGGTAATGTTTGTGTGGGAAAGATGAGAGCTACATCCCTGAATCAGAAATTTCCTAGGCAACACGACCAACTGTTTGTATTCATTCTAAAATGTCGATTTCTTATTATTCGACTTTTATTTGAAGTGATGTTTTCTTGTTTTCTATAATGGTAAACGATACCTGTAGGTATCGAATTGTTTTCGACCTGTTGCTAAGTAACTGTATGGTTTATATGATCGATTTTTATACCATTTGACGCGTTATGAAATTGTCAAAAAAGAATACATATTTTGGAAGGCTATTTATAGCTTGACCTTGTTTATTGTACCCAATGACTACAAATACTCTAAGACGAAAAGTTCTTATGGGAATTTTTCAGACAAGCGGGAGGGAAGCTTCCGCAAACAGCCGCTACGAGCGCTGCTCAGAAAGACAGGGAGCAGGCGGGCGAGCGCTCGTGCCTCCTAGTGGCCGTTTGCGTAAAGTCGAGTTTCTACCTGGTCGACTGGTCTGAAATTTTAACATGGCTACTTTTCGTCTTAGTGTATTTGTAGTCATTGTTGTACCTGTCGAACGGGACATATGATTCACTCGGCGCGCCAGGTAAATTCAAATAATTGTATATATAGTTATAGATAAGTGTTTTATTTTTTGAATTATGTTTAGTTATATGTTATTTCATGTTTATGTAATCAGATACTTTGATTTGAGATCCTAGAGACATGATTGTGCTAGTTTATTTGCAAAAACATTTTTCTCAAATTTCACAATTTCAACTATTTGTAAAAAAAAAAACAAAAAACTAATGTCCAATAAAACAAGAAAAATATATTTTTTGAAAGGTTATTTTATATTGTACTCATTAAAATAGGTTTTATGAAATAAATGTAAGTTTACTTATTTGTCTGCGTATTTATTTGTATATACCTATAATTTCATAAATTTACCCTTTTTCAAATATGTATAAAAATAAAACAAAATACAAAAATTTTGAAACAAAATTTTACTATATCTTGAAGAGAACCTTTTTTCATACGTTTTGTATATATTGATTATTCCAGTAAAAATTGTAGTATATTTTATAATTATGGTTACTTTTCAATTTTATAACTCAAAATGTACAAACTTTTATATTTTACTAGTAATAAACATTTTTTATGTGAATATATAACATTGTAAAGATAACAAACATATTATGTAGTTATTTCTGAACAAAACAATATAAAACATGATACATTTTAGTGCAAAACAATATTTTTTACAGAATTTTGAAGTATAAGGCTCAAAACATCAAAACTGGCCTGCCACTATAGAGATTTTAAGCTGCCATGTATAGGGTTAATTTAGATTTAATTTATCTATTTAATTTTGAATTTTGAATAATTTCTCCTCCTTTAAACTTGGTAACTGGCTTTAAAAGTCATACGATGTATACTCTCAGTAGCATAGAATTTTCTATAAAATAGAATTCCGTAAATTTGAAGAGTTTATTACGTCGTGTATCGGTTGTCAGTCAATCTCTCAAGTAGGACACACGGAGGACTTCAGTGACAGATCTGTGCAGCGTTTACAGTCAGCAGTTTATACAGGTGGTCCAGCTGTTTCGTTGTGAATCATCAGCTGATCAGCAGAACACTGACAGTCCTGCATTGTCTGCACTATGTCGTTGTTTGCTTAGAATTACTTGCAATGTTGTACTGTTGTACTTAGTTGACGCTACAATATCGCTGATGTGTAATATTTGTCCTGTGCCCTATTTTTCGTCCTGTTCCAACGAACACTATGATATGTCGTATAAAATTAATTATTTGAGTAACTAGTTCGTTTTCATAACGGTTTTTACTGAACTACGCTACAACTGATCGGAAAGGGTGTTTCTGCATCAGTCGTTTCCACAGGCCGGAAAATAGCTGAATTTATCTAACACTTTATTTATAACGGATTGTGTTTGGGGTTTTAACTAAAATTCTTATTATAAGATGAGTATTTTTAATACGTGTATAATTTGTTATCAACGTGTGAGTGTTATATTTGTTGACTTTAATGGGGTACAATGGGGGCAGGTTACAGTACTGTAATCATGTTTGAATGCTATCTGTAAGAACGAAAACTCCAATTCTAGTGACTTATCCTGGTATTGTACGAATCTATTGATATTATTACTTTTTGTCCTCTTTTAAACATTCAGTACAAATACAGGGAATGTGTGTCTTTTATTCAATTTTCCATCAATAGTCTTCTATTGAACACAGCGGGGTGAAAATATAACCAATACCTGTACCACAATTCAATCAATGTCATACAAAAGAATGTTAATTCGTTAACAAAAAAGGCCCAAATTTAACAAGAATTTTATTTTTGCCAACTTACAATACAACGAATAACAATAAAAGTAGATTATTCTGGTTATCTGTTTAATTTTGTATTAAGTAAATATAAGAAAAAAGTAAAAAGAAATGCTGATATTTTAAAAAATAACCAAATGTTTTAACAAATCCTTGTAAAATCGAGATTTTAAACCATTCACCCGTGGTACATAATTTGCTCAAAAACTTTTTATGCTAAAATATGTAGCACTATCAGAATAAATATTTAAATAATAAAAAACTAAAATATAACATAAAACTTGAAGACTAATTTCCTGCAATTTTCTGAGAGATTTAACAGACACGATCAAAATGTTGAATAAAACTTTATTGAACAGTTTAGAGATCTTGATGTGAATTGTCGCTGTGTCAGTAGATTTGTATTTAGTTAGAAATAAACTAAATGATTTCAAAAACTGTTTACACTAGAATTTCGATAGTACGACAGACCTTATACTTCAACAATGACGTCATGACGTGGCAGTATTATTTTCTTTGGAAGACTGTTCACGGGTTAGGCCGGTACAAATAAACGAAATAACAGTTTCAGAGGTACTAACAGTTAAGAATCATCAATTTTTTCACATTCTGTTACTGTTCTTTGTAGGTACTGAAATGTTCATATTTCAATCACTACACATTGTAACTCCATAACATTTCAGTAGGACATACATTGTTACATTAATAAATAGCTTATTTTTAATTTTGTTAACATTTTAACTAGTCTCAAAGAAATTACAGTACAGTATCACTAAAAATCATTATTTTTTTCATATTTACCGCACATTCCTTACAGTTGGACATTTTGATACTTTACTAGCCTGGTAGTCCATAACGTGCTGAACTATCGAAGTTTTACTGCATTATCAAATTCATTAAGCTACTCAATTCATAAAAATAATGCTATGCTAGTAGATTTTTGTGTGGTCAAAACTACATTACAAAAATTCTATAAAAACTTTAATTTTGTTTTCTGGCATTATAATGTATTATTATAGAGTTTTATAAACTTCCTGTTGTCAGTAGTAACAGAGCCTATAATGGGACTACAAATTAGTAGAAGAATACATTGTCAGATCTCCCTTTATCCTCTCGAAGACGTTGCGGAAACATTATTGACTAGAGGCTTATATTACACATTCTAGGCATATATTTGTTTTATTGTCAAGTTTTACTTCTTGTTCCAAATCCCTTATTCACTAACTACACTCCCGTCCCCTTGACCCCTAAGAGACTTGTCGTGTCCCGGTCCCCGCGGGGCTGTTGCCGCTTTACACCCGGCCTCTGACAGCTCAGCACACCTCCCCACCCCCACACATCTCACTTTTATTTACCTTTTACGTCCACCTTACATAACGAAGGCCACGTTTGATCAGGGAAATCCCCCTCGGACCTACGTTAGTGTGTTTTCCGGAAATGGGACTTTTATGCAACTCTCAGAGTCGGCTAGGTCTACTTTGAACGTTTGAAAGGTCACTAGACTACAGTTTATATATTTAAATGCTATCATTTGAGATATTTATCTCATTTTGAGTTTTTACAAGCAATTATATCGATGTAAAATACTTTTACTTTGTACTAGAAACGAACCCTTTTAACTTACTCAAGCTGTAAGCAGGGTTGCCAAATATAGAAACTGATAATACGAGCAAAAATATAACGAGCGAGGGGAGTGATTCTTCTGCTTAAGAAGCACATTTTGGGGCTATATTTAACTTCAAAATGAACATTAGCACACTCTAATATTACCATTCAAAGTGTCATGTGATCCCAGACTCGCTGTCAGTACAGGATGTTTAACATAGCAAAAAAACTAAATTTAGTATAAATTTAAAGTTATAAAAAAATCAGTTTTTTACTACACAGAGAAGAAATAAACATAGCTTGCAGTCAACAGTGCGCTGAATACGTGTTGAGTTAGTTATTTCTCCAGTTTGCCATGCGATTGCTAGATTAACACCTAGTCAGTCCCTCCTTTATTCCCCCCAAATCCTCAAGAATAAAAGTAGTAATTATTACTACAGATGTTTATAGATGATCTTTAGTAGTAATCTATTTATAACTGCCATTGAGGCGTTTCTTACAACCATAAGAAAGCTACCTCTGTTTCTTTTTCTATGTGGTATATTACTTGTTCATATTACAGTATGCCCGATACATTGAAACAGGTGATTTCATAAAATACGGGACAAGTAAACGTGCCGGGCTCAAAGCGAGACGAATCATATAAATAAGGTCCCTCAAAATCAGGGATTTATGTATCATTTACAGGGATGTATGGCAACCCTGGCTGTAAGCCTGTAAGATCTTTTTTATTTAGTACAAAATAAAAAATAAAAAACGTAGGCCTATCAAGTGCCCTTTCAGACTCATCACGGGTATTGTAGTGAACTCACTATTGTCCACCTCAAGACTTCCATCTCCGAAGACATACCCACCCTACGAACATGCATTAAATGGTATTTCACGTTTAAAATCTATATACTGATGTATTGGTTCCAGAAATACTGTTTTAGTGAAGAAAAAGGTTTACGTAGATTGAACTATATATAAAAAAGTTCAAAACTCACTACAATTAACTACTATTCTACTACTTGACTTGAGCTAAGATTAGTAACCTATGATTTTCAGCAAACGTGAATGTAAGAAGAAGAAAACATTACTAAAATGTTATTCATAGTTACATAGCTGCGTATTTCTGCAACAAACAGTGAGACAAATACTTCCCGATCATCTTGTATGGACTTGCAGGAATCCTCAAGAAACGTGTTCGTGTCCGTTCTGGTTGGGGCATGTCTAGTGGACGTGTGTACGTGCGTGCGTGGGTGGGCACGTGGTTCAATAGTCCAGCGATGTCACAATCGAAAGTAGTACAGTATAGCTATTCGACGACTGCATGCTAATACAGTCTATACATTTATTTATTTACTTTCTTAAAATTTATTTACGATTAAATATATAATTTTTGATACGGATTTCAAATCACGTGACTTTTAATGCACACCATTATTTTTTTCACAATTTGTTTATCTCTACGATGTTATATGAAATTCGACTATCGACAAATTCCATGCTATCAAAAATAGTGTTTTTAGCATTTTGTAGAGAAGAACTTTTTCGCCTGTCAACTACAATAATCACGCCATCCTAGGCCTTGTGAAGTCTTTTGAGAGTTCAATAAATGTTTAGTCAAGACTTTCTAGAAAATATCTAATATCTTAAATTATTGTCAACTTCCAGCTAATGAAACTTGATTATTGATGACTAATGACGCTTACGCCCGTAGGTCTATGTAGAAACAGACACATGTAATATGTGTAGTCGATTGAATTTCAAGGATGCATCATGACAATAGCGTACACTAGACTCCTCAAGCTTATATGAGAACAAAGAAAGGAACATAACCTCTGTGAGACCACATAAAAGAAATAAAGAGAGGTCGCTTTCTTAAGGTCTCAGTCAAAATTATAAATGATTACAACTAATGTATATCTTTATACATCAGTGATAATAATTACTACGCTTGTCCTTGAGAATTTGGGGGGAATAAGGGAAGAATTGACAAGGAGTTCGCCCTGCTATCTGTATGGCAAACTGGAAAAAATAACTACTCGACATACATTTAGCTAGCTAGGGTTGCCATACGTCCGTATTTTGTACGGACTGTTTGTATTTTACGTTCTGTGTCCGTGTCCGTACCGTACAAAGCAAAAACCTGGTAGATGTCCGTATTTTTTGTTCTTTTAGTATTAAAATTATATTTTAACTATATAATATTGTAGAAAAGAGAAACATGATTACTATTACTCTGGGCAATCGTCAATCGACAATCGTGAGAGGTTGTGTGTTGTATGATGACTCATATACTGTACTATGCACTAATGTACTATCCCTGTCCTTAAAAAGAGAAGATTTTTGTAAATCTTGCACTTGGCCGAATATAAGCATGACAATTTTGTAAGATTGTTTGAGTTTGCTCTTTCTCTACGGTACTCTGGCACCAGTTGAATGAGTGTTTTCACTAACGAACCATGTCTGGACACCCGATCGGAATAGATTTTTAGTGAAGAAGGTCGAAGGTATTCCGATCTTCTTCACTACCGAGTGGGGAAGGGAGAGGTACAGTGGTTTCAAGAGATTGTATGTCATGTACTGAATCTCTTGAAACCATGAAAAACAATGGTTCCTTACTTAAAAAAGTAATCTCTTTAGAAATATTTGACTGGTTTCAGTATTCAGCCAGTACAACTAGTACAAGTGATGCCTAAACATTTTCAATTTTATGACAAGGGGATTTATGAAAATTCATTGAGTTTGGCCTACTTCATTTAAATTTTAAGAACTAATTTTTTTAACTATACAAAAATGTTTGATGGGATTTTATTACTCTGAAATCTTAAAATAAATTATAATTGTAATGTTAAATATCAAATGCCGTTAGTATAATTTTTCCAATTTAACAAGCCAAATCGCATATCATAAAGTTCATAAAAGCTAGTTTATAGAATCCCCCCCCACCAGACCCCATATATATATATATATATATATATATATATATATATATCTGGTGTCCGTATTTTACTATGAAAATGTATGGCAACCCTACATTTAGCACACTATTGGATGCGACCTATATTTCTTTCTTCTCTATGGTCAGAACTACATTCTTTCTTATTTATCTGTGGTATGAGCCAGATACCATGAGAAAGTAAGTGGTATACCACCGTACATGTATGCATGGGTGGGTGGGTCAATGCCACCGTACGAGTAGGGGTGGGTGGTAGATATTATCAACCAAGATAATACCTTGAGTTTATTGTACTCATTGTATATGACATTAAACTCTGACTTATTATTGTCTGACTTGAATAGACTCTCAAGTTATATAGCGTAGAAAGCCTTTAAGCCTACTTAAGAGGATTCAAAGTAGTTCAATCGTACCAAAGCGAGTAGAAATTACCTGCAATCCTGAGTATAGTCCTGCAATCCTGAGTATAGTCCTGCAATCCTGTCTTAGTATCACAATGAAAACCAAATCAGCCATACTTTTGTGTAATGTTTATACATTTTTTATCAGCTGTTTGAAATAAATTATTAAATTAAATTAATGCCAATAATATTCTTATGGAAATAAAAAATAGAATATCGAGAAATCAGTATTCTTTGATTCTAAAGGTAACTTCCCATTAAATTTCATTACATTTGTTCAGTGGTTCAGATGATTTCTTGATGAGTGAGTGTATCGTTTTTAGATGCCATGATTATATTTCCCTAAAATATTCGAGTACCTATTTTTGTACAGCAAGGCTTGCATTTGTATACATACAATAAATGTTACCCCAAACTGTTTCTCCCTATGAGTTGTGATAAAACAAAAACTACAACTTTGATAACTTCCCTAGGTGGTGTTCCAGACAATGACTAGTGGCCAAGCTATGTCCGCCATGTTGACAACTGGTTAGTATGCAGACGATGACAAAAGCCAGCGAGGCGATAAAATCTGCCGGGCGGTGGCGCAGGATAGTTGGCAAGGGCACACCGCTGTCGTCACTTCGCCGAAGTGCTCGTCGAATGTTTAAATACTTCGTTTGCTACAAGAGATATAAACGACCAATTGATGTACATCGTTTATAAAGGTGATTTTAGGTGAAGTATGAAACAGGGCAATGCTACATCACAGAGAATAAAGTAACAGAGGTCCAATAATATGCTGAATGTGTGTCGAGTAGTTATTTCTCCAGTTTGCCATACGTCAGCACTTTATCGGCCTTCCCTTATTGCTCTAAAATCATCAATAATCTGAGGCGATAAGAAAGCGATTTCTGTTTCTTTCTTCTCTGTGATCGCACCCACCTTGTCTACGCAGACTCCACAACCGCACAATCTCCTCAGTTTACCCAACATATGTTCTTACCTTACGTAAAGACCGGTGTATTCATCTTTCTGAATATTACGTCTCATACTTATCACCTCGAACAACGTCAGACCGATAAATATGACAACGTTTACAGTTTCACAGTTGAGGGAGGGAAACTAATGTCTTTACAAATAACTTATTTGTATAATTTTAAATGAGGCAAACGTAGTTACACTTTGATCGTGACATTTTAAACTACATTATAGTTAAGAAAATTATAAAACTATCGCTGGTGGGAAAGCTTCAAGGTTCGTATCGCCAAATGGGTTAACGGTTGGTAATTCACTCGATGAATGAAGTTCACGCACAGGCTTGCAGGCTCATGTCAACTGGCGAGTTAAGTCTACGAAAAAAATAAATAAATACAAATACATGAAAATAGAAAAATGAAAATATGCACTGTTGATTTGTGTTAAATAATAGTCTACTAATATTCCGGTTTTTTAATTTTATTTTACTGTCTATGCCAGTGGCATTTTAAATGTATATTCAAACGTTGTTGATGGACATCGGTCTAAACTCTCATGGAAAATTTAAGTGGACCTCCCGGGATTTGAACCCTTGACCCCCTGCATTGGGAGCAGAAGTGCTTCCACTAGGCCTAAATTCATTTCTCTACGAGTCAAACAGTTTCTTCTATCATAAGCACAAACGACTCGCCTATCGAACCGTGTGTAGAGAAAGTTGGGCCGTAGAGCGAAGCAATCAGAGTAAGAATGTCAGATACAATGGTCCTGACGGCTGTTAGTGCCATGAGACTGGACGATTAGTTTTCATATCGTTGAGGGGAGGGAATATCCATGTAGATCGACGACCACTTATCAAGCGTAACTAACTTTGAACGGCTGGCCTGATGTTTGTTACTCAAGGGTTGTATCTGAGTTTAGGGTAAGTAGCTGGACCATAACGACAGCAAAGACTGGTAACTATGATAAATTCTCGAATAATTCGCAGATATGAGATACTAACGCAACTTAATCATTTTTTAAATACGAAAATGAATAATTATATGAGTTTAGGTGACCTATATAGTCTGGTTACTGAATTCAACTTATGCTCAGAAAGCGCCAGACTTCTCTATAAGTATATACGTTGATAGCGACCGTTGAGCGGACGCCAGTCGGTAATAAGAGAACCGGGCATAGAACCTACCATCTTTACTGGTTCCAAAACACTTTGTCACTAAATAACTAGGATACAGCACTGCATCACTGGTGCCGACTTGATGAGTAGACCACGATGGGGCTTTTAGGTAAACGATGGGGTGGTAGGTTATCTTTATATTTTAAGAGATTTAAGCAAGCATTGCTCACTTTATAGGTAAAACTGGACGTGTTGTCCACCTTACACAGGCACTATATCTATATTGTGCGGCGTTGCCATTACGAACGAGAGTAACAGAGAGCACCATTCGCCACATCTTTCTACCGGACTGTGGACTGGCACGGTGTGACAACTGCGCTCAGTCCACAAACGCTCGAACCGCTGCAAAGCGGACAGTCCACAATATACATAAATCAGCGTGACATTTTATAACATAGAAACAAGTAATCTGTGGTTTAAGTATGTTAGTTACTGCCAAACAACTTGAACTTCATTAAAGGATGTCTATGCATCATCTCTCCATTGGTCGTTGAAACATTGTGAGACATGAATGTGATGTTAAGAGTATTAAGAGGACCCGGCATAGAACCTACCATCTTTACTGGTTCCAAAACACTTTGTCACTAAATAACTAGGATACAGCACTGCATCACTGGTGCCGACTTGATGAGTAGACCACGATGGGGCTTTTAGGTAAACGATGGGGTGGTAGGTTATCTTTATATTTTAAGAGATTTAAGCAAGCATTGCTCACTTTATAGGTAAAACTGGACGTGTTGTCCACCTTACACAGGCACTATATCTATATTGTGCGGCGTTGCCATTACGAACGAGAGTAACAGAGAGCACCATTCGCCACATCTTTCTACCGGACTGTGGACTGGCACGGTGTGACAACTGCGCTCAGTCCACAAACGCTCGAACCGCTGCAAAGCGGACAGTCCACAATATACATAAATCAGCGTGACATTTTATAACATAGAAACAAGTAATCTGTGGTTTAAGTATGTTAGTTACTGCCAAACAACTTGAACTTCATTAAAGGATGTCTATGCATCATCTCTCCATTGGTCGTTGAAACATTGTGAGACATGAATGTGATGTTAAGAGTATTAAGAGGACCCGGCATAGAACCTACCATCTTTACTGGTTCCAAAACACTTTGTCACTAAATAACTAGGATACAGCACTGCATCACTGGTGCCGACTTGATGAGTAGACCACGATGGGGCTTTTAGGTAAACGATGGGGTGGTAGGTTATCTTTATATTTTAAGAGATTTCAGCAAGCATTGCTCACTTTATAGGTAAAACTGGACGTGTTGTCCACCTTACACAGGCACTCTATCTATATTGTGCGGCGTTGCCATTACGAACGAGAGTAACAGAGAGCACCATTCGCCACATCTTTCTACCGGACTGTGGACTGGCACGGTGTGACAACTGCGCTCAGTCCACAAACGCTCGAACCGCTGCAAAGCGGACAGTCCACAATATACATAAATCAGCGTGACATTTTATAACATAGAAACAAGTAATCTGTGGTTTAAGTATGTTAGTTACTGCCAAACAACTTGAACTTCATTAAAGGATGTCTATGCATCATCTCTCCATTGGTCGTTGAAACATTGTGAGACATGAATGTGATGTTGATCCCCCTTAATCCATACGTGTTGAGACGCTGGCCAGTGGCAACAAATCCTGAAAAAATCCCGTTTACGGACGTATTGAAATCACTTGAGCCTGCGAGACCGGGGCAGCAAGATTGCTCGCACCCCTCGGGGCCTATAAAAGTGAAAAGTAGCCGGCTAACGGCCCGGCCTATGATTAGCCCTCCAGTGTCCGTCCAAGGTCCTGGCCGATACAGAAACATATGATAGAATCTGAGGTTGTTTACGGGAGGGGGAGGAAGCCGTTAAACGGAACGGCTATAGCTGCTCGGACAGCCTCAATTGCAAACATTATTATGGCAGGGAGGGTTTGTTATTTTCTTTTCTTTAATTCGGTTAATTAGCTGAAGTATTACTTTGAAAGTATTTTGAAAGACCTCTTGACAAAAAACACCGGTGTAATTGTTAGTATGAATGTAAACCGATTTAACGTTACGAATGCAAGTCTTTGAATAAGAAGAAAGTAATTAAATAGAAAATAATTATTTACTAAATTGAAATAAAAGAATAATTCCTTTGTGAACCTTTTCGGTCGGAGAAAAGTAAACGTGGTTTACAAATATCGATCACCATAATGTTTGTACATTTCGGCAGTGTGACGTCACGCGTTTTTGTATTTCTACCAGCACTTAATATGCTAATAAAGAAACAAAATATTGAAACATTCATTTTTAGTGTTTGTTTTTATATTTAGTCCTTACAATTACTATTAACCCAAACTAATAGTGTATCTATATTCAATAGTTATTCCCTTTGTATGATGAATTTAGGACCTACTATCCATCACTGCCTCGTATACTCATGCATAACATATACAATTAATTGTCATTACAATAGTAATAACTACCCCTCTCTTACAATTTTAGATATTGCGTAAAACTTGTCTCGGGCTCAAGCACTTTACAGGGTGGAAAAAATATTCAAACGCTTTCACAAAAACTACATTTTTTCCATAGATAATTTGATAATTTAATTTTTCTTAGTTATTGTGTTCCATAAAGCATAATTTTTTTGTCAGAATAATTTAATTAAAATCGTTAAATAGAGGAGAAATAATATTTTTCATATTAGTTATTTTGAAATTCAAATGGCCGCTACTCTGGAAAGGATAAACCTTTCGAAGTTCGGATTGCGGCAATTAATTTATATTCAATAGATCTTTAATTTGATACCAAACTCGACATAGGCTTACATTAAAGATTGTCGCTCAACTCCTCGTGGGCTGTCCCCATGAAAAGATGAAATGTCGCTAATGGCGTCAAAAAGTGTGTTCTTTGTAACCATGATGATGTAAAAGAGTTCACTTTTACCAGTGAAGTCATATAAAAGTTGTGAAAGCGTTTCCATATTTTTTCCATCCTGTACACGTAATCAGTATCACCTTACGTGTATGGGTGGGAGGGTGGGTCAGTATCGTGATACTTACGTGTATGGGTGGGAGGTTGGGTCAATACCACCTTACGTGTATGGGTGGGTGGGTCAATATCACCTTACGTGTATGGGTGGGAGGGTGGGTCAATACCACCTTACGTGTATGGGTGGGAGGGTGGGTCAGTATCACCATTGGCTGATCTTCTCATGTCGCCTTTAACTCTCACAAGGAGGTAAAAGAGAAACTGAAAGAGTAGGCCTACCCTATGTTAGATATATAATCTAAATTTTATATCCTAACATATAAAATTGTATTGGTACATACAAGAACACACAACAGAATCCGCTTATAACATCTTACACCGTTGTTATCGTAGTATAGTCGTAGTATAGATAAACCTTTGGTACAGTCCTTGTTACAGCGTACTAGGAAATCTTGTAAATATCCCATGTTAGTTAAGATATTTTCTGCCACAAACCATAGCCAATCTGTCTGATCGTGACTTGCCCGTGTGTGTTGCAGTATCTTGGAGCTGCGGAAGGAGAAGAGCCGGGACGCCGCTCGTTCTAGGAGGGGCAAGGAGAACTTTGAGTTCTACGAGTTGGCCAAGATGCTACCCCTACCAGCCGCCATCACCAGTCAGCTGGACAAGGCCTCCATCATCCGCTTGACCATCTCTTACCTCAAACTGAGGGACTTCTCGGGGCACGGTGACCCTCCCTGGAGCCGTGACCTGCCCTCCTCCAAGTCCGTCAAAGGTACGTCCATGTCAAGGTGTAAATATAGTTATAATGTATTTGTTCTCTTGTAACTAAGGACAACAAAAGGGATAGAAACGGTTTCTCACAGTGAGACTGGTTTTGGTCAGATACAGTGGGATTCCCGTAAAGGATATATGAGAAAAAGTCAACTCACTTTCAACCTTTAAATTAATGGTTAAAAATTGGCTTTAAGCTATTGCTTTACCAGATTATGGTGTTAATTTGGGGAGCTCAAAGTCTAAGTAATCTACACATTTTTAGATTACAAAATAAAGCCTTATGTATCATTTATAGCCTCTCTCCCAGGGAATTACTAGTAACATTTCCGCATGAACAATCTGTTAACATTCCCATCGATCTATATTTTGAAATCAGTCACTTTTTTAAAAGAAACTTTCACCTATTTACTAACTCTTGATTCATATAAAATACACTTTACTCCTTCGAAATTATGACTATTTATATATTCTACGTCACCAATAATCTTTCTTCAGAATCAAGTCGTATATGAAATTGAATTAACCTGTACAAAGCTCTGCCTCCGTATCTAAAGTCTATTGCCGATTTAAGAAAGTTAAAAAAAAACCTGAAAGCATTTTTCATACAGAGTGAATACTATTGCATCCGAGACATTTTATGTAAATTACTTGAGTTGTTTGCGTTGTATTATTCAGACTAAGACTTGTTGTATAAACTACGTTGTGTTGACTTATTACCTTTGACAGTGCTTGTTTTTGGTAAATAAAATCTGAATCTAATTAATTAAATCCTATCTCTAAATTGAACAACAATTTCGAATTTAAGTAAAACCAAATAAGTCAGTTAGTGAATGGTTTCCGTTTTTATTTATAAAATGCAGCAACTTTTACATATGAAAGATAATTCACCAGGTGGGAGGGTGAATAGTGGTTAGAATGGTTGGTATTAAGCAATTACAAAATATATCCACTTACATTTATAGTATTAAAACACTTTATTTTTGTTACGTTTAATAATAAACTTTGTGCACAGTAATATAAATATAATATAACCTATCAGCACTGCACTCGTCACTATAAATACAATCAGACCTTTCTGTGTTCCAGACAGACCTGTTGATTTTGGAATGTACAAGTTTATTTATTTCCAGCATTATGATACAAAATAATATTGAAGCACGTACTGTAAAATTATACACATAAAAAATGCAATGTAGACACAACCAAATAAAACTGATAAGGCATAAAACAAAAGAATATAACATAAAAAAAGGTCCTACATGGGCATGACACCTGTTCGTAGGCCTCAATTGTTCATGTTCAAGTCAACCGGATACTAAATATGATTTGAAAGCAGTTGGAAAAATAAAACACACACATAAATATGTTCAAACGTATGTAAAAGTAATAAACAAAATAATAACACAACAATTAACTAATTCAAAATACACACAAAAATGTTAAAAAATAACAAAACAAATAAAAGAAGTGAGTAGTCTCATCTAATGTTAAATGTTGTGTCTCAAAGTATCAGCTGTTTTGTGGTCCATTATGGAGTGCTAGTGTAGTCCCATGTAAATGTAAGGCAGTTTAAACCAGCTGTAGTAGCATACCACAATAACTAACCAATTTCTAGTGAACTCAAGTGTTGGAAAATTGACTAAAAATTTATAAAATTAAATTGGTTATGATAATATTCTTAATATGAATCGAGGGTGTTACAAAGTAACATTGATCTCCTATGAAGTACTCTATTATGTAGTACATATTATATACTTGAGAGAAGCATGTTAGAATAGTAAGTAAAGTGAAAAGCGGAGAAATAGTTTATTCAATTCTTGCAACAGGAATATCGAAGCATAAAGAATACAGGGGCTGGTGGGTGTGTGGTCTCGGTATCACCCGCCTGTGACATGCAACTGACATTCTGACTCTGACAACCTTTAATTCTCTCTATGATGGATCAGATCAGGCCACCCTCCTCACAGGGGTGACTTTCTTGTTCTTCGCAAATTGCCCATATTGTATTACCGTTCCCCAAGGTTGTGTCTTCGGCTTATTGCTCTTTTATCCTACGCCGTTCTACATGCACACAAACACCCGCCTACTGTGTTTAGGGGTCGTTACCGGGCTCAAACGATTTGGGCATCCTGAAATCGACTGAACGTAAAAATGATCCAGAACGTTACATCAGATAAAGAAACCCTCAGATTTTATTGCTTCAAGTTCTTAACTTATAGGCATTTACAATAAGTTTGTGTCTTTTGTTTTTTAATTTAACCGTTTTTCATGAGAATATTGAACGATCGCATTCTGTAGAATATTTAAATAATAATACTGTAATATTACTGATAATTATGTGATAAGCTGCATGTGACGTAAGAAGTAATAGGTATTTATGTAAGGACTTAGGCTGTATATTATAACTAAAATACCGGAACGATGTCCGCTCATTGGTTGCCATCGTCGTAGACACTACTAGAGAAGTCTGGGTTGTCCATATTGGATAGTAGTCAAGGTTCAGATGCTGTGTAGGGAAGAGAACTGAGTATCAGGCTAGTCAGTTAGCTGAAAATCAGACCAACACTGCGTGGTTCGGGTTCCACGTAAAGCTGTAGATCCCATAGTTGCCCTGGTTATTGGGCTATAAATAGCCCTTTTTCAGGAACAGTCGACCTTAGTAATGTCAGGTCATCATACTAATAACAATGACTATATTCATCATATTCACCCATATCTTGACGATCGGCGTCTTACCAATGAATAATAATGAATGGTAAATGTCATTTTAAAATAAAAAGTGTTTTATGTTATTATCGAAGCCTCACATTAAAACACAATTACTACATCAATTGTGAGATCTTGAAATACAGTACTGTAGTTGATTATTATTTATGAAATTTAACATAGCACGGCGTAATGTATGCAATTCAGATACTCCCTTCATATTGCCTATTCAAACTGTGCAGGCGTTCTCTGTAAAACCGGCTTCGATCTGACAAGGACGAAGCGACATCCACACTCACTCCACTAGAAGAAACACAAACTACTGTAGATTTCAAATCGCAGTGTACTCGAGTTTGATCTTCTGGAATAAATCCTGTATAGTAATTTAATTTTCAAAAATGATGTACCAATTTTTATCTCTTTTAATTTTGCGTTTCACCGTGTAAGTTTTAAAATTTTAATTTATTATAAATATTTTTTGCTATGGCTTAAAGACGAAAAACACGCTAATTTTTAGTAATTTTTAAAATTTGATAAAAAAGTATTTGGTTTAGAACATTTCTGCCACTTAAAACTAATGGTTTTCTGCACGGGTTTAAATGGCCTACGAATTATTATTATTTTGAATATATTACTTTCTCCTATTTGGCACTTATATGATTAATGTAGTAATGATTAACTTACTGAATCTTCTATAATACAGAAAACGATGATTGTTAGAATTTCCAACAAATACTATAAAGAAAATCATATTTAAAATAAGTTTGTGTATCCATGTAATATTTATGGCGACTCATTATAAAACAAGTAAAATATATGAATACTAAATAAAGGTACGATGAGTTTTGTAATTATTATATGGAAGGTTTGTAAATTATAATATCTATATTGAATAAATATGTTAAATAATTAATATAAATAAATATCTTAGTAATAAAAAATAAATAATTTTTTTTTAACAAATATATAATATAAAAGACAAAACAAACTCAAATTCACACAACAGACACATTTCGTTGACCTAACCTAATATAGCCACATATATGGGAAAACGTGCATTTTGATATGTCAGCGCTGTCTACCGGATTAAATTCTAACTGCTACTGAGACGTTCCTTGGACCGAATGAAAACGACTTCTGTTTCTTCCCACTCTGTGATTCAGCCTATCCTTATACTTCACAATAAATTGGAATTTGCGTTCAATACACAGTTCCTACCTCCAAGTTGTTTCCGGTGTTTTATTTGTTTCGAATTGTAAGAAGTAAAGCAATTCGAGACAAGTACATTTAAATAACCTGCAGTTCGGTACAACGAAGTTATTTTTACTCGATGTGCTGAACATGTTAGGTGTATGAGCCGGGGAGTCCCAGAGCACGAGCTGGCACAGTTCCGCACGCCCGGCCGGTCCTGATTGACGCAGCCACTGGACCAAGACCTATCATCCGTCCCTCCAACCTGTGAAATAGGCAAATGATTACCTCTCAAGGCACCATTGTGTCCCGACACGGATTGACTGGCTATTGGAGCCTCTCCGACGACTAATGTGAAAAACCCGGTTACAGCATTACCCGACGTCAACGTTCAAGGTTACTTACTACGAGCCGTTGGGTAATCTGTAAGTATAGATTTGTTATTTTTAAACAAGTCAATCTTAACTCCAATAAAATAATCCTTAAGTAAAATAATTTATCCATAAATACAGATTTTCGACAAAAAGTATAAAAAAATTACACAAATAACTATCATATGATGTTTTTCTCGTAAACATAAATATAACGCTCGATTCCTCCTACGACATCTAATAACCGATAGTCAAAAAAGTTAGGTTAAGATACGTTGTTTAGATCAGGTTATGTGGGCTAGATTACGGTAAGTTAGGTTAGGATACGTTGTTTATGTTGGTTATGTGGGCTAGATTACGGTAAATTAGGTTAGGGTACGTTGTTTATATTGGTTATTAGGACTAGATTACGGTAAGTTAGGTTAGGATACGTTGTTTAGATTAGGTTATGTGGTTTAGATTATGGTAAGTTAGGCTAGGATACGTTGTTTAGATTAGGTGATGTGGGCAAGATTACGGTAAGTTAGACTAGGATACGTTGTTTATATTAGGTTATGTGGGTTAGGTTAGGATACGTTGTTAGGATTAGGTTATGTGGGTTAGATTACGGTAAATTAGGTTAGGATACGTTGTTTATATTGGTTATGTGGGCTAGATTACGGTAAGTTAGGCTAGGATACGTTGTTTAGATTAGGTTATGTGGGTTAGATAACGGTAAGTAAGGTTTGGTTGGTTATAAGTTACCTAGTATATTAATAGATAAAATGTATCTTCCAAAATACTAGGTAGCTAACCTAACCTAATCTTGCCTAACTAAAACAACTTAATCTAACTTATACTAACCTAACCTACTAATTCAAACTTAAAAAACCCACAATCCCCACAAAATTGTCTTCTTTTATCGAATATTTCAGTTTTTTTTCGGAGGAAGATATTAATGCCATCTTCTTCTTTTGGAGAAAAAGTACATAATTTTTAAAATGTATTTCAACACCCGTGGCACTTTTTATTGACTTTTTAAACGTTGTTATGGGTCAACTGTTCAAACCCATCGAGCTAAATTTAGTTGGACCCGGACACCCAGCATTTAAGTCAGAAGTTCTAACCGTTAGGCTAGCAAGAAGCTTACATGTTTTATACGGTACATCGTTTTAGTGAAACAAGTTTCCAGTGTTTTTGTTGCGAAAAATCGGAATTTTCGGGTAAATTTCTATGGATTCGTTTACGTGAGGTTATTTTTGACCAGTTTAAAAATTGGGTGGGACCCATTTCTAAATTTATCACTCGCACATTTATTTGAAAAATTCCAAAACAACCTCCCCACAAGAAATATAAATGCTGTTTTGGGGTAAAATATTTCTACCCCAGTGACTCTGAGGATCTTTCAAAACTCAAGATAAGTATACTAAAAAATCAACGTTTAAAATGTAAAAAATATAATATAATAGATTAAAATGAACAGTATGTCACCTTGCGCTTGAAATTTGTTCCTTCTTCATATTTACAATTAATTACATTGTTAAAAATAACCTCTTATGTCAAGTTTCACCATTCTAAGCTTACTGTTTCCTACGGTAAATAGTAACAAAGGCACTGATTGGCCAATATCGGGATGTTAATTATCTACTTTATTTTAAGACTTAGAGGAAAACTATTTTTTAATAGTTTCTTAGTAGAATCTAGGGTCTATAAAGACTATTTACTGCCAAGTTCAAAGTGTTGTAGTTTTTTTCGATTTTCTTTTGTTCTATTTTAATAATTTGTAGTTAGTCAATCTATAGTGTTTGGCTTTTATATTTATATTAAAAGCAAAAACTGTATAATGAAAATAGCAATCTAATAGAATCAATCTCATAACAGAAATCAAAACTATGTTGTGCTTTTAAAACTTTTATTTATAGTTGTTTTTTTCAATTATTAAAAATGTAAAAACTAGATTTTCTTTCGATTTGTAGGTAGATTGCTGTACAAGTATTTATTATTCATCTCTAAGACGCTGATCGTAGAGATATGGGCGAATATGAGGAATCAATGAGTGTGATGATTGTAGATGAAAGACTATAGTCATCGTTACTAACTAAGGTCAACTGTTCCTTTATTAATAATCCAAATATCTAGGTCATCTAACACGTACACGTTGGACCTACAGTTTTACGTGGAATCCAAACCACGTAGTGTTGGTCTGATTTTCAGCTAACTGACAAGACTAATATTCAGTTCTCTTCCCATACAACAGAGTATCAGCCGTTACTGCGTGTGTATTTTTATTTATGTATTATTGTTTTTCCTCTAGTTTCCATAAAGTATACAGCGACAAAAATATTACCAATTTCGCTTGTTTTCATTATCATTAATCGTCGGTCCTCCTTTCCAGTTTTTATCGAGCGACTCTGCCGGTTTCAAGCGGTTCGACAGCGCGGAATACTTTGATTACGCGTTCAAATTGATTCAGGCTACAACCAAATCAAATCACCGACTGAAAATTGTAACAAGCCTAAATAGAATAAAGGGGCTGTGTCGTTGATTACGGGCACTGTACAAACCACGCACCCTTGTGCCATGCAAATCTCGGGGTGAAGCGACCCACAAAATGTCCCCACACTTGATACAATTAGACTGTTCATTGTAAACCAAACCCCCACCCACCCCCATTCCACGTCATTTCGTTGTCTTTGTCCCTTTATGTTAGCTCTGCTGTAAGCTTAGTATACTTAATAATAAATAAATTTTAATTATATATTTTAACATTCTTTGTAACAACATGCTTTGTGAGTAAAATTCACCCAGTTTATTTATTATATCGTTTCGAAAATTATTAATAATATTTATTTGGCTCTATTGAGTTTTACTGTCACATTCGAAATTAAATTTTGATTAAATTACTTATACTATTCATTCAGTAGGATTCTATTCCTTCAATGCGACAAATACAACTGGATAAAAAAAGGAAAGCAAAAAGTACAGTGCAATATCATTTCTCTCATAAATTTAAAATTATCATTACGTTTACTTTACTTTCTTTGTTATTTTGATTTTTGATAGATTATATTAATAGTACAAACCACGTGGGTCGAGGACTGTCTTCAGCCTTTATTTGTATCTATTTACTTGCTAATGTTTCGGGAAGGTCAAATACATATTAAAGTGATCCTAACCACCCACACGTATAGTTGATTATTATTTATGAAATTTAACATAGCACGGCGTAATGTATGCAATTCAGATACTCCCTTCATATTGCCTATTCAAACTGTGCAGGCGTTCTCTGTAAAACCGGCTTCGATCTGACAAGGACGAAGCGACATCCACACTCATTCCACTAGAAGTAACACAAACTACTGTAGATTTCAAATCACAGTGTACTCGAGTTTGATCTTCTGGAATAAATCCTGTATAGTAATTTAATTTTCAAAAATGATGTACCAATTTTTATCTCTTTTAAAACCCCTCCACCGAGCACATCCCTCGTGGGGCGGACTGAATAAAAAGGCCTGTTATACTTCACAATCACATTTAATACAGCCTACACCGTTGTAACTTGTTTAAAAGACGTACACACTGTACAGTATGTCGAACAACTGAATGCAGTACATCTATTGCAGTATAATTATTGTTGTGTGTATAAATTGACAGTGTACAAATGTAATCTCTATCGTCAACATATTTTAAATAAGTTGGGATTGAAAAATTTATAAAGAAGACAATTTAGAGTACTCCCAGAAAAATTTTATATTAAATTAAACCTAATAACATATGATTGATATTTTTCTGAACGTGAATTGGTGTCAGGGTTGATTAAATAATTATTGAATTTAATATAGAAATCGCAGTTGCTATCATTAACAATCAATATGGTGTTAATCAAAATTAAAAATAAATTTAACAAAATATCAAAATAATTACATTCTAGAAATTTCTCACTTTGGAATACTCTATGAAAATGTTGGTTGAGTCTGATGGCAGTTAGTGTCCAGGTCCTTACTAAAAGGTAATTAGTTTCAGGGTTACGGAGTACACAATAGATCCGTCTGGTGCCTATCCTACAAGAAATATATGT
The DNA here is from genome assembly GCA_035578905.1 of Stictocephala bisonia. Classification (NCBI taxonomy): domain Eukaryota; kingdom Metazoa; phylum Arthropoda; class Insecta; order Hemiptera; family Membracidae; genus Stictocephala; species Stictocephala bisonia. The sequence continues at coordinate 3,254,024 of JAQJVL010000034.1, read as the reverse complement.
TGATGTAGATCATTGTGATAGAGGCCAGAGAGCTACTAGCATCTGCTAAGGGATGGTACTAGCAGTTAGTATTGTATTGGTCTAAAGCTTTACTATTTAACAATTTACCACATTTACCATGGGAAAAAATGAATATAGACAACCCTCCTACCAACCCTAATTACAAAAAAGGTTAGACGTTCTCCTACCAACTCGTAGACCAAAGTATGTATAATATTCTGTTGTGCAGATTAAAGTCTTATCTATAAAGAAACTAATGGACTCAGTACAGTACCAATATTGTACGTAGTATTTACTAAATTTGTAAAACAGAATCAAACTGTAATATTACTAACGATCTTTAAGTACAATAAATCATTGACAAGTAATCAAAACTCATTTTGTTTTCTAAACTGGTCATAAACGCGCCCCCCCCTCCCCGCCTGAGTCGTGCGCCTATGATAGCCCGGGGCAGCGGTGTTTAATGCACTTCATTATGCCCCACTTTAAAACCAATTAGAGGCTCTAACAAGCGGAATTGTGGCTCGTAACACAGTTACCCTCCCCTCCACCGAGCACATCCCTCGTGGGGCGGACTGAATAAAAAGGCCTGTTATACTTCACAATCACATTTAATACAGCCTACACCGTTGTAACTTGTTTAAAAGACGTACACACTGTACAGTATGTCGAACAACTGAATGCAGTACATCTATTGCAGTGTTTATGTAGTATAACGATTGTTGTGTGTATGTAGTACATCTATTGCTTAGTTTACGTAGTAAAACGATTGTTATGTGTAGTACAACTATTGTTCAGTTTACGCAGTATAACGATTTTTGTGTGTGCGCAATACAACTATTGCTCAGTTTACGTAGTAAAACAATTGTTATGTGTATGTAGTACAACTTTTGTTCAGTTTACGCAGTATAACGATTGTTGTGTGTGCGCAGTACAACTATCGCTCAGTTTACGTAGTAAAACAATTGTTATGTGTATGTAGTACAACTATTTCTCAGTTTACGCAGTATAACTATTGTTATGTGTATGTAGTACAACTATTGTTCAGTTTACGCAGTATAGGCCTAACGATTGTTGTGTGTATGTAGTGCAACTATTGCTCAGTTTACGTAGTATAACTATTGTTATGTGTATGTAGTACAACTATTGTTCAGTTTACGCAGTATAGGCCTAACGATTGTTGTGTGTGCGCAGTACAACTATTGCTCAGTTTACGTAGTAAAACAATTGTTATGTGTATGTAGTACAACTATTGTTCAGTTTACGCAGTATAACGATTGTTGTGTGTGCGCAGTACAACTATTGCTTAGTTTACGTAGTAAAACGATTGTTATGTGTATGTAGTACAACTATTGCTCAGTTTACGCAGTATAACGATTGTTGTGTGTGCGCAGTACAACTATTGCTTAGTTTACGTAGTAAAACGATTGTTATGTGTATGTAGTACAACTATTGTTCAGTTTACGCAGTATAACGATTGTTGTGTGTGCGCAGTACAACTATTGCTTAGTTTACGTAGTAAAACGATTGTTATGTGTATGTAGTACAACTATTGTTCAGTTTACGCAGTATAACGATTGTTGTGTGTGCGCAGTACAACTATTGCTTAGTTTACGTAGTAAAACGATTGTTATGTGTATGTAGTACAACTATTGTTCAGTTTACGCAGTATAACGATTGTTGTGTGTGCGCAGTACAACTATTGCTTAGTTTACGTAGTAAAACGATTGTTATGTGTATGTAGTACAACTATTGCTCAGTTTACGCAGTATAACGATTGTTGTGTGTGCGCAGTACAACTATTGCTTAGTTTACGTAGTAAAACGATTGTTATGTGTATGTAGTACAACTATTGTTCAGTTTACGCAGTATAACGATTGTTGTGTGTGCGCAGTACAACTATTGCTTAGTTTACGTAGTAAAACGATTGTTATGTGTATGTAGTACAACTATTGTTCAGTTTACGCAGTATAACGATTGTTGTGTGTGCGCAGTACAACTATTGCTTAGTTTACGTAGTAAAACGATTGTTATGTGTATGTAGTACAACTATTGTTCAGTTTACGCAGTATAACGATTGTTGTGTGTGCGCAGTACAACTATTGCTTAGTTTACGTAGTAAAACGATTGTTATGTGTATGTAGTACAACTATTGCTCAGTTTACGCAGTATAACTATTGTTATGTGTGCGCAGTACAACTATTGCTCAGTTTACGTAGTAAAACAATTGTTATGTGTATGTAGTACAACTATTGTTCAGTTTACGCAGTATAGGCCTAACGATTGTTGTGTATGCGCAGTACAACTATTGCTCAGTTTACGTAGTAAAACAATTGTTATGTGTATGTAGTACAACTATTGTTCAGTTTACGCAGTATAACGATTGTTGTGTGTGCGCAGTACAACTATTGCTCAGTTTACGTAGTAAAACAATTGTTATGTGTATGCAGTACAACTATTGCTCAGTTTACGCAGTATAACTATTGTTATGTGTGCGCAGTACAACCATTGCTCAGTTTACGAAGTAAAACGATTGCTATGTATATGCAGTACAAATATTGTTCAGTTTACGTAGTAAAACGATTGTTGTGTGTATGTAGTACAACTATTGCTCAGTTTACGCAGAACAACTATTGTTGCGTGTGCAGTAGAACTATTGTTGTGTCTGCAGTACAACTATTGCTCAGTTTACGCAGTATAACTATTATTGTGTGTATGCAGTCCAACAATTGATTTTTACACTATACAATTATTGCTGATTGTTTAGTCCAAATATTTCTAAAGAGGACTCTTAGAATGTGTTATACTGAATGCTCTTGTGTATGAGGGATGGACAGTGATGGAAGTGTGAGACAGAACTACTGTTCCCCCATTGTGTTATTCTTTCTTGATGTAGTCATGGCAACTAGGAAAACGATAGGCCACGGGATAGCAGTGCAGTAAAATCCCCACCCACTACGTCATTAGCAGCAGAGACCATTGGTTGGTTTGATTAAAACTAATGAATCAAGGGTATAAATATTAAATTAAATAATTATTTAGTATTCGAAAAACAATTAATGATAGCAATAACAAAATTAATAATAATGTAAACAATAAATAGCGATTAAACAAACTTGTACAGTTCATTACAGTTATTATTTTTAACTAAAAATAGTAATGGAAGTTAAACACTTTTAGAGGGAAGTTATTCCCACCCGTGAAGTAAGGCAACTCATCGGTGAAACTAACCTCTTTGCTGCTGAAACCCTCACAGGTGCTAAATATGTAACACGCGGGCCACTTACAGTCCGGCCCAATTATAAATACTAGTAAGGAGTACACCAACATTATTGTCTGACTAAAATAATTAAAAACTGTACATAATATAACATTGAACTTTAAAAAATTGTAAAGTATAATGTGTCGTATCACGTCTGAAATGAACATGTTTAAGTTGTGTCTTGTACAAACATTAGATCATGGATATTAGTTATTATTAATGCCATTATTCATAATTAAAACGCCGATCGTAGAAATATGGGCGAATATAAGGGCAATGAGCGTAGATGAACGCGTGTAGTCATTGTTACTTACTAAGGTAGACTGTTCCTTAGAAAAATCCATTTATTTATTTTTTATTTTTAATTATTCATAAGACGCCGATCGTCAAGATATGGGCGAATATGGATTTCGAATGAATGTGATGAGTGTATATGAGCGAATGTAGTCATTGTTACAAACTAAGGCCGACTTTTCCTTAGAAAGTGTCATTAATTAATAGCCCAATGACAAATGAACAGTCGGTGATTATCAGCTGATCCTTCTCAAAATGTATTGACTCTGATTGGGATCGAACTGAGAACCTTAGCACATGAAGCTGGGATTGAACCAACTACGCTACCGACCCATTATTAATGGCTATCTAAGAGATATACAGCTGTACGTGGAATCCGAACCACGTAATTGATATGATTTTCAGCCAAGTGATAAGCCAGATACTCAGTTAGTTCCTTACCCTACATAACATCCGAAAACTGACTACCACCCAACATGGACACCACAGACTAGTAGTGTCCAAGTCTATGGCAACCATTGAGCCGATGCAGAGAAGACCAAGTATAAAACCTATCACCAAAATTCGCCATAATACTTGTTCCCCAATAAATGAACAGTTCTCGTCATTGTGTCATTGTAAACAGAATACTAATGAAACAATTAATGTTCAGAAAGATCAAATTGAAATCGAGGGTAACATTGTAGGACATTCGCTGTTCACATATTGTAGTAGAAAACGCTGACCACGCGGTTAGTCCTCATCACGTCTTGCCAGATGAATCATTGCATAACTCATTTTCTAAAGAAAAGAACAAAGAGCGGTTCTACTGTTCTCCATCTTCTCTAATGGAGACAACCACAAAGGAAATGCACGTTTTCTTCGGACCATCTACATTAACTGAAGAGATAATTAAAACTAAAGAGATAAAAAGCTGATCGTAGGACTTGTAAAAACGAACAATTAGTTCATCGTATTTTTATTTAAAAAGGAAATTTTTTGATTAGTGTTAGTACAGTCCTGTTATCGTACGAATAAAATTAGTTTAAAAAATATTCTCATTATCTTTGTTCAATATTTTTTATTAACAGTGAAAAAATTAAATATACATAATCAAGGCCAACTACTAGCTTGAAGATTTCTCTTAACAATCAAACGTGTACTTAAAAATATAATATTTCTAGTTTTTTTTTTTACAATACCTTCCAACAATAGTTTGAATAAAACAAGTAACAACTTAAAGGAATAAGATCATATCAATCTTAATATATAAAATCCAGACACGATGAACTCACTCATGACGATATCTCCGGAACCACTGAACAGACATTTATGAAATTTGAAGGGAAGTTAGCTTTAGTATCATAGAGACCCACTGAAAAAGGGAATATCAAAATTCTACTAACAAAGGGTTAGAACAGGCTCTTAACTTTTATTTTTTCCATAAGAGTAACATTGATATTCACTAAACCTAATAATGTATTTCAAACATCTGATACAAAAATATAAACATGACGTAATAATAACTTGGCTAATTTGGTTTTCATTGTGAAATGTTTAAGGCCATTTCTACTAACTCTGGCATGATTGCACTACTTTGCACCCCCTAAAGCAGACTTATTGGGGTTTCTAGACTATCAAACTTTTTTTATCTAGGAGAACGACAGCAGGCTGAGCTTTTATTTTGATAGGCTGGTTTAAAGAAAACTACAGAACGAAGGTTAAGCAAGCGTAGAGAGCCACACTGTAATGAAGAAAGGGCTGTCGGCTAGTATTTTTAGTGTTACTGTACGGAACGCTGAATATAACACAGTTTCGATCGTTGTTCATATCTCATAAGGTTCTCCCGACCTCACTGATGACTCAGCCTGCGGCCTCGACGCTGCAATAAACCATATCATGTGGACGGCCGTACGTGTTTACTGTTTACCCTCTGAGTTTACCCGCAGACGTGACGTCACCATTTAATCAACCCCAGCTGAGCACTCCGGCTTGACGGCTGTTTATGGATTGTTTTATGGTGGCGGTGACGTATTAGTACAAAATAAAATATGAAGATAGTGAAAGAGGTAGCCGCAAGTTGACACAATTTAAGCAATAAGAAAAAACTCACAATAACGCAATTTTAGGATCAACAATGCAATAAATTTGTTCTTAAATTTTGTAAATAATCTCTGGCACTTCAAATGGATCACAGGGCTATGAGTGAACTTATTGAACGAGCGAAGGACCGACCGTCTAAACAGTTCGAACCTAGGACCTTGCACTCCGCGGTCCGAATGTATTTAGCCTCTAAGCCGCCACACTGGCACCCTCTTCAAAGCAGGCCTGTGAATTTCATAATTAAACTAAATTAAGCGTCAAAGTAAGAACTACTTGGTCATATTTAACAAAGTGTAGATAGAAATTTGATATTTTTTAACAATAAAGTTATTGACAATTTTAAATAACATGCTGAATCTTAAAATCGATTCTAAGTGTCCAATTGAATGCTTAATTCAAAACGTCAATTTTAATATCAATATTGAAATTTTAGAAACCAATATTTCTTTCTTTAAACTGTGTTCATTTCAAAGTGGTGTTTGGATGTAGAATTCTCACATTTAAATCAGTAAAGGCATAACAAAAATGTAGTTACGTCGTTAAAATAACGTATAACAAATATGCTTGTGAAAGTTACTATGCTGGACTTTTAAATAAACTCACCAGCAGTTTGCCACAGAAAAGAAACGAACAGAGGTCCCATCCAATAGTTTGCTGAATGTGTGTCGAGTAGTTATATCTCCAGTTCACCATGTGAATGGTTAGGCAAGCGCCTTCTCAGACCCTCCCTTTATCCCCCGCAAATCCTCATAGAAAAAAGGAATAATTCTTACTACAGATTTGTTAAGATGTAGATTTAATCTATCTATAACTGCCTCTGAGAGGTTCGCTTCAGCCATGGAGAAAGCGACCTCTGTGAGTTTGGGCCGATATGAAGACGTGTTGAAGTTTCTCTCAGCTGGGAATGGTATCCGGAGCACCTGTTGACAGGAGACAGTGGACGCCAATTATGGCTCGTGGGACACAATGGAGTGCGAGGAGGCACGCCGCGAGTCACGGTGGATTGTTGGTCATCCGTTGATTGGTACAACACACAGAGCCACGTTCCACGGCATTGTGATCACCACACATATCCTTCTGTCACAAACCTGTGATGTCTCATTTCCCATTGTCACGGCCAGAAGTCTTAACCAGGTCTCTATTTCGTTCGGACTGTTGTTGGTCACGGTTTACCAACTTACTAAAAATTAATCGTCTTTAACTCTGTGTTTTCACATAGTAAAAAAGAGAACAGATAATCAAGGTGTTACAACTAATCATTAGTAGGGGTACAGTGCAACCACAGAGAAGAAAGAAACAGAGATAACATCCAATAGTGCGATAAATGTGTCTCCAGTACAGTACTTATTTCTCCAGTTTGCCATGGGTAACTCTGTCAGCCTCTCATATTCTCCCCAAACCCTCAATGATAAACGTAGTAAGTATTACTACATATGTATAAAGATGTAAATTAGTTGTAATATCTCTATAAGGCTGTGTCATACTTGGCTGGTGGTTGGTAGTGAAATAGCTGCTACTACAACCAACCCCACTCAAATCACACTAGCAGAGACTCAGTGGCTGCTACTATTACTACTGGATTCGATTTTCACCGCACACTGTTATCTTATACGTAATTTGTATCACAAGATATCTATCCCGAAAGAATTAGATCTTTTTTCTTAAGAGCTTCTCCTTGAAGAGGCAAGCCTGCACTTTCCAAATCTTCACTTAAATATTGGAAATCCTGTTTTATTAATATTCCGTTTCAAGTACTCGGGACAAGTTAGGTCCTAAAGACAAGGGTCTTTTAAATATGTTAAAAAACTGTACCCCCTCCCCCCCAGAGCATTAAGGATAACTCATTTTCAGTATAGGTGATTATAGTCCATATTCAAATGTTGACGAAGACGTAGAGCAAGTCTACTCCCACTCGGTGGACAGTCCACACTTTCGTGTCGGTATGTATTTTAATCCATGACAAGGAAAGAAAGCTGTTAAATCAAAACATTACCACCAAGTCGAAGGCTAATGAGGTGCGAAGGGACGGACACACTCGCCCTCTATATTGGAGGCGGCGATCAAAGGTTTACCGCGGTGATGTCAGGGGATGTGCGCAGGACACTTATTACAGGCGGTAAGCCAGTTAGTTATAAGTTGGGGGAGCTACAGACATATATAGTTATGAAATTAGCAGTTCGCTATAAAGTGAGGCTTAGACAGTTTCTGACTCACCACCGCTAAACTGCCTCTGAGTCATCGTTTACTTTAGCCTACCCACTTGTACAACACCTTCATCCGTGTTTATTCCAGAATATGTGCTGCCTGTTTGAATGGGAAATGGATTAATGTATCTTTTATACTTTTCTATGAATGCTTTAATCATCGTTCTCAAAGGTAAAAATTAGCTAAATTAAGCAGGCGAGGTTAAGCAAGCAAACTATCATCACAAACTAATTATTTAGTACCGGTAAAATAATTACTAAGTATTTATTTTACCACTCTACTACATCTCCACTTGTGGATCTCAGCATGTCGCCTCTTGAGAGGAAGATCAGCCTACGATTCTTAAGCAGTATGACTATGAATTTTGAGTTTTGGAGCAGCCCATAAACTTAGTCTTTTCTAAAATCTGATGTAGTAATTAAGAGAAGAATACATTTAATTTGATACATTAAAGAATACATTAAAATTGGGTGTATTAGTTAGTTTAACGTTACCCAATTTTGGGTTTTTGAGCATTTTATTATTATTTATTTGGGAGGGGAAGAGCCCTTAAATGTTGTCTCTTCCAAAATGTAATGGTATAAAGTGGTTTAGGGGATACAAACCTATAGTCTGATGCCTCACTTTCTGCTAGAAGTCGATAATACGGGACGTCTAGGAGCCTCTGGGGGAGAAATCTGAATTTTCCCAGGGTTGAGACCGGTGCCAATCGATTTATCTTTGTTGAAAACCCCCCCCATTAAATTAAAAATTCTTGGAGCCAAAAAATTTTGTCCGGACGCTGCTTATTTTAGATAGTAAGATAAGATAGATAAGCTGGTACAGCTGAACCTTTCGAAAAGTGATTCAAGCAATTTGGAGTTCGTGCACTTTAAATTCCTCGTACTTTCTAGTTTGCTGTATTTTCCATTGTATAGATCCAACTTTTCGCTATAGTAGATTTTGGCAAGAGTCATTTACCGACAATTTTGGCTTTCAGTTGTTAGAATTACATTTATAGCTTGGTGAGAAACCAGTATATGCCCACCCCGCCATGATTATCTCCCTTCAATTGTTCAAAGATACCTTAAATTTTCGGGTGGGAATTCAATCACTATTTTTGGGCAAGTTAAGTTACACCTAGGCTATATTATAGGCGATTCTATATTATAAAATAGTCAAATAAAAATGACAGCAAACCCAGAAAATAATTAAAAATAATTTGACAATTCTGTGTTGTTTACTTACTAAATAATATTTGTGAGAAGCTAAAGCTGTTAATAGGAGATCTTATGAAAAACGACATTAAATTAATAAAAAAAAAAAAAAAATAAATAAATCGGCCTTTTATGAAATGTTGCAACAATAATAATTATATTTATAATTTCACAATGCTTGTATACTTATTATTGTCAAAACAAATAAGTAATCCTATATCATAAATATGCAATAAGTAGACTAATAAGAAAAATTCGATGCAAAAATTGCTCTGAGTATAGAAATATTTGAGCACATTTTAAAGTAAATGTAAGCCTATTTAAATGGAAAATAGGCCGTATAAAAATTAACACTAGTGACACTGGAGTTTTCCCAAGGTATTTTCCGATAAGAGCGAGGGGGCATATATCCCGCCTGACTGCTCCGATTTAAAAGACAAAAGCAATAATAATTCACGGCGAGCAATAACGGGCGGGAGACACATGTTGCCGGTTATTTACGGGTTGTCTGTGGGGGCAAGGACGCCATCTGCTCTCCTCAGGGTGGGACACCCCCTCGCTACAGACACTTCCTATGACAGCACTAGCCTTCTTAGTGTGAAGAAGTCGCCATACTGGAGTTATATCCCACGAGAGCAATGTTAAATGTGGTAAAGCATTATGACTTAACGAAAATTATAAATTTAACTAGGGGACACCCCTGCACGCTTCGCGTGCCAATCCGTCACTCGCTGCACTCGTTATACCTTGGCCTTCATTTTCGGCCGGTGATTTTAGAATTCAAATAATAGTAGGTTAATTGTACAGAGTAAAATCACAGGTTAATTGTACAGAGTAAAATCACATTGTTAAATTTATTTACAGTATCTCACTCACATTAATTTCATTGCTCCCTATTTATCAAACACCCAATGATATTACTTAGCTTATTTCAAACGTGTTTATTTCATTTTTCCTTGTTTAACAGATGAATATTGATTAAATAAATAAATTAACTGTATTAGATTACCACTGAAACCTTCAAGTGAAGCCATACAATCAAATGTATATTAAACCACGTTTACAAACTTTCCTATTCCCTGGTTTATATTATGACAGATCTAACCCCTTCAATACTACAAACACTATTGTTTACATTCCAACACCTGTTAACAGTTTTTGGAAATCATTATTTACATTTGAACAGCTGTTACGTTTCGAATTAAAACTCTCTCCATGTTATTCTTATGGCCGAAAAACGTACTTTGAGGGCAACCCATAGCCTTCAGGATGAAAATATTGATGAATTAAGACCTTATTGTACAATTACGATCAGAGGAAAATATTTTGACACCTCAACTGTTTAAATTGGTCAAAAAATAAGGGAGGAGTTGCGTTGACAAAAACGGATTCACGTATTATATATTAGGATTTGCATTTGTATGCATTATTTGTCGGATAATTATAGTTTTTCCATCGTTTGAAAGAGCTAGACTAGAGAATCCACTTTTTAAAATGTTGATAGCTAATTTATATTTTTACACAAATAAAAACGATAACTCACTAATTTTTATTTTATTTTATCACAAGTAAATATTTTTAGAAAATTAAAAAGTCAATCCACTAGAAACTTAACACTCTTTGAAACGATGTAAAAATTATAAATCTCCGACTAATCGTTAAGTCAATACTGTGCCTCATTTAGCATTGCTCTTAACGGATATAACCAATTAAGGTGATTGGATTAAACTTGTCATTCATAAAAAGGAGTAAAAAAAACGACCGGGTATTCGCCAAAACGAGTGAGTGATCCAACAATTATTGTAAACGGAAGACAAGGTTTTTATCATAGTGGCACAAAAGGGTATCCTTAACAACCTCGAAGTGGTGAGTGTTTTTATCATAGTGTCACAAAAGGGTATACTTAACAACCCCGAAGTGGTGAGTGTGTTTATCATAGTGGCACAAAAGTGTACACTTAACAACCCCGAAGTGGTGAGTGTGTTTATCATAGTGGCACAAAATGGTATAGTTAACAACCGCGAAGTGGTGTGTGTGTTTATCATAGTGGCACAAAAGGGTATAGTTAACAACCGCGAAGTGGAGAGTGTGTTTATCATAGTGGCACAAAAGGGTATAGTTAACAACCGCGAAGTGGAGAGTGTGTTTATCATAGTGGCACAAAAGGGTATAGTTAACAACCGCGAAGTGGTGAGTGTGTTTATCATAGTAGCACAAAAGGGTATACTTAACAACCCCGAAGAGGTGAGTGTGTTTATCATAGTGGCACAAAAGGGTATACTTAACAACCCCGAAGTGGTGAGTGTGTTTATCATAGTGGCACAAAAGGGTATCCTTAACAACCCCGAAGTGGTGAGTGTGTTTATCATAGTGGCACAAAAGGGTATCCTTAACAACCCCGAAGTGGTGAGTGTGTTTATCATAGTGGCACAAAAGGGTATCCTTAACAACCTCGAAGTGGAGAGTGTGTTTATCATAGTGGCACAAAAGGGTATACTTAACAACCCCGAAGTGGTGAGTGTGTTTATCATAGTGGCACAAAAGGGTATCCTTAACAACCTCGAAGTGGTGAGTGTGTTTATCATAGTGGCACAAAAGGGTATCCTTAACAACCTCGAAGTGGTGAGTGTGTTTATCATAGTGGCACAAAAGGGTATCCTTAACAACCTCGAAGTGGTGAGTGTGTTTATCATAGTGGCACAAAAGGGTATCCTTAACAACCCCGAAGTGGTGAGTGTGTTTATCATAGTGGCACAAAAGTGTACACTTAACAACCCCGAAGTGGTGAGTGTGTTTATCATAGTGGCACAAAATGGTATAGTTAACAACCGCGAAGTGGTGAGTGTGTTTATCATAGTGGCACAAAAGGGTATAGTTAACAACCGCGAAGTGGAGAGTGTGTTTATCATAGTGGCACAAAAGGGTATAGTTAACAACCGCGAAGTGGAGAGTGTGTTTATCATAGTGGCACAAAAGGGTATACTTATCAACCCCGAAGTGGTGAGTGTGTTTATCATAGTGGCACAAAAGGGTATACTTAACAACCCCGAAGTGGTGAGTGTGTTTATCATAGTGGCACAAAAGGGTATACTTAGCAACCCCAAAGTGGTGAGTGTGTTTATCGTAGTGGCACAAAAGGGTATCCTTAACAACCCCGAAGTGGTGAGTGTGTTTATCATAGTGGCACAAAAGGGTATCCTTAACAACCCCGAAGTGGTGAGTGTGTTTATCATAGTGGCACAAAAGGGTATCCTTAACAACCCCGAAGTGGTGAGTGTGTTTATCATAGTGGCACAAAAGGGTATCCTTAACAACCCCGAAGTGGTGAGTGTGTTTATCATAGTGGCACAAAAGGGTATCCTTAACAACCTCGAAGTGGAGAGTGTGTTTATCATAGTGGCACAAAAGGGTATACTTATCAACCCCGAAGTGGTGAGTGTGTTTATCATAGTGGCACAAAAGGGTATCCTTAACAACCTCGAAGTGGTGAGTGTGTTTATCATAGTGGCACAAAAGGGTATACTTAACAACCCCGAAGTGGTGAGTGTGTTTATCATAGTGGCACAAAAGGGTATACTTAACAACCCCGAAGTGATGAGTGTGTTTATCATAGTGGCACAAAAGGGTATCCTTAGCAACCCCGAAGTGGTGAGTGTGTTTATCATAGTGGCACAAAAGGGTATCCTTAACAACCCCGAAGTGGTGAGTGTGTTTATCATAGTGGCACAAAAGGGTATCCTTAACAACCCCGAAGTGGTGAGTGTGTTTATCATAGTGGCACAAAGGGGTATCCTTAACAACCTCGAAGTGGTGAGCGTGTTTATCATAGTGGCACAAAAGGGTATCCTTAACAACCTCGAAGTGGTGAGTGTTTTTATCATAGTGGCACAAAAGGGTATACTTAACATCCCCGAAGAGGTGAGTGTGTTTATCATAGTGGCACAAAAGGGTATACTTAACAACCCCGAAGTGGTGAGTGTGTTTATCATAGTGGCACAAAAGGGTATACTTAACAACCCCGAAGTGGTGAGTGTGTTTATCATAGTGGCACAAAAGGGTATTCTTAACAACCCCGAAGTGGTGAGTGTGTTTATCATAGTGGCACAAAAGGGTATACTTAACAACCCCGAAGTGGTGAGTGTGTTTATCATAGTGGCACAAAAGTGTACACTTAACAACCCCGAAGTGGAGAGTGTGTTTATCATAGTGGCACAAAAGGGTATACTTAACAACCCCGAAGTGGTGAGTGTGTTTATCATAGTGGCACAAAAGGGTATACTTAACAACCCCGAAGTGGTGAGTGTGTTTATCATAGTGGCACAAAAGGGTATACTTAACAACCCCGAAGTGGAGGGTGTGTTTATCATAGTGGCACAAAAGGGTATACTTAACAACCCCGAAGTGGTGAGTGTGTTTATCATAGTGGCACAAAAGGGTATACTTAACAACCCCGAAATGGTGAGTGTGTTTATCATAGTGGCACAAAAGTGTACACTTAACAACCCCGAAGTGGTGAGTGTGTTTATCATAGTGGCACAAAAGGGTATACTTAACAACCCCGAAGTGGAGAGTGTGTTTATCATAGTGGCACAAAAGGGTATACTTAACAACCCCGAAGTGGTGAGTGTGTTTATCATAGTGGCACAAAAGTGTATACTTAACAACCCCGAAGTGGAGAGTGTGTTTATCATAGTGGCACAAAAGTGTACACTTAACAACCCCAAAGTGGTGAGTGTGTTTATCATAGTGGCATAAAAGGGTATACTTAACAATCCCGACGTGAGGAGTGCGCTTGCAGAAAGAACGGATAAGTGTAGTGTTAAAAGGCAAATTCAAAGAAACAATTTTTGAAGGAAGTTTGTGTGAATCAGCTAAGCCGTGTACGTGTGTGTATATACTATGTGTGTGGACACACTTATGAATTCTTTCAAGAATCCGTACTTCCAGGAGTATGATGACGTTTCAAACCCTCTATCCTTTCCGAAACTAGAAGAGAACTCCATTGTTTATTAACTAATTAACTACATAATATCTACTAGGTAGTTGTTTAATAGTTTACCACCTTAGACTGTTTAAAGTCACCCCATTCGTTCTGTCTGTTCCAGGAGGCTTGCGATCACGGACGGCGGCGGGCATCGCCATGGAGATGTTCGAACAACACCAGGGCACACACATCCTCCAGGTGAGCCACTAGTTGTATGATTTCATGAGAAATTCACATCTCAGAATACATCTGTGGTTTATAGCTCACCGACAAACTAACATGGTATTTAGTTTAGTTTCAGTAAACAGGATAAGTGATCACCCACTCAAAAAGACCAACTCTTAGCATGAATCAGATATGGATATAATTCAACTACTTGCTTCGATGCCATCGTTTAGAGAACAAGCATTAACTCAGGAAGTGTTGCTGAGTTAAGGCAAAAATTACTAAATACTCATGTTTAAAACTAGGCCATTGTAAATATTTGTTATTTTCTAGCAACGCAAAAAAAAAAAAAAAAAAAAAAAATAAACTAAACCTTCAATTGTTTAGCAAAAATGTATTCAATGCAAAATTTTTATACTGAACATTAATAAATTGAAGCATTTTTACAACACTGTTCGTCTGTTTTTCATTTCAAATAATAATTGGTAAATTTTAACAAAAAAATTGAGACCCCTTGATTTCAGAACGTCTATAAGTAAGTATTGGATATTTAGAAGAGGATAATAGGATAAACTATAGGATAATAGGATAAACTATAGGATAATTAGAAACTATATTGTGTCCAACAATTTTCTATTTAGTAAATGGTACCTGGTAATTGGCACAGCCTTTCTCCCCTTCCCTTTGTTTAATATATGACAGTTTTCTTCAAGTGACATGTTAATGTTGAATTGAATTAAAATTAAAGGATGTAAAAACACCTAAATAAAAACAGACGTTCAATTGATTACATTTCTATGGAATGTACAGACGAAACACTTATTTAATTTTTATTACATATCTTGTACTTGTATTTACAAGTATGGAAAAAATAATCTTTAAAAACAGCTGTTTGATTAATCACATAGCCAGATTTTATGTAAACAACCTTCGACAACTTGAGTTGTGGCTTCCGGCCTTAGGCCTCCAGCCCCAACTTGGTGGGGTGGTAACTAAAATATATTTTATTGTCATTTGCATCTTTACTGAAAATTTAATCAAAATCGTTGGAATAAAGCTAGAAAATGTGCACTTTTCGTTGTTTTCGCCTGTACAAAAAAAGTTATAACTAAAAAACTATTAAAGTTAGGGACATGTGGGTTTCTAAAATATTTAAAATTCTAATTCACAGCTTTCTTGAAAAATTAATTAAACTCGTTAGAGCCGTTTTGAGAAAATTCTATTTTGTATGTTTTTTGCCCATAAAAATAAAAAAAAACATATAATTTCATTAAAAGTGAAAAACGATCCGGATATATTGGCTAAATACACGTACGTACCAAAGTTCATAAAAATCTATCCATCCGTTTGGTCTCTACCGAACTGGACACATACACATACGGATAGACAAATTGTTTAGGGGGCCCTAAAATTGATTTTTAGCCCAACTAATAACAACTTTTTTTACGATCACAATATTTTCTTGGTGGAGTGGACGTTATAAAGGTGTAGACCCTATGTATTACATTTATTTCACAGTACAAGTAAACGTCACACAACACAAATTTATTACAATATAAGCACAAAATGCACAAATATATTACAATACAAGTACAAAATGCACAAATATTATCGTGATCGATTTCGGTGAACCACGCTCACCTTCCTCTGTGAATCCCTCTGGTCTGAGGAAGGTGAGCGTGGTTCACCGAAATCGATCACCATAATATTTGTGCATTTTGTACTTGTATTGTAATATATTTGTGCATTTTGTGTTTATATTGTAATAAATTTGTGTTGTGTGACGTATACTTGTACTGTATATGTACCAACACGTATTATGCTAATTAAAAAACTATTTATTTCACGTAAAACATGAAATACATGTAAGGTAGTGTAACGGTAAGGTGGCTGGGTCAGTATGCTTAGACTACCTTCGGGATAAGGGAGTCCATAAATAGCAGACAGTTTGTACGGGGTTGGTGAGACAAGGGAGTTCTGCAGTGGTAATTTGTTGGGAGTTATCGTGCAGTAGCGTCAATTTGGGCGCGTCTTTGGTAAAGAATGGTCGGCGCCGCGACGCGAATAAAGATACGAGTGACGTCTCTCTACTCACTCTTTGTTTGATGTACTCTCAGTGTGTTGAATTATAATCAAAGATGTAACATTAATCTTTATATACGTGTTTATGATTGATCATAAAAATGTGATCAAATATTATTTATTAAAAAAAAAATATATAAGAATAAATATTTTTTTGTCCAACTAGGAGTGAGCTCAGTAAAAATGTTGAAATAACTCGCATAAAAAATATTAATACGTAGATATAATTGTATTTGCTGATTTGGATCTCAATTCTCGTAATTTAGTTGCTTATAATGTTACACAAAATTGCTATACACGTTTTTAATACGGGAGAGGTGTTGCTTGGGGATAATGTTGGGGGGGGGGGAGAGGTTGTAGTGTTGTAATCCATCCGTTTTGGTGACTAGCTTTTTTATATAACCGAAGTCTAGTAGCCTATTCCCACGTTGCAGCATGCCCGCTCAATGGTTGTTATCATGAACACTGGATATGTTAGAGATCAGACCATGAGCACTAGCCAAATAAAATTTAAAGAGATCCTAGTTACAAGCTTTATTATAGGTCTACAAACTCACCCTGTGTTCAAATTTTGAAAAGACTACAGCGTATCTATGTTTCACCCACTCACCCTTCCTAATAAGCTAATCTTACAAGTGGTTCAGTTTCCATATTAAGTCATAGATTGTCGATTGCTTTGGCTAATGGGCTATTACGAGGATCATTTCAAAAATAGCAAAGTAATAATGCCAGTTTGTCATTAAAATTTACTCAAAATTTGATCCAAGAGATCAGTTGATTCTTTAATTGATACTTCATGCTACAAAATGAACTTTATATTGCAATTATATATGATTGATACATTAAAATGGAGACCGTTCCAGCTCCTGGTGCAGGAAATATTGAAGATGACAGATCTTACTTAATTCCATCTTGGGTCTTAATTCCTAATATAACAAAACACTATGAATTACTATACAAAAATACAACATTGATGAAGTAAACATTTTTTGTATACTGATTGGCCAAGAAGGGACAGTTCCAAAATTGTTAACCAACTATTAGACTGAATATCAGTTGGAAAAGAATAACATGTATGAAGTGTTTATACTTCTGAAACGATCTGTCAAAATTTTAAGAGGTTTCCTCTATAACTAAGATTCTGTAAAACTAGCATCCTTTGTATACAAGCAGTTTACAATGGTAAGAAGGTGAACAAGCATTGTTCCTTTATTATTAAAAGATAAGCAGATACAATAAAATTTACATACTTTTCATTTCACGAAATTTTTCTTCTACTGGTATTCGAAAACACTAAATAAAAAAATGCTAACATAGTTGATAAAAGACCTCGAGAAATAAAAAGTCTTCAACTATATGTTTATGTGTTAATCTTAAATCAAGAAGATGTCTTCAATTATTTTGTATACCTATAATATATGTAAGCGAGGGGAGAGAGAGAGAGAGAGAGAGAGAGAGAGAGAGAGAGAGAGAGAGAGAGAGAGAGAGAGAGAGAGAGAGAGAGAGAGAGAGAGAGAGAGAGAGAGAGATGGGGGGGGGGTAGCAAACACCGTAGTGGGCGATTATGAGAAGAGTGGCCACTATAATTTATTTACTATAAAGCCCAAATTGATATATATATATATATATATATATATATATATATATATATATATATATATACCATGGTTCTAGAACATCTAGACAGGTAATTAGGTATTATAATTGACAATAGAGACAAATAGACTGTCCAAGGCAATGCATTTGTGGTAGACACACCCTTGTGCTGCTATCTAACAGTGATTGGTTTCAAATATGCGCCCGGACGACTGTTTGAAGTACTTTAGTCACTAGTTTGCTCAGCTTAAGTCACTTTTTCGTGTGCTGTAGAGAAACAGAGAGAGGGAGTGAGAGAGACTGCTGGCGCTACCTGTGAAGACAGAACAAGAACTAATTTCACCGAACAGGAAAACCGGCTTCACGGGACCTATATGAACGGACAGTCTTCTTGTTTCTATAGTCAGTAGCACTAAGTTTCCATCAGTCTTGACAATTTCCTGTGTTTGTTACAGTCTCTGGATGGATTCGCGTTCGCGCTGGCAGCGGACGGCAGGTTCCTCTACATCTCGGAGACCGTGTCTATCTACCTCGGCCTGTCCCAGGTAGACGACATTACGTTAAATAGTTATAATAATAGCGTTTTAGTTTATAAAACATCTTCAGTTGCATGTTTATCTATGAAGATTAAAAAATATGTTGTTGTTTTAAGATACCGTATAGTTGACAAATAATTAAACAAAATACGTACCATCGTAAATAAGAAAAAAAATAATTCACAACATTTCACTTTCGTGTAAAAAATAAATCTTAAATGAACCTAATATATTTTAGTAATTACAATCAAAAATGAATAAATAAGTGCAATACAGAGAATAAGTAAATTGAGGTCACTCTTTATGGCCGTAGTGGAGTTTTCAGTGGTATTTATGAATACACTAGCCGACAGCCCTTGCTTCGCTACTGTGTGGTTCTCTACGAGTTTTTTCTTCTATACGAGTTCGTTAAGCCTTCTTCCGATCTTCTCTAGATAACAACATTTTTAGGATAGAAAACCCTACTTTAGAGAGTTGAAAAGTAGTGCAATCATGCCAGAATCAGTATAAAATACCTAAAAAGTTAAAAAAAAAAAAAAAAAAGCAAAACTGTATTTCATGTATTTTCTTTTCATCGACTGTTTAAAATGGATTATTGAATTAAATTAATGCCAGAGTTTCTCTTGTGGATAAAGGTAAATGTTTCTACCTCTTAGGAATGTAATTTCAAGAAATAATTTCTTCGTGAATCTCTATGATACAAAAGCTAACATACCTCTAAATTTCATATAAACCTGTTCAGTGGCTCCGGGGATTTCGAGATAAGTGAGTACATCGTATATGGATTTTATATATTAAGATTACAGTCAATATACAACTTTATAGATGTGTAGTAATAATTACTACGTTTGTCCTTGAGGATTTGAAGGTAATAAGGGAGAGACTGACAATGTGCTGGCTCTGCCATGGCAAATCGGATAATAGGCGAGGAAATAAAGCAATATACCTACCAATTTTTTAAAGTAAGACGGATCTTAATGCAGCTTTTTGCATTCGATTCGGGAAAGCTTCAGCAAACTTTTTGAACCTTCGTTATGTGGTGCAGATGAAAATTGCATTATTGCAGGCTAAAAGTGCATTCTCAAAAATGCATCTCAAAGTGAAAAAAAAAATTCACAACTCGGAAAATATTCATGGAAATGAGTTCAATTTTCATAGTCGGGGGTTTTTGAGGTCGCTGAACACGAATATCACGTCGGCGATCCTGTACGAGGTACCTGGGGCCCGCTATCTACGTCTTCTCCTGGAGTTTTATGGAAATTTGTCATAAAATTCGCTGAAATATGTTATATCAGGTAAGATTTTAACAGTAACTAATATTTTTTTCATTATTAAAATTAATTCGTTTATTACTAATAAGATAAAAATATAACGCAAATTTTTATATTTTTGACTTTCTATTCAATGCTACCAACCAAATTAAAAAAAAGGCGCGAATTATGAAAAAAATTTTTGAAGAATTTTTTTTGATTTTTTATTGTAAGGGGATGTCCGAACCCCGAGAATATTACAATTATTTTCAGCGACCACAAAAACCCCTGGGTAATAAGTTGGAACGAATATTATAACGAATTTTCGTAAAACTCCAGGAGAAGACGTAGATACCGGGCCCCAGGTACCTCGTACACGATCACCGATGTGATATTTGTGTTCAGCGACCTCAAAAACCCCTGGGTAATAAGTTTGAACGAATATTATAACGAATTTCCGGAAAACTCCAGGAGAAGACGTAGATAGCGGGCCCCAGGTACCTCGTACAGGATCGCCGACGTGATATTCGTGTTCAGCGACCTCAAAAACCCCCGACTATGAAAATTGAACTCATTTCCATGAATATTTTCCGAGTTGTGAATTTTTTTTTATATCACTTTGAGATGCATTTTTGAGAATGCACTTTTAGCCTGCAATAATGCAATTTTCATCTGCACCACATAACGAAGGTTCAAAAAGTTTGCTGAAGCTTTCCCGAATCGAATGCAAAAAGCTGCATTAAGATCCGTCTTACTTTAAAAAATTGGTAGGTTTAGGTCATTTTAGTGCTTTATTTCCTCGCCTAATAACTGCGACCTCTGCTTCTTTCTTCTTCGTCTCTAGTCTAACATTTATTTTCGATTATGTTTTTAGTGTTAGTTTAACTAATGTATATATTTATTTTTATGAAAGTGAAAATAATTTTATTTGCTGGTTAATATAAGTAATCTATATTTTTAAGTGTCTACAATTATTGATAATAATTTACTAATTTTGGCTTCTTAGAGATTATTATTATTTTAAATTATTAAAATTCTTAAAATAAAAACAAACTACTATATTTGCAATTGCATTTCTCTTATTAGTTGTCTATTGTTATTATTTTCAAGCATAACTTTCGTATGGCATGTTTGTGGCACTACATTGAAGTTGATACGTTTTTTAAATACAAATAAAAGATGGCTGATGATTTTCAGTTATCCACTCGCCAAACTTCCCGCAGGCTATTTTCGAAATATAGACGAGTATTTTTCAAAATATAGACTATTCTCGCTTTATCATGATGAGTTAATATTTATTGCAAAAAATAATTCTTTAAAAACGTCCACTTTCACATTTATAACTCTATTGTATTAATTTAGCATTTGCAATAACTCTGCCCGAGTGTTCTTAAAAAGAAGTGTATCTTATTATACTAGCCATATTGACACAGAAATATTCTTAATTATGGTTTAATTTTTAAAGTTGGCAAGTGTTCTCTGTTCACAGCAATAAAATTAGTAATGTGTAATAAAGTATGTTTTTAAGGATATTCCATCAGGTGCCATCTTGTTGTATTTGAAAGAACTACGGCACGTTGATAAATATGAAACACTGTTTAATGCACTATGAAACACAGTGTATCATATATACTGAGATTTTTTTAGTTACAATCAGTTTTCCATTTATAAATAAATAAATAAAATAAATAAATAAATAAATGTTTTATTTCATGAAACAATATACAAATATTGCATAGAAATCGTCAAGTTTTTAAACAAATTCATTAAGTTATATATAAAAAAAAAAAACATTCACTCAATACATAGTCACATTCATACTTACAATAGTCAAATCATTCATTCGTTTGAACTAATCCACTCCAGCACCTACGTCAGTCAGCCAATCACTAGGTCTCCCATTGGTGTGCCAAAAACTCATCTGTGCTGTAAAACGCTTCCGATATTTATGTTTCAATATAACAACTTGCAGCTAAACATTTAGTGGCAAGTTATTATAATTTGTAATTTAAATTTCTAAGAGTAAAAATGAGTAGGGGTTCATAAAAAAATTATAATTATTTCATTCATGTAGGTTAAATACCCAAAATCCAGGGAAGTTTATTTACTTAGGCATTTTCATTTTATACACGAAATTACATAAAGGTTTTCAAGTGATTACACATTGGCTATGTCTACTGTTATAGCCGATCAAATAGTTTCAAAAAATAAATTGTAGAAGATAAAATGTATTTTGTATGGTTTTTTTTTCTATAAATACTTGTAAGTTGTGAATTAATGGATACCTTGTTGTTTACTGTGGAGAGTGTAAATCATGTTCAAATCAATATACAGAGTGTCCCTTAAGTTGGCAGCCAAACTTCGGGAGGTTATTCCAAAAGTAAAAACAAACAACGTTATTTGAACAAATTGTCTATCTTGCTCCGTTTCCCGTCTATCAGTCTGAATGTATTTTTTTACAAAAAGAATAATATCTCAGGAGCTACTCTAGATAAAATCATGAAACTTGCTATGAATCTTGTTATTGAAATTTTAAATATTTTCCAAGAATTTTACTTTTTCACAGGCCTTTTTTGAAATGCCATCCATTCAAAATTTGTAAAGCCAAATATTTCCAAAGCCTTAAATTTAAGTAAAATCCTACAAGATACAAACAAATCAGCCCTATAAATGATAGTTAAAAGATTTTTGTATTGTATCTGTGTTCATTTAAATTTCAACTATGAACACAGAAATTGAAATTTTTATCATATAAAAAAGACAACCTCGCAGAAGAATATCGTAATTATTTTAAACATTTCAAATTTTCTGCTAATAATTGTTCGATCTTTGAAATCTTTATACCAGAATTTGAGAGACTAAGTTCTTTACTATTTGTGTACCTTACAGGTTTTCGCTCAAAATTAAGGTTTTTGAGATGTTTAGTTTTAAAATTGGTGCTATTTTAAAAAGGACCGGAGTATACAAATTAAAATTCCAATGAATATGTAAATTATAAGACCAAGATTCATACTAAGTTTCATGATTTTATCTTAAGCAAATTCTGAGATATTAGATCTTTTTGTAAATATTTCATTCAGACTGATAGACAAAAAAAAGAGTGAGATATGACATTTTTTGTTTTTTTTTTACCTTTGGAATAACCTCCAGAAGTTTGGCTGCCTATATACTGGATACTTTTTATATAATTATTTCAATTATTGTTTCACGATCAGTTTCTTCAACTTATTTATTTTTTCACTAGACTCTGATCGTCAAGATTTTTGGGTGAATATGGTTTTCGGATGAGTGTAATAGTCTTTTTTTATTTAGGCCACCTAATTCTTAGAAAGTGTCGTTAATTAATAGCCCAGTGACAAATAAACAGCTGGTGGTAATTATTAGCTAACCTCTTCAACAACTGTTAAGACTCTGATGGGGATCGAAGTGAGGGCTTAACCAACTTCTTCACTATTGACCAACTAATTGTTGTAGTAATTAAATCTTCAATTTTTTATTAGTTATTTTTTCTTTTTACTATAAATAAGTTGTAATATTTTTAACCTCCGATTGCATTTAATATTGTCTACTAAATGTATTTTAGCAACTTGAACGACACAAGTTATGAAAGGATTTTAGTTCAAACATGCGAATATATTAAACTAGCTGTAGCCACCCGCCTCGTCGGTCATAATATTGAGTTTGATTATACAATCAAAATGTGCAGCAAGCTTTCAATTTACACTGTATCCAATCTATATCAAATTTAGAACAGCTGTTGTTAAGTGTAATTTACTACTGTATGCCATTATTTTTAATTTTAAAAGTTTGGCCACTACAATTTTATTAAATTTAAAAAATTTAATAGCTGTTAATCAAATGAATCAATCAATTAATATAGCTCCTTAAGAATACCAAGGGAATTTTGGAGGCCAGTGGGACGGAGTCCTGAGTTCGGAGAGGAAAATCCATTAGGGGCCAAGATAATGCTATGTACAAAATTTCTAGTCAATTGGACGTATAGTATTGAAGAAATAGTGATGAGTGGTAAATTGTTTATATAATATGCATATAGATACATAACATTTAAAAATTTTAATATTAATAAAAGAAAATGCTCGACCTAAAGGGCAGAACACTTGGAAACGCTCCACGTTTTGAGGTGAACTATGACGGGAAGTGATAAATCGTTTGCAAGACAAAGAAATGAAGTGATATAAAGTCAAGCGTGGTTGTGTATAAATGAATGAGAAATGTATGTAGATGGGTCACGGTGGTTGGGGATAGACAGTTAGCATGATACATGCAGAGATGGATGGAGGGATAAACTGGTCTGTATGCATGGCTCAGCCACACATCCGCTCCCCCCACCACTTGACTCTCGAGACAAACAAGTAGATGGTGGAGTTATGGGGAAATATAAAATTTTGAAGTGATTCGTGCTTTAAAGATTCTGTAGTCTTGCACAGAGGAAAAATAAATTGATGTCGCAGTGAACACCTCGGAGGCAGTTTCAACTATTTTATTATTTTTTTTGTTCAAATGTTCAAATGATTGCAATATTTCAGTTTCATTTTGTTTCAAGCCAATAAAGACGAAGGGTATCTTGACTGAGCGAAATGTATTGGAATAACAGAGAAGAAATAAACAGAGGTCGTATCCTATAGTGTGCTGAATATGTTGAGTAGATATTTCTGCTTTTTGCCATGCGGTTGGCAGACCCAGCACCTTATCAGCCCCTCCCTTACTCCCCACAAATCCGTAGCAATTAATTATTACTACAGATGTATAAAGATGTTCTTTAGTTTTAATCTATACAGGGCGATTGGCATTTGGGGCTTAACATTATACTGAGTTTATTGTACGTGGTATTTGGAGTAAAACAGTAGTTTTAGAATTGTATCAAATTTCTTTTAAATAACGATTTTTAAGGGTTTTTACAAAATTAATGATTTGTGACTTAAAGTCAGTTTTTACTATAATAATCGAAATTAAATATTCTTAAAGAGCGATAAATTTTCATCAAAATTAACTATTTCTCGTTATCATTGATTGCCTTTTGTTGTGGTTTTAGGAGAATGAAAGTATAACATTTGTAAGTTTACAAATTGTCTTCTAACTTTAACATGACTTTTTATTACCAAAAGTCGAATGTGAAAGGTGTCAAACTATCTTAAGACCTTCCCTAATAAGTCCTCTTTTATTTGGTGCATTGAACTTAAAGAAAGTCTTTCGTTGGTTGACATAGCTTTACGTTTTTGTAACTGAAAGCACGGGTTGCACGGGTGCCATAAATTATTTTGCCGTCCTTTCAGTTACAAAAAGCTATGTCAGCCAACGAAAGACGTTCTTTAAGTCCAATATACCAAATAAAAGAGGATTTAGTAGGGATTTAAGATAGTTTGACACCTTTCACATTCGACTTTTGGTAATGAAAAGTCATCTTAAAGTTAGAAGACAATTTGTAAACTTACAAATTTTGTACTTTCATGCACATTAAATCACAATAAAAGGCAATAAATCAAAACGAAAAATAATTAATTTTGATGAAAATGTATCTTTTTAAGAATATACCACACATTTGAGTTTTCATTTCGATTATTATAGTAAAAACTGACTTTGTTAGTCACAAGTTAAACATTTTGTAAAAAACTTTAAAAATCGTTATTTAAAAGAAATTTGAATACAACATTTCTAAAACCACTGTTTTATTCCAAATACCATGGTCCAATAACCCAATAAAGTTGTAAACACTAAGTACCAATCACCCTGTATATGACTGCCTCTGTGGCGTCCGCTGTGGTCATAAGAACGCTGCCTCTGTTTCTGTTTTCTCTGTGGCTGTAGTCGTAGCTTCCATGCAATCACTGGCTGCTCAATGTATTTGACAATAATGATGGTATTCTATCGAAAGACCCTTGAGGTCATTTATTTATTTCTTAAGACGCCGATAGTCAAGATATGGGTGTATATGGATTTTGAATGAGTATAGATGTGCGAATGTTGTCATTGTCACAAACTAAGGCCGACTCTTCTTTAGAAAGGTGCCATTAATTAGTATCCCAATGGCAAATGAATAGCCGCTAGTTATTTAGTCATGATTGCAGAATAAACTACGATATCACCTAAGACAAATGTGAACTACCCTCGCTTGAACAAAGATAACCTGCTGTCGCTTTAGCGACATCACAAAAGTTGAACAAATGTTTGTGTCATATTGAACAGAAACTCACTTATTGGGTTTATGATTTACAGCCCCCCCGCCCCCAATAAGGGTATAATAAAGTCTTAGGATGACTTTATAACTTTTAAACTACAAGAGTTATCACAACCAAATTTGGCAGATCGTAGGTGGTAGTAGTAAGTTACTTTTCTGTGTACACGGTGATAATGCGTCATCTTTGGGGGATGGCTTGTTAGGAAGAAGAAAATGAATGAATGTTAGAAAAAGAGTGATTCAGTTCTAAACAATGTTTGACAATAGATGACTTTTCTGGGTGGTTATTTTAAAATTTTTTCATGTGTTCGTTCAATCTTGTTTTCAATTTTCGTTTAGTTTGGCCAATATGTTTTTTTTTTTTTTTTAATTTAATTTCTTATATTCCTGATATATCTTCATTTTTAATTGTATCTTTAATATTTGGAAGAATATGTGTCAATTAATTTTTTTATTAGTAAGAGATGTTTGTATTACTGTTTTAAAAAGTGTTTGTGAATTTAAATTGAAGTAATATATCCATACATACAGGATACATACATAGGTCCTGAGTTGATAATTCATTGTTACCAAACTAAAAAGACTGTGAGACATGGCAATTTAGTTGGCAGCGAGAAATTATTTTACAAAAAAGGGATAGGCCCTACCTAACTACTGTCGCAGCAGTGCTGTAACCTAGGTACTTGGGGACAAAGTGTTGTGGAGAATAATACATTGGAGGCTATAGGTTCTATGCTCGGTCCTCTTAATACCGACATGGCGTCCGCTCAATTGCTGTCATTCACGTGGACACTTCTAGAGGAGTCTTGGATGTCCATGTTGGCTGGTAGTCATTGTCCGAATGTTGTGTAGGGGAGAGAACTGAGTATCAGGCTTGTCAATTAGCTTAAAATCAGACCAATACAGACAACATGGTTCAGATTCCACGTTAATTTGTAAGTCCCCTAGTTAGCCTAGCTATTAAAATAGCCCTTTCTGAGCATAAGTCGGACCCAGTTATTAACCAGACCACACAGGTCATCCACACTCGAGTAATAATTCATATTCACATTAAAATACGCACAAAGTTATGTCGGCGTCTCTTATCTAATAGGCCTAAGAATGAACTAATAAAAGAGCTTACACAATAACTATAACGAAAATATAAAAATAAATAAATATAAAATAAAAATAAAATTACTTTGTCCTATTCAATATAGGCTACTTTAGTAGTGTTATAATTGTGGTTTCTACGTACTTAAATATTTATAAAACGTTACTATTTATATTATTTTCTGCATGATAGGCCTAATTACATAACAATGTGAATGGGTTACGACCCGTTTCAGTTAGGCAGGGAACAAGTGAGAAACATGACTTGAAACTGGGGATGAATAAAAACAAAACAGGTTTGTTTTTCTATAAAGTTTAAGTATTGATGGAAGGCGAGGTTTGCTATTTGAGATCATTGAATGCGTGCTGGGCAGGGCAGCAGCAGCCATGCTGGCTGGGGAATGCCACTCACGTCCGCCGTGCCTCCGTGCCCGGGGTCTCAATGCTCCCACAATCAATAGTGTGCGAGCAACATGGCGGCCGGCGCCCGGGTGGGTACGCTACCTGTACCTCTACCAGTAGCTGGAGGTACCCCCCTCCCTCCAGTAGAACGTGATCACGCCTCCACATCATATCTACACCTCGAGGCTCAAGCTAACGTTAACATAAATCTTGGCGTTGAAGGTAGTGAGTTCAAACAGAGACTCGATCGAATATATTGATTCGATCTTAGTTCACTAGATATCTGCGTACGAGGTTTTCGGTTTGAAGTCACGCATTTCTATATGTTTTTTGAATGTATGTAACCTACTAACAGGTTCAAACACTCTTTCTATATTGAATATATTGGTTCGATCTTAGTTTGTGATCACTCCAATATATTCAAACTAAGATAACAAATTGAATATATTGTTTCTTATATATATTTGATACAATTATACAATATATTATACAATACCACTGTACCTTTATGGGTGGGTGGGTGGGTCCAATATCACTGGAGCTGTATGGGTGGGTGGGTCAATACCTCTGTAGCTGTATGGTGGGTAGGTGAGTCCAGTACCACTGTACTTGCATGGGTGGGTCCATTACCACTGTACCTGTATGGTGGGTGGGTGGGTCCAATATCACTGTACTTGTATGGGTACGAGGTTTTCGGTTGTAGGTCACGAAGGCTGATATGTTATGTTGAATATCTATTTACTCAAAGGAAGGTCTAATTTTTATTACCTATTAGCCAAATAACAAATAAATTTTTGGAAATTATGCACGAATTCCTTTTTAATGTTTTAAATTTAAAATGGCTATTAAAGGGCCATATTAATAGCCAAGCCAACAACGGGACTTACAACTTAACGTGGAATCTGAACCATGTTGTATTAGTCTCATTTTAAGTCCCACCCCTGGAGTGTGGGTCCCTTAGAGGCGGAATGCTTAGAACGACACCGGGCTTAATAACTGATTTTTTTGCGAACATAAAATGCTTGAAACATTATTAAGTCTCAAAGCCTCACATTGTCACTTTTCAAGTTTTTGTTGTAACTGCCTACCAACTTTCCACCATTTCCAAATTAATTAAAAAATAAAAGAATAATGAACCTTTCTATAATGATAAAATTACTTCATTTAAGTTGAAACATTATATATTTATGCAGTTGATATAGTTTATGTAGGCCTAAGATATGTCTAGACTGTTTCACTGCAAGTGTTACAAATTTGTGTTTTATTTATTGACTAATTGTTTGTCATAATAAGCAAAGAACAGTTAAGAAATTGTTCAACTTTTGAACAACACATTCCCATTTAAGTCCTAATAAGCATAAAAACAAATGTTGGATCTAACGAAATCCCAAAAAAATAATAAATAATTTGAGACGAATTTGTATTTTATTAATGATTTGTTGGATATTATATTGTAAAATCAAATAATCTAAGTAAGTACTTTTAACATACATTGAATTTATTTTATCTATGTATTATTATTTTTAGTGTTAACAATAAATATACACGTTTAACCTTAGTGTAATAAATTGAAAGATTTGAGTGAAAATACTAGACTACAACTTTTTATAACACAAATTCAAGTAAAAAAACTAATATTGAACAATATAACAGTAAAAATAATCAAGAAAGTAATACGAACAACCAATTTATAAAATTAATAACAATATTAATACTCCTCATAAACATTATAAAAAAATCCCTTTCCAAAAACATGCGATCCTAACTACATCGTTTTTGGGCTAGATGTTCCAGAGTTCTAATTTACTGATTAAAAAGAGATTAATAATTTTTGTAACATAAAAAAGTTCTTTAAATATATTATTTGAAAAATAATTTATTCAATAATAGGTTACTATAACGTTTTAGTACCCATTATTCAATTTTAAAGATTCACGACGTCGTTTTTAACTCTAAACATGTAATTGTATATTGGTTCAACATGTTTTCCTTCATGTGCAAAACATGTTTTTTTAAATAATCCGTTAATTTGTGTTTATTCTTTATGGACAAAAGATGCATTAGGCTATGTTTACATTTATGTGCACATATGACCTGTTTAAAAGGTATTGTATTCACAAAAATATATGTTTATTCATTAATACTTACTGAATACAACCTGGACTGTACGACTGTAGTAACTATTAATTAACAAAAAATCATAATTGTTAATATATTTAATAAATAATTACCCATGCCTAATTAGTATAATTTTTAATTTAAATGGATTTATCAAGATATTTATGGTCTAGATTCAATAATATTTATCGTTGTTTGATAAATATTTATATTTTTGCAACTGCACCTCCAACATGTAATTTTACAGCACTGGGTCATTGCACAAATGATACAAAGATCACTTTCTTATATGGTCGTACGAATACCTTGGTGATGACTAATGTACATCTTTATACAGCTGTAGTAAGAATTACTACGGTTATCCTCAAGGATTTGGGAGGAATAATAGAGGGACTGGCAAGGTACTGGCGCTGGCATCGTATAGCACACTGGAGAAATAACTATTCCACACATTATCTCGGCATACATTCAACGCAATGGGATGCGACCTCTGTTTATATCTTATCTCTGGTGAAGCACGTGTAGGACTACATGCCCCAATATGGGAGACAACGAGTAGATCAAACTGGACATTATAATATTTTTAACGTATAAATATCGATTTTTATACTATAATATATTTTAAGCGTCAATTAACCAAGGATATTTTATTCTAAAAATGGCAAGTAATATTTTAATACTGAGTATGATAACTATGAACTGTCACAAAATATTACTCAGAACTTAAATATGCGTATATGATAGGTCTTTTCTTGAAAAATTACAATCTTTATTCTGTTCAAACAATAAAGAAGTTTTAATTAGGGGTCATATTTTTGATCCTAGAGAGCCGTTAACGGTGATACGGTTTTAACTAAGCGGGATTGTACCATTAATTTTTTTTCTTCTCTTAAACAGTTGTTTATAATCACAGCAAAAACGAATCAAAATAAAACCTTTTTAAGATCAAAATGATAAATTTAAGAAAGTAAAATTAGTAATTTTTCTAAAAATAGTCCTGGACTCAGTCTCATCACGTACGTTAGTATTTAAAATTTGGCAAAACAATATTTAAGCAATATCTTCATAACGATATCCACTTCGTCAAAGTTAACAAAAAAATACAGAAAAAAGTTTTTACTACGCTGTTTCTCTAACTAGCCATTCAGTTAAATAAATGAATGTTATTCAAAATCTTGCGCCATCTTAAATTGTTATAAATTGTGAAATACGATTAAATATTTTTCAGTGAAATATAAATCACACTTCAGAGACCCCTGTATTTATGGTGAGTAAAGACCATACCGGTATCGACCCCCGGTGGTACTCATGCGTCATGCCCCAATTATATTCTCAGCCATTCCTCCACACCACTATCATGTCCCCCTAATTATTTAATATATCTAATACATTATTAAAACATAAATGTAGTGCCTACCACCAATTATTCTGCATATCCAATTACTATCATCAATTATTGATATAATATTAAAATACGCACAACGTTGTGTCGGCGTCTCATATGTAAAAATTGATCGTCAGGTAGTAATATAGAGTATATAAAACCAATATCACGTCTATAAATATAGCTAGGATGTATCATATTTATAACACTATTTGTATACGTTGTGTCTATAGTTTGCCACTTTGTCATACTTATATAGCGTAGAAGCGCTTTTGTTCTACAAGCATTAAAGTCTAATTGCGCTCTACCTCAATACGCCAGATATTAGCGTTAAGAGTCTGCAGAGGATATCGGCCATGTTGGTTTTAATCCTATAGAAAGAATGTTGTTTACAAATCCATATTTCTTCGTTATTTATTGACCAAAAGTTGTGTATGAGGTGTCATTTTTAACGTTATCATATTGCGCGTTAGGTTTGCTTTTCATATTTTGAATACTTCCGCCTAAATATGAAAAATGGGTGAAAATAAAAGCTTAAAACTAAATATTTTTTATAGTTTTTTTTATATAAACCTGATTGGAAATTCGCAAAGCAATTCCAACGCGCAATTTCATTCTTGATCAAATGCAATTTGTTTGGAAAAAATCCGTTTAAAAATAACAGTTTAATTTGGATACGCGTGATCGTATGTCCGGCTCGAAAATAACATTGTTCTTATGGGATTAAAACCAACATGGCCGACAACTTCTAACAGCCTCTGCAGACTCTTAAGGGACTTTAATATTGAAATTCACACGGTTTTTTGTAAAAACACATTACGTCCAAGTAACTCTTTCAGAAGTTAAAGTCAAATTAGTTAGGACCCAGACTATAAAAGTTGTCCACAATTATTTACACGAATAAAATCAGTATTTTTATCTTCATATAATTACGTAACAAGACATACTTCGTTTAATAAAACCACTTGGTTATGAGAAGAACCAATTTTTTGTAGATAAGTCATAAGTGTAGGAACACTCTCATATGTTCTTAGTGTAATAGTGGAAACACAATTTCTGGTGAAATTTTAATAAGGTATTAAAATCTATTTTTAGTACATGAAACAATGTTACGATTAGATTCGAAATTAAAAATTCATACCCAGTAATGGTTAATAGAGAAAATAGCTCATTTATGAAGAAACTATTATAAAACTTTTACATTGAAAATAAAATATTAAATCTATAAAAGTCATTGGTATATATAGGTGCAACAGGCACGATATTAAATTTTTTTTAGTTTCCATAGAAGATTAAATTTAAGAAACCCTATTAATGCAGTGACCAATTAAACAATTAAATATTCTATTTCAATGTCAAGCACCATTTATTTGTAAAGGCGAAATCAAAATTTAACATTTTTTACATAGAAATTAGAACATTTGTTATTGTTTATTATGCTTTGTAATGTTGAAGCCTTAAATGTTAAGGAAGAAGATAACAAATTATCTTTGTATATATTTGTATTCATTTATACATATATATAGCAAAATAATTATTAACACTACTACAAGTTTGTTTTTTTATTGTTACTTTATTCTTCAGGTCCAATTTTAAACATTATATCATGGAATTATTGGACATTTACATTGCATTCATGTTCAAACGTGAAAAATTTCACGGCGAAAAATACATCTCTAAACTTAACATCAATTACATAACTGTGCAATGTTTTATTGAGTTCTACTGACAATCAGATAGGTTTATCGATACTCTAATGGCCGATGGAAAATCTTAGATTTATCATAGTATCAAAATTACTTTATTTATGTCTAACTGAATTCGCTTGTTGATAACCATTTATGGAAGTGTAGAAAGGGAAACGGAACAATTTATTTTTCTCATTTCGAACATCGTTGAAGGCGATAGTTTACTGTAAAAAATAGAAAAACAAATTAAAAACTAAATTAGTACATAAAAAATCACCCAAACACTTACGGTGACATTGACCCTCCCAACCAGCTGAATATGGTAAAACATAACTGGAGTAGTGTTGTAATCCATATACTTAGAGGTAAGGTATTTCGGATCGAGTGTTGGACCTCACAGTGCTAACTAATTACATGTTTTCAAGCCACTTCAAACACACAGTCAAGCAGTAAATTTTTTTTCATATCCCTGAAAAAATATGATCCATTCTCATTTAGAATTGGAATGTAATACATTATCAATCTTGATCGTTTATGACAGGTGATTGCTTTATTTTACCACTTGTCTAATTGGCTTCGAAAATAGCAATTATTTACGATAGTTCCTTGAACTTCATTTGCACGTTTTCTTAAGATGCCATTGACTTGTAGGTTGAGATGACGGGGAGCAGTGTGTTCGACTACATTCACCACCAGGACCATTCGGAGCTGGCCGAGCAGCTGGGCCTGGGCCTGTCGCAAGGCCAGGGGTTGGCCTCCCCAAGCAGCGCGGCGTCCGAGGAGGGCACCAACACCAGCGTGGGCACCGCCAACCCTGACGGTCAGTATGCGTTAGTAGAAGGTGTAGGGAATTTCCAGTTTTTAAACTGTTTTGTTTTTATAGTGGATAAAATTAATGAACCTCTTTAAACAGTTAAGGCTTTTTTGGATGTTAAAACATCTCAAAACAGAAGAAAACTCTTTAGTTTAACAATATTTAAGATGATTAGTGTGTAGGGAATTTCCAGTTTTTAAACTGTTTTATTTTTATAGTGGATAAAATTAATGAACCTCTTTAAACGGTTAAGGCTTTTTTGGATGTTAAAACATCTCAAAACAGAAGAAAACTCTTTAGTTTAACAATATTTAAGATGTTAGTGTCTTATTACTGTACAAATACATAAGTTGGACATACAAAACATACACAATATATAATATTTAACTGGCTCTAATAGTAGCCGAAAGATTAAAAAAATAATGCTGATAAAAAAATACCTTCTATATAATACCAACAAAGTAAACATGGTACAGTGAAAGTGAGAAGTTTTGAATGTTGTAAGGTTTAACAATTGTTTTGGAATAGAAGTCACAAGTGTTATAGGTCTGTAGTTCGAACGGTCACTTCTTAAGCCTTTTTATGGAAGACATGGTAGAGCGATGTTCCTAGGTGTTAATTGAAGTGACTCTCTCTAACTAAATCATCACATTATTGATTCTATACCTTGATTACTTGAATAAAAAAAAAAAACATTAGAAAATGCTCTAAGCAATTATCTTTCTTGGAATCATGTTAATTTCAGCCAGTTGCAAGTTGTGCTTTTTTAGTAGAATTACGAAACGTTTTAACATTGTAACTAAGCAGATAAATTATTTTTAAATATATTTTCTATGGTGGGTGAAGATTTCCTCTCGTATTATGGACTAGCCCAATAATTATTATTGCAGTTGACAGTGAGTTGAACGAACTGCAAGACCTTAGCGAGGTGTACTTTGCACTACCAAGTAAAACTCACACTAAAGTCCTTAACAGGAGGACAAAACCTCCCTAAATCGAGGCCTATATCTCATCAGTATCCGATGTGGAGCAGTCTCGGACGTGTGTAACCACTGCTGCAGTCAGTCCTGAAGGACACGGCCAATCATCCGTGGTTCCTGACACCTGAGGCGGTGAGCATCGTTACGCCTCGGTCCAGGACCTCCTCAGCCTGATTATCCTTGCCTGGGATGGGTGTCAACGGGTCGTTACAGCGATATACAGACACGTTCCCGACCACAGCTCGTAATTGAACAACGAAATACTTTTATGTTCAATCACCACTGTACTTATATGAGTGGGTGGGTGGGTCAATAAGTGTATGGCGGGGGGGGGGGGGGTTAATACTGTAAGTACTAAGGTACTAAAAAGTTAACTATATTGGAAAAATAACGCTATTGGAAGGGCTGCACAATTTCTGCATATTTATCCTTTTTACTGGATTAGGGAAGTTTGGGGTGAAATCTTGTCGGCTGTGGTTTACGAACAGTAAACATATTATAAAAATGTGTTATAAATTAAAATTGACAAATTTTAAGGTGACAGTTAAAGTTAATGTGTATGCACGGTATGTGCTGTTTTTTTATTTTTATTTTTTCGCAGTGGAAAGATATGTACGTAGATTGTGTAATCCAAAAATAAGTAGTAAAAGTCCAAAAAATGTGAATTGCAGAGAAGTTAGGAGACGTGTAAAAATAAAGTGACTCCGGAATTTTAGTTATTTTTCCTTTTCGTACTTATACGGTAGGTGGGTGCCACAGAAAACATGTAAAAACACGCGAATGAAGTATTTAGGATTTTTAACAGTCAACAGTCAATGTCAAACAGTTTGCCCTAAAAGAGAAAGCGTGATATGTTTTTATACGATGAAGTGACTCTTAAAATTTAGTTACTTCTCCGTTCTGGACTTATCCACGAAAGAATCACATTAATTACAAGAGTAACCCATCTGGCATAAATTACAAGAGTGGTTATACAAACGAGTTTGCTCCCTGCATCAAGATAGGGCAACCCTTATGATTTAGGAAAGGGGGCATTAAGTACCACGCATCCAATGTGACTCAACCGTTTAACATTGTCACCAAAAAATGTGGCAACACTTCTCCAGTTGTATTTAACTCTTTGTCTCATATGGACGTTTTAAAACGCCTTATAGGGTTGTAAGTGTAGTCTATTTAAAATTTAGATAGCAGGATTGTTCCAATATCCAATATGGTGAAATTAGGTAACTAACACGGCATTCAGTTTATTTCAGCTATCCGTATTTTTCTAGAGAGTTTGTTTATAGAATAAAACTTTTGAGGTGCTATTTGTAGAATTTGATCTTCTTATCTCCTTTAAAAATTGTAAAACCGGCATATCTTGGAACGCTGACCTAATGGTTGTCATTGACGTAGACACTGCTTGAGAAGTCTGGGGTGTCCATGTTGGGTGGTAATCAGTTTCCGGATGTTGTACAGGGGAGAGAACTGAGAGTCAGGCTTGTCAATTAGCTGAAAATCAGACCAATATTTCGGATTCCATGTAAAGCTGTAGGTCCTTTAGTAGCCCTGGCTATTTGGCTATTAATAAATTACTCTTTCTGAGGAACAGTCGAACTCAGTTAGTAACCAAACTACACAGGTCATCCACTCATGTAATCGTTCATATTTGCCTTAAAATACGCACAAAGTTATGTCAGCGTTCCATATCTAAGAATCTAATTTTGGCACTAACAAGTAAACAATTACTTTCACGATATGTCATCATATCGTGAATCAATCATTTTGACCCCCTTTTTAACCCGAACACAAAATATTAAATTGAAAATCTTTTATCATACTGTTGACAATAAAACGCATTGAAAATACGATTATGACCTATATATTTGATTTTTTCATATAACCGGGTTTATATTTGAATGCTATCACATTAATCCTAAATCTGCACGATCAATCATGTGTCTGATGAGCGTGCTTGAACACGAGTGGTAACACTGTACATGCTGGCAATATTATAACGTTTCGAGTTACCTACGCATTATAAAAATAACTATGGTACAATTCTTAAACTTTTAGAGGTAAACATTTGCTGTAAACTTACTTTAATTTGCATTTGTAAATTACCAATAAATTGATGTTAAAAATGTTCTACTTGAACGTTTGGCTTAGGGTTAAATAAGGTGTATGGAAGATTAGGCCTACCCATCTTGTGAAAAACATGTTACAACAACATAATAGTGTATGAGCACTCGAAGAGGCAGTAATAGATAAATGTTCAACATCATAATCACTATTAAATGAGTGCCATTTTTCATTGCAGTATCGTCGCTGATGTCGCTGACCGGATCTAGCCCCTTCAAAGGTCTGGAGAGGGCGTTCTGTGTGCGCATGAAGTCCACTCTCACCAAGCGTGGCTGCCATTTCAAGTCTTCTGGTTACCGGGTAAGTAATCCTATCTAGTCATTGAAGTTGGTGTGTGTTTGGAACAACCATGGATAACTATACTCGATGTAATGAATCTGCCGACTTGACAGGAGCGCGCTTATATAGTGGCGCTTGAGTGAAGCTCTCCTACTCGGTGTTGCCAAGAGCACACTGCGTCTGGCAATCTTTAGTATAAGAATACATACACAATAAAAATGTTATAGGGCTGTATAAACAACATGAAAATCGGGTGTTTTCTATTATGCGACCGCAAAACTCGAACCATTTTCTGTAGAAGTTGTGCAACTAGGTATCTAACCTAACCCTTACCTAACCTCACATTTAACAAGTTTCTGTTAGTGTGATTTTTCTAGTGAAATGTATTTCTGTATTGTATAAAAAAAACTAAAACCTTTCATTTTATGGATAATTTCATCAATTCAGTTCAGAAAAACCACTTTAATATCAATCTGTTTCTTTAGAATATTGTTCAAGCTCTGCAGTCGTGTAACAGAGAAGACCATGAAAATACACGATAATAAATTATTTACTTGCATAAAAATTCACATATTAAACCAATTATGTTAATCAGAAAGGTGCACATAAAGAATTGAAATGTAACAGCCATGCAAAATGTTGCTATGTTACGGCTGGCTAATATCGTCACGTTATTGGTCAACACATTTTAATCTATTCGTAGTTCCAGAACTTGCTGTAGTAAGAGCGTTTGCTGTAAAGGACTCAGGAATTTATCATTTACCGAAAGTGTCAGTTGGTACTACTGAATCTGATTTGTTTTATTTGGCCCAATCTGTCATCAGAGCGCAGCACAAAATCAAACACTGCAAGTCATTTCAAACTAAATTTTCGTAATTGATTTGAACCACAGTATCAAAGCTTACTCTTGAGAAAAATGGCAACCGGCTCGTCGTAGTGGTCATGTCGCCGAGCTACGCTATCTCTCCGCTAGATAGCATGGCAGTTTACTTTGTTGCAATACATAACTGAGTGGAAATATTAAAAAATAAACGTTTATTTGCTTATCGCGCCAGTTGTTTGCTACCTTACCACTAGGTCGTTAGCATCGCTTGGTTGCAAATGAAACAGCTGACTTCGCTACTGTACGTGTAAGATTTAT
The DNA here is from genome assembly GCA_035578905.1 of Stictocephala bisonia. Lineage (NCBI taxonomy): Eukaryota > Metazoa > Arthropoda > Insecta > Hemiptera > Membracidae > Stictocephala > Stictocephala bisonia. The sequence continues at coordinate 3,216,157 of JAQJVL010000034.1, read as the reverse complement.
AATAATAAAGTGTTTAAACTCAGTAGTAGGTTGTTTATGTACAAATTCAAACTGCGCAAATATTATGCTTATAGGTTATAAGCTGTCACAAAATTATTCAACTTGTCAAGTTTTCCATTTTAGTTCTATACGGTAGAAAAGGTAGAACACACCATTTATTTGTAACAAGCTAAGGTAGCAGTTTCGATATAATTTCACAGCTGGAATATCGAATTTATGGTGCTTTATTGGTGTGGCCATCTTGTAATAACCTCAATAATGGAAGAGATAATGAACAACACTAGCTCATTGTTGGAGATAAGTGGAAAGAATGAACCCTGGGGCCAGCCAGGGAGGGTGAAAGTTTGTGGCGGGCTGTAATAAAAGCGGAAACTGCGTCCTTAAGACGTGTTGACGAGTTGAAATAACCCCGTGGAGGGAAGAAAATAGGGTTAAGAAGTAATCTGGGGAAAGGGTTGGGCCAACAATATCGGCACAGTGTAGTTATACCGTCGGCTTAATTGGCTTTGAGATACCAACATGACGTTCGGGTCACTCATTTCGCCAACTTGACAAACACATTAGAGTGAACCAGCTATTGATTTATAGTAGGTACGCCACAGATGGTACATCTTTGCATTACTAAAATATACATTACCTAATTGTTCATTACATTACAATCAGAATAAAAGGCCGCAATTCCTTTAGGTGGATCCCAAACTCAAACTATTTTCTACTGAAATATAATTAATGGAAATAATCAAATATGTTGTAGGGAATATTAAACGCTCATTTTAGCTCAATGAAAATTTATATATATGTTTTACAATCAAAAATACTTTTTGATATTTACAAATAAAAAAAAAAATAGGTTTAAAATATTTATATATTTTTTTACAATCAAATCTGTATGGATGTATTATTATTCAAATAGAGATTAGGTTAGACACTGCTGATACTGATAGAAGCCTTTATTTCCTTCAAAATAGTTGAATACTTAAGTTATTTTGACAATTATTGGAGGTAGGCTATAGTTTTGAGTTTGAAAGGGGAAAACAACTAAAGGAAATTGACCAACCAATAAAATGCCCTAATTTAAAATAATTTGACTTACTAGTTCCGCAAGGTGTAAGAAGTAAGAATTTACTCAACAAAAATTTATTCAACATAGTCACATAAATAATGTTGATATTGATAAACAAATATACTAAAATATTGAGGATAAATTTATAAATCACCATAACGTTTCTGATATAACTAAATATGTGAAGGTAAAACTAATTTGTTCTATGAATCTACTGTCAGCGCAGAAATTATGTGCACCAGAGTTTGTAGGTTGTTTACTAAGAAATTAAGAGGTCTATGAAAACTCTATTCACACCATTGTCTTCCTTGTTTAATTGTACGTTATGACATACAAATATTTAAATTTTACTATAAGTTTTAGTAATTTTTATCCTAGTTGGATAAAAAAAGTACCGGGAGTTTAACTAGTTTTCACTGTACATCAAGTTTACAACGTTATTACTAAAAACACGTTAATTTACCACACTTATATTTTAATATGAGGTTGATAGGAATGTTTCCTATAAGTTTTATCAATTTTAGGATTTCATCTTTTTAAGAACAAAACTTCTTATCAATTCTCCGAAACATTGTTTTCTTGGCTTATAGAGGTTGTAAAATTAATTACTTGGTCTTTTTGTAATCCTTATAACAAGTATAGTTATGACATACTATTTTCATATATTTAACTATATGCAGTGGTTTTGTATTGATTTAAATCAGAAAACAATGTTTCAGGGAATTGATAAGAATTTTTGTTCTTAAAAAGATGAAATTCTAAAATTTACAAAAATTATAGGAAACATTTCTATTAACCACGTATTAAAATATAAATGTGATACATTAACAGGGTTTTGATTAATAATGAATTTTGACAATGCCGTTTGAACCAGGTGTAGCAAAACTCACTAAGTGATCAAATTACTGGCACAAATATTCCTATTAGGTGAGGTATAAATTGAATATTTTACTAAATCGCAGCTCACGAAAACATGGAATTTGTGGAAAATTGCAATGGTTATTGGAATACATACTTCAGTGAGCATATGCAATAGAACTAAGTTAAAAAAATCTGCTAATTTCAAATTAAACTATTCATACAGGTTAGTTTCTATTAATTTCCTAATACTGTTAAATTTACAGTATTGTGTAATTTTACTTATTAACATCACTTTGTTTCTGAAATAAACTTTTCTCTGAAAGAGAGAAAATTCTTTAAAGATCATTGGGTATTTTTTCCAAAGATCCTGAACATGTTGGTAGACCTTAATAGATAGATTGGCACAAAATAATACATATGTGGAAGTACAGACCTACCACCGACCTATAATAACGATTAAAAAAATGCAGGTCAAATTTTGATAAATGGCATATTAAAATGACTTAGTAAAATGAGAAAGAAGAAAAACAAACAATAATGAAATAATGGTTGTGTGGATTATTATAATAAAGTGATTGTATTTTATTTGTACCATGAAATAATTATTGCATAAGTTATTGTTATTAAATTATTCACTAAACTATTTTGTTGTTTTTAAATCAAAATTATTGTGGCCAACATTCCATCTAGTCAGTCTAGAGATGATACCAGCAGTTGACTGTATGATACCAGCGGTTGACTGTATGATACCAGCGGTTGACTGTATGATACCAGCAGTTGACTGTATGATACCAGCAGTAGGAAGGTAGCAATGAATGTGTCCCCGACTTATACTTAAACATTTTAAAGAAAGCATATTAAAATTTACTAAAAGGTTTTACAGAACTATAACAGGGCTTTCATCCACCCAATAATACAGAGACTGAATAATCGTTTTTTGTTTGTATTTACAGGTAGTGTTGTTGCTCTGTCGACTGAGGCCCCAGTACACGTTTTCCCACAGTCGTAAGACTTCCCCTCCCCTCATGGGCATGGTGTCTCTGGCCATCGCTCTACCACCACCCAGTGTCCACGAGATCAGGCTAGAGTCAGACATGTTCGTCACCAGAATCAACTTCGACTTCCGGATAGCTCACTGTGAACCAAGGTAATGAAGTTGTCCAGGTATAGAGGAATAGTGGTTCAGATTTGGAGTTTTTACCATTATTGAAAAGTTATTAATTGTTACCATCTTAAAATAGTGTCTTAGAATTGTGAAGGACAAAATAAATAATAAAATATAATGAAAACATAGTTTCATTTTAAGTAACTTGATTAATTCTTGTATATGATCAAGGTAACATTCTTGATGTTTGATGTCTTGATAAAACTGTACGTATTATATTACAGTTAATCTCTTTAGGAAACTAATGAAATTCAAAATAATAAATTTGCTTCATAAATAGAACTGTTATAATTGTTTTAGTGAAGTACAACAAAATCGACTAAAAAAGCCTGGGTGTTTCGGGTATGTCAAATATGAAAATACCTAGATTTTGTTGGAATAGCTTAAAAATACACTGACCTACCCACACACGTACAATGGAATTGACCCACCCACCCACCACAACACGTACAGTGATATTGACCCATTCATACACATAGGCTACAGTGTTATTGATTATTAGATTACAGTGGATGAAATAGGCTGGAGGAACAAATAAAGAAGACCTGTGGACTATTTTACGTACAAAATACTCAATAAAGAAATTTTATTCGTAACACTGAAAGTATTATTTGTTGTTAAATTAAATAACTCATAAGCTTTGGGTCACATAAAAATTCAATAAACAATTAAATTGGTCGAGACAAGAAAAGTTATGGTGGATGAAACATAAATACTTACCCAGGGTTTGAAAACAGGGTTTGAAAAGCGGTATTGACCCACCCACCCACCCATACATGTACAATCATATTGACCCACCCGCCCACCCATACATGTACAGCGGTATTGACCCACCCACCCACCCATACACGTACAATCATATTGACTGTATAGATACTTTCAATCTAATACAATTCAATACCACAGTATGTGTATGGGAGGACGGGTGGGTCAATACCACAGAACGTGTATGGGAGGACGGGTAAGTCAATACCACAGTACGTATATGGGAGGGCGAGTGGGTCAATACCACAGTACGTGTATGGGAGGACGGGTGGGTCAATACCACAGTACGTATATGGGAGGGCGGGTGGGTTACTGTACAATCTAATACAATGGTATAATCATTGTATTAGATTGAATAGGCACATTTCTCTATTTAGGACAATGCCCCAAACATGGTTGTTACATGTGAATAAAACTGCCAAGCGTCAGAAGGAGACCACTTTCCATTTGGAGACATTTAGTCCGTGGTATTGTAAGGCACCATTCGCTGATATTGAAGATTGACTGATGGAGATTGTCCTAATCAGATGATCATAAGAAACTTGCCAAAGGGAGGATAAGATGTTAAACCCTTGCCTCCCTTACAGTGATATTGACCCTTCCGCCCACCCATACACGTATTGACCCACCCGCCTGCTATACACGTACAGTGGTATTGACCCACCCGCTCGCCCATAAACGTACAGTGGTATTGAACCACCCATCCACCCATACACGTACAGTGGTATTGTACTATTTTTTACTTACATAATTACATAGTACAACATATCAATGCAATTTGCTATCCTGAATCCTACTTTCTAAAAAAAACAAAAAAAAAAAAAACAAAAACAAAACAAAAAAACAAACACAAATACAAACAAGTTGCTACTGTGCTCCCTGCTCCTGCAAAGTATAGTAGCAACGTGGTCATATTACTTAATAAATTTACGACTGTACAGTGTAAAGGTGCCTTACATTTTTGTGTTGAGTGAATACCCGCCCACCCCTACTTACCGACCCACCCACCCATACACTTACAGCGGTAGTGACCCACCCGCCCACCCCTACACGTACAGTGGTACTGACCCACCCACCCACCCTGACAAGTACAGTGGGTCAAATACAATTCAAAGTATTGAAATAAACGGGTGAGTCTGACTAAAAACCAGATCTCCAACCTGGAGAGGGTTAAGAGTACGACCTTAATCATACATCCTCCTTACTGATAGTCCCCAGACTTACTCATAACCCACCTACCTACCCCTACACGTACAGTGATATTGACCCACCTACCCACCCCTAAACGTACAGTGAAATTGACCCACCCGCCCACCCATACACGTACAGTGGTATTAATCCACCCGCCCACCCATACACGTACAGTGGTATTAACCTACCCGCCCACCCATACACGTACAATGGCATTATCCTACCCGCTCACCCATACACGTACAGTGGTATTCAATACCACAGTACGTGTAAAGTACAATGTTATATAATTTTGAGTATTCTACAATTTTGGCATCTAGATTACAATTGAAACCTTTAAGTCCACTAAATAGCGGAGTCTTAAAATCGAATTTTAATAAAACCATGCTTAACAATGTACGTGTATGGGTGGGCGGGTGGGTCACTACCATTGTACGTGTATGGGTGGGTGGGTGGGTCAATACCACTGTACGTGTATTCGGGTGGGTCAATACCACGTCTGCGCCAGTGGCATTTATAATAGTCTGGTTACTAACTGAGGTCAACTGTTCCTCACATTTTTTTTTCACTGCCAATGTATGTATAGGGGTGGGCGGGTGGGTCACTGTCAATGTACGTGTATGGGTGGGCTGGTGGGTCACTGTCAATGTACGTGTATGAGTGGGTGGGTGGGTCACTGCCAATGTATATGTAGGGGATGGGCGGGCGGGTCACTGCCAATATATTTGTTTGGGTGGGCGGGTGATTCACTGACAATGTATGTGATTGGGTGGGCGGGTGGATCACTGCCAATGTATGTTTATGGGTGGGTCACTGCCAATGTATGTGAATGGGTGGGTGGGTGGGTCACTGTCAATTTACGTGTATGAGTGGGCGGGTGGGTCACTGTCAATGTACGAGTATGGGTGGGTCACTGCCAATGTACGTGTATGGTTGTAATATCCACTACTAGTAGTATATTTACTTTCTTATTTTATGTAACAAATTGTTTTAGTTAAATATTTTACTTTTTTTCTAAACAAGAACAATACAGTGATGAAAACGGAAATTTGTGGCCGTAAAGAGCTATCTGCTTTCCGAATAGATTTATCTTTTTACAAGAGGACTTTTGCCATTAAGTATTATACTATGTAATCTACAAATTATTATTAAGATATTAAACTACAAATAGAAGTTAAGTTGTAGTCTAAGGGTGGGTGGGTTTGTACAATGTGACTCAAAGAACATTACTGGTGTTTTCAGGGTGCATTAGACTCATTCAGTTCGGGGCTACATTATCTATGAATGGTCAACAATATCCGTGCATAATCTGTTTACTATAATACAGTGAGTGTATGGGTGGGCGAGTAGGTCAATACTACAGTGTGTGTATGGGTGGGTCATACATTTGTGACTTGATAGGAGGGTACGGGTAAAAGAACCTTCAATGTCATACATGGGTGAGTCGTACATTTGAAGCTTGTTAGGAAGGTAGGGGTAAGAGAGCCTGCAATGTATGGTTCGAGTTTAGGTATTATCTGGCTAAAAGCTTACATTTCTTTTTTTGTATCAAACAAAATCAAATAAAAATATCATCAATACCACTGTGCGTGTATGGGTGGGTGGGTGGGTCAATACCACTGTACGTATGTATATGGGTCAATACCACTGTATGTATATGGGTGGGTGGGTGGGTCAATACCACCCTTCGTATAATGTACGTAATGCTGAGTTGTTGTGTACGTTGTTCAAAATATAACAGGAGATTCAGATTTGTGTATTACGGCTTCTTAGGATAAATAAATAGATTGGGATGGAATAAACCAGTAACTTAAAGGAGATTGAATAATTTGTTAAAACAAATTATTATACAAATGTATAATATGTATATTTATTTTATTGTAACATAAATTATTAAATAATAAATGGAAAATTTATTATATGATAATATTTATTATTATCATATAATAAAAAATATGATAATAATATTTAGATTAAGTCAGTTGCGAAATACATTTAATTGAATAACATTATAACATATTTTTTTTGAAACCAGACTTGGTGGCACTCGAGGTGCGACATGGACTACCTGTGTTAATCCCAGCGACCCAAAGGGCCATAAAACTGGCACTCGAGGTGCGACATGCCACCTCGCGAAGCCTCAGGTAGCCCGGCGAAGGGTTGCGGGGTTGTAGACGCGCTCTCTCTCTGTGTCCATAAATATAAATATATATATATACAAAATAGGACCTACGTTACTAGGATAATCACACCATTTCAATATTTTGACCTGACCTAACCTAACTTAACATAACCTAACCAACACGGCCACACTGCTAGCCGAAGCGCCATGTCGCACCTCGAGTGTTAGTTTTGGGTTCTCTTTCGCTGCATGTCGCACCTCGAGTGTCCAATTATGACCCTCAGGTAGTCCATGTCGCACCTCGGGTGCCCCCCCAGACTTAGGGCTGTTTTATAATTTTTTTTAATGTTACCTTGGATAAAAATTGTAAAATATTTTTTTGCTTGATCTTGAATCTTTGCCTAAAAAATAAAAACAAGAGCACACAGAGATACGCAAGTTTAGTGAATAATATCTTGGAATCGCATTTAGATCTGATTAGTTTCAGTTAAGTAAAATTAAAAAAAACTTAGTGGTCAGGCTAATTTGGGCCTAGCAAGTCCCTTCAACCACTTAATTTGATAATAGACAAGAAAAAGAACATTGAAGAAATAATAAATAGATACATATAACAATTGTCATTTAATTAATCATTAGAGCTAGAGAAAACATGTAAAGTTCAAAAGAAAGAAAAAATAACTGTACATTTGTACTCACTTACTCTGATTTACTCTTAAATTAATAAAACTCAATAAACAAAACGCTGAATGATTCCCTACACTCCACGAAGCAGTAGAACTCCAACTATCAGAATGAATTGGGACCAGACTCTATTCGGATAATCAGATTTTTGTTTAGAAGCAGTCTATTTTATTTAATTACTGCATGTATAAAAATTAAATGTTTGTTTGTTGAAATGGGATATAAAACAATATTTTAAATGAGAAAGGCAGTTTATTACATAATTAATTACAGTTTAATTAGATACAGTGTACTATTATGTGTATTTACATACCATCATGTAAAAGAATGTTATTGCTTGCCAAACATCTTAGTTAAATATGCTCTATATTTAACGAAGACGTGTGTTCTTCGTTTTTGGGCAGACAGGTCACACACCCGCTTGACAGAGGGAAGGACAATAGCATGAGTAGACAATACATTATCCCTATCGCATTATGTTTCCTGGCAGAATTTGGATTTGTTCTTTTAAGAGGGTGTTACAATGTACAGTACTTCTATAAATACTAAACATTATTTGTAGTATGAATAGAGGCCTCTATAGGTATATTATGTGTTATTTGTTGTGATACTTACATATGATTTATCTTTCTAAGGATTAAAAATACTACTCTTTGTTGTTGTATGCTTTTACTTTTTTTATTTCGAACAAAATTAAAAAACTGAAGATTGTAAGATTTATTTTATGACATTCTGAAAGCAATTTGGATAGTTGGAGTTCCACTGTATTGTGATCAATAGGCTATAGAAGTTATCTTCAAAGGTAGATAATTCTGTATTTTTTTCATGTGTTGGAAGCAAGCCCAAGCCTAAATCTTATAGACATTAGAATATAAAAGAAATAAAACATACAACTCAAATTTAAAAAATACAAATTTAGAATACTGTACTCAGTTTCTCTTGTATTGTCTTATATAAGGTAAAATTGATTGTGTGTGTTATGGCAGGGTGGCTGATCTATTAGACTACACGGCGGAAGAGATAACAGGGATGAATCTGTACACACTGTGCCATGGAGAGGACGCTAACAAACTGCGGAAAAGTCATGTGGACTGTAAGTACGAGTAGCTTAACAGTGTTTTTACTATAATAAGTTTAACTCCACGATTTAAACAAGGGAATTAGGATTCCTGTTTAGATTAGTCATATAGATTGATACCTATAAAGATGCAAACTCTTACTGGATGCAGACAGAAAACCCTGGAGCCATTAGTTGGAAACATACTCAGCTTAAGGTGGGATTTCACAAACTGCCAAGCTATATAGTCTCACTGTCTACGAGTTAAAACACGCTGTTCTATATCAACTGAACCGTTTGTGTTTTTTATTAATATTATTATTACTACGAGTTAAAGTGAACAATATATGAAAAGTTGTACATCCTAGTGGACCATACGTTGATATTATGAGTTTTTTATTTAAAATCGTCAAGAATATTTATGAATATCAATGATATTTAAAGTTTCACATATTTAAATATAAAAAATTGTAAAAACACTCAATTCTTTACAAAAATCACTTAGTATGGCCCACTAGATTAGTTTTTTACCAATCATGTTTTGATTATTACTGACTGAATCCTAGAAATAGAAAGCCATATTTTTGGCGTTTTTGGTGAACCGAAACTGCCTTTAATCTTAAAACTGAGAGATTACAGCGCATATTTCGAAAACAAAAAATTGTAATACTTATGTTCAATCAACTTCCAGTTACTCAAATATGTTTTGGATTAAAGCCTTAAAACCATATTGATTTTAATTTTTTGTTTAGCACAAAGTATTTAACTCTGGATCTTAAGTTCAAACATAAGCAAATTTAGCGAATAAACTCTAGTGGTATAAAACCCCTTCCCCAAACTCCTTCAGAAATATCTATACTAACAAAATATTGGTTCTTGGTTGATTTTAGACTAACATTTAAGTTTTTATTAATTTTATAAAGACAAGACGTGTGCCTGCACTACTAAACAATTTTGTAATTTATGGTGGTCTCTACCCTCTGGTCTACGTAAATGTACTATTGACTGTGGACCACTTAAGCGAAGTATAAAACACATTATAAGCTTTTGTTTGAAATGTTAAGCTTGTAGTAGGTTACAGCAGTTTTTGGGTATCAAAGATTCTTTGTTATGTCTTGTGAACAGAATAATTGCTCTTTGTACGAGTAGCGAGTAGAAGATATACGCGAATATAAATATAAAACATTGTGCTTTAGATTTTATATCACATTTTTATCCATTTGGATTAATAAAATGTTCTGTGCCAATTTATCAAGTTGAACCTTATTATAGAACTTGAAATCTGCATTCATGAATAAAAGTCCATTTTTATTTGTAATACCATTTTCATATATTACTTATAAATTCTTTGACCGTGGTTGTACGTAAGAATTGCTCATATATCATGCTGAACTATAGTTCAGAGTAGAGTTTCCCAAACTGGAGAAACCAGTTAGAAATTAAATTAAGCTATGCAATCAATAATAAAATAAAATACACATCAAGCAATTTTTTAGTGGACCTCCTGGGATTATTTTAGTTAGGATTTTTTTTAAATTCTAATTTGGACCATCTTTTTCTCTTTCCAAAACTTCTTTACCTAGTAAATTAAAACTTAAATTGATATATCATGTTTTTTTGTGAAAGTAGAAATAAATATTTTTGTCAATGTAATACTTATTTTTTTCATATGCCCAAATATTCCTTACTATTTATTGTATAAGGGGTAGGAGGAGGGAGGCTTTCAGTTCAACAGGAGGAGGTAGTAGTCAAATTTGGAAACTCAACTTTAGAGGAAGGTTGCCATTTACTTTCAAATGTTTTCTAAACTCAGGCTGATACCTATTTAAAAAATGTAGTGGTTATATTTTTTAGAAGGGTATAGTGAAGTATGAAATAATAAACTTGATACACTTTGAGAGCCACTTCATAGCAGACATGCAGAATCCGGCAGAGATACCAACCTATAAAATCAATAATGTAACGTGTCTGTTTTCAGTAATCAACAAAGGCCAAGTACTGACAAACTACTACAGAATAATGAACAAAAATGGAGGCTACACGTGGATACAGACGTGTGCTACTGTGGTGTGCAATACCAAGAACGCAGAGGAACAGAACATCATCTGTATCAACTATGTAGTCAGGTAATTATTGTTAAACTATTTACTATACACAATAAACAAAATGTACCTATTCACTAATATCATCTTGCAAAATAAATAGCAAATATCATTTTTTATTTTTAGTAGTTTTCAAAATACATTAATGGAAATATCTGAAGAGATTTATTTAAACTTGTTGGGCTGTGAAATGAATCTATCATCTATCTATATACCTTTAATAGCGACAAAGACATTTACAGGCTAATGTTGATGCATACCAGAATAGTGTTATCAATTCCAATCAAGGTAAAAATATAATAATACTAAACATCGTAAACGTAGATTTGTTATTTTTAAGTTCATTTTATCGTAATTATTTTCTTTATTGTATTGTTTATAAAAGTAACTTTAATTTTGTGAAATGATTCTGTCATCGATACATTTCATTCACAAACATAGTAACGTGTTTTTACCGTACTGTAGATCTGACGTTCAAAGAACATTCCTGATTCGAAGATCTAAATATGAATTTAATATTCATTCATTATTCATCAGTAAGACTCCAATGTCAGAGATATGGGGGGGGGGGGGTGAATGAGTGGAGATGGACAAGTGTACTGGTAGTTGACTGTTCCTTAGAAAGAGTCATTTAGCTAATAGGGCTATTAATAAAGGGACCTACAGTTTTAGGTGGAATCCGATCACTTAGTATTGGGTTTGATTTTCAGCTAATTGACAAGCCTGACACTCTGTTTTCTTTTAAACTTCACTCGTCAGATCACATGGGCCTTAAGGCCTGTGTGTGAACTTTATTCAACGAGTGAAGTACCGATTGCTGGCTCAGTGGGGATTCAAACATTGGTTCTTGCCCTCCGCAGTCCAAAGCTTTAGTCACTGAGCCACCACACTAACATAGAACCTCAATTCTCTTCCCTACACAACATCCAGATACTAACTACCACCCAATACAAAATATTAAACAGGATACTGCCTTAATAGTCTGCTACACCTACTGCCATAATAGATTTGATTTGCCATAAGGTCAATGTTCATTTTTAAAAAATTACAGCTTTATTTGTGAACGTGCAATTTTCTGCTTGACATTCTTTGAAAGAAAACAAAATTGGGGCCCCCTGAGACAGGACTTTAATTTTGATCGCTTGATTTATCTACTATTCTAATTTAATATATGTTTAAACTAAGCAAAATCAATTTCAGGGTACACTAATTACACTTATCCTATAAAGCATGTTAACATTTGAAATACATGTTAACAAAAAAATAGAAGCGGGAGATGTGTGTAAGTGAAGTTATTTTTAACTGCAAAACTCAGGTGGCAACTACTGGTAGCCAAGCGCGGAAGATAGAGTTTACTGCCATGACTGTTCAACTCACACAGTATTCTAGTGACGGACGGACAGACGACAACCATTCTTGTGATAGTTGATGGAGTTGCAAGTAGTTTTAAAGTGAATTCCAGATCGAGTCAGAGGCTCGAGTGTTTCAAAATTATTCACAGGATAAGATTGTTAACTCTAGATCTATGATTTCATGGAACTGAGACCTGATTTGTACATTTTAACATGAAAATATTATGAATTTACATTAAATAAAATTTAACAATATGTATTTTGATCTTGTGACAGTGGGAAAGAGTATAAAAACATCATAATGGACTGCTGCCAGTTAGAAGAGAATCTTCCACAACGGGGAGTCAAGAGGGAAGACACAGGGGGAAATGATCCAGAGAATGGATCTCCAGATGCAGATAAAGGAGGTACAGAATCACTTTACTTGTTCAGTTGACATTAACCTCATATCATCATATGTTATTTTATGCATTGAGACAGATGTCAAAAATATGCAATAAAAAAACCACGAGGATGATATATTTGTTCTTAAAACACTCTCATATAACTTTTGGACTCATTGTCTGTGGTGCAACATCACCCAGTAATTTAATGAATTAGAATTATACTTCAATGACATTGGTTAGATTCTGTAAATGACAATTTTTGAATTGATGTAAATTTTTTTTGCCAGTATGTATATGAAAGGATGAATATATGTATATATATATATATATATATATAAAATTTCTTTAAGCCAAACCAATTTTAAATAAGATAAATATTGTGAAATTAGAACATAATGTCTTTCAAATAGTAGTGGTTTGGAAGTCACGCTTAAGACATTGATCCACAGGTTAAGTGAAAGAGCCCAAACGTCATGTAGTAATCTAAGAAATCCTTTAATTATTTGTTATTATTTACTAGTACACAGTTATTTTATCGTTTATTTTCAATTCAGTTAAATATAATCTTTATTTAAAAATTTGGGAGTAAGCATGTTAACCTAATTCAAATTATAACTAACTAGCCAATAAAATTTGAAAGCTTAGACAACAACTTACAAACTATGACAACCTCTAATTCCAGAGTTTAAAATAAGAAATTGAAATGCACAGGGATTAAAATACATACAAAAAAATCTATATGTTAAAAATAGATTTATGATAGCTAAATAATAATTGCTTTCACAATATACATTTATTTTTTAGATGGTAGGAACAGTGGAGCCCCAAGAAACCATGATCATCATTTGTCTCCACCAGACTTGGAGGATTCTTCAGAAGGATCAGGAGATCCTCAGAGAGGAAGGGGATCTCTGGAACACGCCTCACAATTACAAGCTCCAGACCATAGTCAGGTAGGCTCTAGTCCCTTGAGTGAGCTGAACAGTTGTGCCAAATGTTCATGATCTAGTGATGCAGCACTAGAGACAAGATAATCAATCAATCAAAATTAATTTTACTCATAAGGCAAACAATTTGCTCAGAATGGTGTCATTTACAATAGTAATGTTAATAGTACAAGGTACAAAAATAGTTATAACATTAAAACATAATTTGTTATCTCAACTTGTTGATTTAAAATTAAAGCTTAATAGTAATATTTAATGATTAGGGTACTTATTAGGGTACTTATTAGGGTACTTATTCTACAAAAACTCATCTGTATTATACAGTGGTTTAGTGATGAAACATAAGCACTAAAAACTAAAGCTTCCAGTAACTTGACCACATCACGGTGTTATATTAACATTTACATCACCAAATGTTTCGCACATGCTATGATGTGGCCTCATTGGTATGTGGGCAAACGTTTGGTGATATAAATGTTGTAAACAACAGCTTGATGTGGTCATTACCGAGAGCTTTAAAGACCACAGTAAAAATGTCTTTCCATACTAGACTTGAAAAATAACACATTAATCTCAAAGTACACCACTTTCACTTATTTATGTAATATTGTCCGATAAGTGCCCACCTGCAGCCAGGTGGCGAACACTAACTCTTTTGACAGTTTTCTATAACTTTTCCATACTGTTGCGACTGAATTTGATAAAAAGCACAGCCAGTGTCCTCTTTGAGATCTTGAATGGTGTGTGACATTTTTTTGGGGGATATCTGAAGTCGCTTGCTAATAGTCCAAAGACTATTCAAACCCTCAATGAGGAAATTTCAACAATGCTATTAGTAAAAAGAGTAAAAAATATTTTTATGTTTTACATAATTCTGAAACTAAAATTTATCCATAAATCATAATCTGCAAAATATGCACTAATTTTAGAACATTAAAAAAATACAAGTTTATAAACACTGACTCAAAAAAACATATACATAAATATGACTCTATTACCAATCTAATTAAGGGTTTAAAACATAATGAAATAAATTATCTTAAAACTTATTACTGTTATGTATACCACAGGCTGAATAGTATTAATATTCATCATTAAATACTTTCTTTCTATCACTATAATCAAGCTTACAATAAATAGTCAACGATTTCTTTCAAGAGAACATGCCTACTAACAACAATTACATTACAATTACATCAAGTGTATCTGTCACAAGGCTAGTTGATGTTCCTTCTTGGACACATGGTGTTGGGAAAACCTATTGGTATAAATTTTACTTTAATTGAAATGGCAACATTTATTAGTTTACCAGTAAAAAAGTACAAGAAGACTAAACACTTTTGATCATACAAATTAAAAAAATAACAACCTTAACTTTTGTTGTTTGCTTTCAGGTTCTAGGTGCAAGAACAGCGAAAAAATTAGATGAAGTAACTCAAAGACCTCAAAAGCGTAAATTATCTGGAACACAAAGAGAAGATGAAAGTAGCTGTTGCAGTTCTGAAGATGAAGAAAGGCTGAGAAAACGTTATCCAGTATTAAGTCCTGCTTCTTCTTCCTGCCATTCTGGACCAGTCGCAAGTCCAAAACACCCCATTGATGATAGTAATACAGGAGGGACTTCTGTTAAAGACTTAGAGCATGCTATGTCTAAGCATTTACCTGTAGCATTAGACAAAACCCCAACCGATTTCAGCACTGATACTCTACTCAAACAACAACAAAAGAGTACCATTCAATGGATCGGAGCTTTACCTCAGCACTCTCAAGCCCCGGGTACACCGTTGCCTGCATCAGCACTGCTGCGGCAACTGTACGCCAACAGGGAGAGTGTTATACGAGCAAACGTGCATGCTGGCAGGACAGGGACAGCGGCAGGCAGTTACTACGCTGGAGACATGAACCACGTTGGACCTCTACCCACCCCACCAGGAAGTGAGGGTTCCTACAGTGACCAGTTTGTTCTCACACATAACCAAAAAACTGGAGATGCGTTTAATAGTCTTGTGTCTTCATACTCAACGCCAGGAGGCTATACTGTAGACTACCACTCTGCCATGACACCTCCTTCCTCTGTATCACCGAGGGACAAACATCAACAGGTTCATAATGCATTTGACAACCCGTCATACACAGATGTGTTGAGGCACCAGTACAACTTGCCCCTCGGAACTGACAGTCCTGCTCAACCCCTACCCCTCAAACCTCAACCATACCCTGTACACCCGACTGCTATCGATTACGCATCATCTGGACTGGACCAGTCCCAATTTTACCACCACTCGGCAGGTTTCCACCTATACCACCCTGCAAATAAAACTGCCACCCCCTCACCAGCTGTGTACCCAGAAACATTGAAAAACAGTGCTAATTGGTACTCTACGCCTTCGTAGTACGACTTTATGTTATAATTGTTTTTGTTAAAAGTGTATACAAATGGTCAAGATTATGTAGAAAGTTCTGTAAATTATCAATTCGAATGTGTATATAGTGATAAAGTTATCGACGTAGTAAACAACATGACTAATCGTCATACTTGTGCAATTTTAAAGGATTTTGTAGGACAACTAATTTTCAGACTAAACAAGGCTTTAATTATTAAAAAACTCCATGATTTAAGTTTTTAAGAAGGAAACAATATTTAATGACGAAAGAAAAAATATAAATTAGGAGAAACCTAAATAATGTTATTGGTTAATTAATTTGACCGTTAATATAATATATTTTGTGTAATTTAATTAAAGCTTTTCATAAACATTTTTAATTTGTTTTAAAATTCAAGTAATTGAACACTAAAATATCAATCTGCAGTGAAAAATGTATGTATACCAATGTTTATATTGTAAATATTAGTAAACAATTTATTTAATGCTCAACTTGTACCGGTGAGCACTTGTTCTACAGCACTTCTTTTTTATGTTTGTTCATTGACATTTAAAAGACTACTAGAGGAAGGTTGCTTGCCCTCTCCATCTTGTTGTAATAAAATTTATCATTATTGTATGACAATTATAAATAAGTTTTCAAATATATTACGCTGATGAAATTTAGCTTTTTCTATTTGTTAATGGTGCTTATAAATGTGTTTCTTGCGGCAACTTTTTGTGTTTTTCTTTTTTATATGAGCAGTTTTATTGAATGTAGTGTTGTATTGAGGTATATGTGTAAACAAAATTATAAGTTTTTCTCAATTGTGTTGAATAATTTACAATGTTGGTCATGTTAATAGTTTCGTTTTTACTAAAAATCTTATATTCTGAAAGTTTAAGTAAACAAAATTGTGTCTATAATTTATAATGGTATTAAATTCAAATGATGTGAATAATTAATAATCATTTGAAACTATTAACTGAAGAGCTAACAATTTTTGTTCTTCAACAAATTTGAAAAACAAGTTGAAAGTACATTAAAGAAATTGATTAATCCATAATTGTTATTTTAGTCCAGAAAGTTGCTCACTTATCAAACCACATTTTAAAAATTATAGTAATATTCCTCTAATTAGAATCAATTCAGTCAGAAATCAGCATCATAGTAAATTTAATAAAATTTATTTCCAGAAAATAAACTAATTCAGTCTTGTATCATATTTACAGACTACTACAAAAGTATAGATTTTATTCTAAGTTATTTATATCATTTACAAGTCAACTAACTATGAAAATACATAACTGAGAAGTCTAATTCAGTTTGAGAATCTTTCCTGAAATTAAAATAAAATTGCAACTGACCAACTGCTGTTTTTTTGTAGTTTTTTTTGCTGCAACAATATTATATGAAATAACTACGAGCTACACAAACTAGTATTTAAACAGACTTTCTGAAAATATTACATGATTTCAGGAAAATACCAATTTTCCTAATGCTGATTAAGGTTCCTCCTATATAACAGGTTGTCTCATTTTCATATGGTCTATATATAAGCCGAGTTGTGACGTCAGAGGGAGACCTCCAACCACAAGTAAAAATGTATTACTTACTCTGTGCCTCCAACACAGCGAGCTGAACAATTAAAACTACACACAAAAACCATTACTGTATTGTTTTGAAGAGTATTTTAGAATTATTTAAATTTCTGGTAATTTAATATTAATTTGAAGCAGCAAATTATCTTGTTTCATGTGTTGCTGAGTTACACTTGATTAGTAACTACTAAATAATATCAATATTAAAATCATTCATAGAAGTATGAATTATTAATTCAAAACAAAACCATGATCGAAATAAAAAAAAAAAAAAAAAAAAAAAAACGCAAACTGAAGAGTACGAATATAAGATGTTTTACATTGTTGCCGTTGTTTTGTTTATAGCAGTGGTAGAAAAAATACAGCTGAGGCCTCCCTATGATGTAAATGCTACCTGCATGATATGTATGCATACTTGTATGAGGCAACCAGTTGTATATGAACCTTTTGGCTAGTCGTACTCTCATTTTATCCAACAAGACTTCTAAAAACACTATTAATTACATGTTTACTTCAACCTAACCATCTATATTGCTGTGTATTTCAAAAACAGAAACAACCAATCCTCTGTCCAGAATATAGAAAAAAATGCAAATTCAATAGTTTTTAACAACAGTTCAAAAACATCTATATTCAGTATTACTTGATCCCAAAACGAATGCCTTTAGTTTCCAAGGAAACATTTATAACATCATGTACATTCCGTATATTATGGATTGGTAGTTATCTAAAATGAACTTATTCAGTTTCGTTTTATTAAGACTTTTTATATATAATAAAACTTAGTCAATCGACAATGTCTGCTCAAAGCTGTCTTCAGGAATTTACGTTTTGAGACAGCTGTCCAAATACTGCCCAACTCAGGTACTGATGACGGCGTATTATGGAATAATATACCCTCACCTTTCCTACGGAGTAGTCTTAAGGGGAGGTTGTGCAAGCACTCACTTTTATAGAATGTTCACCTTGCAGAAAAAAGCGGTCCGAATAAATGCAAAACTGCAATGGAGAGAGTCGTGCAGGCCAGCATTCAAAAATCTCAAACTGTTGATGCTTCCCTGCCTCTACATTTTGGAAACATCAATGTTTTTCATGTCAAAATGCGAACCCGTAAGAGGTAGCGAAATACACTCGTACGACACTAGAGGTAGGGAAAACTACCGTACTGGCAGACACAGGACGGTAGCTTACGAACGATTGCCTTCACAGGCAGGAGTTCAGTTTGTGAACAAGTTACCAAATTCGATTAAAAGTGCCGCAATGCCCAAGGCATTTAAAGCTCGTCTGAAAACTGCATTGATTTCAAAAGCATTTTACAGTACAGACGAGTTCATGGCATATAGTTAGGAGACCTTATAATTGGCTGACTGACAGAGAGGCTAGAGTGGGAAAATTTAGAATAAATGAGAATTGGAGTGCATGTTACAATTGTATGTATGTCTGTTATTTCGATGTAGCATGAATGGACAAAACTTTAGATATTTAATCAAGCAGCTTAATTCCTATTGACGATTGCAATACAATGTATTTTGTAACTACGCAATAAAATATTTCTATCATTCGTGAAAGACAGATTTTTATCATATATTAAATATTGCAATATTTCTACACTTCTTCCAATTCAGGATAAACTTGATTCATATGGAATCAATGACTTTAAATCATTCAACTACTCGTAATACATTTCAAACAAATGAGGTTTGACATCAGTTAGTTTCAGATTTGCCATTAATATGATACAATCTTTATTTCATCCACTTAACGTTCCTCACTAAAGCACACAAATTAGCAAGTGATATTAAAATTAAAAACAAAACAAACACACGTTGCTCTCTACAAATGAGTAAAATGTGGTTTGACTTCCAAAAGTGAAGGTAATGTGTTCTGTACATAGCCCCTGATATGTGTATAATATTTGTTTTAAGTTATGTTGAATTTGTGATCTTCCTTACTGTGGAGCAGTTGTTCACAAGACTAAATGGCGAAGCCAAAGTTTTATTATTTTGTTAGGTTTATTTGTTGAATATAGATAGATATGTTAAAATTAATATTTAAAACTAAATTTTAAAGCCAATATTTATTATTTATGTGTATTTATAATTTTCATAAAATATACATAAGTAATGAACATTATTTTATACTGTTGCAGTTTTAGTTAGCGTCAATATTCAGTTCTGTTTAAAAATTGATGTTTTGTTATTAGTTCTTGATAAAGAACAGCTGGATTAAAAAATGTGCAATAGGTATTTTTCAAAACGTGTTTACAATGTGTTTGTAGGTTATTCGTTCATATCATTATAACTGTTATTCAATCTCAACTGTGTTTCATTCATTACCTAAAATATATTAAGATATCAATTTTTTAAAGATGTTATAACCTTGATTATATTAATACTTACAAATAGATATCTCATGCAATAGGAATGTTTGTGCCAGTTGCTGCACAATGAACCTTAAAATATCTGATAATTTGAGAAACAAACAAAATTTAGCATTGTATGGGGAAAGAATGTGTGTACTTGTAAAATTATGGTTATAACCGAATATGATTTTGGAAATTGTAAAATGAATAAAAATCATTTTTTAAATGAGGTCTTCCCAATTTAATTTTGACATGTTGATTATAAAATAGCACAACATATTTTACTGCATGCTTTATAGCTGGTGAAGCAAGAGACGTATCGTGCGTGAGAGTGGAAGTGTAGAATGGTATAGTGAGGACATAAAGGAGGTGAAAGTTATGTGACGAGCAACTTTGATTGGTGTAATTGGACACTAAATAATTGAAAACACAATATTTACTGAGCCCTGACAACTTATTCTGAAAGTCCCAGCTGTTAGTGAGTAGACAAATACAAAATACTTCTCTCTTACACCACTGTATATCAGTTGCCCAGTTGTTGTACATCATATGAATCTTGGTTTTAATATTTCTTAAAAATTTCATTTCCGTACACCAGTCCCTTTTAAAATGGCCGCTATTTAACATTTTTAAAGCTAAATATCTCAAAAACCTTAAATTGTAGTAAAAAAAACTGTAAGATAAACAAAAAATATAAATTAATTCAATCAAAGCATTATGATCAAACAACTATGAACTAAGAAATTAAAATTTTTATGAATTAAAGCAGATTGATCGATGAGATATGACAAAGTTGTATGTCGTAAGATCTTACTGTATAAAACAGATTTGCTGGCTGAAGAATTTTGTTATTATTACACAAAAATTTGAATTTCTCTGCTAATAGTTGTTCGATCTTAATAATATTTTACAATAATATGTGGGACTGAAATCTTTTTTGTATCTTACAGATTATTACTAAAATTTAAGGTTTTTTTAGCTTAAACATTTAAAATGGCCGTCATTTTTTAAAAGAAATGGTGAATGGAAATTACATGTTTTAAAGAAATATGCAAACTATTAAAACCAAGATTAATACTAAGTTTCATCATTTTATTTTTAATTTCTGAGGTATTAAGTTTTTTTGTAAAAATTACACAGAAAACGGAGTGATACAGACCATATGCTCACAACATTTTAAAATTGTTTTGACATTTGGAATAACTTCCTGAAGTTTGGATGCCTACTTATGGGAGACACCTTGTACATAACCCAAAAATGATGTTCACACTCATCACAAAATCTAAGGAAATACTGATCAGATATTGATGAAATTTGGAGGGAAGTTAGCTTTTGTATGATTGAAACTCACTAAGAAAGACTTTCTCTCAAAATTCTGTTACTTATTAAGTATCTGTATACTTGTGAGATATTAGGTATCAGCCTACTACCTTATCTGTATACTTGTGAGATATTAGGTATCAGCCTACTACCTTTATCTGTATACTTGTGAGATATTAGGTATCAGCCTACTACCTTTATCTGTATACTTGTGAGATATTAGGTATCAGCCTAATACCTTTATCTGTATACTTGTGAGATATTAGGTATCAGCCTAATACCTTTATCTGTATACTTGTGAGATATTAGGTATCAGCCTAATACCTTTATCTGTATACTTGTGAGATATTATGTATCAGCCTACTACCTTTATCTGTATACTTGTGAGATATTAGGTATCAGCCTACTACCTTTATCTGTATACTTGTGAGATATTAGGTATCAGCCTAATGCCTTTATCTGTATACTTGTGAGATATTAGGTATCAGCCTAATACCTTTATCCTGTAAACTGGTCCCATAACCTGATATCATTTTAGTTAAATTTTGGCTGTATCACACTTCTAAATAGAATATATAACTGATTCACATTTTAAACACAGACCTTTATTCCTTTTAAACTACAAGTAAAACAACTTCTTACGAATTCATTATTGCAATATAAAAGCATATGTTTTAACATAGTATTAAATTAAATAAAATTGAAGAATTTTAATGGCCATGTGCTGTTTATAGGGAAAGTATTTTGTTTTATGACACTAGACCAGACCATTCGCCCGCTATGCATACTGCACCGGTGGTCTGCCTCACCCTGCACATACTAAAATGAGCAGTAAAACTCATAAAATGTTTATTGTTGAAATGACAAATTTATTGGTGCTAATACTATTTCAAAGGGCTAGGCAAACACAATTCATCATCTACAAACTCATTTTCATTTAACGTAATGTTATAAAAAATTAATATTTTAAAATTTATATCAGCTGAAGATACTAAACAAAATTCATATCACTTTTGCTATTGAAGATTTTTCAAGAAGGAAAATCTTTTCTTTTTTTTCAGGAAAAGAAAAAAAGATTAATAGTGTCCAAATAAAACTGACTATAAAATACAGAGTTATTTATGTGATCATTGGAAGAATGAATCAAATAGACAATACTACGATTAAATTAATACTTTAATCACAGACAATTTCTTCAGAAGGCTGATAATTTGTTCAACTGGAAATGAATTTGGAATCTGAGTCCAATTTCCTTACAGCAGCCTCTAGAGAGAACAAGTGATGGTCTTCTTCACCAGGAGCTATTTTTCTCATAGCCGAAGCTAATTTGTAAAGATACTCCTTGTTCGTTCCACTGGGACCAGTTGCCTCCAAAATTTGCTGAGCGATTGTGTCCAGGTCTGCCTCTCCCGCATAGTGTTCATTACAAGTATCCCCGAGGTATATCACAAGATTGAATGGTGTTCCTTTTGTTTTGGCCACCAAGTTAACAGGATAAAATGTAATGTTCACTTTAGTATAGCCATTCTTTTCTCTAAAGTCAAGTTGTTGTAAGACTATGTTCTTATTATGATCCTCTATTCTGTATGCTACTCCCCATACTTTGTCCTGAAACATAAAAACAGCATGCTTACACTCATTTTACCTTTAAAATGTATATTTGGCTCACTATGGATCATGAGCAACCTTTTAGCCAGCATATTTCAGCTATAATAAAAGTTTAAATGTTTTGGTTTGGATATTTAACAAATTATCTATAGGAATACCTTTAGCTGTGTAGCAAAATATAAAAGATTCAGTTCAGTCTGCGTTATAAGAAACCTATTAGCATGCCACATCAATGCAAACTCGGAGCTCAAGCTAATGTTGTCAACGTGTGCTGCACGGGTTGGGATAATGTTCAGCTGGCACTTCTAAGGCTTGTTGCATATGTTTTCAAACTTTTTGTTTATTCCTAGCCCACCAACATACCCCTACACATCTTTCCCAACACGTACAGTGGTATTGTGTCACCCACCCATTCTTACAGATACAGTGATATTGACCCACCAACCCGCCCTTATATGTAAAGTAATAATTTTAGAATAACACTAAAACGAGGTTAGTGAATGATATGTGTGAGATGGAGTTGCTAAAGTAATCATCAGTTTACAGCCTTCATTAATCAAAAAGTCATTGTATGCCAGTCTCTTTCAATTTCCGGTATAAAACACACATGGTCTATACGTGACTTTTAACTTTATAATTTTACTAGCCCTTGGTAGGACTGATTGTTTGGTTGGCAGCTGGCATATCACAAAAGTGAAAATTAAGCTACCAAAATGGTCGATCGTTTAGCACTATCTAAGGGGCTGAGGACGAAAACAACATCATCCTTCCTGTGACGGGAGATCAATATTTAAAAACTAAGACACAAGTACTTTGTACTGTAGATTTTAGTTAAATTTGATTAATCTAGTATTACTTTTGTAGCTAGTTAATTAAAGCCGTACCGATATATACATATACAAATGAGGTATTCTAAGTTCTTGAATGTATAGTGGTAACATAATTTTTAAATAATTTCAGTCCTGCAGTTCACGTTGGCAGTGTTGGTTTGAGTTTCAGGCTTGCACTGATGTGCTGCACTACTTAATAAACATTAGGTAAAGCCAAAATACTAACGGTTCATTATCCGTTATACAAATGTATAAAACTAACATCATTTAAATGAGGTAAAACTGTTACTAGTTTATCTGTGGTTAAACTAATTTATGAGTTAATTACTCTCAACTGAAGCAAAACTATTTATAGTTTGATGTAGTTTATAATTTTATTATATATACATCGTATAGCATTCAATGCCAGCTACCAAACTAATACAAATTTTAAAACACACCAACAAACAATGTCTAAATAAAATAAAATCTAAAATATAAAGTACTTGAGTCTCAGATTTTAAATATTGATCTCCCGTCACAGAGCCAAATGCAGGTTTCATAACCATTCAACACCTACTTCACCGATTGAATGAAGACCAGCAAAACCCCCCTGAAAAGAACACAACGAGCGCTCACTAACAAAGTGATGCATAGTTTGAACTTCGGCTTCACAATCACGTGACTGATCATTTGCCATTCGCCACTTGTATTTCCAATAGTTGCATCTTCCCATACCGATGAAAAAAAGACTCATGTTACGACTTAGCTTATAAGTATCTTGTAAGCTACAATTCAATAGTTTTATGGTTCCCCACCCTGATGACATGATGACAAGTACATCAACAATGAGTGATACTAAGAAATAGTATCACAAATCATTGATTATATGAGGGAAATTGGGGATACTTGTGTACCGGGCTTTGGTTTGCCAGGTTGCCTGAGATCGCTCTAGCGCTGTTGAATTGTTACTTTCGTGGCCATTGGTTCAGGCCTTGGTCTGTTCCATAGTTCCAGCTTACGGTTCACCTCGGTTGTTTGGTTAGTTTCCGTCACTACCAGTGGATTTTATTTTGATAGGCTAGAGAGACAATTTACGTAAGTTGTTCATTTTGTTTAATTTCGATTACCTAATCACCCTTTTGGTGAAAAGTTTTGCACAATTAATTACTTTCTTGCCTCCTTTAGTTTCCTCTCTTGTATTATTTTATATGTTTGTATTTTATATTTTCTAGGTTGGTTCTAGGTTCGAGCCCATGTGCTCAATGTTATATTTTATCATTCATATCTTTATTATATTTATGTTCTATGTTAACTTTTATATGTTGTTCCAAAGTTTGTCTATATCACTTTTATTGAGCATTTTGCAATTTGATGTACAATTGTTACCATATTTTTGTTCTTTGATAATAACCAATTCTACCTATTTAATTATGCCATATCCTGTAATTCCGTAGTTTATTGTAAGTTTGTTCCTAAAATGTCCTAATTTGTTTAATGCTGATAATTTTGAGATGTTTAAAAATAAATTATAAAAAACTGCAACTTATAAAATCAACAAAGTTGGTTAACATTACTCTTTTATTATTTATTTTTATATTTTATATGGTAATTTTGTGTTCTTATTTTTGTTGTGGCTGTGCTTATTTCTTATGTGATGTGGTACTGTGTTCAGCCCAGGGTCCTTGAGTTGGACGTTTGACCCTCAGCCTGCGTCCGGGCCGATTTTCTGCCATTTCTCGACTGTGCTGGCCTGGCCTGGGAACCATGTTATAGAGCCAATTTGCGCCTCCGCTATCCTCCTTACAGCTTACAGGAGAGCCTTCTGTCCGCCAGTCAGTGCCTTTATTCACGGCGGCTGAGCTGGGGGCATGTGAGTGTCTTCAAAAACAAAAAAAAAAAAAAAAAACTTTGAACTCTGGAAAAAATTGTCCACAGCCAAATAATTTAATAGGGCCTATTTATTATTTAAAGATGTTATTTATTTTTTGTTTAAAGACATTTCTTATGACTGTTAAATATTATTTAATTTGTTATTTTGTCATTTCTAAATATTTATCTACTGTTTTTAAATGTTATATATTTTTGTTACTGTTCAATTTTTAAAAATAATTTATCTCTGTTATTTTAGGCCTAGTTATTTAGTTTGTTTGTGTGTCTATTTATTCTGTGTAGAGTTTCTTGTTTAATATTTCTATGATAAACCGGTAGCATGCTATATTTCATTTTTATTTTCTTAATTTTTAAAATTTCACTAAAAGGGGATTATTTAATAACGTTTTTACTTTTCTTTCAATTCGGAGCTGCCCAGGGATTCCGGCTGACTTTTTTATTTTTAAATTTACTAACTAGGTCATCAACCATTTTTATGTTATAACCATTATACAGTACAAGTACAACACGTCATATACAGTACAAGTAAACGTCACACAACACAAATTTATTACAATATAAGCACAAAATGCACAAATATACTACAATACAAGCACAAAATGCACAAATATTATGGTGATCGATTTCGGTGAACCACGCTCACCTTTCTCAGACCAGAGGGATTCACAAAAGAATGATATACATACTTTATATATAAGATATATATACATACTTTTTGAACGTATATATATTATACTATGTATACTAGTAGATAACACGATATCACACTATACACGTACGGTGGTATTGACCCACCCACCCACCCACCCATTCACATACAGTGGTATTGACCCACCCACCCACCCATTCACATACAGTGGTATGGCCTTGGTGGTATCATGGGATGTGAGCTAAATTGCGGGTGATTGGTTTTGTTAAAATTTCTAAATTTTCAATGTAAATTCCTTTATTTTTGTAGTAATTTTGTCTTTCTAGTAAATCTGCAGATAGACACATCTGCTATTGCCTAATTTGGCAAAATTGTCTTTTGCCAAATGTTATGTTAAAAATGTTATTTATGTATATTATTGTTTTTTATGTGTTTCATATTGTATTTCTTGTTCTTTAGTATTATTTTTATATTGTGGCCTTCTGCCGGATTTTTAATTTTTTTTTTTCCAATTCTTGTTGCAATAAATAACTTTTCCGCTCAGCTGCCGAGTTGTGATTTAACCCTCTGACTGCCGCCCGTGATACTATCGCTTGTTTGGCTTTGAGCCATCCCCCGGTACGGCACAACTTCCAGTTTGGTGGGGGTGGGTCTCACTTGATTTTGAACAAAATGAACTACGTAATATTGACGTCAGTCACTCAACCTTGCTTGGGTAAGTAAAATTAAAAAAACAAGATTGCTTGTGTTCCCCCTTAAGTCATATTCTGAATGATATGTCGTTGCAAAACTTTTTATTAAACAGCTTTTAGCTTGGATGAAATATATTTTTTCAAGGAATCTAGTAAATTATCAACACCATGAAGTAAGGGTGATTAATTAAGAAATAAAATTCGGCAAGTAATTGTAATAAAACAAATTTCATTAATACAGTGAACTAAAAGAAAACCCTTTTCAAGGAAAAGCACCAGTTTATCAATTGTTGTAGAGCTATTTTTTTGTAATTTTATTGCTCTCAAGCACAAGTGTACGAAACTATATTCAAAACAAGCTACAACTCAATAATGCCATAACCAATTATAAAGAGCACATCTAAACTAAGAAGACTATAATATTTGGACATCAAGTGAGAAACCCCCTTACCATACTTGTGTGACCTATAAAATAAAATTATTTAGTTTTGTCAAATTCAGAAACAGTTTCTTTTCATGCCATCATGTAATAAGCTTTTTTTTTTGGAATTGAGTGGAATTAAATAGAGTATAGTTAGAGAAGTTCAACTTTTTTTTCTTTTTTTTTTTATATATGAGACGCCGACACAACATTGTTGGTATTTTAAGGCGAATATGAATGGTTAGATGAGTGTAGGATGAGTATGGATGAGTGTAGTATTCAGCATCAACTAACAGCGGCTGGTATTCAGCATCATATAATAGTTAAACCAAGATATATAGTTTCAAGGCATGTACCTAACTTGTACATTTGAACATAATATTACATACATTTATATTACAATGATGTTCAAATTGGAAAATCAGGTATACCTTGGACCAAACATCCTATCAGGGGCTAGTACATTTCTAAGGCAATAAAATACCTGAGAAATTATTTAAATTAGATAAATTGCTTCAGAAAACTAAATCCTATGCCTCAAAACGACAGATTGAATATAAAGAAAACTCATACATTGTTGTCATATGGAGTTACCAAGTAATGAGACATCTTGCTAAAAATATGTCCGAGCTTGAAATGATTGCACTATTGGCCAGACGAGCTTAGAGGTTAGTAATTAATTGGTGAAATGGACATAAAGAGATAATATAGAGTGAAGATCGTGATATGAAGAAACCAGCATGTCTGGTACATGATATTATTATCATATAGGTTTTTTTAATTAAAAGGAGTTGTTGAAAGTAAGGAGATGGATTAGCAGTACAAGGTGAACATTAATGATAAATACTTTTTGTCCAGAATGAATTCGAACTGCACTATCTCTAACTCAGGCTCATAGTTCTGATGCCCTAGAGCACTTAACCACCGACCACTCGCCCACTATATATAAAGTTGTCTTCTAAGGTACCTGAATTCAACACTTAATTTAAGGTTATTTTATAGAAAGTCATTCTCATATTCTTAAAAGAAGCCTTACACAATAACTATCAATCTGTGGATAAAGACGGTTTATAAGAAAACTTGTCTTGTTAAAATCACTAACATCAACTGATCTTAACAGACGTGAACAGTTGCTTTGCATTTTCTGCACTATTTTTAAGCTACCTTAAAGAAAGCTACCACACGACCAGGCTGAAACAAAAACATTTTTAAATGGCTTCAATTTGATACATATATGTATATACTAGCTGTGCTCGCCGCTTTGCTGGTCATAATATTGAGTTTATTAATCTAATATCCAATTTAAAACAGCTGATGTTATGTATAATTATTATAGTAATATTGGATAGTTATTACTAACTGTGCACTTATTGCTTTTCATTGACTTAGATTTAAAATAACGTAAGAACTGCATATGCTATCTAAACAGAGATACATTGAATTAAAATATTTATTTCTATAAAAAATGTACATTTTACAAAACAAAAATATGGTTTTATATATACGATAGTATGCCACAATGTAACTTATTGTATTTTTCAGTTTTCTCTGATATCTCTCCAAGAGCAGAGTGTGAAGTGGACGTACGCAGTTGACACTCATTCATGGATTTATATAATATTTATTTGGTTCATAAAGAACCCACATTTTAAAGGGGTGTGGGAGGGGTTACTATTCAGAAAAAGAAGAGATTCACAGTAAAAAAAAAAAAAACAAATTCAGATTTAAGAATTTCTGTATATATATACCATGCGATTCAAAGATAAAAATATAAATTTTAAGTCAAATGTCTTTAAAATACTTGGCACACTTATCAAAATATCATTTTTTAGAAAATCATCAAATGCTGCAAATAAATTGATACTCAATATAAAGAAATAAAGATTGTTCTTACATCAGGATTTTTTGAAGGCAGAAGAGTCACCACACGACCAGGCTGAAACAAAAACATTTTTAAATGGCTTCAATTTGATACATATATGTATATACTAGCTGTGCTCGCCGCTTTGCTGGTCATAATATTGAGTTTATTAATGTAATATCCAATTTAAAACAGTTGATGTTATGTATAATTAACTATTATTTTTAATTTTAAAAGTTAAGGCTCCTACATTTTATTCAATTTGGTTTTATTTAACAGCTATTAATCAAATAAATCAATCAATTAATATAGCTCCATAAGAATACCATGGGAATTTTAGAGGCCAGTGGGGAGGAGTCCTGAGGTCAGAGAAGAAAATCCTTTCTTAGTGAACCTCTATTGAAATATGTAAAAAATTTCAAGTCAATAGGACCTATAGTTTTGGAGAAATCGTAATGAGTGGTAAATGGCTTTAATATATATTTTAGGGGACACCCCTGGAACACTTTGTGTGCCAACCCCGACTCTCGCTGCGCTCAATATACCTCAGCCTTCGGCCTCGGCATGTGACTGACTACAAATAATAGTAGATTATCTATATAACGTGAAGTCACAATATTAAATATATTTACAGTTTTTAACCCATACTACTTGAATACTGTGCGTTGCTACCTATTTATTAGTATATTACTTAACCTATTTCAATCGTGTCAATTTCATTTGTTCTGTAAACAGCTGAAGATTAAACTCTTATTGCATCAATTGGATAGTTTCAAACATACTAAATAAATAGGTTTATTTACAAAACAGTTATTATTAATTTACTAAAATCAACTCAATGTTTCTACTATGGAAAAAAGGAAATTTTTAGAAGCTGTTTGTACCCTTAGGAATGGAATTGTTGAAAAATCCTTTCTTAGTGAGTCCCTTCAATACTAAAGCTAGCTTCTTTTAAAATTTTGTGTAAATCCGTTTGGTGGTTTTTGAGATTCCGTGTGATGAGTGAATCAGTGGTATTTGGATTATAATATACACAGATAGATAAAACTAACTAAATCAAAATCTGATTTACTAATATTTACACTAGGAAAAGAAAGTTTAAATCAAAATAATTTTATGAAGAAGACTTCCAAAGTTCCAAATTTATTAATAACATTTACTATATTAAAAATCAATAAATATTCTATCTACATCTTAATAAAATAATTATACTGCTTGTGAATTATATGCCAGACCAAACATAATATTTCATAGTATAATTAGTGAGGCATTTATACTGATTATACTAATGAGGCATTTAAATATGTTTACAGCATGACGTGTAGAGCTCCTTGTTCATATTACAGACGTGTATTATATAGGGCCAGCTTTATGAGGATTTTAAAGTAAAAAGAATATTTCAGGTTGTCCATAAATTAATCTTCCAAACTCCACCAAAATAATTGAGTCAAAATGAACAAAATATTTCACCTAGTCTATAGCCCCCTTGATTAGTTTCCTACTGTGTTTTTACAGAAAAATTTTCTTTAAATCAACTCAGAGTTTCAAATCAAATTTTACAAAGATGTTGGTCTAACCAAGGCCTGTTTCATGAAAATATCAAATCAAATTTTAAAATGATAAACATAAATTAATTAATAATTTTATGAATATATTAAAAGAAAGTAAAATATCGAAATTATTGAAAGTTAATTTAAAATAAGCTTATTGCTCTATGATCAATTAATAATTGAGAACTTTTCTGAGCACCTTCCCTGATTACCCCTTCTAGCAAATTCTACTTCTTGTTTACGTTAAAAAGTGGAGAACTATTTAAATGCCTAGTTTACTGATATCAATATTATGTATGGATGGAGCTTGTGTATTCTACTCCTTTTGTAGACATGGACCTGCTTCCCAGTGGGGGCTTACGATAAGATTCAGAAGGCAAACAGATTTCAAGATAACTGGTAATCAAATTGACAATGTTTCAGTCTCTGTAAAAAACTCAAAGATCGTAAGTTTGAAAACTTGCTGTAAAATTTGTTAGTATACAGTACATTCTACAGTCATATCTTTGTTAACAATTAGTTTTATTTTTCATTTGTTGCAACCTAATACCGCTTATTTATTAATCAAAAAATTGCTTGGCTTTTTTTTATTATGAGTGATTGTGCTTAGACCTAAAAAAGTTAACAAAATTGCTTGGGTATTTCAGTTTTAGAATGATAACTATCATGATTTTACCCAGCATTAATGCACTTGATTAGGTTACTTATAAAACAGGCAGGACGTACAGAAAAAAATCTCAATAATTTGTTTGAAATTGTACTTGACACAGAGCAATAAACCTGGTATCAACACGTTCACTAACAATTATGTCATAAATTTTATGTATACACCATTTTGAAACCAGACAAAGTTGTTTCAAAATGGTGTTTAAAAAAGGCAAGATACCCATTAGTCTAGATAGACAATTCTGTAAAATGTGAATTTAAAATTTTAGTTGTTTTAAAGATAAATCATCCAGGAAGCATATCTGTAACACCTCACGATGTGTAAAGTCAATGAATCAATCAAAATTTCTTTATTTATCTGTACACATATACAGGTAAATAGTGTCAAACATAATATTAGACTTACGAATGTAAAATATAACTAAGTACACATAAAGCCAATAAACATTAAGAACTACTAACTTATAAATTATAAAACTACTTAAGAGAATACACAGGATTATTAACCTTCCTTAAATATTTTTTCAAACTTTAAATTATTTTGAATTTTTGAAATAACATTTGGAAGTTTACTAAAGAATGAATGGAAGGAGAATGGAAGTTTAGCACCCATGAAAGTGTTTTTTTCTTAAAAATTCAAGCTGATGAGGTTTTAAATAAGTATGATATGTTGTAATGGTGCATATCTGTTTATATTGAATTTAAATTAATCGATTTAGTGTATTAATACCGTAGCTGAATATATATACAGTAATGGCAATGGACAGTTAAAAAGTCCACATTTTTTAAAAATCCTTCTTGAGCAGAATCTTTTGATTTGAGCCCAGCCATTATTTTAATTGCTTTTTTGTAGTTTAAATATTGCAACCCACCCTCGTACTATTAAAACATTGCTGGACCCATTGAGGGTGGGTGCGAAAGCACCAGACTCAGGAGGACGACACAGAACAAAAAACACAAGTTAAATAGCTAAACTATTGTTTATTACATGAAAATTAAAAACATTTAATTAAAAAAATATTAAGTCACAAATAAAAAAAATGTAAACATTTACGGTCAAACAGGCTGTTGACCGTTTGTGAAAAGTTACAACATTTATCAAAAGTTACAGAGAAATTTATAAATATATTTTGGCCTCAAGTCAATAGAAATAAATATATATAATAAAAAAAAAAAAAAAAAAAACACCAAGATTATCAAATATTAATAGTAGAAAGTATCAAAATAAACATAGAAAAAAGTATCATACTAAACGTAGGCTATATCATAATATACGACAGGCCTAATAACATGTTTATAGCATCATAAATATATCTCTAAATATATGTAACAAGAATAAATATACAACAATAACAACACATGGCATAAACATCTAAATAAATTATAACAAATAAATATATACATCACTACAAAAATTACAAAGACAAAACTTAAATTTACTTATGCAGCTGAACTTACGGGTAACAAAAGAAATTTGGAAGGTTTTGGCCAGTTTGGAAAATTAAAAAAAAAAAAAAAAATAAGAATTAAATTAATAATTACGCCGAAATCCAGCAGGCTAAACTGGGCGACTCCTAATAGGAACAACAAAGTGAAGAATTACCCGAGAACTCTGTTCTTTAAAATAAAATAATGTAACCAGAAAACCCCCAATAAGAAAAATAGAACAAATAAAAATAAAAAATATATCTCGCTTCGAAATGACAGTTCCTATAAAAAAAATCAAAATGTTTCCTCACACGAGATGAAACTTCACAGGTTCTTCTTCTAAAACATATAAATTATTTAAAATGTTCAATCATTGGAGGCCAGAGGGCTGGAAAATAAACTGGGTTTGAGTCACCTGCATGTTGATTTATTCATCCTGGAGGCCGAAGGACGGAGAGTGCGGAAAGGGTGAAGAAGTGGCTGCCCCTCTGGGACGCATAGTAGAGGCAAGTCCCAGCCCGTAGGTTCCGCACTGTGCCTCCAGGAACAGGCAGTCAGTAGCCATGTAGGTGCCCGTCCATGACTCTCCGAGCCAGAAGCCTGGGCTAAACGTTTCTAGCCATAAAACATGTTGTTGTCAGCTGCCGAGCTAGAATGACCAGACCACACAACACCAAGGAACACAGAAAACGAAATCACGGAACACGAAAATGAAAACAAAGATACTAAAACTAAATGAGACACAGAGAGGAAGACTGAACTGTCCGAAGGATATGATCGTAATGTGCAAACGGCACAATATTCTGTTTATTATTATTATTTTTTTTTTTATCTGATCACATATATGCTAATTCCATAAGAAATGTATAAGTGGATTAGTACAAATTAAATAGTTCTAATTGTTATTAAGTTACAAATTCTAGACATTAGATGAAGTGCATGAATACCAGATGAAACTATATTCAGTATGTGTTTTATGTTTTTAGGGCACTTTACACGCACGTTTTTTCACGAGTGCTTGAGTGTGCAGGATTGTACGCGGGAAAGCGTGCCGATTCAAGTATGCATGATTGCGTTTTCTGCTCAAGTTGCAAGTTTTTCGAACACACGTTCTTTCGCACATGAATCCCAGTTTCACTTTTGTTATAAAGGAAAGAATTGCAACCAAAGGCGATTCACCACGTAAAAGTTAAATGTGTTGGAGCATATGCAAAACACACAGTTTTGCTGTAGCTTCTGTACGCTGTGTTAACGTGTGTTTTAGTTTTAGTGTTAATTAATTTAAATCAATAAATGTTTTATTTTAATAAATGTTAAATTCGTTTAATTAAAGTACTTTAAAGGAGTTTAAGATGGATATGAAAAAGAAACAAAATATAACAAAAAATAATTTTCAAAAAAAATGAAAAAAATGGTAGGAGATATTGGCTAAATACACCTACATACCAAATTTCATAAACATCTATTCACTCGTTTTGTCTCCAGCGAAGTGTAAATACACACACACACACAGACGGACAGACAAAAACTTATTTTTTTACCACTTTTTTGGTTTCAGGGAACCTAAAATGGATTTTTAGACCAACTTAAAAAAACATTTTTTTAACGATCGCAATACTTTCTCTATGCCAACGCTGTGGGAGAAAGTAAAAAGGGCCTTTGTATAAACAAAATAAAGAGCATTTAACTAAAAACACAGGCCACACAATCGTGTGGGAAAGCACTAGTGACTGAACTGACTTGCCTGGCTGGCGCTTCTGCTCACTCTTCATTTTCTTCACACGTATGCTCTTTTGCGTGCGATTATTCATTCGCACACAAAAGAGCGTATGTGTAAAGGGCCTTATTGTTCAGCTTTAAATATTCATCTATCTGTTGTCCTAAAAACTTGCACTTGATTGTTGCACATATGTATCATTGGTTTAAATGTTGTTTTGGATTGGCTTGTAGAAAATGTTATAAAATTGGTTTTCTTTGAATTAACTAGTAGATTTTTATTGTTAAAAACTGTTCCATGACTGTGAGATTAATGAATTGTGATATTTATAGTGATTCTTCATTTTTGTTAGATATAATTATATTAGTATCATCAGCATACAGTCATACGATCACCACATACCACCTCAAGGAGACCTCTCATATAACATACAATAAGATACGACCTAAGATGCACGCTTGAGGACCCCATACCGGACCATCTACAATGAAGATGATATATTTTCAATATATTATAACTTGTGTTGAAATTTGTGCTTTACTTCTACATATTGCTTTCTTTTCTACAAGTAAGATTTTAAAGTAAAAATTCTTTGCCGTTAATACCAGGGCATTATAGGTTCTTAATTAATATTTTATGGGAAACAATTTCAAACGCTCTTGTTACAAGTAAAAATATTCCAAGAACCTTTTCACCTTTCTCAATAGAACTATTATTTTTTTGACAGATTCAATACCTGCTGTAACTATTGATTTTCCTGGACGGAAGCCATGTCTTGGTCATCCAAGAGATTATTTTAAATAAGGAAATCTAATCCAGTTGCTTAGAAGTCTTAAGACAATTATGCCTGCTGTTTCATGAATAATATAATTAAAGGTAGTGAAAGTAATATTGCAATAGTAGCATAAATTAAGGGAAACTATGGGGTTGACCATTGCAAGCTTTCATTTCATGCACAATTTACACCTCAGATACAAGTGATATTTTGAAAAAAAAAAAAAAGAAAAAAAAAATATGGTCACATAAAAGGCATTGACGAAGTTAGGACTAAACAGTCCTTTCTTCAACCTGACCATTATTACTATTATATACCCAAACCCCTATTGCAGGATTGGCTGTATTGTGACTTAAAATTACCACAAACTACAAAAGTAGGTAAATGTCTAGCCAAGTCTATAAATCCCTGGAGAGATTTCATAAATGATCAAGGGTGGCTAGACAAGATGATTAAGCACTACCCAAATAAGTCAGTAGGTACCCCAGATAATCCCAGGAACTAGATTA
Source organism: Stictocephala bisonia (assembly GCA_035578905.1). Taxonomy (NCBI): domain Eukaryota; kingdom Metazoa; phylum Arthropoda; class Insecta; order Hemiptera; family Membracidae; genus Stictocephala; species Stictocephala bisonia. The sequence continues at coordinate 3,180,240 of JAQJVL010000034.1, read as the reverse complement.
GGACATACTCAAGTTGATCAAGGGTGGCCAACTAATATGAACACGAGCTACCGAAATAGGACGATAGCTACCCAAATTCATCAATGGTCACGGTGGATACACACACACGGATTGATTGATAAATTGATCACGGATGGTATCCCAAGTTGGCTAGACAAGCTAATCATAGGTAGTTACCCAAGTTTCCAGAGATAGTGCATATTGATCACGGAAAGCTATTGAGTCTGCACATTCATTGAGTGTGACTATTTAAGCAAGTCAGTGATTACTCAGGTTGGTCATGGGTGGCTTTCCAATTAAGTGAGTGGTTTCTTACACTGATCTCGAGATGATCACAGGTAATAAATGTAAGTTGTGGCTATCCAAGTTGGTCATGCGTGGCAACTTAAAATGATAGCTACCCAAGATGAGCACGGTGACGACCCAAGCTAATCACGTTTGCTACCCAAATTGATCACGAGGGCTACGCAAGTTGATCAAGGGTGGCTATAGAAGTTGATCACTGTTGACTACATAAGTTGATTAGGGGGCTGATTATGTACACACAACTAAAATTGTATATATTAGTTTGATTAGCGGCAAAAATAAGCGAAAAAAAAAGCAACTAGTGACCATTTAGACATTATTCATTTGCAGCAAACATGTCAAGTTGGGCATTTTCTATTTCCCCTAATAATTTTTTTCAGCTTCAGCTCCAAGTTCTACAAGAAGAATCTATCCTGCCTCATTTGTATCATCTTTACTGAAGTAGTTTTAATTTAAAGTGAATTTCTTGGTCAAGTATACTATTCTCTAGTTACTAATTAATATATAATTTAATCAACTCATATATATATATATATATAATTAGCCTCTTTTACTTTATTATTCTATTATTTCTATTTTGAATGATTGTTGGTGCTTATGTCATTTATTACTTTAACTTACTGAATTATACATAATTACTCACCCCTAGTCCTACACACTATTTAGCTGAATTTGTTTCCAAATTGTTTTAATGTTCATAATTTTTAGTTAAAGAGCAAATTTCTTACACTACATTATCATCCAGTTTGCATTAATAGAGTTTTGTTGGGGTTGTATGTATTTGCATTTACTTATTTATATGTTTAATATGCGAAGAAACAATCATATTAAAATTATGCCATTTTTAACATAGCAATTCAGTATTTATCTTGATACTGTTAAATCGTCAAAGTTGATTTGATTTAAGCACTACTAATGACCCCACCTCTCCTCTCCCATGAACATGAATTCTAATGGCAATACAAGACCCCTTATGACACCCGCCCTAGTAGACATGACTCACAATGATGAGAACAAGACTCCTTGTGAAGTCGACTGAATAGTTTATCAACATATATGAATGGTAATAGTTTAACACAGCTACTTCAGGTTAAGTTTTTTCTTCTAAAGAACCCATATAAAATGGTCTAATTCTTAAGGGACTTCCAATTAATAATCCCAGTTCTATGTTCCTCTTGCCAAAGTTCACCAAGTCAATCTCAACAATATAATCGTCAAAGTGATTGAAAAAGTAGCCTAACTTATATGTTTAAAATAGCTGAAATATTCAAATGGTAATTCTTTTATAAAACACATTATGCAAAGCCTATTTCAAGTTTTTCCTTCTCAAAAAACTCCCATTATTTTGAAAGTATTTCAAAAAATTTGGGGGGCGGAAAGCAGGTAAAACTATGAAAATGAGGGAAAGCAGAACTATTCTTTTGTTCCTAAATCCTTCGTTGTTGGTGTAAATATATTGTTGTGGATACTCAAATTAAGAGTAAATGACAAATATGGTAAAGGTTTATCAATCAGAAAATTAGAGCGTGTTAAGTCGGAAATGTGATGGTTTTCAGTAAGGTTGTTAGGTTTGCTTAGGTTATTTTAGGTTTAGTCTGAGTTACGTTAGGTTTTGTTAGGTTTAATTAGGTTAGGTTATCAAAAATTAATTTATAAAGCCAGTCTAACCTTACTAAACCTAACCTAACAGACAGTAATCTGCCTTACCAAAAAAAACCTACCTTTTAAAAACATAGTTTTACCAATATAGACACTTGTCCAATGCTAATAATCTTAATAATGGTCCGAATTCAAAACCCTTTACATATTCTTGATCAGGAGGAAATTCCTCACAATTTAAGTGCCCACAATGCTATATTTTAGTAAAACAACAATTTTTCAATATTTCCTCTTGGTAAAATTCAACTTTTCGCAGAAGAAAAATGTCTATCCCTAAAAAATTGTTTAAGTACAGTAAAACATGTCATAACTGGGCCAGGGTAGGCCGGATAGCTTTGAAGCTAGATATGGAATGACCATAATAAAGACATGGTTTCATGTACAGAATGTGATACGGTTATCCTAATGCGGTTATGCTTTGAAAGAACTATGTAATTAATGGATTGTTTAATACTGAGCTATAAGGATTTTCCAAAATGTTACGAAATAATTTTACTAAATACCACACTTTACTAACAAAAATAAAAACTACTATACCGTTGGCCTGCTAGTATCATATTTCTTAGTTAAGGTACTTTCTAGTTCGTAATAGAAAGAAAACAAACTAAAAGATTATAAATTTTATTCCATTTTATAACATACATTAAATAAAAAACAGTGAAACAGTAAAATACAGTATTAGAAAAACTCTTAGGGTACTAACACACATGGAATGGCGACACAGTCAATAAGTAGCAACTGTTTGATCTTATCGACACGCCAGGGCAATAATTAAATGGTTAAAAATGGCGCCGAGCGGTAAGGACGATACTGCATCAGCTCCTGTAAAAACACGTGTAATTCTTGATATTAAGTGCAAAAAATGCAACAAAACTGTTAGAAACGGAGTACTATGTGATATATGTGACAAGTGGATCCATTTTAAATGTGCAAATATACATGAAGACTGCATTCCGGAAGAAAATACTGAGTGGAAGTGCCCAACGTGTGAAGAAGAAACTAGGCCTAGCAGTGATGAAGATCTCCAAGAAAATAGGAACGACCTAAATGAAGCTGCGAGTCTTTTAGAGGTAATAAAATTACTCCAACATGAGATAGAACAACTAAAATTGGATAATGAAAAACTACAGCAGGATATCAGAACTAGGCCTAACCTAGAAAATAGTGTAAATTCAACTGATGTAAGCCTTCCTAGGCAAAGAGGATGGGAATCAATACAAAAGAGTAGGTATAGTGGTAGAATATCTACGTCCTACCTAGAACATTTCCCTCCATTACAAACTTCTAACCAATTCCAACCTCTAGAAGAACTAGAATCATCAGATCCTGTTATGTTACCTAGGCCTAGCCTGCCAAATACCAAACCCCACCCACACCCTCGTAAAGAAACAATTAGGCCTAAAAGAGAAATACCTTCTAATTCAAAAAAAACATTTTTCGTACCAGAGTCATCTACAATTGCTAGAAAAATAAATATCTATGCTGACAGTCAAGGAAGAGGCATTGCCAAGCAAGTGAAAAAAAAGAGTATTCATAAAGCCTTTGCAGTCGTGAAGCCTAATGCTGTTTTTGTAGAAGTGACTAGTATGTGCCCAAATCAAGACACTGATCCGGACACCTACACGGTTTTCATGGCTGGGACAAATGACATCGCAAGGGATGGAAGGAGAGATCTTGTGCGTGCTCTTCGGAAGAGGATTGATGGTCTCCGCTGCTCAAATGCAATAGTCTGCTCTGTTCCCCATAGACATGATTTGCCAGCATGGTCCTGCGTAAATATGGAGATCCAAAAGGCCAATGAAGACATCAAAACCGTGTGTAAATATTTCAAGAATGCAAAATTCTTAGATATAAGCAAGTTATGTAGTAGGTTCCATACAAAACAAGGCCTACACCTAAATTGGTTAGGTAAAATGTATGTAACTGACAAAATTTTAGAAATTGTTAGTAAAAATGAGAAAGAAATTTCAGATAGTGTAATGAAGCCAATTGTAATGGATTTTTTAGGTTAGGTTATGAATCAAATAGTAACAAGTTAGGCCTAAGCTGTAACTCATCATCTTCACATGGTATTTATAGGCCACCAAATTGTGCTAAGTTATCTGCTAAACCCTTGCTACCAAACTCAAAAATCAAAGTTAACAGTCTATTCTTAAATATTCAAGGCATGTTAAATAAAAATGACCCACTTGAAGTTCTATGTACCTCCAAAAAATTGGATATTGTTTTGATTGCTGAACACTGGTTAGAGTCTGACAATGTTCACTTAATGTGTCTACCTGAATTTAAAGTGGCATCATCTTTCTGTAGAAAAAGTAAGAAGAGGGGTGGAACATTGATTTTTGTAAAAAACTACTATACATGCAAAGAAGTACCATCTGTAACTAATTTAGCCCTAGAGGAAGTGTTTGAGTTATCGGCTTGTATTGTTGTTGAGTTAAAAACTTTATTTGTTTGTTTGTACAGAAATCCAGTTGACGGTAACAAGCAAACATTTTTTGAGAGGTTTGAAACTTTGTTGAAATTATTAACTTCCATGAATATAAATGTTGTAATTAGTGCAGACTTCAATATTGACTTTAACTCTTATGCAACAACTACTACTGAACTATGTAGCTTAATCAATAGCTTTGGCCTCAATATCTGTCTAAACAATGTAATTACTAGACCTGGCTTAAAAAGTGTTGGTAGCTGTATTGATAATGTAGTTACAAATATTACTAAGTGTGACTATAATTCTGATATTATTAATGTGCAATTTTCTGACCATCATGCTGTACATTTTTCCTTGCAATTAGAATTAGATAATAGAGTTAAGAAGATGATTACAACTGTAAATAACTATAAAAGTGTTCGGTGCACAGCTTATAATGAACTTAGTACATTGCACAATATCTTAAGGGAAATGAATTGGTTACATATTTATAGTATAAAAGATGTGGTAGGTCAGTTTAATGCTTTAATGGACATGTACTTGTGGGCTGTTAATTTGGGTTTACCAGTAAAGAAAGTCAAACAAAGGCCTACTACAAACTCTACTGTTAACAAATGGTACACACCTGATTTAATCAATCTCAAAAAGAAGTGTGACACCTATTATTTTTTAACAACAAACAGTTCTGATCTTAAAGTAAAATTGAAATATAAGAAGCTTAAGAAAAAATACAGAAATGAAATAAAAAAGCTAAACGCGCATATAATGATCGCTTAGTCAGTTCTGCTTTAAATAAACCTAGACAAATCTGGAATGTAATAAATAACAACTTCATAGGCTCAAAAAATATCTCATCGGAAGTTGTTGCAACACTAAGTGCAACTCATTTTAACAGTTTTTTCATAAATAGTGTAGATGAAGCAGTAAGTAACATCCCTCTGAGTAAACATAGCCCAAATCATTATTTGAATACTGCTTATGGATCTTGTTATTCTGATCAATTCAGTTTTCATCATGTATCAGTAGAAGATGTTCATTCAGCAATCATGTCCATCAGTAACAGTAATTGCCTTGATGTATATAATATAAATAGTATAATAGTTAAGAGTAGTAGTTTCTTCATAAGTGAGGTATTATGTTATGTATTTAATCAATGTCTTGATGCTGGTTATTTTCCTGAAAAATTAAAAATGACTAAGGTGATACCTGTACATAAGAAAGGTGCCAGAACTGAGGAAGGCAACTATAGGCCTATCTCCTTGGTACCTACCCTTTCAAAGGTCTTTGAGAGGTTAATAAGTATTCAAATCTCTAAGTATCTAGCAGACAGTAATATTTTGGCAGATCAGCAATTTGGTTTTAGAAAAAATCTCTCAACTGTTGATGCAGTCATGAGTTTTGTTCAAGACTGTTTGGATGGGAAAGAACAGAAACTGTTTGTTGGTGCAAAATTTTATGACCTGTCAAAGGCTTTTGACACTGTTAACCACGGTACCTTACTAACTAAGTTAAAATTTATTGGTTTCTCTAAATCAGCCTTATCATTAATCAAGTCTTATTTAGAAGATAGGAAACAATGTGTGTATTATGATAACTGTTTCTCTGAGTTTAAATCAGTAATTAATGGAGTCCCGCAGGGCTCCATACTAGGTCCTTTATTGTTTATATTGTATATGAATGACTTACCAAGTAATATAGTTTGTAGGAACTTAAATTGTACTTTATACGCTGATGATGTTTGTTTAAATCTCTCAACTAAATTAACTAAAGATATGAACCTTGATTCCATGTACAAGTCTGAATTATTAACTGATTGGTGTCTCTCAAATAGTCTTTCTTTGAACCTGAACAAAACTCAGGAGCTGAATATTTATTATGTTCACAACCATTCCTGTGAATCTGTTAAATTTTTAGGAATTGTACTGCAAAATGACTTAGGCTGGCAATCACACATTAAATATATTCTCCCTAAGATAAACCGTGGAATTTTCATGATCAGGAAACTTAATTCTTCAGTGAGTAATGATATTCTGATTTCTGTATACTATGGATATGTCCATTCCCACATATCGTATGGAACAATTTTATGGGCAAACACATCATATTCAAATTGCATTTTTGTAGCACAAAAAACAGCAGTTAGGCTAATATGTAATCTGCCTCCTAGGCATTCATGCAGAGAACATTTTAAGCTTCTAAAAATTATGCCTTTTCCCAGTATTTATATTTTTCAGTGTGTATGGTATATTAAGAGAAACATAAACAATTTTAGCTTAAACTCTGATTTATATTGTTACAACACCAGAAATAGTCAACATATTGTGAAAAAGTTCTGTACATACTCAAAAACCCTCAATAGTTTTAGACATACATCTATTAAACTTTACAATAAATTACCCCCAGCAGTGAAATGTTTAGAAGATAATGCATTCCAAACTACTGTAAAGAATATTCTCCTTCAAAATTGTTTTTATTCTATTGAAGAATTTTTGAATTACACATTTCTGTAACAAGTTGCTATATTTTTATGTATTTTTCTTCTCTGTATAATGTAAAATTGCAATATTATAAGATAATATGGCAGCCTTAAGACAAATTCTATTATATAACATGTAGCATAAGATATACCTGTCCTGCGTACAATGTCTTGTATCATGGTTTGTACCATGTCTTGTATCATGGTTGTATCATGGAAAAAAAAATGTCTTGTAAATAGTAGCCTATAATTGTGTTAGTTGTAAGCTAGATTATGAGCTGACGACGCCTGTACAATCATCTACTGTAAAATGTACTCTATTTGTATTGTTTTTGGGAATAAAGAGATTTGATTTGATTTGATTTAAAAAAATAGCGTAGGCAAAGTTGTTCGTTGTGGGTAAATCCCTCATTACGCTCCACACACCACTTTTCCCAGGATGGTTAAGCGCTGGGAATTAATATTTCTTCTATACGTCACCAAGCTGTACAGGCCAGTTATCTGAGGTTCCGGATATCATAGAGCTAGATAAGCCAGGTTCTACTGTACTTTCAAAATTAGCCCATCTAATGAGGGTTTTGGAAAAAAAACTTAAAAATGCATAATGTGCTAAACAGAATATGTACCATTCAAATATATACTTTAAGTTGAGAAATGGGTTTTACGGAAGGAACATGAGAAGGCCTAATACCTGTGGCTTGTAAAAATCTATTATACAGTCCATTTAAGACTTTTCGTATTTCATCAGATGAGTAAGCCAAGAAACTGCTTAGCCTATTTATCCATGTTCCAATTGTTGTTAACCCTTTACATGCGGCAAACGGATATATACCCAACCTCTACTTTGCCTCAAACGCGGTTAAAGAATACAACCGAAATGAAATATTTCTGTCAATAGTGTAAAGGATAGTTTCAAAAACTTCCGCTAGAGTGCTGCATCAACTGAGACATGTCTTTGGCCAACTCCATCAAAATATCAAAACATAAATCGTCTATGAATGAAAAGGGGGTGGGGCAGCCAATCAGAGCGTGCATGGGCGCGGCACCGGCTCCTGTCTTTGAACACTGAATTCTGCAACCTGAAAATCTTGCAGCTTTGAGAATTGAACTTGTATTAGCATCTTGTATGGGGTGAATGTGATTATACATATTGTGGGTGTGTGGATGGATTGTATATATATATATATATATATATATATATATATATATATATATATATATATATATATATATTGATACTTGTATAAGTTACCATTGTTACTCATGTATCTTGCTATTTAATGTAATCTGTTGTTATTGTCACATAAGTTATCATTGTTCATTATACTGCATATATACATTATACAATGCCATTTATGATGTACTTCTACTGAACTATTTGTTGTCATGATCTTGTATTATTGTATCTATCATTGTAGTCTAAGTTCTGTTGTAGATTTAGATAAACATGTATCTTGCTATTTAATGTAATCTGTTGTTATTGTATTATTGTCACATAAGTTATCATTGTTCATTATACTGCATATATACATTATACAATGCCATTTATGATGTACTTCTACTGAACTATTTGCTGTCATGGTCTTGTATTATTGTATCTATCATAGTAGTCTTAGAAAGTTCCGTTGTAGATTTAGATAAACTTTATGATGCCATGTATTATTATTACACTATGTACAAAAGTGGTTTACCGTTGATAAATAAAGAAATAAAGAAACACACGTAAAACGGAAATATCGTCGGTCTGTCGCCCCACCCAAGCACATTGTTTTCAGCACTTATCATTATTTTTCTTTGTTTTCTAGTTTTCAATTATTTTGTTGTAGTTATTATTGCATCATAAATGATAGGTAAGCCTACTGTTAAATCTTTCAACTAAAACGTTGAACATTTTTTGTTTATTTGTACTTTTCATTATGATTGTACAACTACAATAAAATAATCTACTGTTTTAGATTTATATAATACAAAAAATATAGATTTATACAGTAAAATTTTAACTTTAAATATAAATCTATATTTTTTATGTTCCATTATGTTTCTAAAATTAAAAAAAATTAACTTCACATTTCATTAAAATTATTTTCATAACTACGTGTTACTTTAAAATTGGGTAAAATAATTTACACTGCAAAGGGTTAAATGAGCAAAGGACTAGACCTAAACAGACCACCTCCACCTTGAGTTATTATAGGCCAAGTGAACTAATCTTATGGTTATTTATTTACCTTTCCAGGAGTTCCTCTATGGTCAACACTTGACTGATAAAATCTTCTAATGTAACCTGTAATATAACCGATTTGTTTCTCAGCAAAGGGGAAGTCTGCCTTCCATATTAGTGAACCATAACCAAATATCCATAATGAAACATTTTTGCTCATTGCAACCACCAGAAAAACATTTGGGAATTGTAATTTTTTAATGTACAATCAAACTATTTTGAAGACTTTGAATTTAGATCTACTTGAGCTAAAAATTTTCATACCTAACAAAATGAAAATATTAAAATAATGAATTCACAATCACAACAGACAGTTTCCACTAAAATTGTTGGTATTTTTCTGTTAGTGTTTGAGTCGCCTTTGCCTATATAACAACTGTCATTTTTTTTTTTTTTTATATAGTTGTCACTATTATCAGTTGTAGAGATGGGAAGCATCGAATGAAAAATACCGATTCCTCCGGTTGTTGCTTCACAGCCGATTCATCCGATTATCAGATGGATGAAAATCTCCACTACTCGTCGTGACCGCCGACCGGTAGTCTCAGTCTGATTATGAGTAAGCCAGGAAGGGAGAATCTATCTGTTTCATACACCCACTCTGCTCGCAAGAGCAACGGAGGATTCATCTGTTCCAACCAGTCTCCCACTCATTGGCTGCCTCACGGAGGTTTTCTTTGCCGATATTTCGCTGTCTAATCCTCTTCCCTTTCTCATTAATTAATTTGTAAATTATGTATTTAAAATCGAGATGTATCTTTAATTTTATTTTCTAACAGCAGATTTTCTTAGTCAGATCTCAATTAGTTTTTTTAATTTTTGTTGTCTCTAAGGCTTCCAACTTTTTGAAGACTATTTTGTAGGTATACATTTTAAAATAAAAATGGTTCTGTTTATTTAAAATTATGCTTTAAATGATTGTAAGTAATTACCACAAAGTGAAAAAGTTACATATGTATCTTCAATATTGAATAAACAGGCACAAACTTATATTTTACAAATTGAGGAATCATCTACCTACTGTCATTGATTTTACTATATAAATCTAGTATAGTACAGTATATTACTATCTATGTATAGTAAAATCAATGCTACTGTGAGCTATACGGATAATTTCGTTGCAGATGTTTTGTATATGTTCATTAGTGATGTGGTGTGATTTGCCGACCTGTGATTTAGTCACTGTGATTCTGAAATCACAGGTCGACCTGTTACTGACGGAGCGGGAGTAGCAGGTCTAAACTGTGATTCGATTCGTTGAGGGCGGGCTGCTCTGTTCGGCCGCCCCGCCCGCCGGCAACGGCTCACAGTGACTCTAGGTCAATGTCAATGACCAATGACTCACGGAACCTGTTTTCTTATCTGTGATTGTGACTGTGATTCGTCACCTAATGAGTCATTTCACAGTCACAGTTGAGAGTCCGAGCGACTAAGTATGTACTCAGTAAGTGAGACCGCGGGTCAACCAGTTGAATAGGTTATGTTTTTTATTATGTGTTATTTTAATTTTATGTTTGTGAGTGACTATTGAGTTGTGAGTGAGTTTATTTGACATTGTTATTGATATTTCTTTTATGTTAATAGTAATAGTTTAGACTTTAATTTTAACAATAACAAACATGGATCGAATGAATGAGTGGCACAGTATTTTTAAAACCCTTTGTATTTTTTATTGTAAACATAATATGTAATCTTGAATATGAAATAAGAATGACTATTTGTATTTTTTAATTGTAAACATGTACATATGCATAGTTAATGTTCCAATGGAACATTTCCATATGTTGATATTTGTATTTTTTTATTACAAAAATGTACAGATGTATAATTTTTGTTTATACTGTACATCCAATAAATAACTATTTTTTGAATTTACTTAGTATTATTTTCTCAAGCCCTTCATAAGTAGTTGCAAATATTAATACTTTGCTAAGAAAACAATATAAAACAGATACGGGTAGCACAGCAACCTGAGCAATCACCCGTTCTCTCACAAATCACACCCCAATGCAACAGCTGATGAAAATCACAATCACAGTTAAAAATCACAGTTATAAATCACAGTTATTTCTAAGTAGCAATCACAGTTTGACCTGTGAGTGTAAAATCACTGTTAGTCACATCACTAATGTTCATCTGTTAACCCACTAGAGGCATGTGAACTGTGAAGCAGATGAATCATACACTCGTACAGATGAAAAATCCGAATGAATGAAATGGCTATCGGATGAAACATCCGATGAACATTTTTAGTCGTTTGTCTTATTGCTAGTCAGTTGTCTGTAAACCTGTGCTGTGCTGTTTTTGTGATTCCATTCAAATACCGCTAACTGAAAATCACAGCTAATGGAACTCTAATACTATTTTTAGTTCTTTTTGTCAGTTGAATAGTCAATAGATGTAATGATTGGTAATTAGAGTCATTCAGATTTATATAAACCAAAGTCTATACAGTACTGTAAAGCTATGCATGTCTCACTCACAGACTTGAAATGTTAAGGGACTTCCCCCACAATTTAATTGCATTACCGTTAGTCGATGTTTATTTTTGTTACATTTTATTACGTATTGTTGTTTTTGTTGAAAATTAATTTTCATTACAGTCGTTTACTTTCATTGCTTTTTATTTGATAAAATTATGGACAGATTATACTTAATCACTTCTGTTTATATTACTAGTTGTTAGTGTTACATGTATTTATTTATATTCTTGTAGTATTAGTTGTACCATCTTGAGTGGACATGTTTATTATTAAAAAAAGAAAAATGAGATGTCCGTTGATAAATAAAATAAAATAAATAAAAATGTTATGGTTTCATGCATTTGTCAGATAGACTACATTTAAGATGCATTACGTTGGTGATCCTACACAATGTGCAAACTGAACACGGCAGACGATGACTTATTTGTCACATTCCTGGGAAACAATATTGAACATTCCATTTTCATTATCAAGAGCCAGTAAATAATCAGTAGTCAAATTTTCAGCATTCTATGTTTAAGGTTTTTGGTCTTCACCCTTGGATCCACTATTCTAAATGGAAATTTACATTAAATATATGTAAAATCATGCAGCCTGAACATTGTGCATTCTTTTTCCTAAAAAGCTATGCAGTTGGGCCATTTAATTGAGTAAAAAATTTATCCTTTACAGATTTTGTATTCTGTTTCTAATAAAATAATTAAGTTTCATTAGATAAATACGATTTAGTTAATATGAATTAATTCAAATCATAACGTTCCATAGTTGAATTAAAATTCTCTAGACTTTAGACTGTATACTTTGGTACAATTAATTTTGATTTTTTAAAAGAAGAGTCAAAGTCTAACTTCCTATCTGAAACTGAAATCCAAATCTCTTAACATTGGCGTGACGACTATAATACCATATCATTAGTTAGGAGAAATTTAGACAAGTTAAGAAATGTATTCAGGAAATAGGTTTTACTCCTGAATTATCAGCAGTATGCCTTTCACCATTGGCTACAGAAGCAAATATATCGTACAAGCTCAGCCAATGTATTTACTGTAGACGAGTGCATGTGCTGCTTTTTAACGGTAATTTGCTTTAACTAAGCGCTCGGACGAATATTTGGCGTACTTTTAGCTCAGCTATTAGTTAGTTCAGCATTTGCTGGATTAAGGCAGAGAGAGAGAGAGAGGGGGGGGAACTGACGCTACCTGTGAAAACCTGATAGAACTAATTTCACCGAACATGAACCCTACTTGTAGAGACCCATAAGATTGGGCAGTCCGAGACTGCCAGTCTTTTTGTTTCTATAATAATGCTATTTTTACCCATTCGACAGATCAATGTCCACTGGCAGAACTTGCATGTAATGAGTTTATTGAAAAATTGTTTCTAGTAATATGTAATTTCCTTACCGTATTACTGAGATTTTGGGAATATATGCGATGAGGATTCGTTTCAAGTAGTGTTAGTATCAGCCTGATATACTATTTTCGTCCAATTCAATTTAAGAGCAAATTATAATTGCTAAGAATTGTACGTGTAGCTTAAATTATAATGTAAGCTATTGCACTGACTGATGCTAGATTTAGACAATGACATACTTGATGACAGTGGGAAAGCTAAGGAAAACCAAAGTTTTCAACAGCAACGTACGGTAGTTAGCTAAAATCTATATCATAAGTCAAGGAAATCATTTCTCTTCAGTTTATAAAAATGTTCGCTATTGCCCAGCAAAGTTATAGCAAGGTCACGAGAAGTTCTCTGAACTGCATGCCTCTGTGATATTGAAGGCGCTGATTTCCATTGAAACAGCACAAGTCATGTAGTGTAGATATCTTAATTAGTAATTACGACAAGTACACTACATGACTTGTGCAGTTTCAATGGAAATCAGCGCCTTCAATATCACAGAGGCATGCAGTTCAGAGAACTTCTCGTGACTCGCCGACAACACTTTTGATGCACTTTAAGCGTTGTTAGGTAATGTAAGATGAACAGCTAGATTTCTTTTTACACGTAAGGAATTATCGATTCTTTGTGAATGACGATTTACTTATTTTTCACATTTTATATGAATGGATTGTAAAAATTAAACAAATATAAAAAAAAAAAAAAAAAAACTTCTGATAATATTGTAAATGCATGTTTATTGTCCCTGGTACTTTTTTCTCCATCTGTATGTCAACCTATTTTCATGAACTGCCAATACAACACATGCTATGATGCAGAAACTAATTTATTGGATATTATACTATAGACCTTCTATAGAAGGTCTATGATTATACTTTTATGGAATAAAAACACACGTTATTCAGTAACAAGTTACATTTTCCAGGCTTTTCAAAATCAAGGTTTTCATTGTAAAGTTACTTACTTTCATTGTAACTTACTTGTTGCCTTTGACAATGAAGCCCTTTTTTCGAAAGGCCACGAGTATATATTGTTTTTATTTATTATTATTATTTAATAATATATGTTTGTTTCTTCAAATTAAGACACACATTTCTTGGTGAAAACAACATTCAAATATTGATTATACAAATCCATATGCAAGTTTTTGTTTTGTTTAGTGATTTATTATCAACAGTGTGATAAATTATCATTATCATATTATTATTATCAACACAGTAAATAAATAAAAAGTTCGAAAGGTTTCATATCGTGCATAGAGTAAAAGAAAATTTCGGTTAGTTTACGGTGTTATATTTAAAACTGAAAATCGTGCAGTGAGGTCACACCGTCACGCATTTTTATTTATTTTTAAGTAGATAAAAACAAAAATAACAAAGGAAAAATAACCATAAGTAGAATTTTACATAACCACTTCAGAGCAAAACAACGAGTGGTCGATGATCATCGTAGCTACATGAGTACTTTACATCCAAGCAGTTATCTTTGCTTAAAAAAAAAAAAAAGGGAAATCGACGGCAGCAACCTTTCGTTCGTCGGACGAAATGTTACTTGTTGGTAAGAGCAAGTCAGTCACAAACAATCAGATTGTTTAGCTATGCTTGTTTATTTTCAGCGTTTGTGTTTATATAATATCCTCATTGAATTTTTGTGGTTTCAGGAAACTAAACAGTTTTTGTTAGTAATTTGTAATTAGTTATTTAAAAACCATCAAAGTCTTTTGAATATGCTTATCATACTTTTAGGTATATTAGTGAGGTTATGTTTAACCCTTCACTCTTATTCTGGTCAAAACAAACCTCCAATGTATGGGGATTATGAAGCTCAGAGACACTGGATGGAAATTACTTACAATCTGCCGGTTCAGGAATGGTATTTTAATTCTTCTGATAATGATTTGCTGTATTGGGGATTAGATTATCCTCCATTAACTGCTTATCACAGTTATGTGTGTGGTTATATTGCTGACTCTATAAACAATAGCTTTGTGGAACTAAAAAAATCAAGAGGATTAGAATCACCTAGCCACAAACACTTTATGAGACTCACAGTTTTATTAGCAGACATCGTCACTTTTATACCATCAATAGTACTGTTTTATCAAAACAACAAAAATAGTATTACTCAAGGCAAATTGAACCCTATTAGTGTTAATGAAGCTACAAAATTGTGTATTCTCTTAGCATTGTTATATCCTGGAATTATTATTATTGATCATGGTCACTTTCAGTATAATTGTGTTTCATTAGGATTATTTGTTTTTGCTGTACTATTTATCGCTAAAAGAAGACATGTTATATCGTCAATTCTCTTTTGCTCTGCTCTTGCATACAAACAAATGGAGTTATACCATGCATTACCTTTTTTCTTTTATCTCCTTGGAATCTGCTATCATGTTTGGAAAAAACATGGTCTGTTAAAATCACTAATGAAGTTATTAGCAATTGGCATGACTGTAATTACAACATTTGTAATAATTTGTTTTCCATTTATTATGAACTTCGATCAAGGATTGCAGTTAATAAAGCGGCTGTTCCCTTTAGCCCGTGGTGTATTTGAGGACAAGGTTGCAAATGTGTGGTGCTTGGTTAATATATTATATAAATTAAAATTACTTGTATCAAATGAAACTATGGCACTAATATGTCTAATGTGCACAAGTATAGCTCTAATTCCAAGTTCGTATGATGTTTTCATTAGTAACTCTTTTATAAAATTTCAGTTTGGTCTGTTAAATTCTGCTCTGACATTTTTTTTGTTTTCTTACCAAGTACATGAGAAGACAATATTACTAGCAGCAGTGCCTGCAATTCTTGTCTTATCTCATGAGCCTTTAGCTTCAACTTGGTTTTTAATTATTTCAGTATTTAGTATGTTGCCATTATTACTCAAAGATCAACTATTAATACCATTTGTAGCAACAAATGTACTTTTTATTCTTGTATTTGTATCTTCATCATTTCATAAGAGAAGCAAATTACATGATGTGAACTCTTTTAAATTAAGTGTTATACTACAGTTTATTGTAAGAAATATTAACAATCTCTTTTATTTGTCATTGTTAGGATGTCTAATTTTAACAGTAATGACAAGTTTAGTAAATCCTCCTGTAAAGTACCCAGATATATTTCCATTGATTATATCCATTTACTCCTGTATTCACTTCTTTGCTTTCCTAATATATTTCAACATTGTTCAGTGGTGTACCCCTTTATGTGAAATTAAAGATAAATCGATTTAAAGCGATGTATCACTAATTAAAACTCTCTTTTGTCAGTTTGACAGATACAAGCTATTTCACATAATATATTATAATATTTACTATTTACTTTTAAATGTTATGTATCTTGGTAGAATACCCTTCTTGACTGTCAAAAAGCAAAATTTTACGTGACTAGAAATAAATGTATGAAATTGTAAATGAAAATAAAGAACAAATTTCAGTTCTTGTTCGAGTTTTTTTTCATAAGCACTTGTGAAAAACAATAATCACACTTATGACAAACTTAACATTTTTCTGGATAAGCCTAAATAATCTTTATTTAACAGCAACAGATCACACTAAATTCAAAACACGAGATTATATGAGGCAAATTGCTCACACGTTTTTAGACCCACATTATAACCTGCTTTTTTTGCTGAAAATTTGTATCGTACCTCAAATACTCTAAATAAAGAATTTAGTACGGTACAGCAGGTATAGAGAAGGAGGCGAAAGTGATGCGAGAAAGAACAGAATCAAACAATAGAGTATTTAGGTTGTTTCCAGTTCAATCGATTACTTACATTGTCTACATTTGCAACTATCTCTCCACTACCATCTAACTATGCATAACTTTTGCCCAACAATTAAAGTGCAAATCTAATGGGCCTCTTTAATTTATTATAAATAAACAAATGACAGCAAATGACCTGTATAGTACACAACAACCATGTACCCTTATTTAGGTCAAGTTCTTGTAATCTCTTCTGAACTAAATCAGATGTTTTAATTTTGTTTCTAGGATAAAAACATACATTGCTATTAAAAACTAAATTGACATTTCAAGGTACATTTGACTAAATTATTAGCACGGAACCGTTTCTGATTGTAAACTGATTTTCATTAAGTTTATTTTATAAGTTGGCATTTTATCTTATTTTAATCAAGGTGATAAAAAACCAAATTATAACCAGAAAATTACTGAATAGTTAATTGATTATTAAAACCAGTCAGCTATCTTACCACTCCTCAGCTCATACCCCCACACATTAAGGTGGCCATTTCCCAAACCCCCAAGTCACCCCGGGAAGTCAACAGCCCTATAGTAGACATGCAATATTACTGTCAACGGGCTAAAACATGCAGTTCTATTTCAACTGTATGGTTCGTTATTGTTATAATGAACAGTGAATGATTATGAAGTCCTAAATAGTAGACCTTAAGTTAATAGTTTTTTTAAAATTTAAAATTGTCAAGAATTACATTTAAAGTTTCATATATTTAACTGTTGAAAATTATGAAAAAACTAAATGTGTTACAAAAACAACTAATGGTCCACTAGAACAGTTGTTCACCTATTAAATGACACTTCAAGTGATATGATAAGATCATTATTACGAACGTTTTTGGTGTTTTTCATGGAGCAAAACGGCTCCCTTAATCCTACTACTTGTCTACTGTACAGCTCTGGCATAAGGTTTGTGTTACACTTGCTCTGATTTACCTGTATTTCAAAATAAAATAATTAAAGCATAATAAATTCTTAATTTTGTTCTACTTTAAGATCGGTTAAATGTGAGCAATTTAACATATGTATAATATAAAGTATATACAAAGTACATAGTAATGTACGTTACGTACATTATACTATGGCTTGGTTCACTCCAGATTGCATTATGGTATTGTGTGTTGGGGTGGATCATACAAGACCAATATTGGCAATATTAGGAAAATTCAAAATAAGTTTGTTCGTGTAATTCTGAAGCAAAATTCCTGCCAGTCTTCATTCGCATTATACTCATATTTAAAAGTACTTCCAATCCAACATTTATTTTGTTTTAAAACTTTAAGACTGTTTTATATAAGAAGTGGCAACAAAGGATCTTCACGTCCCAACTATAATATTAGGAGTAACAATCAACGCATCTTTATTAAACCTAAGGTTAACAAAACTATTTTTAAACAATCTTTTAACTCTCTTGGGCCAAATTATTTCAATAAATTGCCTCTTGAAATCAATCAAATCAATAATGAAACAAAGTTTTGTCAAAAATTAAAACAATGGCTTTTCACGTTAGAACTAACAGACTTTATGAGCCAATCCATGGTATGATTTGTATTTGTTTTGAATATAGCTGAATATGTATATAATTTAAGTTGAACTGTAACCACTTGCGCTGCAGAGAGCTGTATTACCTTAATAATAAGCTTGCTGAACTGAACTCATTGTTATAATTGTTTATAATCTTGTATTTCATTTTTGTTTAACCTAGCTACACTACTGTATAAGTGGCTAGGTATATTCACAATTATGTCATATGGCAATTTGTATGATAATTTTTTGTGTGAATAAATTCATTATTTCATTATTATTTCAATTTAATGTGTGTATAAAGCTTATGGCCATTTTTAAAACTTTTTGTTTAAAATTCACAAACAACATAGAATGAATAGACTTACTAAGTATTTCTTACGATCTTGTAATGCTGTTGGATTCCATTATATTTAACCAATTTCTACTACTGATATCACAATAAACTGAATACTGCTCGAAGCTAAGACTTTGGTGGTTTTTTGATAATACTATGGTACCTTTCATTTGGTAAAAAACAGCTGTGTCAGTTTCTCGGCTGCTTTTATTGTGAAGTGTTATGTTTACTAATAACTATGAGCTGCTAGTTAAATCGTAGTGATTACATTAATAATGTTACATTTAATGAAGATCTCAATGAAATATGACTTGAACAATCTAATGGTTACATTCAACCTGAATTATTATAAAATTATTATAAACCAAACGGTTATAACTGATTTCACAAAGTACATAGATAAAGGTGATAATTTGTTAAATCAAAACAAAATATTGCCGGCGTGGCTTTTTGTTAAGGCTTGGAAATGCGGATGGCAACGTCTTGATTCCCAACTAAGCTAATGGTCGGTATACATAAACCCATGGTAAAT
This sequence comes from Stictocephala bisonia, assembly GCA_035578905.1. Taxonomy (NCBI): domain Eukaryota; kingdom Metazoa; phylum Arthropoda; class Insecta; order Hemiptera; family Membracidae; genus Stictocephala; species Stictocephala bisonia. Next base: position 3,161,097 of record JAQJVL010000034.1, on the reverse strand, counting down.
GGCCTGTGGACAGCACATGCGCAACAGATTCTGTCCCCCACCCTGCACTGTCATGTGTTAATGGTACAGTATAGACCTTCCATTACAACAATGATCCCACATGCCACACTGGATTTGCTGTTATATTGTTAAAATAATTGAGTTGTATTGTTCTATTCTTAAAAAATGATAGAGCGATTGCCAATTTCAACAACCTAAGTTAAAATATTTTACCATTAATGATACTAGTCTGTTCCCTTATAAAATTTATCAATTAATTTAGCCCTATGAAATATTACCAAAGAAACATTCATTTCCAGATTAGATACGCAAATCTCATCGGTTGTCTCTTGTATATTTAAGAAAAACAAGCTGACTTGGCTGTCTTGTTTGTTGATTAGGTTATTTAAATGAAATTGGGATATCCCATATGATTATAGTAATGGAATAATAACGGCAATTTATTATTAATCCAATAACATGAATTCCTTAATTTTTTAATTTTTGACTTGGTTTATCCTATTGCAGAAGTTAATATAGAAAGAGACTTCCAAGTTTAAGCCAAAAATTAGACACCAACAATTTTACAAAAATAATTAGATTTAAAATTAATCATAAGTCCAGTGGTCAAATGTGTATGGTTTAGTAAGTCACTGTACCATGCGGCCTATTAGCACTGTAGGAAAATGTGATGGAAGAAGTTATCATTCTCTCTCCTCTACACACCGTTTACTTTGGGTGTATGTTTACGTTACTTGTTGAATGAAGTTCAAGCATAGGCCTGCAGGCTCATGTGAACTGGCAAGCTAAGTTTATTATTTGGAAAACAAATAAAACAATATAATAAGTGTATAAAAAAATTTCTTTTTCTTAACTGATAAATTGTGTACAAAATAGCTATATTGATGTTTGTGTAAAATTAACAGGATAAAATTATGATTTTTAAAATTACAATCACATTTTTGAAAATTTGAGGTTGTACTTACACAGAAATCTTTGGATTAAATGAAGGTGTTTCAAAACATATATTTCGTATAGTCAATCTATTCTACATTGTAAATAAAAATTATATACATATTTGTTTTAACTGATTTTTGAAAATGTTTTCTTCAACTTGCAGAAATTGCGGAAATGGCCCAGCAATTGGGGAAGGGTAGTAGTGCGATATTCGGAGGATTAACACAAAATGTGCATTGTAAAATAAGTTAAATGAGGGGAAATTTTTATTGTTTTGCTTATTCTAATAAAGAACAAAGCAACTTGTATAAATTGTATTTACAATAAAAGAAGTCATTGAAAATATAAAATCAAAATTAGCAGGAAACAAACATTTATTTCATATAAAGGTTGAAGGTAAACTAGTTTCATTGGTAGAAAATAAATTAAATAATCAAGATTTTTACTGTGTGTGACCTTAATTTAAAATGTATTAAAAACAAAATGATGTAAGATAATAGTTTGATCTGTGTTTGGCCAACGTTTGTAGTAGGAATGTATTATAAAGCCAACTAATTGAATATTATAGTAAGAAACAAAATATTTTGGAAACTAAACATTTTTGATCTTGACTTCGTCTACTCAATTGAGGTATCCATTAAAAATATGTTTTCCTAAATCCATCAGACAAAATAAATCATTTCAAGGCTCACTGCCTAAAAAAATTGTTAAATTAAAAAAAAAAACAGGTAATACTGAACTAAAACACCAACTAGATCCAACTGGGTCCAACAAGGGTTATTTTTATTATATAAGTATGAATGATTTTGATATATTCTTCCAAACCATACGAGCTCCGTTAAAGTCATACTAGTCTAACTAAGGAAGAACTGTCTAGTTCCTCATAAAGAACTATTTATTATTAGCCTAAGGCTACGGCCACTCTTGGCGACATGATTGTCGCGACAAAAGAAAAATATGGGTAACGTTAAATTAAATGATGATGGCCACATCAAGCGACCCGCGACCGCCAGCGACAGCAAAACGAACACGTCAGTGAGCGTTTTCTGGTTGCGGCGACAGATACGCTCCCCATGTTATCGTACAACACCAGCCACACTCGGCGACATGTCGCTCCTTCACACACCCAGTTTCTGCACTGTTTATGTTGTTCAGTTTTGTTTCGACAGTGGTCCTGCGTAGTTGGGAAATATGCCGTTTGAAACAGATATTATACTGTATTTATAAAGGAAATTAGCGTGCGTAGACCTCTATGGGATGTAGTCCTAAAGGAATACAGCAACAGGGATGTGAAATCTAAGTTATGGGTTGAAGTAGCTGCGGTAGTTGTCTAGAACTGGGATCAACTATCCAATGAGAAAAAAAATAAACACGGTAAGATTAAATTTGATGACTATACGGCTATACCTACCTATTTATAGTTCATTTGTATTTGACTCATGCCAATGCTTACTCTAAGTCTAAAGGTAATAAAGAAAATTATGATTGATTGATTGATTGATTTATTCAAATTTGACTTATACCTAACGTTATTGAAACTTACAATATCATTTCGGTTTATGTAATTAACAGAAGCTTTTAATTGTTTACACCTTTAACATTTAAGCTTTTAAATGTTATTCAATACATGAACATTAGTTAAACAAACATTTTGTTAAACATTAGTTAAACAAATTTTGAATAAACATTAATTACAATTTAATAAACGCAATACTTTTTCTTAAACATCTATTTCCTCACATGCTGTTATTTTTCTTTTAAATCATGTTGTACTGCCATGATAAATATCCTGCTGGAGATGTAAAATAATCCGCAATGGTGTCACGGATTGTTTTTGAAATAGAACATGATCCACCGGTACCATGACCGTAATGTCTTCAAAAGGACAAGTTAGAATATCCTCAAACTGATGACCATCTCTAACTCGAACAAAATTATGTAAAACACAGGCAGCTAGTACAATTTGTTCCAAATATAGTGGATCCAAAGCAATAGTTGTATGGAACACTCTCCACTTGTTTGCAAGTATACCAAAGGCACATTCAACATAGCGACGACCCCTCGATAGCCTATAATTGAACACTTTTTTTTACGTTAAGATTTTTTCTAGCATAGGGTCTTAGGACATGTTTGCTCATGGAAAAAGCTTCATCGGCAAGAATAACTTATGGTAGGGAAACTGAATTCTCCAAATTAGGCAATTGTTTGTTGTCTGGTACATTTAACTCATCAACTGACTAACATATGACTAAGCATGAAACTGACCATGTTTCAAACGAACTGCATTCAGGGGATGAACTCTAAATCTGCGTTTCCTCTTCTTTTTCAGATACGATTGCATGACAATAACTAGCAACAGGTCCTCCTCACTCATTGGAGCCATCCTGACAACTGAATTTGTCGTTGGTCGTTCAAGTGTGGCACCTCCCGCGACCAGGTCGCGAATAAAAATAGTCGCAGCAATCAGGTCGCCAAGTGTGGCCGTAGCCTAATAGTCTACTAATAGACAGCTAAGGAACCTACAGCTTAACGTGGAATTCGAACCACGTAGTATTGGTCTGATTTTTAGCTATTTGACAAACCTTATACTCCCTACTTTTCCCTTCACATTATCCGGACCCTGACTATCACGGATACCCCAAACTTCTTTATGAGTATCCACGTCGATGGCAACCATTGAGCAGATGCCATGTTGGTATTAAGAGGATTGAGCTAGAACCTATCGCCTACAATCTCCTCATCACTTTGCCCCCAAGTTGCGGGGTTACAGCATTGCGCCACTCACTAGTGCTGACAATATACTTAAGTGGGATATAAAATTAAAATTATTTTCCTTCCAAATCACATATAAGATTTTGGACAAATCAAAATAAGATTTACCACTTCCTAAAATATATATAGGGCATGGTTTCTTGTCAGTTACCATTTATTAATTTAAAAATATATAAAAGTTGCGTTATAAACTTGGAAAAAAGTCCAAAAGTCATTAGGTATAATTAAAAATATCAAGTGATCTCCTGTCATAAAGCTAAATCCAATCCAAAAAGCCATTTAAGAACTAACTGCCTAACTGATTCTATTTTTGCTTGCTAATCCCTCCGTAAAACAATGCAGAGGCCACTCTGTAACTATGTGCTCCATTGTTAGGATAGACTCCCTGCATTCACATGACAGATCTAGGGTCAATACCCACTTGTATTTTCAGTAGTTACATCTGCCAACACCAGTTCAGAACCGAATTGACAGTCACCATTCCCCAGTCAGGGTTTATCCCACCTAAAATAAATAAAAAACAATATGAACTAAAACCACTCAAGTGGTGTATCAAATTAACAACTCCTTATTCCCAATCTGAATCAACTGCCAGATTTTTAAGAATCTAAATTTATGGTCTCTAGTGTCCCAAAAGAGCCCTCTCACAAGGCCAAGATTTTAAAGAAGGGATACAGAAGCAGAGTCCTCTCAAATGCTGGGGGCTAAGATCCATTGACAGTGTTGAATCTCTCCCTCATTATTCTGTCACAAAGATATAAGAATGTAATTTTTGTCCTATTTTTGTTTCATTTAGAGAGTATTGTTTGGTTGCATGAAAGTGTGCTTTATTTGGTGAACAATGATGTTTTGAATAAAGTTTCTCATCACAAATTCAAACCTTATTACACTGTCTACTTCCTCTACTATTTATTCTCTTCATTAGGGGGACGTCCTTGTAATGCAAAAGAAACGACAGATTTAGCAATGAAGTTAGGAGAATTAAATAATCCACCACTAGAAATGTAAGTGATCCACTACATATCACGTACATGTAGTGTTGAGCACTGTATAAATAGCAGTATATAGTAATGAAACATACAAACGAATAACCTATGAATAGAATTATATATTTAATCATTATTACAGAGTGATTTTACGGTTCTCCAGTTCTAATAACTTTAATCAAAGCAGTGATGTTACTGCTGGCCATAGCTGCTCGGCAATGTAATATTACTTCATTTTTGTACTTCCCAACTGCAACAAATGGAACAAATTAGGCTGAGAACATAAGTTCAAAATAATTACTAATACAAAGCCACAAATCATCAGTTTGGTGTGGCACAAAACATTTAATGTTTTTTCTTTCCTCCATTCAGAGGAAAAAAATAACTGTGCTCTGAAAATGTATCACATATTACGACAGTTGCAATTGCATTTAAATATTATTTTATAAACATTTTATTTTTCATCACACCTTAATTTAATTTTTATTTTATAGTTTAGAACACTCATAATTTTACTGATAAATAAATTCTGCTTATTAATTATGTTGCTTTTCTTCATAGATATGTATCTATAATTACGTTTGTATATACGTGTGTTAGTGATAAAATTATTTTTCTTTTTACTAAATTATTCATAGACGTATAATACTAACAATTGTTAATTTGCACATATTCCATACTGTCCTTTACATTAAAAATAATCTCAGTTCTTTTATTTCCATGCAAGAAATTCATTTGCATAATACTAGAGGGAAAACCAAGTTGATTACTCCTAAACACAGGCTTAATTTGATCAGGAACCATTTGAAAGTTAGATCCAAATAATTTTTTAAGTTACCTGCAATTTTTTAAGTTAAGGTGCTGCAGTTGTACCTTTTAAAGATTTTAGAGGCAAACTGTATTCATGGTTGGTAGAGCACCCATTTTATAATATAAGTGAGTTCATGGAAACTAAAGTATACTTATTTTTTTCATTTCTTACATTTAATATACATTTATTTATTAAGTACTATCCATTTAATTGTAAATCCTAGATATAAGATTATCTGTTATGTTCTTTCAAGAGCATATCTTATGCTGCCTATTTTATGTAAACCCATGACTAATGGCAATAAAGATTCATCATTCATTATTATTCAATTCATAGTATTACTTTGTTTGAACATCTCTTCAGAATTTCATTTGACAGTAGATTTTTCTGCCATGGATCCTGAATTCATTTTCCTATCTACTATTATTGGTACAGTATATTTAACACTTCATTGTCCAATAGTAATGCTCCTGTTCGTTTTAATTGTTTTACGATAACTTGCTTAGTTAATATTATTCAAAATTTAATTATTATGTTTAAGTTTATGTAATGTTTTAGCTATTTCCATACAAGAGGAACAAATTTCAATTAAATCTTTTGCTGTTCTCTATTGTTGAGTAATCTATGTAAATATTATTTAAGTATGTTCATTACTGAAGCCAAACACAATAATGTCACTTATTTAGTAGTACATCTATGTGTATTCTGTGTAATGTGTTCGAGTGTATGTTTGTGTATGTGTTCCGCCAATGAATACAGTGCCCGTGTCTCTCCCCATCCCGTGCCTGTTGGGTCTTATCAAATGTCGCATTGTTGCAGTCTGATAAGGCTATCCCTGACCAGTGTAATCATGTTCCGCCTTCCACAACACAAAACTCTAGCACCATATTCTAACTTCATAAAGCCAGCTCACGTCAAAGTACAATAATTATTTTGCCACATTGACAAATTTCGTACAGTATAATTTTCAACAAAATATTTGCAACATTATTTTAATATCTGAATGATGGCTTAAACAAAAACTTTCTGACAGGGCTGTCGAGTTACTAGTCTATATCTTGAATAGGAATGACAGACTATACCAAGGTGGTGGTGGGGTTGCTGCTTTCATTAATTCTAATCTAACTGCTTCAGTTCTAGTACTTTCTGACACCTCCTTGGCAGCTCGACCACACCCACCCATACACATACAGTGTTTTAGACCCACCCATCCACGTAGCGTGGTATAGGCGGACCCTTTATCTTGGAAGTTTGTGTGACTGGAACACTTGTGTTAGTTTGTGTGTGTTATAAAGCACCCGGCCTGGGATATCTCGTACACGAATTTGAAGTCTGGAAATTTGAACACGACCTCCTGGACTTGATGGTAGTCATGTTATTATATGGGTGATTTTAACTATAACTTACAAGGACCTGCTACTCGTAAGTATTATTACAAGGACCTGCTACCAGATGTATTTGACGACTATGTTCCACTAATTGTACAACTATATTACCATTACAGGCCACCCACCACACTACTACTTCTGACACCTGCCTGGACGTCATGGCTATCAGTGATTCAACCCGTATCATGCATCTTGGGCAACTCTCTGTTCCCAGCCTCTCAAAGCATGAACTTATCTTCTGTATAATTTGCACTGCCTCAAATAATTTGCAATAGGGATTATAAAGGCATTGACTTTATAAAGTTTCATGAGGATGCTCTGAGAGTTCCCTTGGTTGAAATTGTCTCATGTAATGATATTGATAAAATTATTGTTGAATTTGCTAGAGCCGTTATCACTTTATTTGATAAACAAACACTAATTACTATTAAAAGGGTCACAAGGAAGCCAGCCCCTTGGATCACAAACTACACTTGGCAGCTGCAAAGACAGAGGGACTCTGCTTTCCGCAAAGCTAAAAGGACTAAAATTCTGATAAATGGATTGCTTATAAATGGCTAAGAAATAAAGTTCAACAGCAGTTTTGTTAAGCAACAATCTGTTTCTTCAAGTAAATCTATAAAGTCAAACATTAAGCTATTAAAGTATATGGTATAAAATCAAACAACTTGGAATTAATAAATCTACCACAATGCACCCATTTCTCTTCATCTAAATGTGATAAATTATATTGTTAATATTCCATTGATGTGACCAGTGCACAGGACTATTTTAAGAGCTCACTGCTGCTCCTTGGGTTGTGTCTTGTCATCATCAGTTATTTTCCACTGTTGTAACAGTCTGATGTGCTGAGGGCTGTCTTGAGACTTACCAGCAACATACTGGGTGAAGATAACATTCCAATTAGATTTATACAAGATTTGCTTTCAGTAATTACATCAATTTTTAACACAACATGAAATAAATAGAGACTCAATCCATTCAGAATAAACTTCAGCACAGTCCACACTATCAAGAAGCCTGCCAAGTAGGTCATAGTCCACGAGATAAGCAGGTCGTAGCTGAGCAAACTCCTTCCCGTTTCCACTCAACATCTCATCTCAGTTCCTCAACTGAGATGAGTTCCATTCACTTCCATATCGATCATGTCCAGTTTTGAAAATTTCACATACACATGATCAATACAAGTCTGCGATAGTTCTGTGATTTAAATTGGTTTGTCTAACAAACATTCATCACCATTACTAACTTACTTGACATAACATCGACCTTACTTCTATTATTTCTTGGACTCACAGACATGGTTTAAAACTATACAAAAGCACTATATAAAAAAGTGTTTCTAAATTCATCAAAGTGCACCATGGAGTCCCTCAGGGTTTCATCCTTGGCCCAGCACTATTCCTCATTTATGTGAATGATCTGAAGGAATCAGTCACATATGGAAGAATCATTCAATTCGCAGACGACAACTCTCTGCTTCAGAGCTGCTTCTCAGCCTAAACTGGAAATACAAGCTTTTGTCAAAGATTGCATACCCTGTCTGTGTAGAGCTACCATCGTTGAGGGAACATGCAGAGTTACCACGTAAGGCTTAAAGCCAATCTCTAAACACGATGTTCCAAGCAGGTACGGACATCTTCATTTTATTTTTTAACCCACTGCCCACCCACACACGTACAGTGGTGTTGACCTACCTGGCCACCCACATACGTACAGTGGTGTTGACCCACCCACCCACCCACACACATACAATTACCACCAATACCAAATACCACTGTACGTGTATGGGTGGGTGGGTGGGTCAATACCACTGTACGTGTATGGGTGGGTGGGTGGGTCAATACCACTGTACGTGTATGGGTGGGCGGGTGGGTCAATACCACTGTACGTATAGGCCGTCGGAGCGTTGTGGAATGGCCAGCACAATACATAACATAATACACGTACAGAGATATTGACCCACCCACCCGCCCATACACGTACAGTGGTACTGACCCACCCGCCCATCCATATACATACAGTGGTATTGACCCACCCGCCCACCCATACACGTTCAGTGTTATTGACCCACCCGCCCACCCATACATGTACAGTGGTATTGACCCACCCTCCCACCCATACACGTACAGTGGTATTGACCCACCCACCCACCCATACACGTACAGTGGTATTGAGACCTGTGTTATAGTGATATTAACTCACCCAAACATTTAACCCACCCATACCAGAAAAATTGCTATTAACCCACCCACTCACCCATACAAGAACAATTGCTATTGACCCACCCACCCACCCATACAAGAACAGATGCTATTGACCCACCTGCCCACCCATACACGTACAGTGGTATTGACCCACCCGCCTGCCCATAAACGTTCAGTGGTATTGAACTGGCAGTAATAAATAATAATAATAAATAATAAGTAATAAAACAAGTAACAAGGCATGGATTCGACCGTTTATTGTGCTATAAATTTAAATATATACAGATGGATGTGGCTTTTTTTATGAAGACATTTCATACCCGCCCACCCATACAGGTTCAGTGGTACTGGCTCACCCACCCACACATACCGGCTCAGTGGTACAGTGGTCATGACCCACCCACCCACTCGTACACGTACAGTGGTAATGACCCACCCACCCATTTACGTACAGTGGTATTAATATCTAATAATCTAATACAATCGCCATACATTAGAGTATTCTTATGACACCGTAATCTGAGATGTATTACCCACTGTAGTGTATGGGTGGGTGGGTGGGTCAATGCCACTGTACGTGTATAGGTGGGTGGGCGGGTCAGTACCACTGTACGCATATGGGTTGGTGGGCGGGTCAGTACCATTGTACGTGTATGGGTGGGCGAGTGGGTCACTATCACTGTTTGTGTATGGGTGGGCGGGTGGGTCAATACTACTGTACGTGTATGGGTGGGTGGGTGGGTTACAGTACCAATGTAAGTGTAAGGGTGAGTGGGTGGGTAAATACCAATGTAAGTGTAAGGGTAGATATATCAGTCAATACCCATGTACGTGTGTAACGGTGGGCGGGTGGGTCAATACCAATGTAAGTGTAAGGGAGGATATATCAGTCAATACCAATGTACGTGTAACTCTTAAATGACACAAACTATCGTTATTGGATCTTCCAGACTTATACCTAACATTGACTTAACTACTGCCCCTAAGTTGAAGATAATGGACCATTATCTTGATTATAATGATAAAGTGAAGAATTTGGGATAGGTTACTAACAGGACTTTGGGGTAGAAAGTTCAAATCACTGAGACTTACTACTATCACATTGTGATGGATGACATAACTGTTGAACTCTCTGATAAATTACATACAGCGTGCACACTATTATGTATTGGTTTCATCTTAAATTCAAGGCGTGAAATACATGTCACACCCTTCTTCAATCATCTATCTCTCCTAAAACTTAAGGAACTCCGAAAGTATCATGCTCTTACTTCCCTACACGCTGTACTAAAAACTGGTTCACCTATTTACATATATGAATATCTTGACATTTCTTTTCCAGAACTATTCTCGTTCCACTCAATATAGATCTTCTCAGATGTCTATTCCCCATCATAGGTCAAGGTTTCTCAATAAATCATTCACAGTATCACAGTTTGCCATTTATGGAATTCCCTTCCTGACAGCTTGAGAAACATGGACAATATCGCTGGGTTTGCAGGGCTTGTGGGCGAAGCAGGAGTGTTGAGGGGCGCTGTTTCTTATGGCAGACTATTTGAGTGAGTACGTCTGTATGAGTGTAATTTGATTATACCTAGTTAGTTTATAAGTTTATTAGATTTTTATAAATGAAGGGAATTTTATTTTCATGTTAATAACAATTATTTATTTTTGTACTTTCTTTGATAAGTTGTTTCATTTCGTAAATTGAGTTTTGTTTAAGTTTTAGTTTATTTGAGAATTATATTTTACTTTTTTTGTATATATTTATTTAAGGTTGAGTGAAAGAGGGGACTAATATTCCTAACTCCGCCTTTTTAATAAAGAAATTTATTCATTCATTCCCTTACACAATTAATTGTATGGAATCTTTGGGGTATGAAAAAAAAAACATTACATTGAAAAAAATGTTACACATGATACAACATTTAAGGTTTTAATTTACTTGGTAAAGAAGTAATGTTAAGAGTAAAAAAGTTAGCCTGTTACTCATACTTGGGAAAGTTAATGATTTTTTTTTTAACTGAATAAAGTTAAAGTTAATACTCTAAAAAAGTAACTAATGGAAGTTAAAAGTTAGAATAAATTGAAACTAACTGATTAAAGTTAAATTATTAGAAAATTAACTGAAATTGAAAGTTAAAAGTTAGATTTGGTACAATAAAATATACATAAACAAATACTTAACCTGTATTATCTTTTATTACTTATAATATCTTAGATAAATAGGCCTATTTATAATTATTATACTTAATATTACTTAATATACTTATTATAATTAATATTATTATATTACTTTATTATATAATAATATTAATTAGACTATAGTAATTTCTTCAGTAATTTTTGTTATATAACTGTCCGAAATCTTAAAAATTAAATGTTTAATTTAATTTCTTAAATTATTAACAAAAACTGACATAAGTCTGAAATAAAAGTTTTACATTTTTAAGCTATACTTTAAAAAATCAATAACTATCTTACAGGAAATTCACGATAACAAAACTTTTTTTTTAACTGGCGCAGATAATAAGAAAGGCTAAATAATATCATGACATGTTGACTCCAGGTGATTTTTATCAGGCTAGAGATGATAAGGGTCACTGATAAGAACTTATGGGGGTCAGCGGTTAACAAAATCTGAACAAAATATACTCACTCTATAAGTGAGTGAAAGCAGATATATTCATACTATTTTCGATAAGCAATTACGTTTATAAGATGTTTAAGAATTTGCCGTTCTGAGTGCATGTTTTATTCTTACTGAAATAAGTTAATTAAAAAAATTATGAAAACTATCTAAATCATTAAAATATACAAAACAAATTACCATTGATAATATTATTAATATTAAAGAATGATGAGGGAGACAAAGGTAGTTGGACATTATCATTTTTATAATATTATCATTATCTTTTCTTTTCGACGGTGCCGTTAGCAAAATAATGAAGACAGAACGAAATATAGCAATTGTTACTTGAAATATGTTCTGCAATCTTGAAGATAGTTTATTCTGTTGCGAGGTATCATATAATGGATTGATTTTACCTAGTAAGCCTAATTTAAAATAAAGTAAACGTTTTAGGAAATGTTGGTTTGATTAACCATTGAAATGGTTTTTCCCGACTACTTTTGAACAGGGCAATTTAGATATGTAATGATCAATTAATCAAGTATTGACATTAACATCAAAATGCAACTGATTTTCCTAATTAATTATACAGATAGATGGGTAAATAGGTAAAATTACAGTATTAGAGTTTATGAAAGATAAACAAGCTTAGGCCCAACACGTTGATTTAAAACAAGATAACTAAATGACTATCTCAACTTTATCCCTAAACATAAACTAGTCCAGTGAAATGATCACCCCAGGGACACAAGTCAATCCCACAACAATGGTATACTCGTTTGGTCTGCCTTTTTTTTTTATTTATAAGGCAGTAAAATGTGCGTAAAGAGGAGGGGGTGCATCATCAAAACAGTGACCTTGCTTGTCGGTGACAATTGAGAGATGAGGAAAACAATCGGTCTTTGACCTGAGTTTTAGATACTTTCTCCCAAGTCCACATTCCTGCGACCAAATGGCACCTTTTATCACATTTGAAAAACTAACCGAGTTACTTTAACCGTTAGTCAAATTTTCAACTAGTTAAAGTTAGAAGTTAAACATTACAAAAACTAACGAATAAGTTAAAAAGTTAATAGAAAAAGTAACGATTAAATTTAATCGTTAATTATTTTTAATCGTTAATCCCAAGTATGCTGTTACTGAGATGGAAGAGCTTGCATTTTCACAGGTCTCATATCATAGCTTCATATCTTATTTCCAACTGGTCTCACCCCCTTGACTTGTCTTCACCCCCCCCCAGTTTGAGAACCCCTGTTTTACAGACCTTAGCACCTTATAAATAATCACCTAAGGAGCAATCAAACAGCCTGAATGATTGCCATAAGGTTGACCCTTATACAATCAGTATTCATTACCAATAGTCAGAATACGGCAATGTTTTTGCAATAAACATAGACAAATCTTTGATTGTGAGACCCATCCCCCCACCAAAGCTGGAAAGCGTGCCAACCGGGGGATGGCTCAAACCAAGTCGAGCGATGGGATCACGGGTGGCAGTTGGAGGGTCCAAAATAAAACTCGGCAGCTGAGCAAAACTACTTTTTATTACCAAGTAAAAAAACAATAAAACAAAAACGGCAGAAGGCCACAATATAAAATAGGCAGAAGGCCACAATATTAATTCGTAATTAAATAAATAACAAAACACACAAAATTTAACAATATAACGACAAAAGCTACCAAAACACTTAACGCTACAAAAACAACAAACTCTACAAATACCAAAGTTAACAATTACATGGCCTATGGCCTATCTGCGGTTGGGCCTGAGACACCCAAAACGTAAGACAAAGTATTAACAATTTAAAAATGACCATTAAGAAACAAATTTAGATAACCCCAAAATAAAAGTGAAAATTTAGAAAACTTCTGGAAACAAAAATTTTGGTATCATCAATTAAGCCGGCAATTTGGCCCACATCCCTTGATTCCACCGAGGCCCGGGAGTAAGCCGGAATCCCGGGGCAGCTCCGAATTAAGTTAACTAAAAGCACAATAATCCCCTTTTGGTGAGTTTAAAAATTAAACAATTTAAAAGAAAATATAACACGGTACCGTTCGAGTAAAAATTCACTTCAAAATCCCCCCCCTAATACACTTAACAAAAAATAAATAACAATAACTAGGCCTAAGCATATAAATAAATAATAACAGGATTGAATAATGGGGACCTAACAAATATAAAAATCTAAACAAATGTAACAAGAAATAAACTAATTAAACTAAATAACAATGAATATTAACAACACAAGTTCTTTTTGGATTTTAAGTTTTTTTTTCTTTAATAAATAAATATATGTAAGTCCCCATGGCTGAGTTCCATAAATAACTGTTCAAGTTTAGGCCTAGGCCCCATAAAGTTCCACAAACTTTTTTTTTCTTCTTTTTTCTTTTTTATATCAGCAACCCCCAGCTCAGCCGCCGGGAAAATAAGAAAGAAAGCACTGACCTGAGGACAGAAAACTCATACCCAAAGATGTAGCTGGGGCAGAAGGGTCACCAATGGCCTCTATACATGGTCCTCAGGCCAGGCTGGCAGCGCAGATGGTAGAAAATCCCCGGACGGCAGGCCGAGGGTAGAAGCGTCCTACTCGAGGACCCTGGAGTTTTAGTTTGTCTAGCCACTCATCGTCAAGTTGATCGGCAGCAGAGACTGAACAGACAGGACCACCTGACCGAGGCTGCTGGAAACCGGAACGAAACGGAACCGGGCCAACGGCTACCAAGTACACGAAACGCAGGGCAAAAGCGAATCTCAGGCAGCCTGGCAGACAACGACGAAAAAAACGAAACTGTACCGGTCCAAGACCCGGTACAACCTCCCTCTGCAAACCTCAACACACCCAGGCAGGGGAGCAAACTCGGTACCTCAGGGAACCAAGAGAAGACGAAGACCTCCGAAGAGTGGTGTTCCAAGGACGTCCAAGAGAAACTAAGAGGGGAAACCCCTCGAACAGGGAACAAACTACCCTGACTGTCGGGCCCGACAAGAAAAGAGAGAAAAAGACTCTCTCAGAACAGCCACCTAGGGCGCAGAGGTGATCAATCTCTTTGCCCCAAGAAACCCCCAGGAACACCAACTCCTGGACCAACCGTTCCCCGGAAAGCCTTAAGCTGGGACACATGGGCTTTCCTGAACACCCTGCCTGACTGGGGATCAACCAGCAGAGCAGTCACCGGTGACAAAAACCTGTCGATGCGGTGGGGACCAGACCACCGATAGCACAACTTTGCAGCTCTTCGTTCCGCGGCCGAACTGACCGGGTGAGCCTGACAAAGAACCAGATCTCCAACCTGAAAAGGGTTAGGAGTACGACCCTTATCATACCTCCTCCTTACTCTCTCTCTAGCACGTAGCAGGTTGCGCCGAGCAGCCCGCCACGTGGACACTACGTCAGTGGCACCTGGCGTAGGTAGAAGATCCTCTAGCCTCCACAAGTTGGACAAAGGGTTGTTAGGAGGGTAGCCATGTAGAATCTCGAAGGGAGTGGCATTGTGACTCTCATGCTTGGAAGAATTAAAAGCAAGCTGGAGCCAAGAGAGACTCTCATCCCAGGTGTTCTGCTTCTCAGCATGGAAGGTAATAAGGGCAGACCGAAGATTACGGTTGAACCGCTCTGCATGAGAAGGCTGTGGGTAATAAGGAGAGGTAGTCACATGCCTGATACCATTGCCAAAACAGAACCTACGAAACTCATGGGAGGTAAACTGGCTACCGTTGTCGGACACAAGAGTGGAAGGCACACCAAAGTGCTGGAAGAGTTGGGACTGGAGAGCACGGATGGTGAGCTTAGCCGTGGCACTCCGAAGTGGGAAAAGCCAAACGAACTTCGAGAAAGCATCCACACAAACAAGTAGGTAGGAGCTACCTGACTTGCTACGGGGAAAAGGACCCACGTAGTCGATGAACACCTTCTCAAAAGGACGCTCGGCCACCTCAGAAGATAACAACCCTAACCTTGCATTCTGACTAGGCTTGCTGAGAGAGCACAGGTGACAAGCCCGCACTCTGCCAGCAACATCCCGGTCCATGCCCTTCCAGATGAAGTACCTACGAATCTTAGCGATGGTCTTATGAATGCCAAGATGACCGCCCACAAGAGAAGAGTGATAATATTGAAAGACCATCGGTACTAGATGACTAGGCAGCACTACACGGGGTTCACCCCTCTGTCGAGGACGGCAACAGAGTACCCCTTTGGACAGAAAATAGGGAGGGTGGGCACCTCCCTCTTGAAGCTCACCTAAGATGACTGACAGCTCGTGAGATGACTGACAGATGCTGATGGGACAGTAGGTCGTCAAAAGCCAGAGGAAAATCCAGAAGAACAGCACCACACTGAGCAACAGCCTCAGTAGGTGGATCACTGGGTTCGTGGTACATGCGGGAAAGAGCATCCGCGATGACATTCTGGGTACCCCTAAGATGTTGAACTCGGAACTTAAAGGCAGAAATTTTGACCACCCAGCGACCAATTTTCCCGAGCTGTCGGGGATGGGCAAGAAGCCAAGACAGTGCCTGATTGTCCGTCTCCAGCAAGAACTCAGCGTGTTCCAAGAAACGCCGAAACTTGTCCGTACCGAAGACAACAGCCAGACACTCTAACTCATAGATGGAAGAAGCTTTCTGTTCCTGGTGAGACAACGTCCTCGAAGCAAAAGCGATGGGCTGCCTGACCCCATCAAACTCCTGAGAAAGAACAGCAGCAATGGCGGAGGAGGAGGCATCAGTCTGAAGAATAAATTCTCTGCTGAAATCAGGCATACGCAGGACAGGAGGTTGCATGATAGCCTCCTTGAGAGCATCAAAGGCAGTCTGCTGAGCTTGGCCCCACACAAAAGGGACACCTTTCTTTCGCAGCTCGTTCAACGGGGCAGCAAGCTCGGCCACGTTAGGGATGAAGCGACGGTAAAAATTCACCATCCCCACAAAACGGGCAATCCCCTTGGCATCTCTGGGAGGAGGAAAATCCCGAATGCCCTGGGTCCTCGCAGGATCTATGCAGACGCCTCGAGAAGAGATAAGATGACCCAGAAAAGAAATCTCAGGACGAGCAAAAGTGACTTTCTCTGGATTGACGGTAAGGCCAGCTGATTTGAGGCGACTAAGAACTTCCTCCAGATGTTGCATGTGTTCCCCGAAAGTCTCACTGTAGACAAGAAGATCGTCCAGGTAATTGAAAACAAACTTGAACTTCACATCATGGAAGATGGAATCAAGCAGACGAGTAAGAGTCTGGGCACCCACAGCAAGACCCATAGGAACCCTAGTGAACTGATAGAGATTCCAGGGAACACAGAAGCTAGTCATGGGCCATGATTCCTTCTTCAATGGAATCTGATGGTAGGACTGGTTCAAATCAAAAACACTGAAAAACTTGGCCTTACCGAACCAATCAAACGCAGAATGCAAATCAGGCAGAGGTACCGAGTCAATAGCGACCTTAGCGTTGAGCCTCCGATAATCCATCACAAGCCTAGACTTACCATTAGGCTTGGGCACAAGAAAAGCTGGACTGGCATAAGCAGAACGAGACGGTTCAATCACACCCTTGCTCAGAAGATCCTCAATCATAGCCCTCATAACCTCCATCTTTGGGGGAGCAAGTTTGTACGGATGACTTCTAACTGGCTGAGAATCGGTGAGGTGGATCTCATACTCCAGAAGAGAAGTGACCCCAAGCTCCGGCGTAAGCACATCAGGAAACCGCAAACACAGCCCCCGAATGGCCTCCGCCTGCTCAGGAGGGAGATGACCAACTGGATCCACCTTGGGTTGTTCGGGCTCACAACCCACCTCTCTGACTGCAGGAGGGCAGTCAGAATCACCTACTAGAGGCACCAAAACTCGCCGATTGAACTTGAAAAACATCTGGCGCTTCTGGAGGTCAAGCACCATACCACTCTTAGAAATAAAGTCTGCCCCTAGGATACAAGAAACCGCCAGGTCCTTGGCAACAAGAAAACCCCACCTCCAGGAAAATCCTTCAATTTTAAAATGGAAAAACGCCTTTGGAATTATAGGTAGAGGAGTTTGGGATGCCGTCCAGCACGTAATAGAAGAAGGCTCGGTGTGCCTGACAAGTCCTAAGGCGTCAAGGGACTCAAAAAGAGAAAGGCTGATGATACTGCATGCCGAACCAGAATCAAGAAGGGCTCGACACACCGTACCACCAAAAGATACAAAAACGCCAGGACACACCGAGGTGACCGCACTAAGTCCCAGGGAAGCCATGCCAGCAAGGCCCGAAAAATCCCCGACACTCCTGCTATGGGCACGTGTCAAAGGCAAATGGCCACAGTCACTCGCAACAACGAGGGGAGCTACTGTGGAGGCAACCCCCCGCGCTGAGCGTTTCCCGCCCCACGACCTCGAGCACGTGGACAGTCACGTCGAATGTGACCAGGTTGGCCACAAGCAAAACACACAACAGGAGGCCGAGAACCACGACCCTCCACTGGCTGACTCACACCTACAGACATAGCTGGTCGACGGGTGGGGAGAGCACGATGACTCTCAGAATCCCTCCCTTGCTGGTCTGAGAACTGCACGCTGCGCGAAACAATGCACAGCTGATGCAGCTCCCGAAAAGTCGAAGGAACACCAGCAAAAACCAATCTGCACCGTTCTTCGGGAGAAATGCCATCCAGGATGACACGAACGGTGTCAGCTTCAGAAAGGGTGAGGCGCAACGCTTGACGAGCTTCCTTGACTGAAGAGACATAGGCTGCCAGAGACTCGCCCCTACCCTGCGACCGATAAAATCTGTCCATGACCATCCTCTCCCTGAGTCGAATGGGAAGAACCGATGAAAGTAACTCTCGATGGAACGAGTCCACCGAGGCATCACTGGCCAAGACAGAACTCAGCAACTCCCCAACGGGACCTCTACAATAAGGGAAAACCAGACGAAGCAAGTCCCCAGCCTGCATGCCGGGCATCTCACTAAGTCTGAGAAAGGCCACCAGAAACTTCAGAAGCTCCTCAGGATCCATCCCATCGATCACAGGGAGATTCTGGATCATGGGCGTGAGAGGGTTAGGCAGCTTGTGGTAGATCAGCTGCAGAAGAGCAGGTGAACCCAAAGAAGCAGACGGAACGGCAGCTGGAGCCGAACCACAAGCAACCTCAACAGAAACGCCTGCAGGCTCAGAAGGAACCTCAGGCACAGTGAGAGCCATTGTCTCAGCCTGCGGCCTCGACACATTAGGCGAAAGCGCGAAAGTAGGCCGCTGACCCAGACCCGTAGGAGTCGTGGACCCGGAGAGTGCCTGAAAAATCTCCTCCAGCCTAGCCACACTCTCCACGAACCACGCCCTTCCAGATGGCTCCAACCCCGGTGCCCGGTTGACCAGCCTTAAACGGGCAAGCAGATGCCCCAAACGTGCAAGGCGGCAGGCCCGGTCACGACCCACTGGAGGTTCAAACTGTAAATCTTCCAAAACCCCTTCCCAATCTTCCACCTTCCGTTTACAAATCCCCAACTCATCACCAACCTCCAGCAGGTCAGACCAATCCACCGCCGTACCCGCGGACAACTGCTCCCGCAGCAACCTCCGGAGATTCAAAACATCCCCTTCCGGAGTCACACCCCGCGACCTCAATTCGAAAATCAACTCCTCCTTGACCAGGAGCGCAACATTCTGCAGATAGGCCATCTCGCAAAACAAAATTCTCAACAGTACACAAAAAACGACAACTCCAGGGTCCAAGACGAACTAAACCCTCAGCCTACCGAGCCACTGCCGACCACTCCAATACACCCATGAAACCCATTCAACAAAGTAACCAAGCGGATTGCCTAGGTTTTGTTTTTTTTTTTTTTTTTTTTTTTTTTTTAAATATAAAGTTAAATGATTTATTTGGTTTTTTTTTTTTTTTTTTTTTTTTTTTTTTTTTTTTTTTTACGTAATACCAAGACACCTTGACGGTAGGTCGGCCAACCATGACCTACTAACTGGCAAACACCCACCGTCAACAACCAAGAGAGAATATTTTTTTTTTTTTTTTTTTTTTAGGCAACCACGCTCTGCTACCAATTGAGACCCATCCCCCCACCAAAGCTGGAAAGCGTGCCAACCGGGGGATGGCTCAAACCAAGTCGAGCGATGGGATCACGGGTGGCAGTTGGAGGGTCCAAAATAAAACTCGGCAGCTGAGCAAAACTACTTTTTATTACCAAGTAAAAAAACAATAAAACAAAAACGGCAGAAGGCCACAATATAAAATAGGCAGAAGGCCACAATATTAATTCGTAATTAAATAAATAACAAAACACACAAAATTTAACAATATAACGACAAAAGCTACCAAAACACTTAACGCTACAAAAACAACAAACTCTACGAATACCAAAGTTAACAATTACATGGCCTATGGCCTATCTGCGGTTGGGCCTGAGACACCCAAAACGTAAGACAAAGTATTAACAATTTAAAAATGACCATTAAGAAACAAATTTAGATAACCCCAAAATAAAAGTGAAAATTTAGAAAACTTCTGGAAACAAAAATTTTGGTATCATCAATTAAGCCGGCAATTTGGCCCACATCCCTTGATTCCACCGAGGCCCGGGAGTAAGCCGGAATCCCGGGGCAGCTCCGAATTAAGTTAACTAAAAGCACAATAATCCCCTTTTGGTGAGTTTAAAAATTAAACAATTTAAAAGAAAATATAACACGGTACCGTTCGAGTAAAAATTCACTTCAAAATCCCCCCCCTAATACACTTAACAAAAAATAAATAACAATAACTAGGCCTAAGCATATAAATAAATAATAACAGGATTGAATAATGGGGACCTAACAAATATAAAAATCTAAACAAATGTAACAAGAAATAAACTAATTAAACTAAATAACAATGAATATTAACAACACAAGTTCTTTTTGGATTTTAAGTTTTTTTTTCTTTAATAAATAAATATATGTAAGTCCCCATGGCTGAGTTCCATAAATCACTGTTCAAGTTTAGGCCTAGGCCCCATAAAGTTCCACAAACTTTTTTTTTCTTCTTTTTTCTTTTTTATATCAGCAACCCCCAGCTCAGCCGCCGGGAAAATAAGAAAGAAAGCACTGACCTGAGGACAGAAAACTCATACCCAAAGATGTAGCTGGGGCAGAAGGGTCACCAATGGCCTCTATACATGGTCCTCAGGCCAGGCTGGCAGCGCAGATGGTAGAAAATCCCCGGACGGCAGGCCGAGGGTAGAAGCGTCCTACTCGAGGACCCTGGAGTTTTAGTTTGTCTAGCCACTCATCGTCAAGTTGATCGGCAGCAGAGACTGAACAGACAGGACCACCTGACCGAGGCTGCTGGAAACCGGAACGAAACGGAACCGGGCCAACGGCTACCAAGTACACGAAACGCAGGGCAAAAGCGAATCTCAGGCAGCCTGGCAGACAACGACGAAAAAAACGAAACTGTACCGGTCCAAGACCCGGTACAATTGAAAACAGGGATCTAAAAAATAAATGTTTTAGTGTCTCTATTTTTGTTGATTTCATAAGTAATTTTTTGATTTCTTAAATACTACCTTCCAAAATGTTTACCTGGACAAAAAGTATTTTTATAAAAAGTTGAAAACTTAACAGAAAACTGTACGATAAAGCATTTTGTCTTGTGGTACTATAACAATGTAATGAAGTTAAGCCTGGACATTATGGTCTTATGTTTGTATTAAATTGTCTTATTTATCTTGTTAAGTTTGTTGGTATCCTATATCTACTATTGAACTGACCTTTAACCTACTGGCCTCACAAATATGATAATTACAATAGAGTATTTTCAGTGTATTTGTTAATACTTTTAATTGAAAATTCTTTATAAATTAATATTACGACCAATAATATATTCTCTTAATTTTTATTTTCCTGAAAATAAAATATCCGAACTAAAATGGAAATCACCATCAATACTGATAAGTAAGCTAGCTGATTTAGTAAATAGTTAAAATAAGTTTAACATGGGAACTTTGAAAACCCATGGGATATAGAAATATAATTTGAAGGTTTTCAAAACCTCAAAGTATTACAGTGTTATCTAGTATGTTATCAATTTTAAGTTTCAATGTAGGTACCTAGAGTTTCAAGACTGTCTAATTCAGCAAATTTAACAAGCTTGTAAATTGCAAGTATTCTGTTCGCTAAATTACTGGCTGGCGTTAGTATTCAGATACATATAAGATCAAGTTGTTTAAGAAAACTAAAAATATGAATATATAACTAGTTAATTAAATTAGGTAGATTAAAGTTTGACATGTTAATTAGTTCTATATACACATAATGAATAGCTTGGATGTTACATTGACTGTGTGTGAATGCGATTGTGTTTGTGGGCGCATGTGTGATGTGTTCCCATCTGTGTGTGTTTATTTTTCTTTGTTACTTTTTATTTAAGATGTGCTATTGTTATTATTTTCTGCTGTAGCCTCTGGTATGACAAGTTTATTTTATGATATATTTACTAATTGTTTTTCATTAGAAATCAACAAAAATGCCACAGTAAGTTTTTGTTGATAATTACCAAGTCCTCTCACACCAGCTTTAGCCAGTGACGGGATTATTCTCAGTTGTATTTTATTTGAATTTAATGTGAATGGTGTACTTTTTTTTAGAATAAACTGATTTTTCATTTGATTTAAGCTCATTGGGAAGTTAATACAATCATATCAAAAGAGAGACGTTTTCTTTAGTAAAGAAAAAGGTTTTATTTTATTCAATTCATTTGTAATATTGTATGCCCTTATAATCTGTTATGTATTTTACGGCCGATTTGTGGTTTACAAAAGTTAAGGATGAGTATGAATGACAATGTAACCTTACTAATAACTGGACAACAGTCGTTTAGTGACTGAAGAAGGGGTCAGTAGCTCCGAAATATTTCATTATCCAATTATTTGTGATGTGATTGTTTCTTTATCTACAGTGTACCAGTTTATCAGATTTGCTGCTTTTCTTTCCTTTCATTACTACTGGAAATCCTAGGCCTAGTGGCCCAAATTTAACCTGTAAGAATACTACTTGAAAAATATCTTGTACTGTACAAATTTAAAATAATGTTTAAAACTGTCCACATTCTCCAGGCATAAGAAAAACTAATAAGTATAACTAATTGTAATTATGAAATGAAGCTTTCTGTACATAAATTACATTAAATCTTACATATGAGTATTGAATAATCAGCGTGGTACTAAATATGTATTGAACTTTACCTCTGAGACGAGCTGCCTGTTGTATAATAATATTGATGTTTCTTAAAGCTTCTAATAGTAGTTCGTGGTTGGCAACTCTCACGGCATACGTATGCACAAGCTCTTCGTTGATCTGTTGAATGTCATTATAACAATCTCTCATATCTTTTCTGTAACATAAAAATACAGAGAAATTAATAAATACTTTTCCTTAAAAAGTGCTAATTTAAAATCCAGCTTAAGTTTAAAATCTAATCCAACTTTCATTTATGGTGGTGCTATATTTTCAAATAAAAATTATTTCTTATTCTTTCATAAAAATTTATCATTTAGAAGCCATAGGAAAAAAGAAAAAAATTAACACGATAAAGTAACACTCAAACAAGATCGCAAAAAATGAAATTATCAATGATTTAAATTTGGGTTTATTTTTAAAGCCAACTTAGCTATGGGTTATTTATACAAAATACATGTATTTACTGGTATACAAAAGTCAATGAAACTGCCAAAGAAGATATTAACAAATAAACAACACCCAATAATGTACTAACACTTGCTGCAAGAGCCGAAGATCTTCAGCTTGGACAATCAAACTACGAATAATGTTAGACGAATCTGCAACACCCGCTGCCATTTTTATTGCATTCTGTTGTAGTTCTGCTACTTGGTTCAAACAGGTTGATATCTTTGTGAAGACTTGCGGAAATTCAGCAACTGTCTGAAAAAGTATTACATGTGATTATTGATTAAAAATAGATATAATGAATTAATATTAAATGTTAAAGCTAAAAATCACTTTTATTATGATATTAAAAAGTTAAAATCTAATCAAAACCTAACTTTTTAAAAATTACTTTAAAAAAGAATAATTAAGTTCCAGAGCACATTGTTGTACTAGACAATCAATGCATTGATTGGAATGGTATTTGAATGATAATTTGTTGTGATTATATCTTAATTGCGATTGTTTATGCAAGACAGTTTACTCACAAAATCATTCAATTAACTTAACCTCAACATTTAATGATTTTAAAAAATATATGAAATTGAAAAAAAGGTTAACTTGTTTCAAAAAAATTTTCTTTATAATTAAAAACTGTTAACATTTATTGAATAAAACTAGGTATATAGGCACAACAACTGTGCCTGACTAGTGATCTTTTTTATTATCTTGGGTACCAATAACAGGATTTACCCATTGACATAGAAACAAAGACTATCCAAGGCAATGCTTTGCTGTAGACATATGCCCTGTGCTGATTATCTAACGGTGAATTGTTTGGAATTAGCACTCGGAAAACTGTTTAGTGTACTATTAGCTCAGTTATTAGTCACTTTAGCATATGCTGGAAAGAAACAAAGAGTGGGAGGCTGCTGGCTTGTGAAAACTGAATATCAACTAATTTCACCAAACATGAAAAAAAAAAAAAAAAAACGGAAAAAAACGGCTTTTCGGTTCAAAACTGTCTGGCTTGTGGGGTGAAAGTTTAAGGGATCAGTTTTTCAATTAAAATAGTGAAGGAATGCAATTAAAAAAAAAAAAATGTGTTTTGTTTATTTAGACTTTAAAAAAGTGTACAGTACATTAAGGTCATATAAATACTGGATAAATAAAAAATGCATGCAGTAAACATAACAATTACTATTTAAACAGTTAAATTTATGACATAAAAAATACAATGTAGAAAGTTATGTTTAACTTCAAAATTTTGCATTGTCCTGTTTCATCCCTTGATATGAGGTTGGCAGCCCTGATTTTTTCTGACAACTAAATATGAGTACAATTCAGACTGTGTAAACACTTAAAATTGTCTTTCTACTATCTTCATAATGCATCACAATAACAAGAATAATTTCTTTAAAGGTCATAGAATGTTAGTTTAAACAACAAAATACTAAACCAATCCAGGAGTTTATAAATGGCAAGTAAGTCTCTTGAGCTTCCTTCATCTACGCAAAATTATTATTCCTAATACATTGATTAATATATATTCCAACTCTATCCCTGAATTAAACACAATTACAAGCCAATATTTAAAACTTTGTTATCAATGCTATCATTTGTTATCAATGTTAAAACTTTCATTATCAATGCTATCATCATCATCAAACACTTCAAGTTAAAATAACAATTATAATTATAACATTATTACTTATTAGTTTCTAAACTGTACTTATGATTAATAATTAATATATGTCAGCACATTCATATGACTGAGAGTAAATTGTATATTTTATTTTTTGTCTAAGCATTCCTCTTCAACTTTTGAAAACATGCTACAACCCTTATTACTGAACTGTATTAGCAGAATTGCAAAATTTTGAAGAGCCACAGAAGAGAGTTACAGTGGTTCTATGTTACACTAAAAATCAACTCTATAAAAATTTCTTCTATTCAGTATTTGCACTTGAAAAATTTGGCAGCTGGCATAGATGGGAAATCACACAATTCAGCTAACAAAGTCGTCGTTCGTTTAGCATCACCCAGGGGACACGTATAGCTTAACCCCTAGATGGTGAATACTAGGTGACACATTATGAGCTCCCAACTGCAAAGTGCTTCTTTTCAGCACTTCGCAAGCTTTTTTGTAAAAATCATAAAAAGTATTAAATATGTTGCAAAGTCAATTTTATCATTTAGTTTTTCTTCTCAAGAACTGTACTTTCACATAATATGTTGTTACATTTTATATAAACTACTAATTTATTTTTTGGAATTGTTTGTTTACATAAAATGCAAAAATGAAAAAATTTGCTAAGTTACAGTATGATCATTGTAGGTAATCAAATAGTACATGTAAAATTTCTAAACAATTACCATTCAATAGACAAGAAAAAGTTGTTTAGGAAAAATAGTCATATTGTACCCATATACAAAGTTTTATATTTTTAGTTTGTTGTGGGTGGGAAATAAAAATTTGTACCACAGAAACAAAAAATACCGTGAAAAATTATATAACAGTCCATAAAAAAGCGGTATGTATAATTCTTTGCTACATGTACTTTACTAGTACAATCTATTAGCTACAAGAAAGTGTAAAATATATGAATATATTCCAAAAAGTATAAAATTTATAACACCAAAAGTCAATATGTGCAAATTGTGTAAATGGCTCTTGAAAAGTTGTGCATATTGTAATCATAGTAAAAATACAAATTTTTTATACGATTTTTTTTTGAGAACAAAAAACTGATAAAACAGATATTTCTGAATAGAAATACAAAAATAATTATATTTGTGACAAAAATAAAGTTTTGACGTAGGATAATAACATACTACGTTATATTGTTGTCGATAAATAAAATAAAAGTGTCATTTTGAGAGAACACAAATAATACATATTATTTTTTTTCAAGATCTTAGATTATTATGAGAATGCTAAACTAATATACCATATTTTTACATGTCTTATTTGATCAAATTGGACAAAAATAAATGTTTAGGCTAGTATCTACATAAATATAAATATATACATGGTTGTAAAATTAAAATACATTTAAAAAAATTTAATATCGTTCTCACTCTTAGTTCTCCAGCCTGTTTTTAGCCTGTAGGATTGTTATTATTATGATTTGAAGTGCTAGTGCTTTTATATAAATATAATGTAATGTTGATTAGTGGTAGGACTTGTTGAACAATGCCTAAAACTAATTCCTTTTATGCACTGTCACTTCCAGTAAAATATATTATATATGAACTACAATACACTATTCACTACACTACATTTTAACTTCATTTCAATTCACTAAACTTATTATGGTAAATACAAGCAGTTGAGAGAGTGTTGTGTATAAACAAAGATGACTAAACGTAAAGTGACAGCTCTTCTACATCATCGTTGTCACGTGACCATTGCCAACGTACAGCATGAAATTTCCTCGAGACGGTACCAACCAACGCAAGAACTTTCTGGCTTTCTACCCAATTTTTTATTTGTTTATATCGCAATAAATAATTTATTTATTACAACTTTTTACAACAGCTTGTAATGCACCAATACTGGCTTTTGAAAGAACACGCAAACAAGAGTATACAAAAACATTTTTTGTAAAACAACCAAAGCACCTACACATTGCAATTTGTTTTGTTGGCTAGAGTATTTCATTCACTGCAGACTGACAGTTTGTACACCTGATTCCGACTATTGGTTACTGTACAGTTATGCAACAAACATCGGCCATTTTTCCCACTCCCGATCCCCCGCCAGGCGGGAATTGAGCGGGAATTTCAAATTGCACGTTTTAATTTTATTCCTACATTTATAAAATTGTATACAACAATTATTAAAAATATGAAATGTACAGAACCGAACCTTCTGCGTCGATTGGTACCAGAATCATAAATACTTTTATTTTACCAGAATCATAAAGCGTTTTCTTTATGATAAACATATGTTTTATTGAGATTTACAAAAGAGCACGCGTTGTGCCTATTTTCACGATCGCGTATACATTTGAAAATAGCACGCAAAGCGCCAGGATTCGCGATGTAGGGTTAGGGATTGCTGCAGACGCAAATAACATCATCCTTAGCCTTAGCACAGGTGTGAGAAGATGCAACTACTGGAAACGTAAGAAGGGAATGGTAAATGATCAGTCATGTGATTGCGGAGTCAAAATTCAAGCTATGGATCATGTAGTAAATGATTGCCCTTTGTATCATTTTCGAGGGGAATCAGCTGGCCTTCATTCAATCCGAGAAGCAGGCGTTAAATGGTTACGAAAGTTGGATTTTGCTCTGTGACGGGAGATCATATTTAAACACTAAGACACAAGTACTTTGTACTTTAGATTTTATTTAGATACTATTTATTGGTCTGGTTTTTATTCCTCCTGCTTTTATTTTGGTTGCTGGCTTTTTAATCCATATATATATATATAAATAAATAAATATATATATATATATATATATATATATATATATATATATATATTTATATATATATATATATATATATATATATATATATATAAATTTGAAAAAGTTTGACTGTAATGTCTATTAATAAAACAGAATTACATCGAAATACAAGTAAATTGCCTTTATAAACTAATTAATTAATTATGGTCATTTTAAATATGATTAATTTGATGTTATAAGATAGCAAAGTTTACTTCTAAATCACAAGTATATATATCATAATCTCAGTTCATCTGTGTAACCAGAGATCAAGTAATTATGTTTGATCTGTGGTGTAACTTTTCTTCCCTCACCAGCAAACATTATCAGCATAGGGCATCAGTGACTCAGAGGCATGTTTGTTTTGTTCTGTGACACTCAACAATCAACTAGTATATCTCAAGTTTGGCCTGAGATAGTATTGTTTATCTCCCTATTTATGTTCCTTACTGGAATTTTTATTTCAAAGAACATTAATGCTTGAAGAGTGACCTATGCAACATCTTCCTGTAACTTTATATAGACTTGTTTTATAAAATAATTTGATAGGAAACCACAACAATTAATTATTGTGTTATCAAATTCAGAAAAATACAAAGTGGACAAAGAAGCAATGGTAAGTAACATGATTCTATTAAATTATTTAAATGCAATATTTGCAGGTTTTCAGTCAATCACTATATTGTAATCAAATAGTTTATCATTCAACAACAATACAGTAAACTGTTCCATATCAATTCAATTTAAACTCTTATAATACTGTATATAATAAAGTATATTGGAGAGATAGGACATCAGAAAACTTATCTTACAAGATAAGTCCTTATTAGTTAGTTACCACAATAGTAGTAAACAAAAACAAAAGCATAACATTTTGCTTTTGTGTTTCTTTTGTGATTCTGTTGTATTTGTTTACTACTACTATGGTGTGAGTGGGCTTGTCTTCTAAGGTAAGTTTGCTGATGTCCTACCTCTTCACTATACTAATTTCTGGCCTAGTGCCCTTTAACCTAACCTAAAATATATATAATAAAGGCAATTGAGAATCACTATAATATGCTAAAAATTGGTCTAATATTTTATATTACACTTAAATTAACCCATTGGGCTAGTTGTTGTTTGAGCCAGGGTGTACACGAACTCTAGCAATTAAAAACACATAAATGCCTATAGTCATTATCACTGTATGTGTGTGGGTGGGAATAACAAAAGTAGCTGTGCCTCGAGTATCCTCCTCCTGTTGTTAGAGTTGGAATATAATATAGGCAACTCAGTTAGTTGTTTTACAGAAGTAGTGTTTCCTTTCAAAAGCTGAGTCCTAATACAATAATCTCCTCAAATTAAAATAAATGTCAGTGCTGAAAAAGTTCTACTGTGACCAACTGATTTATTTACAACATTACAGGAATTTTAATTGTAACGATAGTTCAATTTGTTTGTACTATTACTATCTAAAAGTTTAAAGTGTTTGTTGAGCTTTTAGATAAACTTTATGGTAAGTCTCAAAATTTATTTAATTTTTTCACTAAATCCTGAATAACAATATGGTCTTCAAAACAAATTCAATTACATAGTATTATTGCATTTATTATTATTTAATATATAACCTAAGAGTAAATGTAAAATATTAAATTCAAAATCGAACAACTTAAAATATAGCAATCATTTGTTATTGATTTTTGTTATTAAATAACATATACTGTAGAAAACAAAATATTTTATTTTCAACTAACAATTTATTGGCTGTATGTATATAAACTTTTAAAGGAAAACACATTTAGGCAACTTAATAAAATATAAATGTAGCATGTTACTTTCAATGTCATAATGATGTACCTACCTGGTAGGTAACATTGGCTTATGGTAATAATCAATTAAGCCCCTAGTTTAGTGAATACACACATTTTAACTGTTTTGAATTTTACAATAAATTAAATCAGATTATATTAAAAATTAAAAATGTATTATTTATAGGCATGGCCGTCTGTGTACATTAAGACATACTTAAGTCTGTGTACATGCAGACTATACATACCTTCCAGACCCATCCACTGGAGGTGGGAGGTCTCCGTCTCTCACACTATCTGTCATATACGCCTTTTAGTTTAGGTTTATCTCTATAAAAATACTGTGTTGGAAAATGTTAGATGGCAACTGCCACCCACAGGTTACGTCACTACCAATGCATGTAAAAAATAAAATGACATTGAATTTGCTACACAAGTTTCGGCACTGTTTATAAAAGATTTGTTCTATGTTAAGAAGATTGCAATATTGCATGGAAGTTGGGATTTGATTAAAAATGGGTGAATTGAAGTGTAACTGATTCAGTTGATACCCCCATTATATATTTACTTAATCTTCTACTGTCACAACAAATATAAAATATTTTTGTATATTTTGTAATAAAACTAAGTGAAATTAAATTGTCAAATACTTTTCATGGTGTATGTTTTTTAGTATTTATTTTTATAAATAATTGAATTTAGTTTAGTTCACAACAATATGTGTTGAGAGATAAATAATATTTTTGTTTTTACTTATTATTCTTGTTATTAATCACATTGTTACAGAGTGCCCTCTGTGCTCTTTTACGGAGGGATTAGCTAGCATAAATATTATCAGTGAGGCAGGTCTTAAATGGCTTGAACTTAGCTTTATAACAGAAGATATAGAATAGAATAGATAGAATAGAATAATATTTTATTCCATAAAATAACAAAAATACAATATTTATACAACAGAATTCTAGCCATCTCATCAAGTAAATGATGGCTAGCACAAAAAATATAACTTTAAAACAATATTTAAATACAGTCAGTTAATCAAAAACCAGGTAAAGCAGACAGCTCTCTGCAGCATGGTTAAACTTAAAAGTTATCTTTTTATTAACTTTAATGTTATTTATGTTGTACTAAAACTAATATACTATAACTATACTGATCCTATAACTACTCAAATGCCAATCAAATACCATAGAACAACACTACAACCAATCAAGCTCTTCCCTTTTATGTGCCTATAAAAAATAAACTCCTAAAACATTAATTAGTAATGGACAATAAATTTATGTAAAAAAAATATATTTTGTTTCATTCTTTTTTCTTTAGACTAATGTTTCAAACAAAAAGTTTACTTGATCTTTAGTAAGGAGCCATTTCCTTAATTTTGCCAAAAATGTATTAATGATGAGTTGTTATATTTAATTCCATTTGGAATTTGATTAAATAACTTAGGTCCTAAATAAGTAAAGCTTTGTTTAAATATACTTTTTTTCACTTTGGGTCTTATATAGATTCCTTCAGTGACACTTCTGGTTCTGGGTAATAATCTATCTGTTTTAAAATTACCACTCCTATTATAAAATATCTTTAGAACCTTATAAACAAAAAGATGAATTACAGGTAGAATTTGCAAGTCGATAAAAAGGGGGTGAGAAGATTGACGTTTGGGTTTGAATGAAATAATTCTTACAAAATGTTTTTGTGTAATTATCAGCGCTTTAAGTGTGGTTTTGCCAGCCCCTCCCCAGTTTTAAATTTCGTAAACTAATCTTGAATGGATAAGTGAGAAATAAAGCATGCGTAGCAAATTTTGATTGAGAAAGTTTCTTAAGAAGTAAAATTGTCTGATGTTTTTTCTCAAATTGTTGTGTAAATGAATTGTATGTGTTTTCCAAGAAAGTTTTTCATCCAGATACAAACCGAGATATTTAATATTTTCCAACTGCTCTATTTCTGTGCAAGAGCAAACTGAGTTATTGTTATAACATTCGTCTTTAACATGGAATTTTAGAACGCTGTCAAATGAAAACCCTTTGAGATCGAAATTTATAATTTTTGTTTTGTAGCGTTTATGACCATTCTGTTATTGATACACCAGTCCTTTAACAATTCAAGATCGTGGTTCATATCTTGCCAAATGGTTTCCCAATGGCTGTTTGAATACCGGAGGGCCACGTCATCTGCAAACGCACTAACTGCTCATCTCAACTGCATATTTAATAGGTCATTAATAAATAATATGAATAATGAAGCTGATAGAATGGAACCTTGGGGTACCCCTTTTTTTATTATTTGTGGTGTGCTAAATACATTTTTAATTTTTGGGTTCGATTTGTCAGATATGATTTGAACCAATTGAGTGCAGTTCCTCTTACTCCTGCATATTCTAATTTATTTAATAAAATATTATGATCTACAAGATCGAACGCTTTGGAAAAATCAATAAAAATTCCAGTAGTTTTAAGATCGTTGTTGAAACATGAATATATTGCTTCTGTGAAATTCAATATTGCACCTTCAGTGCTTTTACCTTTCGTAAATCCGTATTGTTGATGGTTAAAAAAGTTGTTTTTGTTAAGGAAATCAATTAATCTGAATTTAACGGCCTTCTCAAACACCTTTGATAGTACTGAGAGTAACGAGATTGGTCTGTAATTTTGTATACGGTCCTTCTCACCTTTCTTGAATATAGGTACAACAATACTTTCCTTACATTTTTTTGGAAATTCCCCGGTAACAAAACTTAAATTAATAATGTATACCAATATGTGAGAAACAACAGGGGCAATGTTCTTAATAATTTCAACCGATAAAGCGTCAGAACCAATAGATTTCTTATTTTTTAAAGAATTTATAATCGAGAGAACTTCATGATTGGTGACGGGATACAAGAATAAGCTTCTTTGGTTTCGCTCACAGTTCGGCAGGCCTGGTTGACAACTGTCGGGCATGTCTGCCACGAGTTCTAGTGGAGCACTTACAAAGTATTCGTTATACAGTTCTGCAATAGCCTGCGGGTCCTCAACAATACTGCCATCGTTATCTCTAATGTTATCTATTGCTCGGTCACTGGTCTTATCTGTCAAACTGTTTATTAGCTTCCACTGTTGCTTGACATCACCTTTATGATTATTGAATAAATTACTATAATAGTTATTTTTTGTAGTATCTATAATTTGATTAAGGGAAGCTTTAAACTTATTAAAATAAGTAACCAAACTTAAGTCATATGGTCTCCTTTTAATCATTTTATAAATGTTATTTCTTTTTTTCAATTTATTCAAAATGTACTGATTAATCCAAGGACTTTTCTGTTTTGCTTTCTGATACCTAGGTGTCAATGTATTTTTTTTCTTACTTAGGCTAATACTATAATTCAAAACGTTATAAAATTCATCAATAGCATCATTTACATTGATTTTATCTAATACACAGGACCACTTACAGTTACTTAAATACAATTTTAGGTCTTCAAAGCATATTTTTTCTACAACTAAGTTTTGCGGATAGGTATTTTTTGAATCCTTCTTAATTTTAGTCATTTTTAAGCCAATCAAACTATGGTCTGTTATTCCTAATTTAAAAATTCCCGTTTGAAATAATTTGATATTTTTATGCCGAATAAAAATGTGATCAATACAAGACTTAGACTCTTGTGTTTCTCTTGTATACTGATTAATAAAACAATGGAACCCTTGATTATACAACAACGACATATATGTTTCCACTTCTGGCTTTTCCTTTTTAATACATATATTTATGTCACCTATAAAAATTACGTTTGAGCTTAAATTTTGAAATTTTGTTACTTATTCATAAATAAAACTATACTCTGAATAGCTATGTAGTCTATATACACAAAACAAGTTAAATATAGCATTGTTTATTTTAAATTCTAAAACTAATACATCAGCAGTTTGCATTTTAATATATTTTTCTATAACTTTTACATTATTCTTAATAAACACTAATACCCCGCCTGCTCTATACTCGTTATTACAGTTGTATAAGCTCGAATAACCAGGTATTTTATAAAAAGATGCTTCTTCTTCAAACACCCAAATTTCACTCAAGATTATAAAATCAAATTCATGTTTTATACGTGACAGCTGGACTAAGAACAAATCAACATTTTTCCTTAAGCTTCTAATATTCATATGAATACAGAACTAAAGTCAGCAACAGCAGTGGTAAAAAAATCATGTTCAAATCCGTTATAAACTAATGTGTCCATTATATTATTCCTGTTCTAATGATTTTTCAATTTTTACTGTAGCAAATGTTTTATTTTAATCTAAAAATAAAGTATGAGGAAAAAATATAAATTATTTATGTATACTAACTGCTTACTGTTTCAGTATTTTCCATTGCTTACAATTTACTTAAGGATGATTCATGTTCGATTCTTATGATTCTCTCACCACTCTCCTTCCTAACAAACAATTTTCCTTCCTTAGACCAAACATACTTGTAGTTAATATTTCTTACGACTTCCTTGGCTTTGGACAGAAGAACCTTATTGGCTGGCAAAAGATGCTCGTTTACAAAGACCTTTTCCTTGGGCAGATGTGGGTTGATTTTGTCCGCTGTCAACGGACTCACTCTCTTATATCCGTCAATCCACATGTCTCTCTCTCGCCGCGTCGAGAACTTGACAACGATGGAGGGTACACGCTTGCGATTGAAACTCGGCACTCGATGAGCTGCCACCACCGTTTCTTTTTTCCAATCTATATCGACAGCTTTGGTGACATCCATCAGCAACTGATCAAGGCTCTCGTTGTCTGTCTGGGGGATTCCACTGATCTCGATGTTTGATTGCCGAGAATATTGCTCCAGGTTGCGTAGGCGTGTTTCCAGCTTACCAGTAGATACCTTTAAGGCAGTGTTTTCTTTCCGTAAGATCACATTTTCTTCCTTCAACTTTTTTAACTCTTCTTTCATTTCTTCCATGAGTGTATTTGACGTGTCACTTTCTATAATTTTAAAATTAATAAATGGTAGCTGACAACAAACCATAGCTATGTATATTAATTTATTATTTTTATGGAAAACATTATGTTTTATTAGTTCTGACCTGAATTAATTGTTGATGAATTTTTTTATACCTTTTGACTTTGATCCAAAATATAATAGCTAAAATTCCATGAATCATAAAATGAAAGCAAACATATAAGAAAACACAAACGTTCATTAAAATGACTATAAGTATAGTTAATTGGTGTATATACTATAGGACACGATAAAGTAGTTGCTAAAATACCAAACACGATTTTTGGCAACAGAACAGCAACAATCAAACATAATGTGTCCATGTTGAATGATAGTCAAGGTTCAGATGTTGTATAGGAAAGAAAACTGAGTGACAGGTTTACCAGTGAGCTGAAAATCAGACCAAAACTACATGGTTCAGATAGCATTAAAGATGTGTGTCCCTTGGCGATTGGGTTATTAACACATAGCTCTTTCTAAGAAACAGTCGACCTTAGTAACAATGTCTATTCACATATATCCACACCCATCACACACACTTGCCCCTAATTTACGCCGATATCTCTTCGATCACCTTCTTACTAATGAATATAATTAATAATAACCTAAAAACAAAATTCACAATGACATATCACATTGTTTTAGTTTGTAGGGCCAGCAAAATGACGGTCAATAATGTTTATAGTGTTTGTGTTTGTACAACTGATAAATACTGTGTTTATATAGTCAAAAGTCATTGTGTTTATGGGCTGGTGGAATATCGGAAAGCAATCTTACAATTACAAAACATCGTAATAGTTTTTTTTGTTCCAGGAAAAATTCACAGTTGAAGAGATCAAAGTAAAATTTCAGTTGCTTCTGGACATAACAAAATGTGTGGTTTGTCTGAAGAATGTTCAGACACAGGAGAATGTGCAGTGTGTCAATGGTCACCTTCTGTGCTCTAACTGCAAGGCTGATTTGGAAAGATGTCCTATATGCAAGGACAAATTTACCGATTCTAAATCCTCTCATTTTGTTTCGCGAGTGTTAGAAATTCTTTCCATTTGTTGCAAATACAGAAACTGTCCAATAAAATTGAAGAATGGTGATGACAATCATGAAAAATATTGCGGTTTTAAACCCACAAAATGTAAACTGTGTTCATGGAAAGGACAAAGAAATAATATTTTCCCTCATTGTAACAATTACCATGATTGTTTATCTAGAAGTGGACACAGACTAAGGCTTAATTTTTGTATTAATAAAGTCCTGTTAGATTCTAAACCAAGCCAATTTAATAGACAATTCTTTTGGGAAGAAACTTTTAACGATCCTGATAAAAAAACATTCACTAAAACTTGGCATATGGTTCCTTGTGATGAGCCTAAACATAATTTATTTACTACTCTCACTTTTAAGTCAGACTCAGGCCCTTTCATTACTATAAAAATCAAACTAAATCTTGATCCTGATATAGCAAGTGAGGAAAATAGCATTTCTATACCTAACAGAATGCTATCTCATTTTATAGATAAAAATGGCACACTGTTCTATTCTGTTTTGATGGAGACTTCCTAATATGTTAGCAAATTTTTCATTCATTGTAAAGAAAAGTTCAATACCTAATAAATAAAACTTATTGTAACATTGTGTTTTCTCTTTGTGTATTTCTACCTCTGTAAAAAAAAGGAACGAGAAACAATGGGTGACAGAAAAAGAGATAACAGCTGATACGAAGAACAGCTCTAGATTTATAATATTGAAAGTATTCTTCTATACAATACTTACTGTTGACACAGAAATTATGTATACCCAATTTTAAAGGTTGTTTACTAAGAAATTAAGAGGCCAATGAAAAATCCAATTATACTATTGTATACCTCATTTAACTGCACGTTACCACATATGCCATATTAAATTAAGTTTTAATAATTTTTATCCTGGTTGGAAAAAAGTACCAGAATTTTAACTAGTATTCACTAGCTATGATCAATTAAAAGTTATTTTTAATTTCATGGAGAAATACAAAGGCGTCATAACTAACTATTATTAAGTCTTATTTGGTTTACACGATTTTTCAAAAATGTTTTAAAAGTTTGGTTCCTATAGAAATAATACTGGTTTTTATGTCGTAACAGTTCTTCTACTGCTATGTACATTTCAAAGCATATAAAGCTTCATCATCAGGCTTCCAAAAATGTCACTGTTTAAACATTAAAATTATAAAACATTTAAACATATTAAAACAGGAGTACAACATATTTGACGGCTGGCGATAGACACCAGCTGATGACTAATGAACAGGAAACGAACTCAAACATGTTACCCTTCTCCCACTTGTTGACCTTGAACTTGAACTATATTAATTTTCTTCCTTTGTGACTGCATGTTGTTTATTCGGTTGAACAGTACGTTGACTTGTATTTTAATTTGTCATTCAAAATATTACTCGGATCAGATTTGAAAGCATTGTAGATATGGAGTTCTTCTATTGTAGTCAACTGTTCAACCGAATAAACAACATGCAGTCACAAAGGAAGAAAATTAATATAGTTCAAGGTCAACAAGTGGGAGTAGGGTAACATGTTTGAGTTCGTTTCCTGCTCATTAGTCATCAGTTGATGTCTATTGCCAGCCGGCAAATGTGTTATTCTCGTGTTTTAATATGTTTAAATGTTTCATCATTTTAATGTTTAATGTTAAAACAGTGACGTTTTTGGAAGCCTGATGATGAAGCTTTATATGCTTTAAAATGTACATAGCAGTAATGTAATTGAAGCACTTTTACGACAGAAAAAGGTAATCTAAACCAGTATTATTTCTATATTCTAAGGGCTGGTAAAACAAAATGAATTGATTCTTATTCCTTTAAGTTTGTTAATTCTTCCACTGAATAGAAAGACCTTTATAGGAGCTATTCTTGAAGTTTTCTCTTTTTTTCTGGAGGTCTTCTTCAGGTAGTTAAGTAGGTATTAAACAATTTTGAACCCCTGTAGATCAGCTTCTCTTCATATAATTGGTTGGTAGCATAGTTGGTTAAAGCTTCATAAGCTAAATATTCTCAGTTTGATCCCAATCAGAGTCATAACAAATTTTGAAAGAGATCAGTTGAAAACCACCGTCTATTCATTGTCATTTGAATAGTCCAAGATTTCAAATGACTGTGGATGAGCGCATGAGTCATTGTTACAACCTAATGCAGACTATTACTTAGAAAGTGTCATTAATTAGAAAGTGTGATGCCGACTATTAATTAATGTCACTTTCTAAAGAATGGACGGCATTAGTTTGTAACAATGACTCATGCACTCATCCACACTAATTTGAAATCTTTATTCACTCATATCTTGACGATCAGCGTCTTGTGAATAAATAAATAAATATAGAGTTAGATGATGATTTTGATTAATGAGGTTGTTTACGTCCCTGGTGTTGCAACAGTGTAGCTGCCCTGTTCTTGTTCCTTAACTCTTTTAGAAACAATACATAGCTGCCCTATTCTGTTTGTTATAGAGTTTCTAAATTGTCTAAGATAGTTCAGGACCAATCACCTCTTTTTATCTATCATTTTCTCATGGTCTGGCTCTTCCCAACTGGCAATGACACTGATGGTTGTATCAGTCCCTTGTTTGTTTAAAATATAATTGTGGTTGCACCCTGCCCCAGTCCTACTCTCTTGCTGAGCTGAAATAAATTGTCTCTCTGTTCTATACCCATTTTCATTATAGTACAGAACCATCATCAACTTGAACAGTCCTAAACTCTTCCTCCAACAGATCTGGCTCTATAGGCGGCATTTTATATTCCTTGATCGACTCTTTTCTGATACACAAATTGACACCTTATTAATTTTAAAGGTATTCAGTTATCAGCCAACAAGAGTGGTTAGAAATTTCTGATCGATGTAGAGCAAATTATGTTAAAATTTATTTGTCACTGATTGAAATTTGCCTTCAACTTTAAGTAGGTGAATTGAAAAAAGATACTCAAGTTTTTATTAATTTATTTACCACAAGTTTAATGGTATCTCTGAGACTGAGAGGTACCACTGAGGATGCCACATCACAGCATGGGCAAAACGTTTGTTGATGTAAATAACACCTTGACATGGTCCTAATCGGAAGCTTTGGTTTTCAATAACTACACCAGCCACGTAAGCCTACGAATTAAGATATTTAATGCTTATATCCATTGAAAGGACTTTTTATAACCCGTAATAGCAGACTTTCTGTCAATTTGTTGTCGGTAATTATTTTATTTCCTTCCCTTTGTTTTTGAAGGTGCTACGCACAATATATTACAAAATATTCACAATCACATGTTGTTCCGACCTTCAAACACAAGTTCAATTCCGGAGTTAGAACAATGAAATTCATACATCAACAGATGAGTGTTTCATATGAGTGATGAGTGAGTGTTTCATACAAACACTCACTACATCCAATCTACAGACCCAGCTAAAAGGAAAACTTACTATCAAAGTCTCTTTTATAATTATACTCCAAAATCTAGTTTTTGATACAATTCTAATTAAATATAACATTCAAGATAACATTGCCATAAACTTGAACCCATTTATGTCAAGTGCCCCAAAAATGGAATATAAACTTCTTGCAAGAATATAAAATAATTAAAAAGTTATGATCAAAATAGTAAAAAAGTTTGCTAAGAAAAATGGCGCCAACCTGAAATAAACAAATGTTTATAAATATTATGGTATCTGTTGAGTAAAAGAAAGAAAAGAAAAGTCATATGTACAATCAGCTTAGAATATCTAGAACACCTTTTGGTACTATTATTAAGAGAAATATTGCGTGTATGTTTTAACCCTAGATCTGGATCAGTGCCCTTTTAGGGCGCTAGGAATTTATACACTCATCTGGGATCAGCGCCCCTCAATGCCCTCGGATTTGTTGAATTTTTTCGTTAGTTTGTTAACAATGTAGTGGAAATAAATCAGTACTGTTCGATGCAAAATTTAATTATCTTTACATTTCAGAAGGTTTTATGTTGATATCTCCAATAATAAACAAATTCCAATCGAAATAAGAACACAGTACACAAGTGCCGATTCAAATCTCTCGCCGGCAGGCTAGGCGCAAGTGCTGAAATCGGAGGAATTTGACAGAGACTGCCTCGTAGAGATCTTGTCGGATGCAGACCATTCCACTACAGATTGACAGGGAATGTTATGTGCTTTGTAAAACTGTACCTAGCAATCCTGTATCCCAAAGGGAAATGCTATAACAGAATTTCCCCCGAACCCTTTATAAATGGATTTTTCAAATTGAGGTCAGCGTCCTTTAAGGGCGCTAGAATAATTATTTATATAATTGAATAAATATAAATAAACCTAAACAAATCATATGTACTCTACAATAATACATGTAATTAAAGAATTCCAAAAATGTTTTAATATTTTTTACACACGTTTGAACTTAGTAATTTGTTCGCAATATTTTTTCAAAATATGTTTTTTGCTTATAAGTTTCTAAAAAATGTGATTTTCGTTATTTTTTTATTTGAAATACGATTTGTGTTGGCAATGACATATACGTACAGGATATATACAGTCCAAAGTAATCAAATACTACATTTATATATAAATTGTATTTTATGTTCTAGATTTTACAATTTTTTGTTCTCAGAGATAAAAGATTCTTTTTTTGCATATAATAACATATATAGAATTATTTAAAGGTACAAAACACTTTGATTTTCTATACTAAATATGATTCCCTACAAAATAAATATTTTGTTACAATTTTATTGCTTTCACATGTGTTTATAACATACATAACACTTTAGTACTACAAATATTTCCATTTTCTTTTTTCGAAAAAAATTAATCCCAAAATATTATACATTTTTTTATTGGAAATATGATTAGTGGGTACTATTCAAAAACTAAATAGGTATATATTGGCTATCATGGAATTTTTCCTAAAAATCATTTATACACACTCTAAGGGTTGCAAGTTACAAAAACATGTTGCACATTAATTGAAATTGTTCACTCTACTCAACATATCAATTTCTTACAATGTTGTTACCCCAACTATAGTTATTTTATCTGAAAGTATGATTCATGAGAAGAAAAATGATATGCTGTTTTATAATTTATGGTTTCATTTACTATTTTTTTTTTTTTAATTTACAAAAAAAGGATTACATTGCACAGCAAAATGACATCCCGGTACGCACTCCAAACCATGATCCCGGATCTAGGATTAATACTCAAATTTTCGAGCTTTGCTACTAGGAAGGTTAAATACTGAATAAATGCACCATACCATCGGTACTGAAAATGACAAGCAGTCTACAGTGTTATACTGTTGCTAGGTGCAACAACAAGGTTTGTGAATTTGAATACAGATGCAACTGGTAATTTTCTGTGAAACTTAATGGAGGAACTGGTCTATGGCATAAGGTCCATCTTATAGGTGTTCAGTATGGGGGTGGAAGTTGACAGGATCAGTGTTGCTATTATAGTTGCACGGAACAACGTCTGTTTGATACTTCTTATAGGTGTTCAGTATGGGGGTGGAAGTTGACAGGATCAGTGTTGCTATTATAGTTGCACGGAACAACGTCTGTTTGATACTTCTTATAGGTGTTCAGTATGGGGGTGGAAGTTGACAGGATCAGTGTTGCTATTATAGTTGCACGGAACAACGTCTGTTTGATACTTCTTATAGGTGTTCAGTATGAGGGTGGAAGTTGACAGGATCAGTGCTGCTATTATAGTTGCACGGAACAACGTCTGTTTAGATACTTCTTATAGGTGTTCAGTATGGGGGTGGAAGTTGACAGGATCAGTGTTGCTATAATAGTTGCACGGAACAACGTCTGTTTGATACTTCTTATAGGTGTTCAGTATGGGGGTGGAAGTTGACAGGATCAGTGTTGCTATTATAGTTGCACGGAACAACGTCTGTTTGATACTTCTTATAGGTGTTCAGTATGGGGGTGGAAGTTGACAGGATCAGTGTTGCTATTATAGTTGCACGGAACAACGTCTGTTTGATACTTCTTATAGGTGTTCAGTATGGGGGTGGAAGTTGACAGGATCAGTGTTGCTATTATAGTTGCACGGAACAACGTCTGTTTGATACTTCTTATAGGTGTTCAGTATGGGGGTGGAAGTTGACAGGATCAGTGTTGCTATAATAGTTGCACGGAACAACGTCTGTGTTGATACTTCTTATAGGTGTTCAGTATGGGGGTGGAAGTTGACAGGATCAGTGTTGCTATTATAGTTGCACAGAACAACGTCTGTTTTGATACTTCTTACTTATGATAAGAGGAGAACATGTTTTTCTTTCATATTGACTGCATATTTTTTTTAAATGTAAAACATTTTAAAAAGTTATGAAGAATCTTAAAGGACCAATTAATTGGGCAAATAATAACTTGTTTAAAAACTGACAGGGAAAAAATGAAAAATATATGACAAGGCCATGCCACATAAATTTAAATAAAGTCATACCACATAATATAATACAACAAGTTTCTGCAAATACTGGTTAATTATTATTTAATAAGAAAATGTAGGAAATTATCTCTTTTCTCCACCTGTATTTGGATTAACGAGGTCGGAGACAGTGTAGTGGTGAGGAGGGGTCTGATTTCAATTTCAAACTTCCTTTATTCATTTAATATACAACTGTACATAGAATAGCGTCAATAATCCTATAACAATACATATAAAAGTCACAATATTATAATTATATTGTGACAATAAAAAAAATTATTTATTAACTTGCCTATACCAAAATTCTTCAAAGAAATAAAGTGCAAGTTTTATCAAGTAAGTTTTCAATTGATTTTTAAACAACTTGATATTTTTATCTGTTAAGAAATTTTGTGGGAGACGATGAAAAAAAGTTTTCCCAATAAACTGAGTTTTCTTTTTATAAAACTCTAAATTGTGCTGGTCAATTCTTTCAGAATGATTGGGAGTGTTAAATGTATGTTTATTTTCATTAAATACAAGGTCTGCAAACTGTTTGACATAAGTTACTGTTTCAAAAATACACGAAGCATAAACTGTCAGTATTCCCAGATTACCAAATAAATGTTTTACTGAATCTGTAATTTAAAAATTGTATATTATCCTGATTGCTCTCTTTTGTTGTAGTAAGAGTCGATTTAAATTTTTATTTGTGGTCGCTCCATATATACTAATGCCATACGCTAAATGGGAATGCACCAATGAGAAGTATACTATTGAAGT
Organism: Stictocephala bisonia; assembly: GCA_035578905.1. Classification (NCBI taxonomy): domain Eukaryota; kingdom Metazoa; phylum Arthropoda; class Insecta; order Hemiptera; family Membracidae; genus Stictocephala; species Stictocephala bisonia. The sequence goes on along the minus strand of JAQJVL010000034.1, from coordinate 3,118,279 downwards.
ATACAATGTTTCCAAACAAAAGATCTGACATAATTGTCTCATGGCATACAAACCATAAGAAATTTTATTGACAACATGATCAATATGATTTCTCCAATCTAGGTGTTTGTCAACTATAAGACCAAGAAATTTTGTAGATTCCACTTGTAATAATTTGCAAAAGTTCACTTGTAATAATTTGTAAAGAATATTTTTGGATTTAACTTTTTATTACTTTGTTTAGTATAAAATGACATAACATTTGATTTATTTGGATTTAAAAAAAGATTCTTGCTGTTAAAAAATTGCTTTACATTGGAAAGACTAATAAAAAATGAAATCTCAATACTCTCCTGTGAATTACCTGCAATAGTTATATTAGTGTCATCAGCGTACTAACATGCACTCCCATTCTCCGAAACAAAGCCGAAACAAAAAAATCCCCCTATATAACAAAGAAATAAGAGAATTATATTTCCTGATATAGTTATACTTGCTTAAGGATTCATTGTGCTAAATTTCAACATACTGCTGCAAGAAGAGAGATAGGATTCAAACCATTCGAGCTCTTTACCATTAATACCTAAATCCTCTAGAGAGTGTAAAAGTTTTGTATGTTACACACTATCAAAGGCTCTAGTTAAATCCAAAAAAATGCCTACAACTTTTTCTCCTTTATCTATTGATTCTACTATTGACTGAATAAATTCTATTCCTGACAAAGAAATAGTTGTCGATTTCCCTGATTGGAATCCATGTTGCTCTTCGACTAGTAATTTATTTTCATACAAAAAGTATTGTAACTGAATGTACACGGCTTTTTCAAAGATTTTTGAGAAAATTGGTAGCAGTGATATGGGGAGGTAAAATGAGGAATCATGTAAATCTCCTTTTTTGAAAATCAGGATAATCTTAGATATTTTAATTTTATCTGGGAAAATACCTGAAATTAATGAGGAATTTAAAATATGTAATAGTGGTTTTAAAATTGAAGGTGTGAATTTTTTACAATAACAATTGGGATATCGTCAATTCCAGTTCTCTCCGAACGAATTGACACTAACATGCCCTCCCATTCTCCGAAACAAAGCCTGGTACCCCCCTATACAACAAAAATTTGTTCCAGTTCTCTCTCGTTTAACTGTAGAAATCTAAACTTGTTTTTTGAAAAGGTATTTGGAAACTGTTTTATTTTACTACCTGGCTCTTGATGAATTTTGGGGAACACACATTTGCCAAAAGCATGTACAAAATGATCATTAAAAACATTACTAACTACAGTAGGGTCTGTAATCAGTGCACTATTATGATTAATCTCCATATTATAATTTGTTAGTGACTTATTTTTTACTTCTGATTTAATTAGATTCCAAGTTGTTTTTATTTTATTTGTTGAAATATTTATTTTATCATCAAAAAATTTCTTTTTGTTGATTTTTATACATATTTTAAGTACATCTTTTGAATCTTTAATTAACACTTTTAAATTTGCATTTTTACTTGATCTATATGGGTTTTTCTAATTCACGAATCTCAGCCTTTTTTGTTTTTACTTCTTCTGTAATCCAATGACTCAATTTGGTTTCTTTTATTGTTTACACATATTTAGGGAAATAAACATCAAAATAAAAAGTAAATAAATTAATAAACACATTATATTTTGACTCTACTGGAGCTTGTTAAACGTCTATCCAGGTTTCTTTGATTAATATATTAATTTGACATTTTTAGCTATTTGATTGTTTAATATTTATATATATATAAAAAGAACTACACTTAGCAATCTTTTCTTGATTTTTTAATGTTTAAAATCGATTTCGGTCTCGAAAGACCATTTTATTAAACTGTTTTTTATTAAATTTTTTTATTAATTAAATTAAACATAAATTTTTATTAAATTAAATATTAAATTTAAAATTAAACATTATTAAATTAAACATAAAAATTTATGTTAAACTGATGATGGTCTTTCGAGACCGAAATCGATTTTAAACATTAAAAAATCAAGAAAAGATTGCTAAGTGTAGTTCTTTTTATATATATATATATATATATATATATATATATAATATATTAAACTGATATTGCCTTCTATAAATTTTCTGCAAAACTTCTTTGTAATTTTTGTAGTAACCATCTATTAAACAAGAAATTTCAAAGAGCTGAGCATCGTAATCTGACAAATTATTAATAATACTAGTTATTTTGCAATTTCTGCCTTTTATATTAAAGGTAACATTATCAATAGCAGTTTGTGATTCGGAGGTAACTCTGGTTGGAAAATCTACCCAGTAAGATAAATTAAACTGATTAAAAACATTACTAAACAAATTGTATGTCCTGTTTTGATTCAACACATTTATGTTAAAATCCCCTGTTAGAACTACTTTTTCAAAATTATTAACTAAAATGTGATATAATATTTCAAATTTACATAGAAAGCTTTCAATTAAAAAATGTTGAGGAGATCTATAAATACAACATAATACAAATTCAAAGTCACTTAAAGAAATATCAGCAAGGCAGCACTCAATTTGCTTTTTCTTTATTAGTGACTAAATATTTGGTATTATCAATCTTTTACACTTAATATAATTTTTTGTTAATATGACAGCTCTACCGCCCGGCGACTTTACTCTATCAAAATAAGAACATACTTTATAATCTAGACAATTCAAAGCTAGAATTTCTCGTTCTCTCATCTTATGCTCTGACAGTGTGACAATGCTAGGCTGTATGTATCTCTATTAGATTAATTTTCAAAATATCTAACCTGGATGGTAAATGCTGCACATTTTGGTTAAACATTGAACATTTTCTTTGATCATAATCATTTGGTTCCAAGTACGATTTATGAGGCATTTCTGCAGTTAATATTTTATTGCATCTAAAAAACTAATAGTATTATTAAGATCAAGTAAGTTGTGTGTGTTAAGTGTTTGAGTAGGTTCATTAACCTGTTAAAACCGTAAGGTATTAAAACCGTTTGAGCAAGGTATTAAAACTATTGAGTAAAAAAATATAAAAATATTGAGTAAGGTATTAAAACCGTGAAACAAGCTAAGAGACACTGATGTATTATGGTCTAAAATTGAACTGGTTGTAGTGGATACAGCCCAAAGAGGGAAAACACATTCAAAACCGACACTATTTTCATTAATACATCTGTCATTCTCAGAGTTCAGTTCAACATTAGCTAATATAGTGTTAGCAAGTATAGAATATAATTTATTTTGGCCAGTAAAATTATAATTTAACCCCTGCTTTGTATGATCTCTTTTAAGAAACTTATTTTCATTCTTAATTAATAACTTTTTTTGTGATCCTTAGCTAAATTAACAATTTCACAGTTCCTCATTTGATTACATTTGATAATTTTTGTATTTAGAAAAGGTTTGTCAAATCTGTGCTTTATATATGTGTATTTGTATATAAGGTAGTCTACAGGGTACATATTTTCTCGGTTAGTTTCATGATCTAAGTTTTACACGAGTGCAAATACCTCACTGTGGGGTTAGAGACATGGAGAAATACTACTTGTAATCAATATAACACAACCAATAGCTCACTTTTTAAGAATAAACATTAAAGAGTAAAATGATGAAAATGGAAATAAGCAATGTGGATCTCTTACTGCATTATAATACCATACTTATATCTGTACTTGTCAGAGTAAGTGGGTGGGTCATCACCTCTGTACATATCTGGGTGGATCTTGATACAAACAAGAAGGCTGTTCGCACATGTTTGATGAAATTAATTCATGTTCAGTTTTCACAGGTAGTGTCAATGGTCTTCCTCTCTATCCCTCTTCATCCTTCTCTCCAGCACACACTGAGCTTCAATAGCTGAGCTAATAGTACACCAAACAGTCCTCTGAGCGCTTACTTGAAATCAATTACTGTTATATAGCAGGATATTCAGCATCTAAAACTAATACACTGCCAGGGACAGTCTGTTTTTGTTCTATAGTCAATGATAGAACCCATATAACATGACACTGTACTTTCAATGCCTACACAAAAAGACAACTCTCATGCACATATTTATGTTTATTTCAATATAACTCATTAGACAGAAACACCAACCAACAAAATTATGGTCTAGTAATATAATATACTCTATGCAAATATGCTAGAATGCACTGCAAACAGGTCACAAAACTGTTTACATGGGCAACAAAGTGGAGCTGCAGGTTTTGTCTGCATATGAAATCGTAAATACAGGGTTTTAAAGTGAATAGGTTAAGTACTGGGGAGTTTATGAGATATTGAGATAAAAATCCAAGGTAAAGGTCTTAAGTACTATATTAGAGCTAATTTACATACATCCTCGGCGCTACAGCCCATGTAGGGCCCTGGCCTCCTCGACAACAGACCTCCACTCATCTCGGTTTCCAGCCACTCCCCTCCATCCTCTCACTCCCATCCCTCGTATGTCCTCCTCCACGCCGTCCATCCATCTTCTCCTGGGTCTTCCCCTCGGTCTTCTTCCCCCGGGCTGTTGTTCCATCACCTTTTTGGGTACTCTTCCTTCATCCATTCTACACACGTGTCCAGCCCACCTCAATCTCCCTCCCCTCACTTCCGCCAAAATTCCTGGCTGTCCATACAGCTGTGCCAATTCATTATTTGTTCTTCTTCTCCAGTTCTCTCCCATCTTTGTAGCAGACTCTCTTCCCTTGACCTCAGTGTCCAGGCCTCCGACCCATAAGTTACCACCGGTCTTATTATGGTCCTGTAAATCTTTATTTTTGAGTTCCTACTCACCACCTTGGACCCCAATACCTTTTTCAGTGCCCAACAGCTCCTGTTCCCCGCTGCTAATCTTGCCCTCACCTCCCTGTACACGTCATTATCCTCCGTTATCACTGATCCCAAGTAGTTAAAATGGTCGACTCTTTCAATGTCATTTTCACCAATAACCACCATTTGTCCTCCCCGTTGGCCACTTCTTGTCATTACCATAGATTTCGTCTTCTGTACATTGACCTTCAGCCCATACAACCTTGATGCTTCTTCCAACCTAATATAAGCCTCTTGCATTTGTCTCCCATTCCTTGCCAGTATTACAACATCATCTGCATATGCCATGTGCTGCTGCATTCGATTGAATATCGTTCCTCCCCTATTCTCTACCCCCGCCAGTCTCATTGCCTTTTCCAACACCAAATTAAACAGCATGGTCGACAGTACGTCGCCTTGTCGTAACCCTCTTTCTATTTCGAACTCTGTCGAGTACTCTGCTCCCACTTTCACCATGCTCCTAGTCCTATTTAATGTCAATTTTATTAGCCGTATGAGCTTCTTTGGGATTTGAAAGTCTCTCATTATCTGGAATAGTCCTCTCCTCTCCACTGAGTCATACGCCTGTTTAAAGTCAATGTACACTTGGTGGATGTCTATATTATATTCATAGCACTTTTCCAGAATCTGTCGTATACTGAAAATCTGATCAATCGTTGCTCTCCCCTTCCTGAATCCACACTGGTATTCTCCTAGTATTTCTTCTACTATTGGCTCTAGTTTCCTTGCCAACACTTTCGTAAACACCTTATAAACCACATTCAACAGCGTAATCCCCCTATAATTACTACAAACCGTCTTGTCGTTCTTCTTATGTATAGGGCAGATTACTCCAACCCCCCAGTCTTCTGGCATCTTTTCGCTAATCCATACCTGTTCTATTAAACTATGTATTCTTTCCAACAATACCTCTCCTCCGTACTTAAACAACTCCGCTGATATCCCGTCATGTCCTGGTGCTTTATTGTTCTTCAACTTCAGTATGGTCTCCCTTACTTCTTCTCTTGTCGGGGTCTCTACTTGTATTTCTTCTTCCCTTCTCATCTCTTCCGTTTCATCTCCCTCTTCCAGCCCCTCTCTCTGCCTGTCTTCATTCAGCAACTCCCTGAAATATTCCTTCCATCTGTTTAAAACTTCTTCTTTACCCCCTAACAGGTTTCCCCCCTTATCCCGACAAAATTCCACTTTCGGCATGAATCCCTTCTTCTCCTCCTTTACTCTTTGAGCTACAAATTAGAGCTAATTTGGTGAATTAAAAATGTAAGCGACTCACTCTGAGATGGTCAATATTAAGGTAGGCAGCGAGTGAATGTACAATATCAGCAGCCAGTCCCATATGTTCTGTGGCTACAGTCACGGTGCTAGAAGCAACCTCATAGCTAAGCTGCATCACTGAACAATCTCGCAGAGATCGTAGGGCCAATCGCCAGTTACCTTCCCTCTCCCACTCACAAAGTTCTTGACCCAGCAAAAAATTCTGATTGAACCACATCTCCACCTAAAAAATAGAGAGTTTTAGAACTATACTGATAGCTTGATATTAAAAAATTAAGTTTTCATTTGTCATTTTACATTAGATTATATTTATATAAGTGCACAAATTTTATTGACCTATGTGTCTCATGTCAAATTTTCTTCAAACCTATTTAAAAATGTATAAAATTTACCAAAATTGTTTATATAGTGATATACTCACTAATTCAAGTTATATATATCATTTTATAGATATATATATCACTTTATTTCATTATTAACTGAGGAAGAATTATTTGAGAAATCTTTGAGGGGTAGTAAAAAAACAGATTTATAATGTTGTTGTAGAATTAGGCCACCTGATCACATTAATATATAATGTATACTTACTTGTTGAGATTGTCTTGTTATCAAGAGACCCAATTGTCTTTTTTATAAGGTATTGAACTTTTTCATCATTAAAAAAAGGGGGACATAGATATAAACACACATAAACAAACAAAATAAACACACACTTAGTCGAATACATGTACAGTCCAACAGACACTAGCCTAAATGCAGTAACATTACAGATATTTAGTTCAGACTAAATTTATTTTACTTTTGAAGACTAGTACACTTACTTGCTAAAAGACGTCAGCGTAAATTTGGTAAAATTATAGATGTTTAGACTGCACATCCATAATGTTACCACATTTACGTTGGTGTCTTTTGGTCAAAACATATATTTGTCTAAATGTGCGGTCTTTTTATTTGTGTATGTGTGTGCATATGTATGTTCTCAGTACTTTAACCCTTTGGATCCCAGGACCAAAAAATATTTTTTTTGCAAAAAATCCCAGACCAGTTTTTCAAAAACTGTGCGAAGAATCCCAGGCCAAAAATGACAAAAATACAAGCATTTGGGAAAATATTCATAAATCCTCTATTACACATGCTATATTGAAGTTTTTTATACTAAAATGTTTTTTATAATATTATCTAGCCAAAACAATGTACAAAAGCCATTACATGTTGACTTTTTTTGTATATGTATGTAAATTAAAAAAAAAAATAATTTTTTTCAAAAATTTTTAAAAGTTATCATCATTTTATGGGCAGAAGAAAAAAAATTATCCGTGGGCAGTACTTTTATTTTGTTCCAAATATATTTTTGTATACTGTAACAAAATTTGATACTGATATGTATCATACAAGCTGAAAAAAAAAAGTTTTACTGTAATAAGTACAAGCTACAATTTGTAAAAACCGGAAAACCGGAGCACTACTACGTCCACTGTCATCAGGATAATACGTGGGGTCTTCATCACTGTCGTCGTCAAATATAGCTGATGAATCAGAAAATAGTTCCTTATCAGATAGATCGTAATTTAGCTGCCTATCAACTTCACTTTGTTTATCGGCGATGTTTTCACGATCCATTTCGACAAAACACCAGCTTACTAAGTGAAATAAAACTATAAACTTATCCATTTACACTAAAAATTAGAAAAACAACGCATAATAACACAAACAAACTCTATCCATTACACTAAACACAAAGTAAACAACGTAACAGAACCATACAGTAGCGATTTAGAAGTAAACAGTGACCGCAACAATCGCGCGCCAAAAGTCAGCTGAGCGCCTCGTGTTTGCTCAGTGGAGAATAAAATCAAGACACATACGGTTCGTAGTTTTCTTGTGAAATTAGTATATTTGACTTCAACGTATACTCTAATACCAATACTAGTCGAAATCCGCGGGAAAAAAACCCGCGGAAATTTAATATTTAAATTAACACGTGGCGACGATGAGATCGTCGCCTGGGATTTTTCGACAGTTTTTCGGCGACGATGTCATCGTCGCCTGGGATTCTTAGTACACACTTCTGGCGACGATGTCATCGTCGCCTGGGATCCAAAGGGTTAAAAAATAATGACATAGTTCGATGAGAACAAACTCATTTTGACGTTGCCTGAGGAAGATCCCAAGAGGTGATTGAAACCAGCAACCTTATAAACCTAGGTAGTATTTCTTGACAGTAAGGTTATCTCATCCAACATACATATCCCTCCAGTACGTGCAAGGTAAACTGTAACACCAGGTAATGTGCGCAGACTGTGAATCTGCTACTAAAAAACCATTGAGGTGGCCTCGCGATTGCAGAGCACAGAGTAAAGCGTGCGGACTGTCAGACCGCTAGTTCATTGACTACCCGGCCATTTACAGTGTGCGGCGATGTTTATGCCCCCATTTTTCAAACTCTAGATTTGTTAATAGCTTAACACCTTGCCCTCTAAGTGATCCTTTTTTATCATGAAGTTTTTTAACATTCTCAGTATATTACTTTGGTCAGTTAAAGAGTTTAAAGCATCTATAAATAGCGCCTAAACTTCATATTTACTATTAAATGTAGATAAGTTGATTGAAGGCAACCATATGGAAGCAACAAAATTGTCGCATGACATTGATAGAGAGGGGATTGATTAGCCTTGCTTAAGAGTCTGCAGAGTCTGTCGGAGGCTGCCGACCATGTTGGTTTTAATCCTATAAGAACAATGTTATTTTCGAACCGGACATTCGATCACGCGTATCCAAACTAAGCAGTTATTTTTAAATAGATTTTTTTGCAAAGAACTGTATTTGCATTAGATCAAGAATAAAATGTGTGTTGGAATCGCTTTGAGAATTTCTAATTATTTTTATTGAAAAAATATATTAAAACTCTTAGTTTGAAGCTTTTATTTTCACCTATTTTTCAAAACTAAGCTTATGTATTCAAAATATCAAAAGTAAAATATCAAAAACAAACCCAATGCGCAATATGATAACGTTTAAAATGACACCTCATGCACGACGTTTGGTCAATAAATAACAAAAAATATGGATTCGCATATAACATTGTTCTTGTGGGATTAAAACTAACTTGGTCGACAGCCTCTTAAGACTCATAATTAATACCTAGTTGAATTGAAGGTTGTAAATCATCATATAATTAATGCTGGTTGACAGTGCAAAGAGACAAGAGGTAAGGTGTTGCCTTTTGTATCAATTTTGATTGTGTCTACCACTGTAAACATTTAACTGTACTAGAATATAATTTGAACAAATCACTTAATGTATTTTATTACCAAACGTTTAATTAATCACCCTTTGAATTCTTTCGTTCAGCTTGAACACGACATGGCTAGTAGGAACTGAAGCAGGAGTTCCTTTTACTAGAGTGTACATGGAGAAGCAAGGCAGCTGCCGGGTCAACTCAAATACATGGAACTGCTCACTTGTTGCTGACGTACCAACAAAAACCTAAATCATCACGACAAAAACATCATATTAACTGTACACAAGTCATTAAAAGCTCAGATTACTCATAGTGTTGAAAAAAATTCTTTTTATAAACTATCAAATTACAACATTTCGCCGGAGTAATGATTCAAATTGCTTTTATACTTGCTGTCACAGCCTATAACTGGGTACAGTAAAAAAAAAACTGTTTGTCTGATACTTATCGCCTTTCACCTACTTTTCTTGTAATATGTTAAACTGTAGCTACAAATTTAAAATAAAACTTTAATTTATAAAAATTAAACTTCTTTAAAAGTACAGTAGAGCCTTGTAATTCAAAAGAGAGGTATCCAGCATTCCATTTTAGCCGATGTATTTGTCCCAAAAACAGGAGATATAACACTTGTTATAGGACAGATAGGGAGGAATAGTAACAGTCTTCGGGCAAGCAATTAAAAATAAAAACTTTTTAAAAATCTTTAAATCCTTTTTGAAATAATTAATTTTTGTAACTATACGTGGTGTACTTTTTCAAGATCCTTAAAGTTTATATAAAGGGACAAAATATTAAAAAATTACACACAAAATGGTTTAGTAAACTTATTTTCTGAAGAGAGGGTAATAAACAACTTTTCAATAAAATGCACTGCTGATAAGCTATAGACCATTGAATTTTGAAAATTTTACCTGAAATTTCATATTTTTAAAAGTTTTTTTAAAATATCTAAAAAAGTGTTTACTTAGGTAAAAATGTTTGCAGACATGTTTAAAGCTATTAAATTTACCTTTCATATCCTTTTCTTTTCATTTTTTCACAATTAGTCAAAGACTAGATATAGCATATTAAAGATTGTGATTTTGTCAATAAATAAAAATAACACGCTGTTACGAGGTGAATATCTCAAAAATGGTAACTCATACAAAACAATGTTTGAGACCAAATTTTACAAGGATAAAATTTTTAAAAATCTAATACTAATAATGGTTTTATAACGCAAAATTAAAAAAAAACTATAGCTAATAATTGTTGGCTATTTATCCACTTTATCAGGACTTTGTGGCTAATAAATTGTTGCCAAATGGACTTGGGTTAAAAAAAAATCCAAAAATAAAAAGTCATATGCTGAAAAACTTTTGGCCGTTTTTACTCATATTAAAATATATGAAAATAGGCAGCACTTTGAAAATTGGTAATATTTGTGTTTTTCAAAAACGAATTTCCTATATTGACTGATAGTGGAAAATTAGTTGATTTTAATTTTTATATATTATTCACCTACTATCTTGATTTTTCCAGTTTTGCAATCATTACAGTAGTAATTAGCAGCTTTTATAAGCACGTAAATATGATTAAAAAAATTATTATCTGCCATTTTCTTTTACAATATTTTCTATATAAAATTATAGTAAACGTCTTAAAAATCCCCTAGGTAATGTTTTTCAATTTATTCCATTTAGTTACTGTAGTTTACTATGTAATTGGAACTATTTCTGGACTTTACAATTGGTATATTCCTGGTGTTGAGACCTTCCTTAACAAATTGCAAAAGGTTTCAAATCAATTGATCTACTTTCTATTTAATCGGAATTTTCTTACAATTTTTTACCTGGCTTCTTGTACTAATCTTACTTTGGAAAGATAGTAATGATAACTACAATAATTGGATGACACAACAACAGCATATACTGTAAACTGTGAGATGAGATGTGTGACAAAACAAGGAGTAGTAGAAGAGGCAACCAAGCCGCTTGTTGTCTATAAATATAATAAATTGATGGGGGGAGGGGTTAACATAGCTGACAAATACATATCACAGTGAGTCATTAAAATGGTGGCGAAAGATATTTTTTGCGATACTGGAAACAACATATTGTAATTGCTTATTTGCTGAACAGTTAGTTAAACAGATTAGTTTTATGGCAATAAGCCTAGTATTTCAGTAGTAAACGAAGAAAAGCACAAAGCAGCATACAAACACAGAAACTGATTAGTGATGTGAATATATTTCTGTCTAAAGTTCAATAGTCTTGTTGTAAAGTTCTAATCAAGGACAGGATAAAATTTTACAAAGAAGCTTCAGAAAAAAGCTCATTAAAGAATTAGTTGGAAAAGTTAAGAACTGGAAGAAACTATGGAGACCTTCTAATCTAATACTGTACATGAAGAAAGATGTAACGCAAAACTGCTCATTTTTTACCCACCAGAAGTAAATAAATCAAAGTACCATATGCAGTGATACGAGTGTTGGGGTTGCCAGATAAAAACAAAGTATTATTATAAGACAAGTTCAGACAGGCAGTAGGCCTTTGTAGAAGGAAATGTTTCAAACAATATCACAGTACAAAAACCTGAAGAAATTTACAGTATAAAAACTTAGAATCTACATACCTCGATTTCAGCTGAAAGTAAACAAAACAATTCTGAGCCAGTGAGACCTGGAAAACATTGCGGTGGCGATGTGACCTGAGGAGAGTTCCAACAGTAAGTTGCCTCACAGTGGGGACTAGCCACTGAAAGTGACTTTTCAAGTGCAAAGAGTTAAAAACAAAAGTATGGTTCCCACTGAACTCTACAGACAAATTTCTCTTGTCTTTCTGCACAACTTTATTTTATCCAATAAGAGCTTTTGAAACAACATAACATTTCTTGTAGGTTTTAAACTCTCAAGATTTCAGACATATTTCATCATCAAAGTTCTCTATTGAGATAGAGGACTGTTTAAACTTACCCAACTTGAAAAAATATTATTTGAAATAGCTTCAATAAATTTATTTGAATTAAACATACAAATCTTATTGTAGGTCTTTTTAGACACCTGTTTGCTGGGTAATTTTGTAAAACATATAATTATGTGATAGAAACACAGGCTGGATGTGATTGAATTTTTTACAATAGTGGTACTGAACTTAGCTAACTTACCCTGATATGAATATCAAGGGGTGTGTCTTTTGGTGGTACAAGTGGAACACTTAATGAAGACTTAACGTGGTCACTGCGAGGATGAATCACCAAAGTCTCTCCATCAAATATGCCTTCAGCAAACACAGTAACAGCACGAATTACGGTTTGGTTGTTGGTTGATAGCAGAACTTCTATGAAACCACCCTGTATGACAGATTTCAAACAAAATAAAGAATCTAGTTTGGTTGAAGCAATTGTCTTTAAAAGAGTAACCAAAAATCACATTAAAATATTCATTTTTGATACTATCTGAAATAAAACTACTTTTTAGTGAAAACAACAAAATATTTTATTTATTTGTTGTTTATACAACTAAACAAACTACAAGAAAATATATTTATAACTGGACTGTCTGATTACTTTAAAACCATCACATTAGAAAATAATTTCAAAATAATATCTGTTATATTGTTATTTTTTTATTTTATTTACTTAAGTTTTTTGTTTACTATTTATGCCAGTGGCATTATAGTAGTATATTAGGAGGGATGGGACATCAGCAAATTTACCAAAGGATGCCAAACTGGCACTGAAAATGTGTGTAATGTGAATTATCTTTATGTGTTCATTACTGCAAGGTTTTGGTGGAATTGTATCCTTAGGTAAACTTGCTGATGTCCCATCCTAATATACTATTTGATGACAAACAATTTTTAGGTTAGGTTAAAGAACCAAACCTAAAAATTGTTTGTCATTTTCAAGTGCTTTTTAACATCTTAACCCTTTCAGGCGTACTGCCATTTTAATGTCACTGATTGCTGTCCCAAAGGACTTAAATCACTTATCAAAATGTATAAAAAGAACAGAAAATAAGTTTCTAATATTCAAATTGAAATAATGTATAAAAATATACAAGAATATTACATCACTAGTAATTCCAAAACACGCTTGAAGAGTTTTCCATAATGCAATAGATGACAAGTTAATTTATGTAAGCTCAAATTTATTGCTAGAATGTACTTGAATAGCAGCTTTGCCAAGGACTAGATGAAACAGAATCAGAAACAGTAAAGTGAAAAAATTTGGTAAACAGATTTACTAGAAATATATTTGCAAGGTTGAGATGTAAGGTGAATGGATACAAGCAGAACAGCAAAAATACAGATAGAAAAGAATTAGCTGAATAACACGTTTGCTACTAACCTACAAGTGATACCCTTCATAGGAGCGGTGAAATATATTTTTGTTTATTTGAATATCTGAACAATTTATATTCAAATATATCGAACGGTAATATTTTGTTCTACAGAACGTTTCTAAAATGCTCACAACGAATTACAGCGCTTCAGCAAATGCTGAAAACCCTAAGGCAATAACACAAAACTAACAATTTGTCATGGAGCTGCACCATCAGCAGCAAATGTGTTAAAAGAGATTATAAAACGGGAAAATTCATTCAAAATTACACATTTTTAAAGAGAGTCAATCGTAATAAAACAGCCCTTGGGGAAACTTAAAAACATCTTCCTAGCTTACCTTGAAACCAGATTGAAACTTGATTGATTGTGATTGGAATAGACCAACCAAACTATAATTAATGTCCTTTGACTGAACACTTAGATTTCCAACAAATGTTAGAAATCCTTTGTGCATCGATAGTACATGGATGCTACAACTTAGACACCATAATGTGATGCGGGTGGGAACCTATTGCATCCATTCCCATTCTGCAATAGTGTTTTGATAGCTTTATGATAGCTGTCATTTATATAGTTTTAAATTTGTAAAATAGTTCAGTGAACAGAATTCATAATTATTCGTTATTCATATACTAATGTAAACAATAGTGGCCAAGTGCTGTAACCAGCTACTTGGAGACAAAGTGCTGTGGAGATTGTAGACAACAGGTTTTGTTCTCATTCCTCTTAATAATGATACGACATCCACTCAATTGTTGCCATTGACGAGGACACTACTAGAGAAGTCTGGGGTGTCCATGTTGGGTTGATGGTTGGGGTCTGGATGTTATGCAGGGAAGAGATCTGAGTATCTGGCTTGTCAGTTAGCTGATAACAGACTAATTCTATGTGGTTTGAATTCCACTCTGCCCTTAGTTGCTGTAGGTCCCTTAGTTGCCATGGCTATTAATAAATGGCTCTTTCTACAGAACAGTCAACCTTAGTTAGTAACTCGACTACACTCATCACACTTATTTGTCCCTCATATCTCTACGATTTAGTGTTTTAATGAAGAATAATAACAACATGAAAAATTATCACTACCACTATTATTATTGTATAGTAATTACAGCAGAACCTCTTTGATCCGGCACGTTTGGGACTTAACGCTTTCCGGATTAAAGAAAATTCCGGACTATGGAGGTTAATTATAAAAATACAGAAGGTGTATAAAAAATAACATAATTTGCACAACAAAACTTTACTGTATGTATATATATAATTTAAACATTTGTTATTTAAACAATATAAATCAATATATAAGTACAGGATAAATATTAAAATGCATTTTTAAGTACAGTATATGATGAATTAAATTAGAATACAGTATGAAATACAGTACAGTACTGTACTATAGTATTTGTGGTTTTTAGTAACAGCACTGGTAGAAGGCTGGAAAAAAGATCTAATATCTATTTGCTTCTTACAGCTTTTTTTATTAGCTGTCGAGTAGCTCACTTTACAATGTTCATTGTGAAGGCAATTCTGTAATTTGTGTCTATTGCCGTTAATGCCGGATTATAGACAATTCCGGACTATAGAATGCCGGATTAAGGAGGTTTTACTGTACTCCTAATTACTATGCATACACTTCGACCTCTACTATAAATAAAATTTTATAATCATGAACAACCCATGAAACTGGAACTTGACTTAACGATATTATGATGTTGAATGTGAGATTATATAACAATTTTGGCTTTTATTATTATAATAATTAATAGTAATGATGAATAATTAACATACAAATGATAAAAGCACATGAAATTATCAAAATAACATGTACATACAGGCTTTTGCTTAGATCCTGGATTGACTGTAATTTCTGTCAGCAGTTGTGTATTGGCCTGCAAAAAACAGCTTAAATTAACACAACCAGCCATTCATAAAATATCTTATACAAACAGGCTTCAACTTTCATCCTTTATTGACAGTAATTTCTGTCAGCAGTTGTGTATTGGCCTGCAAAAAATAGGTCAAATTAAAACAACCAGCAATTTATAAAATAACTTGTACATAAAGACTTCTCCTTGGATCCTGGATTGACTGTAATTTCTATCAGCATTTATGTATTTGCCTGCAAAATACAGGTCAAATTAAAAATTAACATAACCAGCCATTTATAAAATAACTTGTACATACTGACTTCTCCTAGGATCCTGAATTGACTGTAATTTCTATCAGTAGTTGTGTATTTTCCTGCAAAGTACAGGTCAAATTACTACAACCAAACAATTATAAAATAACATACACGCTTCTACTTGGATCCTAGATTAACATTGGGATTCTGCCAGCAGCTGTGAACTAGTCTGCAAGGTACTAGGACTTACAATACTGTTGCACATATATTGAAAATAATATATTTAATAATTTTGGATTACAAGTAAATTTGTTTGATTTTGCACTTTTCAACAATTTTATTTTTATCATTTATTGAACATTGCAAAAAAAAGCCAGCAATACATTTCATTAGTTTGTACTTGAAGTGGATATCTGTTTCTTTGTTCTGTATTCTGCAACTCAGTTTACGTATTCAGAAAGATCAACTTATAGTCTACGGAAATGCCAAGATCTCACACAGCACACTTTCTTTGGATTCCACTGTCACTGATTCCATAGAATACAAATTACAGTTTAGTTTTATTAATTAAAGAAACAACCATTTTTTTACTGAGGTTCACAGTTGTTTTTGGCTCACCTTATCAAATCTTATAAATTCTCCAAAAGAAATAATAACTGCCTCCCAAGTAAGTATTTATTTTCTCACTTGGGGTCAGTTTAGATTGATTTCTATGTTTTAATGGTCACATTCAGAAAACAACAGCTGACGTGAGAACCCGAAACAACAAAAATTATTTAACAGCTTGCTGGATTATCTTGTGGAGTCACTTCCCAAGTAATTCCTACCATTGCTTAGTCCCTGGTTTACTCCACTGCTGAATATTGGGCTCCCACGTGGCTTTGCAGTTCATATATAAGAGGGGTTGAAAAATAAAGCAATGAGAACCATCAGCAGTTCTCTGATTTCAATCCCTCTGCAGCAGACTCCAGTGCTGTGGAACATACTTTACCTCCCCCTTAAATATGATGAAACAAAGATGCACTATTTTAGAGAGTATAAAATAAAAAGATCTTTTCTACTCTAAATCTCCCTATCTTGTAATTAATTGAATGCAACTTAAACATTTGTATCAAATATATGATTCATTATTTTGAAAACCCTTTTATTAGTTAGTGTATTTTTTTCGCAAAATTGGCTTATTATTTTTAGTAAGAAAAAGTTTAATCGTAATTGCCATTTTTCGTGTGTTTTGATTTAGTTAAAAGTCCATTTTACATAAATTTCTTCAGAATTAAATTTTCTATAAGTTTTGTCCAACAATTAAACCTGTTTGTTAATCTTTAACAAAGTTAAGGTATGTCAAACCTAAAACATGTTTTTCAAGATTGAGTTTTGTGTATTTTGTCAGATATCTTAAAAATTACTTTGGTTACAGGTTTGGGACCTATTTTATTTGATTACTCAGTTCATTTTACATAAGATCTACCAAATCTTACACTCGACTAATACCCTACAAATTTCACTATGGCTTCATTCAAAGAGAGGAACTGAAATCCAGGCAAAATCTTTCACCAAGCGGAAAATAGTCCACACCTATATTTATATGACGTTTTTTCATTAGTTTCACAAGAGTAACAAGTCCTGACAGTTTCTCTGTGAACACCCTATATATAGATAAGAAAAAACGTACAAAATCATATGCTGATTGATTTCAATAATCCACTGTTACCTTCTTCAGAATAGAGGGATTCACAAAGGATAAATCCAAATGCTGTTAAACAAAATCAACCACCATCATATTTTAAATACACTTTGTACTCATATTACAGTAAATTTGTGTTGTGTGACGTTCACTTATTTCTGCTACCGCATAATGTGCTAATCAAACAATTATAATTTGGTGTAACATTGTTCTATTTTTTGCAATGAATAACAACAAATTGAGTTGCTTTAACATAATTCAATAATCATCGTTCATGAAAAATCAGTATTTACTTGCCACACTTCTTATCTTGTAATTACAAAGATCACTCACTTACCAAAAATGTTACTCCTTTGGTAAGAATAATTCCCCTGTTTTCTTTTACTACAGCCATAAACACAGTTCTCGAACAGAATAGAAACTTACAGGTATTCCACTTGAACCTCCATCAGAGGTGTAGTTTTTCAATTCTTGGAGTAATCCTTGCTTCTTAGAAAACAGCTCTCTGACAACATCAGACTGCACAGACCCCTCCTTGTTGATGCTTGTCTGGTCATAGCCCCGGACTGCAACAATCCACCTTTTGTACAGACTTATGGAGGGAAGTCAGTGAGTATAGAATATAAATGGCTGCCTTAAGTGACAACATTTCAACCAGGGTCTCCGACTAACATAGCGGCATGTGATCTGTGTTGAAGGAAGTACAGCGTTCCGTGTAGGCCCTTTCCCACTGCGCTGTAGCGTTTCCATGCAAGCGGAACAGTGAACATGCACTGTGTGAGAACAGAATGGCCACTGTGTTGGCTTGTTTTGTAGTTCCTTTTTACCTCTTTTAAGGAAATTGTTAAGCGTTTCTAAGTTCTAAGCTTCTTAACGTTTTTTAGTTTAGTCTTAAATATCTTAGTGTTGTAAATAATTTATTTGTATTTGTTTTTTTTTAATATGCCTTGGTTCTTTGCTTATGACTGTATTAACAGGAAGAGTGGTGAGGGGATATCTTTCCATGATTAATAACAACTTAATTACACATGATACAATGTTCATTTGTTAATTTTTTGTATTTTTTATGTTTAGGCAAAGAATAATATTTCTAAGATTTCTATGCATGACATCCAATATTTGGAGTTATTGGCTTATTATTAATTGGTACAACAGGGCACAGACTCAAAAACATTGTCACATTTTTGCAGGAGACAAAATTTGAACAGCTGCATTCATTACCACAAGTTATCGATGAGGTATTAAAATAACTCAAACACATTGATATAATAAAAGATTAACAAACATTATATTTTTATTTTCAATTGAAGATGTGTAAGTGGAGGTTAATTTAGACAATACATTTTCTTTGCGAACATATGGTGTATTAAGAGCTTTATATTTTCCTCTTTACCAATGATTTATCAAAGGAATAAATGGTGTAATTAATTTAATGAGCAAATTTTTATAAAGTAGCCATACACCTCTGAGCAATCTGATGTTTTCTTATTGGTAAATTAACCTCTAGGAAATAAACTCTAAATAACATTTTTATCTCATAAAACAGAGGTTAGAAATATACATGTGGTATATCTTATATAAATTGTGGAGCAAATGTCTACTGTTTAATAATAGTGTAGTGATTAATTGATTAAACTACAATTACACTAAATTAGTTTTATTGTTTATTAATTAATTAATTATGATATCTTGCATTTGTTGAAATTCACAGTAAAAACAAATTCAACAACAAAAACTTATATATCAACTTGTACAATATTGTTTGAAGTTTGAATATACTTCCGAAACATTTGAGACAGTAGTTGAACATTTAAAACTCTTAAACAATTAACATTAGCACTTAAATTAGACACGGGCAATTCATAAATATTAAAAACCCATAGTATTATAACTAAATGATCCCTGTACACCATTACGTGCTCAATGCAGTATGTGCTCACTGAGACCTAAGGCACGGTAGGAACTGCAAATACGTTGACGCTTAACTCCAATAAGTATACCATCCTGGTGGGTCAACCTGCGCTCTTATATTTTTTTAAGTTTAATTCAATATCTCCCCTACAACTCTGCTGCTGGTCAAACTTCTCAGTTTGACAATAAAAATGTTAGCAGCCGAATAACTTTTTCTTGTCAAAATGAAAAATGTCATAATTCTTTTAATGTTTACTTATTAATTATAAGTGATGTATAACATCTATTTAAAAGGTTTTTTGCTTGAAAGCGTCCAGATAAGTTGTACTATTAATGTGTTAAGTTTGAAAATTTTACCTCCACAATAAGTGTATTAAATGTTAGTGTTTTTGCCGAAAGAACATTGCCACAAGTGCAGGGTTGGAGCACTGTTTTCCACCTGAGTCGCGGACCAAGATGGCGGATCCTGCTACACATCTAATGCACACGGCGTATAGGCCATGTCATCTCTATTTATATTCCGTACTCACTGAGGGAAGTACACAACCTGATAGTGCCCTGCCCCTTCATATATGACTTATGATTCAATGGACACAATTAGATAAGGGTAAAAAGATTATATTCAGGTTTTTCTGAGGATATTGACAATTCGTTCAGACGTATTTTAATGCAAGTGTCATTTGTAAAGAAGTAAGCCTCATCAGTTGTACGGGTATAGGATGGGTGGAAGGGCCTACATTAGTTGTATGTGTCCCACTTGAATTGTGGCTTCTGGCCTTTGGCCTCCAGTCCCATTTAGCTACCCAACAGTAACTAAAATTATTTTAATTGTAATTCACATCTTTCCTTAAAATTTAATCAAAATTGTTAGAGCCGTTTTTGTGAAAATTCCATTTTTTGTACGTTTTATGCCCATAAAATAGAAAACAATAAAATTTGAAAAAGTGAAAAAAAGGTCTGGACATATTGGTTAAATACAACTACATACCAAATTTCATAAAAATCTATCCATCCATTTGGTCTACAGTGAAAGTGCACAGACAGACACAGAGACATACATATAAAAAAAACACCAACATTTTTTTTTCAAAATAAGCACTTTTTTGGGTTCAGGGTGTCCTAAAATGGATTTTTAGACTAACTTGTAAACATTTTTTTGGATGATCACAATACTTTCTCTATACTAATGCATATGGGAGAAAGTAAAATCAATAGTTATGATACGTTATTTTTATATGTGCAAGTAAATATTATTGCTAAACTGGCATATTCTTCAGATTGGAAATTAAATATATCTCTTGAGAGGTAACAGCCTCTCCCATATGTAAAGAGAGACTCTCTCCTAAGCTGAAGAAGGTGGCAGCGGCACTGAACATATGAGTAAATATTTTCTTTTTAATTGTCTTGTTTGACTTATCTTCTCAGGTACGTTTGCTGATGCTTGAATAAACTAATTTGAAATCAAACATCAGTATAAAATATCATACTGTGATCTTCAGCTTTCACAAGTGCAGGCAAGCTAGGTTGCCTCACGATCTGAGAGAAACAGATAGCAACCCCACAATCGTTCTTGCAGAAGAAAGAAAAAAAGGCAACAAAAGGTTTTCAACATTAGCCACTACTTACTCCCAAAAACAACTGGTAGATTGAGGTGAAAAATGGAAAACAGAGAGTTACTTAAAATGGTTAAGTGATTTACCATCAGCCACAAGGTTTTGGGACTGCTCTAAAGTTTTGTTAATTTCACCATCAGCCTTGTAGTGAACCAGTAAATGCAGCAAGATAATTTAAACTTCTGACAACACTTCATTGTGATAAACTTTAAAAAAGCAGCCATGTAGTACAGTGTGTGTAGATTAAAAATTGAGATTGTTATAGTTGTATTGTTAAACTTCATGCAAAATTAGTTATATAGTAGATAGATATCTTCTCACATGATTCAGATTTAGATAGCAAAAAAAAAAAAAAAAAAATCAATAATCTCACAATACTTGGTTACCAAAATCAATGGAGCTTCAAGAGCATGCATGTCTAAATATAATTCACAATTCAAAACAATTACACTCCAAAAAAATAATTTCTTGAAAATAACTAATTTCTCGTAAATTATATCTTATTCAAACAAAATGTAAAATTTATTTTTAATTTAAGATCAAACTAAGAAATTCATTGTGACTACTTATGTGTGTACCTTCACCAATCTGGGAGCACGCTAGTATCTGCGATCGGCCAGCCTGAGTGTAGTCACCTGTCAGTATTCCGGCTACAGGCTGGTTCAGAATGTCCCTGAAGACAACTTCACCAGTCCGACTGTTGCGAGCATCCACTTTCCCACTGGACCAACCAGTGATTAACTCTTCAACCCCATCTCCATCCAAGTCATAACATGCTAAGTTGGCAGCATTGTTTTTGGACTGAGCAAAAACTATAATTAGTTCTAAGTAAGATATTAGATAGGATACCAACGATATAATTTATTAATTGACAATCCTTGTGTCCTTGTAATTACCTTCTTGACTCACAGAGTAATGAAAAACTATTAGTGGACCATAGGTTTCTTTTTTTACCCAGTGAAAAATAACTTGATTGAAACCTGGTCACATTAAACTAAATAATTATTGTTCTTAAATAAATTAGTTTGGCAAGGAAAGAAGGCCTCAAAGTCAGTGACGAAAAGACTATCAATCAATCAAAGCTCTTTATTCATGAAATTTATACAGCTTACATTGAATAGCGTCAATATTTTAAACTTATCTAAAACTACTTCACATAAATGCAGTACTACAACAAAGTTAAAAATATTGCTTTGTTTAATACAATGTTTATTGCAAACTTTATTACAAAGTTTAAATACAATGCTTTGTCAATTAAGTAGTATCTAAGCTTATTTTTAAAAGACACAAAACATGTATAAATTGTTATTAGCTGAGGCGATTTCCAATAAAATTTCAGTCCCATATATTTAGAGGATTTACTATAAAACTCCAGTTTGTGTTGTTTGCAAATAATTTCTGATTTGCACCTTTTATTGTAATTATGGATTTCTGTAGCCAAAGTCATAATTGGTAGATCTTATTACGATAATAGTAGTCATAATTGGTAGATTATTGGTCAAGGAACAACAATGGTCGATGTTGCTTGACACAGTTATCTTGCAATAACATCGGAACCCTCCGGACAAGGCCACTGGCAAGAGTCCTGGTTCTTTACAAATATGCAGAGAAGAAGCTCATCACTTTTGAAAACAAAGTACTGAGAAAAGTCTATGGGCCCACAAGAGAAAATGGAACGGGGAGAATAAAATACAATAAACAGATAAGAGACCTATTAGACGTGCCAGACATTGTAGCCGAAGCCAAGCCCTGACTTTTGCAGTGGGCTGGACATGTCAAATGAAAGGATGACAAAGCTTTGATTTAGCAAGTTTGGAAGGAACACCCTTGATAGAAGAAGATTTCCTAAACGCCCAAAGAAATATGGAAGGACCAAGTGCGAATAGATAAGAAGAGGATGACGGTCCAGAGAAGGAGATGCGGAAGATAAAAAGAAGTGGAGGCAGATTGTTGGCAAGGCCAAACCACCTAGGGTATCAGTGGCTATGGGAGTAAGTAAGTAAGGTTACGGTTTACTGTAACTGCAGTAATAGGAACTCTGCAAACTTAAACACAAGATTTATTTCAATACAGATATGTATCATAAGACAATTTTCAGAGTCACAAACATCTCTTTTGAGGTGCACTTAAATTTGTTTTAATTTGTGATGTGAAATACTTACTGATAAGTTTTTTATTTCTTTTCAGTTTTATGGAAAACTAACAGTTTTCCTTTATTACTTATCTTGGAAATAACTTTATTTAAGCTCTTTCCAAATGGAATCACTTATCAGCTTACAATATACCAAGCAGGCATTCTTCAGACCACTCTTATTTTATATTTTAGTTGTGTCTAATATATAAAATATCAAATAATTGAATGTTATTCAGAACTTTTATTTCTATATCAGTGCCTACCAGGAAAGTTTTCATTATTATTTTCTTTGTCATTACTATTACATAATATGCTATAAAAAACTTTTTTATGTAAACCCCCTCTAACCAAGCAATTATTCATCCATCCACCCAAATTAATGAAAGAATGTTAGCATAATATGGCATTATCAATGGTTATATGTATATTATATGAAAAATATTATTTATTTATTTTATCTGTAATAACTATGGTTTTGTTTTTGGTTACTTAATTTTGTTCACAACAACAAGTTTATACGCTACAGAAGACTTTATAATTTGGAAATAGCTTGTAAGAAAAAGGAGTTCTTGTAGAGAAATTGCAGCAAGCCAGGTATAACGTAGCAAAGGTGGATAAAAATGGTAGATTGGTATGAAGAAACCTTGTCCACTTAAAGGAAAAATCTGATACAGCCAATATAGAAGGAAAGAGCACTATTGGCATATCAAATGAGATAAGAGATAACTTTTGAGCCTCTTTGAGACAAAGAAATCCGCCAAAAAGATTAGGCTTCTAAATAAAAGAAGAAGAAATAAAGAAAGGAGGCTCAGATTAAACTAATTTTTAATAGCTACTACTATCCACATAGCATTCAATTTTTGTCTTCACCAAAATAATGTGAATCATGTGCAAACATGAAAGTATTACCTTGAATCTGAACTTTAGATATTATTTATATAAATAAAAAATAATAATGTACCCAACACACTCCCTTGTATTTCAAACTATAATCTAATGTTTTACTTACTATTAGTCCTGTTTCTAGAAACAAACACTTTAAATTTTGTTTTTTATTAAGGAGAGGCCGATCTCCTTCTTAACCTTACTCTGCCCATTCCTCATAAACTATTGATCTGTGCGAGGAACTTATTCAGATAGAGTAAGGGGGCGAACCAGTACAGTAGAAGGTGAATATTACTGATAAATCTTCCAATCTAGGCCGGATTCAAACCAGCACTATCTCTAACCCAAGCTCAAAGTGCTGACACCTTAGACCACTCGACCACCGGCTCGTCCAATTAATCAAACACATTAATTTGCTCTATAAAGTGATCAGAAGATCAATCACACAATATATAGTAGGTTAAAGGACACTAGGCCAGGAATTAGTATATTGGAGAGATAGGACATCAGCAAACTTACCTTAAAAGATAAGGTTTGCACTTGTCTTTTAAGGTAAGTTTGCTGATGTCCTATCTCTCCAATATACAATATATAGTAGTCAATAATAAAGTCAATCCTTAAACGTGAACAAAGCACACTTACTTTGACTCTCCACGCACGTTGACACTTGTCATACACTCCGACAGTACCATTTGCCAGTGCGTAGCCAAATTTATGGTTTTGAAACCCTACAAGTGCTGTAATAGCTTCTGTTTCTGTTAGTTCCGTAATGATGGCATCTTCTTTGAAAATACGTAGTTCGTAGTCGTCAGACCCAACCACGAGCTGAAAAATTTATTTTGAACTGTTGACACCTTAAATCTGAACATTTATTTTAATCACACAATTCAAAACTTCAGAATCAAATCACTTTATTATGACAGTACAACTACTAATTAATATATACAATACTTAATCCTATTTCGTAAGCTTAAGCGGCTGGAGTCATTATTAACAACTAGTTCTTCCGGTGTCAACCGCGTCAAAGGACTATTTACAATATATACAGTTCCAGACGTTTCGCCCATGCTACGATGTGGCATCCTCAGTGGTTAGGCTGAGACTGAAGGTCAGCTGTCGCTCTGCCCAATATATAGCGATGGCACAGCTGTCAAGTGTCACGTAGGCCAACTGACCCGAGTCTGAGGTCACGTACGCACTTCCGCGTAAGCTATAATATTTTTAACTTCTTAAGAACTGGCCCCCATGTTCTTGGCAACTTCATGCTATCTTCTTTGTTAAAATTATCCCCTCTTTTGTATATTTTTTTTTTATAACAAGAAGATAGCATGAAGTTGCCAAGAACATGGGGGCCAGTTCTTAAGAAGTTAAAAATATTATAGCTTACGCGGAAGTGCGTACGTGACCTCAGACTCGGGTCAGTTGGCCTACGTGACACTTGACAGCTGTGCCATCGCTATATATTGGGCAGAGCGACAGCTGACCTTCAGTCTCAGCCTAACCACTGAGGATGCCACATCGTAGCATAGGCGAAACGTCTGGAACTGTATATATTGTAAATAGTCCTTTGACGTGGTTGACACCGGAAGAACTAGTTGTTAATATACAATACTTGTTAATTTCAGATGGAGTTGATACTGTTATTCTTCGTTTTGCTATAAATTTTTACAAAATCACCAATAAAAAACACTTTTTACTAAGCCTTTTTACAAAACACAAAAGAAAATTCAAAAATAATAAAATCTGTTTCATCTGTAAAACATTTAAATGCCAGGGAAACCTATTTTATTAACAAAAGTGATTCATCTTTAATGAATAATGAAAGTGGGCCTATTCAAAATTCTCATTTATTGTCATCACATTTTATAAAAAATTATACACTCTAATATATATATATATATTATTAATAATTTACCATATATTTATTCTTATATTCTTTTAATTATTTACATATGTTTTTCAAATTCATTATTGTCATGTTTTGTTTATAACCAAAAATAAATTTGTGTTGCCTGATGATGCCTTTGCTTTGCTGGCAAAAGGCCTAGTAACAAGTGTTTTTTATTGGTGATTTTGTACAAATTTATAACAAAAAAATATACAAAACTTGCTTATGAAACATAGCTAAATAGTTTCAATTTGATCTGTTAAAAAGTCCTTAATCCTAACCCTGATATCCTTTACGAAGAGGTCATTTTCATGCATAATGCAAGCATATTTTCAAAAATCTATAAAAAATATAAATATAATATTCATAGGGATATATTAATTTAAATTTTACTCATAAATACCAAAAGAATAGTTTAATAAACAAAATAAGGCATGTTATGATGAATTTTGTTTTTTATTTTTATAAAATAATTAAAAGTCAAAACAAAAAACAGGGAGACTACCCTTCGAAAACGTTTTTATACCGTAGTGCTAATAGATGTTGAAGATATCCATAAGATTCTAAATTTTATCTAGTTTTAGAAAATACTTGGTTAGAAAATAAATATGTACATTACTATTGGTTGTCATATAACTGAAAAAATCCGTGATAGCTAAATTTTGTTTCTATGGTGAAACTATTTTTCAACAATTAATTATAAATGTATTTTTGTACAAATAATGTACATGTTTTACACGTCAATAATTGATCAACGTTTTTCTCTCTCTATCCAATGGTATAACAATTGATTATGGCAACACACGTTTTATAATAAATTAAATATTGGCCGTGCCCTACATCACACAAATTTCTGGCGTTGCCAGTTTCAGATTGCTAGTTATCACCCAACTTTCGGGTGATGCTAGGGCTAGGGTTAACTGCCACAACATTTCTTAACAGAAGATTTTTCACCACCTTTCCAAAGCTAATCTCATTGTTAACCTTATCTTTAACTAAGGCAGATAGAACATTAATAAACTTTACAACATTTATTCAGTATGGCTCTTAAGAAATTAAGTGCCAGGGAATATCAACATAATAATTTCTAAAATTGTAATGAGCAATGTTTAGTAAATGACGTGGATGAGGTCTACTACAGTAAAAATTGAGGGTGTAGTAAACTGATTACTAAGTATGTAGATTGAGAGAAAAGTTAAAACCTTGCTAATTAAGAAAAGTATTTTACTAGAAAATCTACAGTTTCTAAGCTACTTTTAAAACAGATCTTAAGCTCGCTTTTGTAATCTGAAAAAAAAAAATTAGTTCTGACCGACTCGTAACCCCAGATTGCAACATCATATGTCAGAAAAGGATGAATATTACCATAATAGGCAGCAAGTAAGACATCACTTTCAGAAAATTTAGAAAGAGTTTTAAAAAGATAAAAACCATTTGAGAGCTCCTAAATGTATTTTGAGTAAACTAATTAGTGCCTTGTTAGCAGAAAATGATTACAGGGTTCTTTATTAAAAATATTTATAATATTAGCAGCTCTAACTTATGGACTGAACTATACAGTTAAAATGGCAGATTATTTTTATAATTTCTGTTCATCAACCAATCTAGTTTGAAATATTTTTAGAAAAATACTATAAAACTGCCATATAGAGAAAAGAAATAAGGTTCCCCCTGTTTAAGTGGTGTAGCAAGGATTGATCAAAATAATGTTGTTTTGTAGTTCTATTCAATACCAAAGGACCTGACTGCCTAATCAGACTGTTTACTCTTCTTCTTGACTTGGGTTCAGCTCCATAGATATACTTAATATAAGTAATAAAAAGCAAGTTTGTGTACAGAAACGTATTACAATCTGAATTATAAACTGTGAACAGCTGTCAAATAATAACGATCCATACAACTGCGGGGAAAAAATGACACAACCAAACCTTTAATGAAGGCTTTTGGCTTAAAGAGGACCATATTCTAAAAAAATCAACTTTTATTACTAGGTCAATGACCATTCACAATTCACATTTTTCTACTCCTTTCAGGTTTTTTACATCCGACGTACAAGTTGGGTTAAGATTTGGAGCTAAAATCATTGGTCAGATATTACAATTTTGATAATTTTTGTATGAACAATTTTGTTCCAATTCTATTACTTCATGACATTCAATATAGTTATATTTATTTATTTTTTTATTTATTTTATTTATTTATATTTATTCATAAGACGCCGATCGTCAAGATATGGGCGAATATGGATTTTGAATGAGTGTGATGAGTGTAGATGAGCGAATGTCGTCATTGTTACAAACTAAGGCCAACTATTCCTTAGAAAGTGTCATTAATTAATAGCCCAATGAACAGCCGGTGGTTATCAGCTGATTCTTCTCAAAATGTATTATGACTCTGATTGGGATTGAACTGAGAACCTTTAGCACATGAAGCTGGGATTGAACCAACTACGCTACCGACCAATTTATAACCAACAATATAAAATGTCAAGTTCTTATCACATGTAGTAACTGACACAGGACAGTTAGTGTTGAATCAGCTAGTTAGAATTGTTGCTATTATATTAGATATTGTATTAAGACTAAATTATAAAAATAATCAAAAGTGAAAATAGATGATAAAATGCTCCAATAAAGGGATTTATTTATTTATTCATTACTTTTAAATGTACAAAATATAGGCCTTGCCAAGTTATGCTAAACTAATGAATTGAAAATTGTTTGATTTATGATAAGTTATAGTTAATCATCTTTACATATTTTGTTACAACATTTAAAAATATAAGTGAAAATTGTCATCATACCTCATTCTGTCCATCATTGTCAAAGTCCACCAATGCCAAAGACCTAACATTGTCACCTGTGACTGTCCAAAAAGGATCATTTCCTTGCCAATCAAAGCCCTGAATTGAGCAATTTCCACCAACTAGTGCTAACGGAGTGCTTATAGATCCTAACTTACCCACAGTTATAGAATTCACACCATCAGGAACCTAAAACAGATTTATTTCTCTCATACATAACGTTTCAAACATAAACCTACATCTTGTAATAAAAATTAAAATGTTTGTTTTGTAGGCTTGTTGAAATGAAAAATGCCTTTATTTATGTGGCAAAGTTAGGACTATTTAGTCCTCTCTATCACTTAACCACAAAACAAGTTGTACATTAAGATTTATGATACAAAAGCCAAAAAGTACAAAAACAAAACAACTTAAAAGATTAATTTTACATAATACAGCATGAACAATGAATAAATTTTACACTATTTAAGTTCATTCACGACTATCACTCATACATGGTCCGCTCACATGCACACCCACCCATCGCCACCAATCCCCCTACTAATGCAGTTCAAGCAACAACTTCCTGACCTCCGCCCCAAAGCAGGCACGGTTTTCTATAACTTTCAAATTATCAGAGAGAGAATTCCACAAATGACATGAAGTGACTAAAAAGGATTGATTGAAAATTGTAGTTCTATGTTGTGAAATTGATAGAAGTATAGCTCCTCTTTGTGTATAACGAGAACTAATCTGGGACAAGAAAGAATATCTTTCGGAGAGATAAGAGTTTGATTTGATGATAACATATAACAAAGTAAGGATCTGGGAGATTTCTCAGTTTCAAAACACCTAGCCGCACAAAATAAGGAGTAAAAGATCATATTGCCATAGGTTGAAAATGAAACGGATACAATAATTCTGTGCACGTTGCAGTCTCTCTGAGAGCTCAACAGTCATATCGTTAATGACTACGTCATAGTAGTTGAAGTGAGGTAACACTAGAATAGTAGGCTTGTTAGACTACTGGCTAAATATGACTTCTGAACCAGGGCATAGGCATAAAAACATACAACAGAAATCAAACCAGTATTGACTGTGGCAAACCACCTTTTTTTAACAATTTTAGAGCCTCTTACCAATGCTTACTCATGTAATGTATAAGTAGAATATAAATACATATTGAAAAATAAGTTTATAATACTGAGGAAATCCAAAAAATAAAAATAAATTAAACTATCTCAGTTTTATTCCAGCCACATCTTAATATTAAAGACCAGTTTTAATCTTCTTGAAAATAACAATAATACGATTGTTTCTCTCGAACAATCAGTTAAACTCCTATAAGGCCAGACTTTAACACCCATCCCCATTGGCTATGGCATTACTTAAAGTCACCCATACAGAGAACAAAGTACTGTATTCAATGTTTTGAATTAATACAGTGTCATACCTGGATAATAGTGGCTCGAAGACAAGGAAAACTACAGCATCAGAGACACCTGGTTCTCCAGTTTGATGATTATGTTACCTACAAAAGGTATCATACCTTTTATAGGTAATATATAAATGTCTTTAAAGAACAATATAAAACAATATAGAACAAGGAACAATATAAAATGTATCTAATATTGTTCCTAGCTCAATATCATCTACAACGTATCTATAAGCCTAAGTTATACTCCTAATTAGCTAGATATATTCTCTCTTACACTACTTTTGATTTTTATGTATATTTCATCTAAGGATATCAACATTATTTTCGGAAAGGATTTTACTTCAGCACACATTTTTACTCACTCAAGGACTTCATATTCGAGTAGCATATACAGGACAACTTTCTGACTTTATATAGATGGGAGTGAGAAAGCTAGGGGATATTGGTTGTGGTGGGCCGGCTGACAGAACTGTAGTTCGTTTAACACCTCTTGACAAGTACACTTAAGGGATGTGTTGACTTCAACGATACTAACTCCTGTACATGAGGCTGTATTTCTGTGTATATGGTAGCAGTTATGGTTGCTTTTAAGCCTCAGTTTTCCTGACATCTTACTCTAGCTTAATGCTAAGACAGCTGCAGACAGATTAAAGAGAAGATTTAAACGAATGCGAAATCTCAGTTTATGACTCATCAGCAGACTTGGAACATAAATGGATTGAATAACGTGTTGAAAAAGAAATGATGATCTTGCACAGTACCAGACCTAGTATGAAAACGAGTTTAGGCTTGATGGGCTAGCTACTACATTTGAAATAAAAGTAACAAACAACTAACTAACTGATTGTTATATGAAGACAAGGCTATGACCACAGGATGGCTATGAACTACTACATATAAAATACATGAAGCCGTTTTTTTTGTCAACGCAACTCCTCCCTTATTTCTTGACCAATTTAAACAATTGAGGAGTCAAAAGATTTGCACCTCAATGTTTAGTTAAGGACTATATCTTAAGTTCTTGGATATCACTTACGTAAGAATGTATTACGTACGTATGTATTACGTACGTATGTATTCAGTTCCCAGGGACATTGTTTTGGAAATAGAGAGAACCTGAAAAACTGCTCATAAGGCATCACTAAACAGCTTATCTGAAAGATAAGAAATCTGCCTTGGAGTCTTTTTGATAAACAGGACATCTTTATCCAAAGATCTCACAGCTCTTATAAGACCTGGCTTATGGAATGGTTGCATAAGAAAGTAATAATGGATAATGGGGCTGATTCATATGGCTGTGACAACTATTTAGGTATAGCAATCTGGTGGAAAACCCTAGATTTACTTATTTGGAGGTTCCAAAGAAAATTGAATTCATTGGAGACAACAAATTAATCAAGTCACACCTGAATTAATTAACCACACTCTTCAGGAAAGGAACCAGCTCTAGCTCATATAACATAATATGTACATTAAAATAATGACATATAGTTATTTTTTATCACTGATCTATTCGCCTGAATGTCCATAACAATCTACTTACGTCCTTGTAGAATATGTCAGTGTTGTTTTCAACATCGTAGGCTAGAATATTGCTGGCAGTACCTATTAAAAGCACATCATTTTCATTCTCTTCATTTAATCGACCAGCACAGATGGCCTTCACTCCTTGATTTATATTTAACAACGAGACTTGGTTCCCCTTTTTATGTGGGTTGTGAATAAGAACCTGTAAAGAATTAAGAAATATTTTTGTACAAATTTATATTTCAATTATTCAAGGTAAAAAGTTGCTTACTAATTAGATGGAGATGGACTAATTAGAGTTTTTAATTAGATGGAGAGGCTTATCCCCTTCTTAACCTTACTCTGCCTGTTACCCATAAACTATTGATCTGTGCGGGGAACTTATTCAGACAGAGACAGAGTAGGGGGCAAACTAGTACAGTAAAAAGTGAATGTTACTAATAATCTTACAGTACAGTTTAACCAACACAATCCCTAACTCAGGCTCAAAGTCCTGAGGCAGAATATTTGGCCACAAGCTCGTGTTTATTATTAAATAGTGTATTATTTACATTTTAGATTAATAAACAGACTAAGAATGAAGTTTAAGAAACAATTTAAAGTCATATAATAATATGACTAACCACCTATCAGCCCCGCAGTTTTCAGTTTTCCAGATATGTGAGCTGTGTGTGCCATGGGCAGCTGTGGTGACATGATTATAAGACGAGACGTGAACTTAATAATGGTTGCAAACTATTAATGCACTTTTTTACTCTTGAGTATAATACCTAGCTATTGTAAGAATAAATACATTTATGTCACTGAATCTTACCTCTTTCAGAATAGTAAACAATTAATACACATTTAAAATTTTTTTTAAATAATAGCAATTGAGATTGAGGCAAACCTTGCACTTTTATATTGCTACAGATTAAACGTAGATTTACTAAAACCATCATAGTGCACATCATGTTCTTCTATTGATACAAGAAAACATTTACTGAGTAAAAATATGCTTTACATATTATCATTTCTGAATAAATTCCTTATATAAAAAGTGAAGGCTCTTGTTTTTAAGTCCTGTTACTGCAGCTACCAAATTTGTATGAAATAAAGACATGTGGAGAACTGTGGCGTCCCTCGCACACACAGTGCTACAAGTCAAAAGTGAGGATGAATGTCTGACTGACCTATAGGTGTCTGACATGAATGAAAGTGAATTTCTGAGAGCATAAGACACAAATGGACAAGCATGAAGTCTTCAGAAAGGGTTCTGGCCTATATAACCGCAACTCATAGGGGTTTTGGTGGGTATTTCCTTAATTGAAGACTATTATTAAGAGAGGGAGGGAGGGAGAGGGGGAGGGAGAGGGGGTGAGGGAGAGAGGGAGAGAGAGGGAGAGGGAGGGAGGGAGAGAGAGAGAGGGAGAAAGAGGGAGGGAGGGAGATAGGGGGGAAAGGGAGAGAGAGAGAGAGAGAGAGAGAGAGAGAGAGAGAGAGAGAGAGAGAGAGAGAGAGAGAGAGAGAGAGAGAGAGAGAGAGAGAGAGAGAGAGAGAGAGAGAGAGAGAGAGAGAGAGAGAGAGAGAGAGAGAGAGAGAGAGAGAGAGAGAGAGAGAGAGAGAGAGAGAGAGAGAGAGAGAGAGAGAGAGAGAGAGAGAGAGAGAGAGAGAGAGAGAGAGAGAGAGAGAGAGAGAGAGAGAGAGAGAGAGAGAGAGAGATCCACAGCCCATAAATGCATTTCCTGTAAATAAAAGTGTTTACAGAATAGTTCAAATAAGGCAAAAACATTTATCGTGGTTGTATGTTGCGTTGGTATTCATATCATTAATTTATTTTAGTGTAAATATGTTGTAATATTCAGCAATGTTTAATTACTTTAATCTTGAGTTAACTAGGTAATTTAAATGACATTAAATTTGTTTTAATTATACAGATAGTGATTGTCAATGAAAATTGTTCTTAGTGTCAACCATGAAAAATTAATGTTTACCTATTTTATATTATTGTTTAATAGCGAATAAAAATGAGTATCAAATTGAGAGAGCGATCTGAGGAGCTAGGATTGATGAGCCCAATTAAGAGTGAGCACAGGGTCGAATGCTGACCTGTGCTTTTATAAACCAAGTATTTATAAATAATGTTCACCCTATACTTGGACATTCTTACAAATTCATAATCAAGGCTTTATTCAACTGTGTTATAGATTATTAGAGTAAAAACAGTAATATTGATTGTAAAAGTGTCAAAGTTGTGAAATAAAAATATATTTCCACTAATTTTGTTCCTTTTCCTCACGTTACGCCCCTTGACCTGCAGCAAGCTCTGCAGGAATGTTATCTATGTTACTGAGTACAAAATAACATTAAATATGAGATTTTATAATTAGCAAAACCTCTTTAGAACTGGAAATAATGTAGAGGGCACTTTGAGGGTTAACCCGTATAATACAAATGTTTTATACAAATATATAAATTCTATCTTTGTATTTTGTCTCTACTGAAAATAAAACATGAACTTTATAAGATATTGTGGCCTGTTATTACTTTGTGAGAAGATAATTAAAGTTTTTTAAAACTAGCAGGGCCTATACATTTTAGTAAAACGTTGCGGGGTTTTAAGAAGCACATTTAAAATATAAGTCTGGGCTTTCATAATAAATTTCCGGGCAACTTTACATAGTAAAATTTTACAAATTTTTACCATGATTTTATTGGATTAAAGTGTTAAATATTGTGTCTAAGATAAGATCAGTTGTAACTAAGTACACAATTAATTACAACACACGAAACCTCCACAACAGGGTTAAACTCTTTCGTTTTAGCAAGAAAAAATTTGACATAAGGAAATGTTGCTGGCTAGATTAATTTTCCTTAGAGGCATATATATCTGAGTTAACACATATCTAAGTTTAGACTTACTGAGTGTTCTGAATTTTCTTACTTAGAAATAGTTCTGATGTAAATTAATGCTATGGTACACCTAGATTTTAAGATAGAGTACAGACATCTAGTTTGTAGGGTTAATGATACATGACATTCCCTTTATTTCAATATGTTACCTTGTCACCAGTAGTAGCAGCTGTTAAACAACAATCTGTTCCATTGTATTTTCCGATAGTTACTCTTCCAGGTAATATGTGATGCTTTAAATGTAGTGTAAATAGTGGAATAGCCATGAAGATGTTACATTTAAATAATATGCAGTGTCATTCTACAGTTACAAAATTGTTGATTAATATAACGTTTTATTAAATAGTAAATTAAAAATGAACAAATTATATTATTCTTCAAGTATATGAGACATGCACAAAAATGGTACTTTATCTACAAAGGTTCAATATAAAAAGAACGTTGGCCTACTACTTATTAGCAGTTAAAACTAAGATCAAACTGCAATACTATAAATTACAATTATATGCATAAACATTAACATTTAAAATGATAAAGTAAACTTGTTTGTCTGCTTTAGAAGTGTTATAAGTAATTCAGTTATGTGACCATATGTTTAGTAATCTTGGTTATGTTTTGCTGTTACGTTACTATAGCAACTATTTTTTTTCATGCATCCACAAGTTTAGTAGTGTTTACATATGCGTGATGTGTAGGCATTGATTTGTCAGCATCGATGTTTTCACTCGACTTTTCAAAGTCGATTTTCTATTGTTTTTAATAACGATATTATTAAATCCGAAGTTCTTATTTAAGTCTTTCTACCACTTATTGAGTAAAAGGAGTTCTTATTTTACTTTGAGTAAAAATTAGGAATTAACGTTATCAAAGAACAAGAGTCTGAACCCCTCAAACAAATTTTAAGTTTGTTTACATTATTTATTGTTACTTTTATAAGCTATGAGCGAAAGTTAAAAGTTGTGAATGAGTGTAGATAAAATGTGTGTTTTGTTAACTTAATTGTTAATTAAGTTAATTGTTGTTAATTGTTAAAAATGTTTTTGTTTATTGTTACATTTACAAGTGTAAATTATTTGTAGGAAGACCTTTAGCTCAATTCTAATTACTATCCAGCAAAACCAAGGGACCCACAGCTTATCATCAAACCCGAATCCTGTATTATAGGTCTGATAATCATTTTCGTTAACTGAAAATCTAATTCAGTACTTATATCCCACACTTACGCATAAGAATCTTTGCCAACACCTAACACGTATTAGGCCTCTTGCTAGCACGTCTGCTTCTTATGCAAAAAATGGTCACGGGTTCAAATCCCGGGAGGTCCACTTAAGAGGGCTCTAAAGGGAAAGAAAATATAGAAGTCATGCGACACTGGCGATAGAAGTTGGAACTACGTCCAGTTTAATCCGCCGGACGAAGTGCAATATAGTCCCAAGAATCATTTCCTGTATAGTAGGTTTTCGTAGTATTTTCAACCGGAAACCACAAATACCCCTTCCTCCCGTCTGCCGTCTCTTCAGGTGGCTACACGCCCGACCTTCTCTGTCTGAATGTATGTTGAGCCGAAAGGCCAATTCTTTTCAACAATTGTCAATTTTCCAGTCAGTACCGGTTTTGCTGCTGTTCTTTATTTCTTAACATTTTTTATGTCATTTTGTTTTTATAAAAAATAGTAATATTTTACTATAGTTTTTATTTAAAAAAAAAGAAAGTAATATTTGTTTAGAAAAGTAGACTTTTTACAGCGAAATCAATTTATTCACTGATCAAATAGGGGGGTCTACTAAAATATTGAATTTCTACTTGAAACGTTTTCCAAAATCATAATTCTTGTTCAAATCTTGTTATTCTCAAAACGGTTAAAATTTAACATAGTTTGGCATAGGCTTACCATACTTATATTCTACAATTGAAGAGTTTGATTTATAAACATAAATATACGCTTTACTAAAAACTAAGTAAATTACGTTACAAAGAATGGTTTTTGTAAATATTTCTTAAAGCTCTTGGATTGTGATCTAAATATTGGTTTTTATGTGGTTAAATATTTAATAAAAGGCATTAATTGGCAAATAAATTTCTATTTCGTATCTTTTTATGTTCAGTTAAAGATTAAAACAACATACGCTTAAAGCATTAAAGGATACGCTTTACTGAAAACTAATAAATCACGTTAAAAAGTAATGGTAAAAAATACCAACTGTCTATTTATTTTACGTTTTATAGTTTTGTACGGTTTATTAATTATTTTTAATAAAATAAAAAATGATTTCACATAAACTATCATAGTTTTATGGCAGTTACAACATAACACACTAATTTCCAAACATTAAAAAATAATTGAAATGTGGCCACTTTTTTATTTGCTTCTGAAGTATGCTGAATGAATTACTACAATACGGAAAATAACACTACGGGGACAATTTGGTTTCAAAAAGCGAACATTTTGTTACAACAAAGATTTTCGCGGACAGAGACGAAAACCGAAGCGAACCGTATGAATGATATCAATTATAATTAAAATAATATATTATAATCTTTCTCAATTTTCCCATTGCCATGAGAAAAGCAATTATTTTACTTCGACAACAGTTCTTACACAATTACTTTTCAAAGATTTTAGTTTTACTGATAAATATTTCACAGTATTTTAGAAGTGATAAATTTAATATGATTCAATTAGGCATACACAAATTACTAAATATGAAGATTTTTTTAAACACGACTGTTAAAAATAACCAACAATTTAAAACAGAGAAACTGCTGTGAGCATATATCAATTTCGAACATATAACTTTAGACGTTCAAAGCAGATTGGGCTCACCTGCCTGACAGTAGTTTGGCCTCATAAACATGTATGTTCGGGGTAGTTTAGACTTACTTAGTCTACCAGTTTGACCTCAGCAATTCACACAGTACTTTGGTCTCAGTTTTTTATATGAGTAAAGTAGTTTGTAGTACCGCGCAAAGCAGTTTTTACGCTCCACTGAAAATAAGGAGGGCTACTAAATTATTGAACTTCTAATCAAAGCTTACTGTAAAATCACGGGTTTTGACAAAATTTGACTCCTAAAACGTTTGAAATTTAAAATTGATTTATATACCACACTTATTATACCCAACAATTGAAGAGTTTGATATAAAAGTGGGGCTAGGTACGCTTAAAGAACTGAGGACAACTATAAATAATGTATTTTACTAAATAGCTGTAACAAGTGTTTAGCACCCTAACAATTTGCTTTACGTGGTTTATTATTCAATAAAATGCCAAACATTTAAAAATAACAATGTATTTTGTACAGTCAATTGAAGA
The DNA here is from genome assembly GCA_035578905.1 of Stictocephala bisonia. Lineage (NCBI taxonomy): Eukaryota > Metazoa > Arthropoda > Insecta > Hemiptera > Membracidae > Stictocephala > Stictocephala bisonia. Next base: position 3,080,468 of record JAQJVL010000034.1, on the reverse strand, counting down.
ATAAAACAAAATAATGCTAAATGAACCATACAAAAATATTTTGATTTTAAAGTAGAATAATATATCCAACTGTCAATTAAACTGTAGTTTGATTAATATTTACTGTACGGTTTTTACAATTATTTTTAACTAAATAACATATCATTTAACATATTATGTATTGTACAAAGGTAGTGTAAGTACTGTAGCACATACAATAATAAGTTTTCTTACTAAGACAATTCCAACATACAAGTAAAAAAGCATGACAATTGAAGTAAAACTATATAACAACAAATTCTTAAGGCAACTAATTACCTCAAAACTACAGTAATTAAAAAAAATAATTGCATTGTTAATACTACACAGAACATAGTTTACTGAGGTACAACTTAGAACATAGTTAACTGAAGTACAACTTATAATAATACAACAAACATATTGAAAATAAAGTAACCCCTAAATATTTTCTTAAAAACCATATAAATAACAGTAACAGGGGATATAGTAACTCAGCAGCCATCTAATTAGTTCCTATGTGTAGGTTTGTTATAGTTAATTTTGTAGTAGTTAATTAATTCCTAATATTGGAATAGTTAATTACAAAAATAATATAAAAATGCATAACAAATAAAAATAAATAACAACTGGATTCAAGGCAACTTTTTAATGCAAAATATTATTTTTTACTTAAACAAATTTTTTTAACTTTGAAACTTCACAACCCTCGCCAACTGCTAAATGGAAAATTTTAATTTTTCGGCTTCGAAAATAAAAAGAATTAATTAATAGTGGTAAAGAAAAACTTAAACATTTTAAGTTGTATACATGAATAATATGACCTAGTAGCAAGGTTCTTCTCTTTTACTTAAATATTTCATATTTTTTAGGATTTAAATAAATTAAAAATGGTTTGGTACACTTTGTATACAATAAAGCCGTCATAATTTTGTTAATTTTTCAGTAAATCCATTACTCCATTGTTTTTTTTTTTCATTATAAATTCCTTAAATTATTATGTTTTGAATTATTTTCAGTATACGAGTCAAGCCATCCTGATTATAGTTAAATTTGGTTATTGGGAGTCTCCAGGGTAAACAGTAAAAATAAATTGATTATTAAGCCAAGACAAAGCCTTTACCAGGAAAAATAAATGGATTAAAACAAGTCCTGTATATTTTGTAGATCAGAATTTAAATTTACATAAACATGCAGCTCACCTAGTTTTAACATGGTTAGAATTAATGGCAAACATAAATATATAAATATCATTCTGTTAGATTAACTAAATATTAAGACAATTGTTATAGTTAATTTTGTAGTAGTTAATTAATTCCTAATATTGGAATAGTTAATTACAAAAATAATATAAAAATGCATAACAAATAAAAATAAATAACAACTGTGTACAACAATTTTACAAGCCAACTAATTTACTAAAACTAGACGAGCTGGTTGAAAACATGTAATTAATTGAATAGATAGTATGATACATGAACGTAGTACATCTTGTAAAAATGTGGCAAACATATTAAAAACTTTTTTATAAATGTTCACAAATTACCAATAAAAACATTTTATTACTTTGACATTTTTATAGCCAAGTCCATTACGATGACTACCCAAGTTGATCAGTGTGACTGCCACAAGTTGATCACGAGCTCCCAAATTAGGTCAGTGGATACTCAAGTAATTGAACATGCATTAAATTAATACAAAACCAAACCGATCAGAACATCTTATTTCAGCAATATAATAATAGTTGAACAATTTTACTTCAATACACAAGTAACGTAAAAAATGCAAATTTCATACAGTATAATAGGGTCTACTGTATTGATAAAAAATAAATGCAATATGTAGGCTACGAATGTTAAGGTGATCGATTTCGGTAAACTTAAGCTTACCTTAATCGATCACCATTATATTTGTTAATTTTGTATTAATATTGTATTAAATTCATCTACCAACACATACTATGCTAATTAAGAAAACTTTTTTAAATTAGTATTTTATTAATTCTCTTCGCATTGCACAATGTTTAAATATCACTTATGTCAAGTTTTACCGTCCTAAGTCTTCTCATTGGCTGTTCAACGGAATACATCGGGAGTGGTACGAGGTTCCCAAACACTACCTCGCCCCATGACTTCAAGTTCACAAAAGGATTGCCGCTCCGCCCCGCCCCGTCCCCCGGCTGTCATATTTTTCTGTCCTTGTTACCGTTTAGGTAAAATATTTGCTTCAAAGTTACCTTCTTATAAAATTACAAATAAATGACCTAGCATTTTTTCTACCACAACATTAATGAACTATAATAAATTAATAGTTACGACTTAACATTACTGTATTTATATTTTTAAAATAAAACAAAGGCCAATAGTGACAGTGACTTATTATAGAATTACTTATTGCTTTGGTCAAGCCGGAATTATTGAATTAATATTTTTACTGTACGCATTCGTTAATGTAGTTTAAATGATTTATTTCATAAAAATGTTGTATATAGATGATTATTACAGTATTTTTCATGATATAATAAATATTGTGCACTGTCATTACGAATAAAAATGTTATGCTTTACTTTGTAGTTAGATTATATCAGGAACCACATGGGAACGCACATTTTAATTTAAACGAAATAAGCAATTTAAAAGTAATTAGACTAACTCTAAGTAATCAGTCTATAAAATAATACTGATATCAGTCGTCGTAGGCCTACATTGCATCCATCGATGTTAAATTAAATGAAGGAAGGTTTTTATGAATGAAGTAGTAAAATCCATCCGCGACTATGAAGTTCGAGGTTTCGCCACTTGGATCTCACGAATCACCGCATATTTTGGCAATAAATTAACATGCAGGCATTTGCGCGGTCCAACATTGCGGCTACAGATTTAAAGATATCGATCTGAAACCAAAACTAAATTGAAACCAGATACATTTCTGACTAAAAACGCTTTTTAAAATTTCGATAACAGCTCTAGTTTTATTTTGGCACTAGTTTGAATATTGGGTAACTTCAATAACCTATAAAATCGAAATGAAACAGAATTCGAAAATTCTAAAAAGCGATTTGAGTCAAAAATGTCTTTATCTTTAAATAGATGTTTCATTTATAATTTTACGACAGTAAATAAGGGCAGTATCTTGGACCGCGCAAAGCAGTTTTTACGCTTCTCAGCGCGGGGGTTTAGAGCCCTCTTAAATTTGTCATAGGGGTTTGGACCGTTGTTCCTCAACGTTTGAATATCACGTTTAAAATGCCACTGGCGTAGGCAGTAAAATTAATTAAAACACAGATACTATAAGTAGGCATATCTAAAAATTATGTATTGTTAGACTATAATCATAAATACACAGCCACTCCCATAAAGACAAGGAGCTAAAATATTACACAGCCATTCTTTTATGTACTAGCCTAAATAGGATATAAACAACCTAGAAATTTAGCTCACAATTATAAGAATGTGAACAGAAGTTGTTGTTATTGTTTAATTTTGTTAAGGTAGCTAAAGCATGACAGGACATACATTACAAAACAATTCACAATAGTATTTTGCATTTAAGGGTGTTTGACAAAATAGGGCTGAATTTCCATGAGAAATAAAGTTAATTATTTTCATAAATAGTTCATAATTTGATTTTTTATCAAACCAAAAGTATGCTATGTGGGACAAAAAAGTAAGTGCATGTGGGAATTTGTATAGAAAGCTGGAAATTAAGTTCAGTCACACACTTTTACAAAATAATTATAATTCTCAAGTACTGATCAACTACTACAGTACTTTGTTTCAAAATGTGAAATAAAAGGATGTAAGATGTACGTTTGTAAATCTTGGTGTCAGAACTTTGTACCAGTACTTGGGAGGACTGAACAAGATAAACTTCTCTCAATCTTTAAATATCTTAGGTTCAAATCCTGGCCAGAACTGGAAATCCTCCAGGACAATTTGTTGGAAGAGGTGCGCGACCCGGGGGGCGAGGAGGGTAGAACCCCCTTTGGGAAAATGTGAACATTTTTATCTCTATAAATCACATTACATGCTATTTTTGCACTTAAAATTTCATAATTGATGGGTTGTCGGTAGGCTGTTCTGCTAAAATACTTATTTAAAAATAATATTTACTTGATCCCTGCTATAAAACATACTAGGCTATAAAATACATTTTGCAAATCTAAGCTTTTTAGAAATATAATAAATAACTTTTACTCAAAGAAAAGAATAATGGAATATAAATAAAGCACCCCTTGTTTTATGGAAGATGTAAATATAGTATTTATTAATTTACAGTGTGTTAAGTTTTTTATGTATACATATCAAAATCAAAAGGGTCCCTTCCACCCTTTGAAGGATAATATTATTTATCACATTGATTTTTAATGTTACCTAGTTCATCAGTGTATCACTTATTTACTGTCGATTTGTTCTGATTACTTTTATATTTTACTTTATTTAAAGTACTGTACAAGTAAACGTCACTCAACATAAATTTATTACAATATATTATCACAAAATATAATAATAATAATATAATAATGTTTTGTGCATTTTGTACTTGTATTGTAATATTTTTGTGCTTATATTGTAATAAATGTGTGTTGTGTGACGTTTACTGTATATGTATCAACACTTATTATGCTAATTAAAAAACTATTTATTTAAAGGCAAACCCAAATTAACAGCCCACATGTATAAATAAAAAAATGCATTAAATAGTTTCTCAGCATCCTTTTCATTATATAGACTTAACCAGCTAATTCCAGAAGAACAACTTTTAAGAGTTTATATTTAGGGCAGTTGTATTTCAACAAGTTTTAAAAGAGGTTACCTCATTACATTTTTTAAAATGACCTAGTTTTAGACAACAAAGTAAGGCATGGTGATCTGAAAACTCGACATTAATAACGTTGGTAGAACAACACAATGAATGTAAATTAGTCACAATATTATCAATACAACTACCACTATTAATGAAGCCTGGTTTGTACAACATTTTTAAACAAAATATTGAGGCCAGACCCTTATAAATAATTAATAACTATGATTTTATGTGACTGATGTTATGGCTCAGTGGCTAAGGCTTAGAGGTCTGCAGAGTGTAAGTTCCAAAGTTCAGAATCCTAACTGAGATAGCAGTCGGTACTTTACTCATTGAATAACTTTTAGGTACAGGCATGCGTTTGAATTTCTACTAAAAGTAAAATCGGACTGTTTAGCACTCATTGAGTAATTTTATTGATCGATGGAGGAATGCACTACAAGGGGATAAATTACATGACTCATTGAATTTAGAAACAAACATACATGCCTGTGTTACCATCTAACAGTGAATGGCTAAAATAAGTGCTCAAGCTAGTGTTTTGTGTACTATTAGCACAACTATGAGTTTCTTCAGCGTGTTGAAGACATACAGAGAGAGGGAGACCACTGTCGCTAACTGTGAAGATACCAAGTAAAAGAACTAATTTCATAGGACAGAAAACTTCAAGGGACCAATATGAGCAGACAGTCTTCTTTCATGTTTCTATAGTCAATCGTATAACCCACAATTGTGATTATACTGAGTGCAAAGGAAAGTGGCGGTTGTCGGATTAGGATGCTTCCCGGAACAGAGTTGGCCCGGCAGCCCCCTCATAAACCTTCACTCGGCCGCCCCGCGGTCAACCTCTTAGTCATCTAATGGGTTCAAAAATTGGTTATAATAATTTTTTTTATTTAAGGTTTTATCAGCATTTCATTGGGATTTTCACAAAGCTCGTGAAATTATGAATAAAATGAGTCTAAACAAGGCATAATTTAGACTAACCGGTAATAAGAACACGGGGTAATAAGAAGTTAGCTATTTAATCTATGATATTATTGGTACTGCTGAACAACATCAATATCAGATGAGGTTTTAGGATGCGCACCAATATCAATTTAAGGTAGACATGTTAAATGTTAAGATTATGTGGTTTATAATTACTTTTTATATTGGCAATTACCATTTACAAGTAGGTTGTGGATATGACACTGAAACATTTTTTTAATATCCTAACTCTAATAGTGAAATAAATTAATTATTTTCTTAAAAGTTAAAACATAATATTTTTAAATAAGTTATGTCAGATATTTAAAACAAAAGACAGGCACAAATACTGACCTAAAATATGTTAGTTTTTTAATTAGCATAATACGTGTTGGTACATATACAGTACAAGTAAACGTCACACAACACAAATTTATTACAATATAAGCACAAAATGCACAAATATACTACAATACAAGCACAAAATGCACAAATATTATGGTGATCGATTTCGGTGAACCACGCTCACCTTCCTCAGACCAGAGGGATTCACAAAAGAATCCTTATGGTGATCGATTTCGGTGAACCACGCTCACCTTCCTCAGACCAGAGGGATTCACAAAAGAATCCTTTTGTGAATCCCTCGGGTCTGAGGAAGGTGAGCGTGGTTCACCGAAATCGATCACCATAATATTTGTGCATTTTGTGCTTGTATTGTAGTATATTTGTGCATTTTGTGCTTATATTGTAATAAATTTGTGTTGTGTGACGTTTACTTGTACTGTATGTTACTTCAGACATGTTAAATGTTAAGATTATGTGGTTTATAATTACTTTTTATATTGGCAATTACCATTTACAAGTTGGTTGTGGATATGACACTGAAACATTTTTTTAATATCCTAACTCTAATAGTGGAATAAATTAGTTATTTTCTTAAAAGTTAAAACAAAATATTTTTACTTAATCCTATGTATAAATGTTAACTTCATACGATAGTTATGCTGTGTTTAGACTAATTTTATTCATTATTTCACGAGCTTTGTGAAAATCGCAATAAAATGGTGATAAAACCTTAAACAAAAAAAATTATTATAACCAATTTTTGAACCCAGTAGATGACTAAGAGGTTGACCTCGGGGCGGCCGAGTGAGGGCTAATGAGGGGCAGGGGCTGCCCAGCCAACTCTATTCCGTGAAGCATCCTAATCCGACAACTGCCACTTTCCTTTGCACTCAGTATAGCATAACAAGTCTATGATGTTGAGAAATGTTACGGTAGATATATAATATTGAGATATATCATGGTAGGTAATGAAAAACTAATTATATTGAATCATTCAAATTTCTTTCACAATTTTTTTATTTAGATATAAAAAACAATACAAACCAAATATACATTCAACAACTAAATTCTAAGTTAATACATTTCATTTCTTATAAAAATACTTTAACACATAAATATTTATTTTTTGAAGGCACACATTGAACAATATTTGTTTCAAATTATGTATTTTTGCAACTTTAAATGCTGTATCTTAATTCCTTTATTGTTAGTATGAAACAGTTTATTTTTATTAATTACATCATTGAATACATACAAAATTCAATGTATAACAAAGGCATTTTGCTAGTATAAAATGAGCTTTGAGGTTTTAAAACACTCATAATATTGTAGGATGGTTAATAATGGAACAATAAACGTTCCAATAACTATACAACAAAATAATTTATAAGCCGATATTGTAGAGAGTGCATTTTCAAATCATCAAAAGATAGATATTAAAACATAGAATCATAATAACCTTACAAAACTGAGAAAGGTAAAACAATAGACCTCAAACCTCGATCAATTATTAAAACATTATTGAGGAGAATATCACAGTACAATAGAAACTTAACAGTTTATTTAGTTATCAAAAAATGTATAAAATATTACAAATACATTATAATAATGTTGTCAGCCATTGTTAGTATACAATATCAAACTAACTAGTCTACACTTTGATCATTGAATTATACAACTCAGGAGATCAAAATATGTCATAGAGCACCTTTAAAGCAACAGTGATACAAAATTAGTATATATACAATTGACTCAGTGACTTATTTTTTGGCTTTGTCTCAGGGTTGCACAGCTAAAATCTAAACTAACCCATTGAGGAAGATAAATAAAGCCAACAGTTAAGTGATCCATATTGTCTTCAAAACCATTTTTAGATTACATGAACTGACATAAAACCTACATTATATAATACTTTCATTTTAATTGAGTATTTTACAAATATTATACATTTTAAAATTTATATAAATATTATAAACTACAATGATGGAAATTAACATTATTCCTAATTAAATATGTTATTTTTCTGTTATATGCTTTTAACAATTAGTTATAAAAAAAATAACAGTGAAGTGTTGCAAATTGATCTCTTATTCACAATGTTGAATATCAATATTAATTTTACAATCCTTTAATTTACATTAAAATAAAATGTTACATTAGCTCTATTTAATTTCTTTCTTTATTTTTTATATGAAAAGCTCACTAAAAAAGGTAAGTCTATTCATTATAATTATTAGTAACAGTAACCCTCGAAGGCAAGACATTGTTGAAAAAGTAGGAATCAAACTAGATTTATCAATAAATATAAATACTCTTTGAACTGCTCGAAGACTAGAACATCTTCATTTATGGTAACACTAAAGAATCTGCTGACTTTAAAGCTTTGTACAAGTGATTGAAAGTGCTTGAATTTTAAATCAATAACAAATTTAACTAAATCAACAACTGTAGTTCAAAGCAGTGTACAAACTTGCATCTTTGATCATGACTTTAATGTAAGTATACATTGAATTCTTGTTGAAATGTGCTAAGTGCACAAACTTTGAACTTCAGATTTAGAGCTAAATGTCATCAGATAGTGCACTAAACAATTGTGTCCAGATTTTAGCTTCATACAAGCATAACTAACTGTGGGGAGAGGGTTACAGTGTATGATCTCATAAGTTATTGTATTCACAACAAATTTGAAAGAATCAGTTCCTTGCTCCCAGAAATAAAACACATAGTGTACCATTTTAAAATGCATGAAACCCCAGTCCCCTAACATAAATGTAAGGCAGTAACAAAATTCCAAAATTTGTTTTTGAAACTGTACAAGTGATTGAATGAACACATGATTAAATGAATAAATTTTAAAAATTCAAGCACTTTTCCAAGGAATCAACTAATTTCACTTGGTGAGTATCGATAACTCTTTACACTGTGAGATCCTCCCAGTCTTCCATTTGGCGGGGTGAGAGCAGTATCCGCAGCGATGTCACTTTCTGGAGCAATGAGTGACAGGAACTACTCACTGGGTTATCTTGGAGGTCCAGCTCCTGGAGGCTAGGACTAGATTTCAGCCGTTCAATCTCCACATCTGCAAACACATCATTCATTAACATGTCATTGTGTGCATGGTAAGAAAAAAATTCCTTAAATAGTCCTTACATTAGAAACTTTTTTAATAGTGCACATAGCACTTAGAACTAGAGACACTCAGCAATACTTTTTCTAATCCTCCCTACATGTTTTCTGCATATTCCCAAAAAAAATGGATAGTAAGGGAAGGGGTGAACACTCCTCCACTTTTGGCCAGTTCGACATTTTCTCACCACATGATTGTCGTTTTTGTCTCAGGAGAGAGACCTGTTTTCTCAGCATACGATGGTATATGTCCTTAAGTTATGTTCACTGAATCTACTTATAATTTTGTGTGATTTTTATATATTTTCCGTTGTAAACAAATAGTTTTTATTTGTATATATCTAGTTATATCTAAATAATTCCTTATGGTAAAAAAAAAAAAAAAAACCAGGTGATAGTTTGATACTAAATTGGATTAAGGACCCTGGAATAAGTGAAAATTATCGCTAAGTAATTGTGTGTTCCGTTAGTGAGGAAAGTGATGCTACAACCGAACATTCATTGCTTGATATTGCCTCGGAACATTCATACAAAGGTGAAAAAGGTCACTCAGAGATTCAGCAGCTACAACCACCCATATTTATCTCCATCACAACAGCACAAACAAACTCCACAACACTACATATTTTTAACAGTTTTTAAAGAAATTAATCAAAAGCATTAAAAGTTTCTTAATATTGTCTTAAAGTATGTCAAAGTAACTTAGAAAAAATAAAAATTATTTATATTGACATTGGCACTTAAAATAATGTAACAATTATTGTGAAATTTTTTATACGTATAAACAAATTTACCACCTTATATATTTTTTTTTTGTTTTTTTAGATTGTGTTATTTTATGTTAAGAAAAAGTTGAATATTGGCTACCTCTAATTATTGAAATACTTTCACAGTAACATCAGTATACGGTTGATTTACATGGTCACTAGAATTATTTATATTAGGTTTTCAAGTTCTGACCATTTAAAATAAAACTTGGAAGCTGTCGCTGATGTTACCATTGCGTTCCAGCTGACCATCTTCAGGGATGACTGTTCACATATCTGGCGTACTCACTCCTCAAGAGTGATACAGATTGCTACACATGTTGTGTTTTACAAGGATGTGGCTGTGAACAGTCAGCCCTGATGGTCAGCTGGAATGGAACTGAAACGTCGACAACTTTTAATTTTTATTTGGCATGGTCAAAACCTAAAGATGTATTCTATGTAGACAATAACATCTGTTGTTTACAATACTCACCAACAATGAAATTATGATTAGCGTTAAGTGTAGCCAGCTTTGGTATCCTGTAAGCCACAAGAGGTAGAGCTATGAAGGCGTTGTTGGAGATGTCCAAATGTTCAAGCTCAGACAATTCAACCAACTCATCTGGTAGCTTACTCATCTGGTTGTGGGACAAGTTTAGATCTAGAAAAAAATATTTTAAAATTAAGTGTTACTCCGAAATTTCTACAGTTTATAAAAAATAATTAAGTAAAATCACAATAATGTGTGTATTAGAGTCAAAGAAAATGAAACAAACTCTTTTCTCATTACTGCTCATTATCATTCATTATACGCGAGGTAGACTGTCCGCTCATATTGATCCTGCCCCTGCCCTAAAGCTGGGTTTCCTGTCCTATGAAATTAATTCTAGTTCTGTCTTCACAGGTAGCGCCTGCTGTCTCCCTCTCTATGTCTCTCTTTAGCACATGCTGAAGTAAATAATAGTTGAGCTAATCGCACGCAAAACAGTCTAAACACTTATTTGAAACCATGGAGTGTTAGGTAGCAGTACAGCAAATACATTGCTTTGGTCTGTCTGTTTGTTTCTAAAGTCAAAATAATATTACCTTAAAAGATCCACTTTTTACTAGAGTTTACTAGACTATACAATCTCATACTCAAACAACACATATAAATAAAATGGTCCTCAAATGAAAATATATAATGTAAGCTTTAACCATCAATTAAAGTATATCATTCTTATTGCTGTTTATGTTTATTGATTTTTGTAATCATTCTGTAAATATAGTCAGTAGAGGATTCACTGTAACTTCGACAGAAATTGGTGAAAGCAGCAAATTTAAATGTACAGTATTATAGTTTTGTTTTTATCAACATAACTTCCAAAAAGCACAAACTTCCTCCCCTTGTTCCCTTCCAAATCCTGAATGATAAATGTAGTAATTGTTACAACAAATGTTTAAAGATCTATATTGGTGGTAAATGCCACTGAGGTGTTTTCTGTTATTAATTGCATGTTTGAGAAGGACTGGTGGGGAGACTCATCAAAAATGTTGTGAGTAGATTAGGAAGTCTCAGCAATAAACTGATAATCGTAATGTTTGCTATCCATCACACATGATGCACCATTTAGGAGATTGAAATAAAAAATGCACTACGAAGATAAAGAGAAATTGCTGTTACACAGCATGCTCCAAACTCAAATCCGTCCAATTCTGAAAGGTCATATTGGAGCAAATTCACAAGGTTTGTTATTACTAAGATCGTTAGTGGTCATTAAGGCTCTAAATATAGATGTTATCAGACTTCATAACAATCTGTACCTAGTTAATATATAATTTTAGAGAGAGAAAAAATATGAACTATGACAATGAAATGGTAATCAAAATGTTTTGTATGTGTATTCCACAAAAGTTATTTGTTCTCATACTTTTAGGAAACCAGACAAATAATGATATTCTGATGAAATGAATGTGAATTTGTAGACGAGTAAATCAATGCAATTGTTGCTTCTGTGAGATATTAAAGGAAACACTGAAAATCTGGGTAATTTTAATTATTGAGCTTCGAGACATTTTTGTGTTTCATGGCTTTTAAGAGACATTAGGCCTCTTGCTCTGCCTAGTAGTTAGCACTTCAGCTTCCAATGCAGAGGTTCACAGGTTCAAATATGGGAAGGTCTACTTAAATTTGCCATAGGGGTTTGGACTGTTGTCCTGTAACAATGTTTGAATATCATGTTAGAAATGTTTCTGGTATAAACAGTACCTAGGCCTAAAATAAATTAAATAAAAATTACGATCCTCATTAATCTGATTTTAACAACTGATTTAATAAACTTAGGCATAATTAGAAATAAAGCATGACAGTAAAAGCTTACTTGTTATTAATGAAAACTTGACTGCAAACTTTGGCGGGATCTTGGTAATGACATTGCTTGAGAGATTGCAGCCCTTGAGTTCTGTGTGTCGCATCAAATGATAAACAGCATCTGGGACTTGCATTAGCTGACACTCTGACAAGTCTGTAACACAAACACCTCTCATCACTGATGATATTGTCAATAACTACCTCACTCATGGGTGTATAGCTGCACTGAGAAGAAAGAAACAGAGGTGGCATCCAATACTGTGTTAAATGGATATCGAGAGAAACTTTGGCTGTTGAGAAGTCAGTTCTTCAGTTCTCTGAGTGGATGGCAGGGCCAGCACCATTGTCAGTTAGCGTAGTTGGTTCAATCCCAGCTTTATGTGCTAAAGGTTCTCAGTTTGAACCCAATAAGAGTCATAATAAATTTTGAGAGGGATCAGCTGATAACCACTGGCTGTTCATTTGTTATTGGACTATTAATTAATGACACTTTCTAAGGAATAGTCGGTCTTAGTTTGTAGCAATGGCTACATTTGCTCATCAAACTCATTTGAAATCCATATTCCCCTCCAAATCCTGAACGATAAACATAGTTATTGTTACAACAAATTTTTAAAGATCTACATTGGTGGTTAATGCCACTGAGGTGTTTTCTGTTATTAATTGCAAGTTTGAGAAGGACTGGTTGGGAGACTCATCAAAAATGTTGTGAGTAGGTTAAGAAGTCTCAGCAATCAACTGATAATCGTAATGTTTGCTATCCATCACACATGATGCACCATTTAGAAGTTACTATAACAATAGATGGTAAAGAGTATGTCAAGTGAAGCCCAAGAAAGTGCAGCTGAAGATGAAGTACATCCTTAGAAACCAATAGTGCTGTAATAACGCAAGATTGGTGGCGGAACAAAAAGAGGTAACTATTTTTACCATCTATTGTTAAATAATACCAATCAGAAAAATACCATAGCATAACAATGCATTTAGCAGTTTTAAAGTCTGGTGAAACTGTAAATTTCATTTTATTTTACATTGATTAACATTTCCCCATTTTGTATTGAAAAGGAGGAATTGAGTTTCTTAGTACATGAATGTATTTTCTTTTAGTTGTTTTGTGGTTTAAATTGTAAATATATCAGTTAATAATATTTTCAATCTGAAACAATGGTCATTCAATAAAGAATTTAATACTTAGATAAGTTTATTACTTATTCACATTAAAAGTGACTTATTAAAGATCCCAACAACAAAATTGTTAACAATCTTGTTGAATTAGCACATGTTAAACCATAATGTTTGAAACACAAGGATAATGGATTTGTTATATTGTTAATTTGGCCACACGTTGAAGAAAAGACCAAATTAATCCAGAAGGCTGTGCAAGTGTTTTTTAGCGTCCCTTCAGTCTTCAGAATCAGCTGACGGATATTGGTTTATTATTGATTTCGATACCAACATATAGATAAAAAAGATATGATTTCCGATTCCTTTAATTTTAAACGGCTATAAATAGGTTTGATTTAACAAAAACAAGGTTTGAAACTTTTAGCATAGTATCAGTAGAAAATATGGAAATATATTTACCCGATAATCGTACATTTTAATGTTAAATTAATTATCAAGAACATGATATATTGGCCTATTATTATTAATGAAAAGCTTGAGAAATAGGGACAATACTTTATTATTGAAGGAAAATATTATGTCATGGCTACAGGGTACAATAATTTGGTGCGTAATGTAATTTAACCACAAAAAGAAAAGAATTTTATTAGTAATGATTAGTAAGCGTGATTATCAAAACTGATTCGATCTCAAATTAATTAGTTAATATATTCGCTTTGAATTTTGTTTAAGCCGGGTGATTGAATGTGTTACAAGGTACGGCACGTCATTACTCTATAAATATCCTACTGTAATAACCCTGAAACCAATATTATCCTTTAATTAATGACGGCTCACCGAGTTGCTGAGTTTCTGTGGCATCCTCGCACCTATGGACTACACGCGTAACAGCGCTCGCCATTGCTATTGCTATATGATCCAATTCACACTTTCAACGCACTGAGCTGCGCCACAGTCCACAAATAACCGAGCAGTTTTGCCAACCTATATTAGTTTCGTTTGAAGACTTTGCCAGTTCTCGCTCGAGTGTTTTATGTTTGTATTACGCACTTGCCAGGAAGCACCTTCATTTTCACAGAAGTGACTGCTGTTGTAAGAGTTTTTTAGCTTTGTTACTATGGTTATAAAACAATAGTATTCGTTTTCACGTATATTTTATACTGGAAATAACCATAATATTATACCAGTTTATGTTGCTTTTGCTGGTATCTCAACTTATTTAAATCTGAAATGTGTTGTGTATTTATATAATGTTAATTGTCTTACATTTGTTTCTTGCTAGTATTAGTTTCGGCACATTCGTAGTAATAGTTTATTTCAGATTATTATTTATTGTTATTTCAGAGTTTCACTGCTAATGGTTTTGTTGGTGAATGAAATGTTGATTTGTTAGTATTGTTACAATTATAGTGATATTACTAAATTAACCATTTATTTTAGTAACAGTGATGTTACTGTTATCATATTTAAATTCTTGTTATATCATATTACTTTAGCATACTATTGACTGTTACTATTGTTAATTACATTAGTGAATTATTGTTGCTGAATTTGTTATATTGCTTTGTTATAGGTATCCTACTGTCAATTATTTTTGCTATGGTTTTTTTTTACTGTTAGCATAATCATGAGTTCTGTTATTTATTGCTTTGTTAAATGCTATTGCGTTGTTCATTATTATTGCACTATAATATTGTTGTAATTAGCACTGGGTAAATATAATAACTGATAGTTTTGGTATTACAATTCCGATTATATTCACTGTCTCTGCCATTGGTGTATCTTTTGTAAAATGGAGTATTCCATAAAAAATAAATATTGTACTTTTTCTTCAATAATTCTATTCTTCCTATAATTGTTTATAAAAATAGAGTATGTGTTTTGAATTGTTTAATTAAAAACGTTTAATGGTATTCTCGATTTTTATTAGTTATGGTATTTAGATTTCATTGTATTATATTATCAAATAAACATTTGTTTATTGTTATTATTACCTTATTGTTGAATTGTTTTAGTCCTTATTATTATTAATAATAAATATTAGTTTTTTATTATGAATAATTATATTTAATAGTCTGCTAATTTTATTAGTTATTTTTAGTTTTTGTTCTGTAATTTTGATAAGATTACTATATCATATTATTGATAGTATGTCTGTTGCGACTTTTATATGAATCTTCTTGTTTCGCTGTTCAATTGGGATAATTTCTCAGTGGCTCTTCAATAAATAAATAAATAAATAAGACGTGATAGCTTGACATGTTTATCTTATCCTCTACAGTTTGATAGTACACCTCAACTGCCTAGACATTGACCATAATTAATTAATTAATATAGATAGAATTCACAGAACGCAGTATTCTTTGACAGAACCTTGTCATTCGTTCTAGTTCCCTTATTTACCAACAGATCGCATTCAAAGTCAGAAAAACCAAGCTTACCAGACTATTTCAAGTATCTGTCTGATACGAAAATGATAATCGTTTTTATGTAATATTTAAGTTTTATTTGCAAACTAAACATAGACGAAGATATTTCATCTCAATACGATTAATATTCAGAATTATACATAGGGCCTACAAAACTGTTTTTAATTTCTCCTTGTACACTAGTATTGACTACCGAGTCTAAGACAAGTGGATAGCCGAATTCCCTTGCCATGATGAAAATGCTCCCGTCTGTTAGTAACTCATTGACATTATTTTCATAAAAATTATTAATTATTTATAGCCTGCCAATATTTAGTTGTCACCCCATTTGATTTTTAAAGCAAGAGAAGAACAATGTCAACAAGATGATTAAAAAAACACCACATTCCCATTTCGAGGCAACATTTTATTTAGACGATTATCTTATGCTTCAGGCTCACAGGCCTGTCAGGGAAGACCTACTGTAGGTGAGTGGTTGATTACAACTTCCTTTACCAAAGTAGTTTGGGAACTAAAGAGTTAACCTATTTCCTAGTAAAGTATATGTCAAAGATTTTTATTATTAGAAATAGTCCGTATTTCCTCAATAAATAAGCATTAAACATTAAATATGTAAAATAAATATGTTTGTATTGTATAATATAATATGAATATTTATTGATATAGACATAACATAAATGTGGTATGATTATCGAATGTTAAGATCTTAAATTTAAGAACAGTTTATCAGTTAAGTAATTTGTATATAGTCTTCTTGCATGTATGGTCGTTTGAATTTCGTATTTGAAGTGGTAATTAATTTAAAAAAAAATATTTTAGTGTTTTAGAAACTATTTTATAATTTATATAGTAATTTCTTCTTGTTTTGAATTTGTTTTTAAATTAACAGTTATTCATAATACTTACATTAATTGTAAATTTAGAAATGCCTTTTTAGAAATATTTTTTTTAGAATTTTAGAAATGTTTTATATACAAGTAAATGAAAATATACAAGGAGGATTTTTAATTCTTTAACATATGGTTTACAGATTTTTTTCTTGGAACATATTTCACTATTCTGATAGTTTTTTTATGTTTTAAAAACACCAGGACTGCTTCGCCAGAGTAAAATACAATATGATGAATTACTATGGATACAATAATAGTGTATTATCAATACGAAATCTGTAGTTACGTGGTGTTTTATGACATTAATATTATTCTCTCATGAAACAATGCCACTAATTATTTTAACTTTACACTTACAGGTCTGTAAATCTGATGAATGGGTTTTACTGCCAGTAAATACCCCCTCCCCCAAATAATATTGCATCTCTTTGTTCATCTCACGATGGTTTCTCTTATGATGGAAAATTCAAAAGTTTCATTATCAACTTTTAGTTAAGTGTTGCTTATTGTATCTCCTTGTGAACTTAAAGTATCGATAATATTGAATAGGTTTGTAAAGTTTATAAAATAACATTTACCGGGAGGGAAGAACAGTACCTATAGTCTGTTTTATTGGTTTAATAATTACAGTTACAAACGAATATATATATATATATATATATATATATATATATATATATATATATATATATATATATATATATATATATATATATGTATATATATATATATATATATATATATATATATATAATTACATAAAAAAGTATGGCCAGTAAATTCTCTAGTATGACTAAGGCAAAAAGATTTCAGAAGAACCTACTCTTATGTACTCAGTTCGAGCTTAATCTGAGTCATACCAGATTTTGAAAGAGATCAGCTGATAACCACCGGCTGTTCGTTTGTTATTAGCCTCATTCGCTCATCTACACACATTCAAAATCCATATTCGCCTATATCCTGATAATCGGCGTCTTAAGAATAAATAAATTATAAATATAATTGATGTTTTGTGTTGAGGATATAATTACAGCGTTAAACTCAAACATACTGAAGTTCGTGTCGTTTTTTTACCATAGTGCGCCGTATTTTATTAGAGCCGTCCTAAGAAAGTTTAATATATAACAAAATGTGGAGAGGTTGGTTGGTCTGTGGCCACCCCAAGGCCGGCGCCGACTAAGGGCAAATCCTCTTCCATATGAGGTAACTGGTTTCAAGAGCACGGGCTTGCTATTGGTCGCTTGTCTCACGCTTCCTGGTGGACGCACACCGCCAGCGAACATGTCGACCATTCGACTGGCGTCATTACGAACCCCGTGAATACTGATAAACAGCGGGAAATGTTTAAGATTAAGTATTGTAATAACCTGTTTCAACAAAACAAAGTTTATTAATAGGAACCAAACTAAAACAATATAAAACAGTAATCCAACCTGAAGTCACTTACTGTAGTGAAACGTTAAAAAAAGACAGATTGTCAATGATTGAAAGAAGACTCATTAGAACTTGCATAAACAAAGAAAACAAACCAATTAAAAGAAGCTTGGAGATTAGTCTCGTTGATTGGGTATACTCGACAGTAAAATACAGTATGTGTGGAGAGCGACTAACACTTGGAATTTTGAACTCAACTAAGGAAAGCAGTTCAGGACAATCCATCAAGCGAGTAACAATCTTACGGAGAAACGTATCATTGTGAAGGTGCCACCTCTTGACTAAGGAAGAGTTCAACTGGAACATATAGTTAGCCAAATCCCAGGGGAATTCCTACAACTCTAACGTTGAAGTCCCCTAATTTCCCGAGGGAACCGAGCTTTTTCAAACTCTAGCCTTCTTGGATGACTGCAGATGTTCTTGTTTCCTATCACTTAGGTTTCCTAGTCCCCAAGCTTCCTGAGACTCGTGGTTTTGCACCAGCTTGTTTTTATTCCGGAAGTAGTACACGCTGCGCTGCTCCGAACTTTACTGTGCATCCTGTTAGTGATGTATTAATTAAGAGGAGTCTCAGTTTCCGGTGCACCTGGGAGACGCCACTTTCTCCCAGTTTATGTAATCGGACCATCCGTTGCGTCATCGTATCTAGCGGAGTTATGTTGTTGCCTGCAGACAGACGCTCGCCGATCGCACATTTACTCAATACTCCACGCAACCTGTGAAACAGGCTGTGAAAGTTCTCGCATCTTAGAAAGTGAAACAAAGTCTTATGGAAAAGTTAAAATCTTGAATTTATAAGAAAATCTGTTTTAAATAGTAAATAATCTTATAGTAAGCATGCAAGTGAATTGATTGCATATAGTCAACATAAACATTTTAAGGGTCGATAACAAATTATGTTTGAAATTTTTGAATTAAAAGTGTTAGTTTTCTTATAAATATAAAACTTTCACTCCCTTATCTATAGCTCGTCCCATGCCTACACAACTGTCACCATCAACTGTGTACTTAGACACGCCTACCCTGTGTACACAGTGTTTGACGAACATGATGTTAGACGGACATCTTACCTCTCCCAACCGTTCATGCACTTCCAGTCCCACTGTCTCGGTACGTACACTTTCTCTAGCGCCTGTTACATGTATTTACTTCGTTCACTAGCCTTGGCCTTAATGAAGAAAACAAAGTTTACTCGCAATGGGAATACAATTAATTGTCTCTTAACATCCCACTCTATTGGTTGTTTTGGTTCTTACAACAATTCGAGCGGCCGTAGCTAAGGAAATAAGATTTGCAACGCAACCGGCCCAGGTTCGATTCCGATAAGACTGTGAATAGTTTTTGTCCTGCCGCTCCCCACCGTCGGTCCCCCGACTTTTCAGCCCTAACTTCACCTGGTAAAATAAGACGAACTTTAACAATTTGTCACATGTATTTTTCATTCCAGGGATGAGTTCAATCGGTTTTGCACCAGTTAGAATGTCACATAACTGGTCACAGTATAATTATGAAGGTTGTCATAATTCTCGCTTTTTGTAGCAACTGCTCTCCACCCATCAGTTCTCATGGGCCACAGGTCTGTGTGTAACCTTTATTCAACGAGTGAAGTACTGGCCGATAGCTCAGTTGATGATTCGAACCTTGGACTTGCAGTCTGAAACCTTAGCAAATGAGCCATCGATATCTATAGTAAAAGTAGAATAATGCTTTGTTTATATTACTTCAGGGTGGAGATTTCAGTATTTACCACAAATCCAATACAAAGATTGTATCTAATTACTTGTTGCATAAAGTTAAACAGGGTAAAATACATCTCAAGTCATCTCGTGAGTATTAGGTTAAATTACGGCGTATCAATGAGATGAGCCATAAGCACCCACTAGTGGAGGGTGTACAATATACCATACAGGTGAGTGCCCTTCCATGCCAAAAAGTATGTTCTTTAAATTAGTAACCTTAGTATTCATAAAGGGACAAGTCAAATTATATGAAAATAAAATTATTTGACGAGTGAGTATTAATTTCCTTTACTTTGAAAAACAATTAGGCCTATAATTTTCTTAGCAAGTTATAATTTCTTCTAATTTTCACTTTCTCAATAAAAATAACCAGGAATAGTATCATTAATATTTTGCATGTCTAGTTTAAAAATCTATGTGATAAGGTTCACTTATTAATTATACATTTTTTAAAACTCGCTACAAAAACATTCAGTCTCTGGGGGGTTTTTAATATTCGGCCTCTCGCTACTTGGGGGGTTTTAGTCCCAGTTTTAAACAAAACAAACAAATTAAACTGAAATTTAACTTTTGTCTTTGTTTCATACAATCTTATCTATAAATGTAAAAGCCAAGTACGATTGACTGACTCTGATCACAGTCTTTCAACACTACAAGGCTTTAGGCCATGAAACTTGAAGCACATATTTTCTTTATAGTGTCTGTATGCGTTATAAGAAAGGACATCAAAATATTTTTGATCAAAGAGCTAAAATAAGGTTCATAATGTAAATTCAACACCAGGCAGTAAGATCTTATATCACTCACTATACGAATGAGAAGGTTTAGAGAGGTGAAACTTGATAAGAGATCATTTTCACCCATCATGCTATGTAGAGGGAAATGGTAAATATTTAATATAGGGGCACACCTGATCAATATTTTTTAAAGCAATCAATATTAACCCCAAAAACACGAATCAATAAAAATTTTACGGATAAAATGCCGGTTCTAACAAATAATAATAATATAAAAAAAACAATGTTCACACCAAAATCGATGTATATTACATTAGTCTTATGCAGTTGTTTCTCCCGAAAACGGATAAGACATGATATTATTCATACAACGAATAATAACTGAGATATTCAGAAAAAAAAATCGGGTTAGGTTAGGTTAAGATAGTTGAGGTTATTATTATAGATATTGCTGACATAATATATCATATACCAACCTATTTTTTTAAATACCTGGTATCTGTTTTTATTAAATTTTTAGTAGGAGAAATTGATGTGATATTCGTGTTCAGGAGAAAAAACTACATAAGATTAATGTAATATCGTTTTTGCTGTAAACATTTTTTTCTTTTTTAAAATTTTGTTGTGAAAAATCTGTATTTACGTCAAAAATAGTCTACATACTTGTGTTCTTAGGGTTAACTAGTGTATTTAAAAAAAATTCGAAAATCGGGTGGAACCCCTATATTCCATATTTGCCAAAATAACAATTTAAGAATTGTTATACTACTGTAGAGTTGGTATTTAAATGTCTGACACGCGATTAGTTTCAACAAAACCCCGTATCAAACTAAGGGTACTTACAGGTAATTTTATATAATACAATTTTCAACATATTAAATGCGTAGAATTGAGAAAACGAGTATGTCTTCTGGAAGTCACTTTGAATGGCGCGTCTTAACTAAACAGCAATTAACTAGTTATAAACATTGTATAAAATAATGATAAAATTTGCCTGTGGCAGGATCAAATCTGTTGTCAAGTGGAGCCGGGAGAAAGCACAGTGAAAGTGAACTAACTGTCGGAGATCTCTCAATGGCCCTTTTGTCACAGTCCCGGTCCTGCTCTCCCATCTGGTCTATTTATTCCCGATCTGCTCGCACTGCATGCACGTTGGACTTGGCACACTCCGACGGGCCGCCGGCAACCGACTACATATTAGAGATGTTTGGGGTGTCCATGTTCGATGGTAGTCGATGTTGTGAAGGGAAGAGAACTGAATGTCAGGCTTGTCAGTTAACTGAAAATCAGACCGACAATACCTCGTTTGGATTCCACGAAAAGCTGTAGGCCTAGGTCCCTTTAATAAATAACTCTTTCTGAAGAACAGTCAACATTAGTTAGTAACAATGACGACACTCGTTCATCTGCACTCATCACACTCATTCTCCCCTCATTTTCGCCCATATCTTAACGATCGGTGTCTTACTGATAATGAATAATAATGAAACGGATAAAACAGTATACTATAACTGATTCGGCTACAGTAATATTTTATATAGCACACAAATGTCTTAAATAAATTTCCTCTTTGGGAAATAATTTATTAAAACATAATATTAGTTTAAAAATACAAAGTCGTAGCATATAAATCGTTTATAATACGAATTTAGACAGTATTACAGAATCTATATATTTTATTTCGTAAGCGAGCGGTCCGCAAGATATTATTTTCTTGAGCTACGAATAAAATAAAATGGCTTGATTAGATTCATTTTTTAGTTCAAGTGTCAAGGACGGTGGGAAAACTATAAGAAATGTAAAAAATTACCTAGGTCCACTGATCCTATGATTTTCTATCACTGCAGTGTTTTTATTAATGTATAAACAGGTGCTTATGTTTATGATATTTATGCTTGTATTAACCGCGGCACAAACTGACCTTCCCACTGTTGGTGATTTCGCACGCTCCGTGGCGAGGAGGATGTATGATGCAGCAGAACAGTCTGAGTGGGACCACACCAAGTTGTGGGCCACCAGTGTACTGTAGGACCTCCATAGTTGGTGTACCCAAGACCTAAGGTTCTTCTGGATGACCTTCCCACTGTTGGTGACTTCGTACGCTCCGTGGCGAGGAGGATGTATGATGCAGCAGAACAGTCTGAGTGGCACCACACCAAGTTGTGGGTCACCAGTGTAGGACCTCCACAGTTAGTGTATCCTATAGACCTAAGGTTCTTCTGGATGACCCTGCATAATTTTTTACTTCTTTTTTTCATTCATCTACTGGTTCATTTTCTCGTGTCTGCCTTCCATACATCGCGTTTGTCTTTCTAATTCATCTTGGATCATCTGTTTTTATCTGTGATTTTTAGCACGTTACCATATATATTGTATAAATTTGCATTTTTTTAAAATGTTTCTTTCCTTGGTACAAAAGCATTTTCAATGCTGGTGCACCTTGCTTCATGCCATTTTATTTTCTTCCAGATGCAGGAAAAAATGGGAAGAATCCCAAACACCTGAACTTGACTAACATTGCGTATTATTAGTGTGGATTTAAAACCATCGGTATGTTTTTTACGTAGTGAAAAACACTGTTAAACAAGAACAATACTAAATATTATTTGTTCTGTTTCTTTCAATTGACTTTAATTTTGAGTTAATGCCGGTTTTGAATAATACATGTACTATGAGAAAGGAATTTTTCGAAATTTCATTAGAAATAGGCTTAAAAAATAACCATTTTATCTAATAAAAAGACGTTAAAAATAAATAAAAAAATCAGGCAATAGACAAAAAAGTACCAACTATTTATTCAGTTACTTTTAATAAACCTACATATTTCTATGACCTACTAACAGCAACTTAATCACAGCCCGAGGCCGGAGGCTGTATGCAAATTATTTGTTGATTTGTATTTTTTTTAAGTTGTCAAAAATTAACTATTGTTGACATTCGAAATGTTTATTACTACTTAAATTTGCAATAAAAAATGTCTATTTGATAATTGTTTTTGTTCGCTTGCTTCAAATTGTTGCTTTCCCAAAACTTTTAAAATCAGCCATGACATATCTAGCCTGTCCATATATAAATATAGTAAATGAAAAAAACCAACTAGGCTGTCCACACTCAGACAATCTGGTTCTAGGATAAACAATTCGTTTCGGTAGAACTGTCTGACTCAGACTTCCAGAGAGGAAAACCTGCTCGCAGGTGAGTAAAGGACGACACTTCCGTTGGAGGGCATTCCGTTCAGCGCTGGGGTCAGCGATCAGGCAGTCTGACTCAGAACCGGCGTGCGTACTAATTCTCTCAAGTTGCGTTAGCATTGTCAAAAATATGTATGGTAACCTGACGAATACATCACGGTTGAGGAACTTGTTGCCCAACATTTCCAAGGACAAAGTTACGCCAATAACGAGGCGCAAATTTTTGACTACAGTTTTGCTATTTGTTGTTATACAGGCTGTTTATAAAGTTCCGCACTGGCGTAGTATTTCCTGAAAGACTACAGATAAAGCAGTACATTGTTACTACATCTATAATATCCCCCTGATATGGCAGAAACTGATATTTACTTCAAACTGTATATTTCGGCTTAGTAATAATTTACCGAGTGCTTCTGCTTTATTTGTAGTCGTTCAAGAAATATTAAGCAAGTGCGAGACATTACAAACTGTTTGTCTCGGGAACAATAGAGAGAATATAATGGTTTGGAGCCCGAATTATGTATGCAACTTACAACAGCAAAGCTCCTTCAGATTTTTGTACTAAAAACCTTCTTACCCAACGTCATGGACGTATCCTCCTTTTTACTTGGTAGGTCTACTTGTCAAAACTGTAAAACCCATAACATTGCTTCCATCATGGAAGAAAATTAAATCAATAACTACATAGCACAACGAAGACTCTGATAAGACTTCCAATCTCCCATCTTACGAACACACAAGCCTTTCGAGGACCGACTCTTCACGCTGCGGATAGTTGAAATCAGTCTAAACTACACGCTCACTATATCGAATATATTTTTTTAAATGTTGTGTATACTTGCTAAATAGCATTTTGGACACAGTTTCAGTGTAAAAACTTGAAGTGAGATAGGCTAAGTCCTTTATTTATAACGTTTAAAAAAGGGTTTCCTGTCAATCAATCAGCCTATTACTAATCGGCGCAGAAATTATGTGCACCCAAGTTTGAAGGTTGTTTTCTAAGGAACTAAGAGGCCTACGAAAAATCTAATTTCACCATCGTTTTCCTCGTTTCATTGTACGTTATGACGTTATGAAATGTATGGTTTTAAATTTTATTACAAGTTTTAATAATTTTTATCCTATTTTGAACAAATAAAATACCAGAATTTGAACTAGTTTTAGCTGTACATCACGTCTACACCGTTATTACTCAAGAAACCGTTATTTTATCACATTTATATTTTAATACCTTGTTGATAAGAATGTTTTCTAGACGTTTTATACATTTTAGAATGTTTACTTTTCGAGAAAAAGAGTTGTTATCAATTCCTGAAACATTGTTTTCTTAGTTTCTAGAGGTAATAAAATTGATTGCTTGGTAGAAATAATACTGGTTTAGATTACCTTTTTCTGTTCTTCAATTACATTACTGCTATGTACAATTCAAAGCATATAAAACTTCATCATCAGGCTTCCAAAAACGTTACTGTTTAAAACATTAAAACACTAAAATTATAAAACATTATAACATATTAAAACACGAGTACAACACATTTGTACTTAGGAAGCCTGGTGATGAAGCTTTATATGCTTTGAAATGTACATAGCAGTAATGTAATTGAAGAACGGTTACGACAGAAAAAGGTAATCCAAACCAGTATTATTTCTATAATATAACAGTTCTGGAGGCTAATAAAAACAAAATGAATGATTGCTTGGTCTTGTTGTGATCCTTATTACACGTATAATTACGATACATTATGTCATATGTCTAAGTAAATGCAATGATATAAAGTCGATTAAAATTAATATAAAATAACTTTAAATTGATAAATATAAATTGATTTAAATATACAATCACTGCATTTAGTTACATATATGAAAGTAATGTATCGTAACTATACATGTCATAAGGATTACAACAAGACCAAGTAATTAATGTTATGAACTCTAGAAGCCAAGAAACGATGTTTCAGGTTGGCTTCTACATGTTTCAGGTTTACTCGATAAGTAAACATTATAAAATGTACAAAACGTGTACAAAACATTCCTATCAACCAGGTATTAAAACATAAATATGATACACAGACGGGTTTATGAGTAATAACGGTGTAAAAGTGCTTTACAGTGAAAAATAGTTCAAATTCCGGTACGTTTTTGTAAAAACTAGACAAAAAATATTAAAACTTGTAATAAAATTTAAAACTATACATGTTATAACGTACAATTAAACGAGGAAACTAATTGCGTGATTAGATTTTTCGTAGGCCTCTTAGTTCATTAGAAAATAACCTTCAAACTGGGATGTACATAATTTCTCCGCCTATCGTAGTTGGGTAGCTTTCATAATTATTTACTCCGAAAGGTATAATATAAAATGTCTTTAAATAATTAAATTTAAGAAATTCTCTTTATGATATTGCTTACTGTTCCTTTTCATGTTATTGGTACTGACATTTTGTATGATATATATGGCCTATGTTGGTCTGTTTATACAATCCTTATTTATATGCTTGATTGTACATCAAATCTACAAAGCGCAGGAATAAAATTCTGTTTATGTTATTTTCACGGAGATACAGTTAGTTACCAGTTGATAAACGCAAAGAATATTTTTATTACAACAAGAACTTGTATTAACATGCTTCATTTATTTCTTTGTAACTTAGAATTAAACAGAAAAATGAAATTGATATTTTGCTATGGCATTTGGGAAGTTCGAACATTTAGCCAGTGTAAACAAATTTAGAAATTGGTTTCGGCTGTATTATTTATTTTACCTGAGAATGTATAATAAGTTCTTTGAATTTAATTCCTTTTATTATTAAAAAATCATTTTTTCAGTCCTAGAGGAACCAATTAATTTATATACATATAATTACACTTAGGTGTTCTTCATTTTTTACATTCTCATTGTTTATATTTTGTTAAATATTTCTTCCTTCCTCAATATTTACCTTTTTTAGCTATATTTTTTAGTTTTATCTATTAGGGTTAGACTATTTATTCTGAAATAGCCAATATCAGGCCTCCTTAGGTACTGAATAATTATGGAAACAGCGTGGTTAAGGGGTGTTAAGTAAGAATCTGTGAGTGGAGGATGACAGTAAATCTTATTAAGGTTAACAACAAATAAAATACATTAATTTTTTGTCTCCAAGACAAGTAAATGATACATAATTTCCATGTTTTACGTGTTTGTTATGACTGTATTGTCCTACTTCTTGTTTTGTTTCATATGACGAAATTTAATGAATAATATGGTTGGGAACACAATTAGGGCTGCCATATGGAGCAGGTAAGTGATGTAAGTAATTAACCAGGGGGTGGTGCAACAGTTCGTTCCGGCGAGGACGGCCCAGTTACAATCTCCCTGACCACTGGCCGTGGCCTGCAACTCTTATGTAAGGTCGGGTTTGTAAGATCCTCAAATCCTGGGTTTTGGATGTAAATTTCCATTACCAAATATAAGTTACGCATCTATAAGATTTTGTAGAAATATCTCCACAGTTTGTTATATAATTGACTAAGGAAACAAAAGACTATCAGAGTAATGCATTTGTTGTAGACACACCTGTGCTACTATCTAACGGTAAACAGGTTTAAATAATTGCTAGATAACTGTTTTGCGTACTATTAGCTCAGCTATAATCACTTCAGTGTGTGTTAGAGAGAGACAGAGAGAGAGAGAGGGAGACCGCTGGCGCTATCTGTGAAGAGAGAACAATAACTAATTTCATATGACAGGAAATCCTGCTTCACGGGACCCATATGAGCGGACAGTCCTCTTGAACAGTGTGTTCACCACCTAGACGTGCACTAACTATTAGGCCAATATAAACCATCGATAAATAAAAATGTATAATATAATATTATAAAATAAAGCAAGGATGTGTTTTCAACCGATATGAAAATAGCATAGAGAGTGAGTTAATTCGAAAACAAACCCCACTAAATGTTTAATTTAAATGTGGTTTCAAAATTATAATTTTAAAAAGTTCAATTTGGATTTGTAAAAGGACAAACAATATCTACTAGGTGAGCGTAATATGGGAATTGTATAAAATGATTAGTTCCTATAGTAGTTGACCGGTTCAGTTCATCCAGCCTGATGAAATTACTCTCAACCATTAGGTCACTCTCGCCTTGCCACTCTGTACTTCTCCCGGTTGATTTATTTGTGATCAATTGTAAATGTTTGAGCCGAGACGGAAAGATTGTTATTTATTTTTAATTGCCCTTTATTTACTTTTGTTATAGTTTTATGTGTGATTGTGAGTTGTTCAATTTAATTATATTAGACATTCGTTAGTAAAAAATACAAGTAGGCTTACAAATCTAATGGAAGCAAAGCTGTGGAGGCAATCTGGCAACTCCGCTCAGCTGACATGCCATTGGATAATTTTCTTGCGGTGAACTCTAATAGCGTGCATGCCTGTATTTAGCCGTAAACATTAGTTAAACTCATTATTTTCATTATGTTTAATTTCACACAGTTATATTCCGTTCAAATGCATTCAACAAAAACCATTATCAATAAATGTAATAAAAAAACACCTTTTTAAAAGCAGTTTTCTTATGAAGTAAAGTGTAACATCCTAGTTCATATATTATTAGGCTGAGCACAGCTAGTCAGCGAAGCTTGTTTAATTAATTGTAATTCAACACACCGGAGAGAGATAACAAATGTCACTGAAAGTATACAAAACGTATAATCGGCAAACAATGAAAGATTTTACGAAATTAAAAAAAAATAAATTTATAAAGAATTTATAATACTGTACAGTTTTCACTACCCGCCCATACAGGTAAAGTGGTATTGACAAACCCACCAGCCCATACACACAGTGTATTGACCCACCCACCCACCCATACACGTACAGTGGTATTGACCCATTCACACGCCCATATACGTACAGTGGTATTGACCCACCTACCCACCCATACACGTACAGTATTATTGACCCACCCACCCATACACGTACAGTGGTATTTGAGAAGTTCCTATTCCGTTTCACATACTGGAATTTTTAATATACAATATTTCAATACAGTTAATGAGGCTTAAGTAAAAAAAAAACGAAGCACTTAAGTCAAAAATGAGGCATGACAGAATAATTGGGGATTAAACCCAGAAATAATCGTATTGCATTTGTTTGATATTATTATAATTGAATTTTAACTTTTTTAGATGTAGATCTAATGTTATAATAGTATTTTTCTTCAATATCAAGGAAGTAACACACTTTCTATTGAAGGTCCGAATGGATTTTTAAACATTTTACGTTCTTTACATGAATGGGCAATGATAAATTCAACCTACAATCCTGGATTTAGTCATAGTCGACTGTTTATTTTTATGTATTTGTATTTCCTGTGCGAATTTAATCCGTGATTCTACGGTATAATTGCGAGGAAGCACAGTATCCTGATGACGTCATTGGTACAAAACGGTCAGCTGTGACAGTCACCGTTTCCTGTTTCGCGCTAAAAAGTATTTTTCTGTCAATCTATTATCATTAACTTAATAAAAGGTTTTTAATGTTCTGCGGCTATTTCCCACAGAAGTATTAACAAATATTCTTATAGAGAACATATTTTAGAGACATTTCATAAGATTTTAGCCTCAAATGTCAAATTTATTATTTTTTATTTCTTTTCTTTTTTTTGCTGATTATTAATTTAAAATATATTTCTAGTCGGTGAAAGAAATACACGATTCGAATAAAGATTGAATTATGAGTACTTTTAAGGAGTTATTAATTTTGAATACAGTAAATTTTACTAAGTAGAGTGTTAGACAACGCAACAACATTGACAAGCAGCTGGTAAGGGGCTACGGACCTCACCAGTGACGTCACTGGAGCGACCGGTGGAGGGAGAGATGCCCGTGAAGTACACACAGAGAAAATAAACAGAGGTCGCTTTCTTATGGTGACAGCAAACGTGTAAAAGGCAGACAACTAATGTACATCTGTACACGTCTTTCATAATAATTACTACGTTTATCCTTGAGGATTTGGGTGGAATAAAAGAGGGATTTACAAGTGTTGGCTCTTTCATACCCACGGTAAACTGGAGGACTTATTACCCGACTCAATAACGCAACACACACTCAGCGTAATGTTGTATGCGACCTCTGTTTATTTATTCTCTGTGGTAAGTATCAATGAGTGACAAATTAACGTTAACTGTATAACATCCAAAGTATTACTTATATTGGTTGTATTAGCTGCGTGTATATTTTTTAACAATTTTGGTCTTATGTAATGTTTTTCACCGTTACTCGAGACATTGTGTTTGTTTGTGACCTCATTGTGGTCGTGGTTAAGCCATTTCAGATATTTAAAATGAGTGTTCTAATACCATCCTAACCAACCGATTTACCTATGATACCTGGTAAATACAGCCCGGTGGGACAAAGACAGTTAGATACCATGTGTCTTGACGGAAGACACAAGGCCAGCGGGCCAGGGTGACCTGACTCAACCTTAGTACCGTACATGGCAGCAAATACACGGAACCGCCTTGAAACTGCTGCGAGGAAGGGAGTTCAAGATTTCCTATCGTTTTAACTGACCTGAACATATGCGCCGAGGAATAAACTGAGGAAAGGAAAGTCTGTTTAAAAATCACAACAAACTAAAAGAACGTTCCTTATGTTGTTTTTTGCGTTTCAACACTTTCTCTAAATTGAAAATAGTACAGGGTGTTTCTTTTAAAACGCAACCCATTATTTGAAATAAAAATAACAAACAAAACACATATCTATAACACATTTTATTATTATTACTGTTTATTACTACTATTTACATCATTTTAATGACATTTTTGTTTAGGTTTGTTTAAAAATATTCTTCCACAATACACACTCTTTAGTCTTTCCTCAAAACCATGTTTCTAACCTAAACTTAACAAAATTGCACGAAACCCAAATAAAGTGAACAACGATGCAACAATGTAAATCAGCTGATATCTAAGGAAGAAGAAGAACCAGGATTACCAACCTATGAACTTGTAATTATCTTAAACCTTCATTTTCTGTACTTTTAATTAGGGCTGAGTTTTAAAAGAAACACCCTTAATCAGGTTGGTGAACAGGATATTTAAATATAGACCTTGAAACAAAGCTTAATGAGTTTACTTTGACTTCTGATTATATGGTTATACAAATTAAAGAAACGAGAAAATAATCATTAAATGACGGTTTTACAGATGTTTAAATACATATTTTAATTATTACTATCTATTTTGTTATTATATTTGTTAATGAACCTGCAAAATTACATCACCTTCAAACACACCAAGCCTTGAAGGTTAATTCTTTATTTCTGATTTTCGTTTTGTACAAAAATGTTTAATACCATATTAATGATAAATGGCGTTATGGAATTAAATGGATGTGATGGATTATTTTATTATGTGCTAGATCTTAGTAGATAAGCTGCATGTTAAGTGTAGAACATTTTTATATTTTCTTGTTGAATACAAGATTGTTGAAATTGAGCATTGTTTATTTGAAAGATGCTATTTTTAATGTTAAAAGTATTTGTTTAGTTTTAATCTGTTATTGGTATATTGCATGCATGTTTGTATTATTTTGAGGAATAAAGTTATGTTCTATTCTAAAAAATTTAAATTTAATTATTAACCTTCACGAAAATGAACTTTAGTGAACTAATTTAATGCTTAATAATTGGTTTTTCCCAAACTCACTCGCCAATTCACATAGGATTCAATATGTGCGTGAATGTTATTCAACGAGTGAAATACCGACCGTTAGCTCAGTTGGAGATTCGAACCTTGTACCTCTCCTTCCGCAGTCCGGAGTCTTAGCCAACTATTACAGTGGAGATCAGACCTCTGACGACAACCCTGAGCTGGTCTCACAACAGCGAGGTCCGGCCAGTTGACATTCTAAACGCCAGCTTCCTCAACTAACTGTTTCCGCGTTGCGTAGGACAGTGCGTGCTGTGTTCGCGAGATGAACAGATAAACAAGAAAATGAGGTGCCAAGCCTATATATCTCTTACAGTTGTGTAGTTATACGTAAATTAGTAACTTTTTGAGCGTTCTAGTTACATAAATTAATAAATCATGAGTTCACTAAATGTTAACATTTTTCTAAAATGTTTCACAGTAAGGATATAAGAAAGTTTAATGATTCACCAAACAAACAAATCTTCTTTTTTTTAATATAAATAATTATGTTCATTAAGCTACTCACTAATATACATTCTAACATCCAACTGCTATAATTTAATTCAACATTATTTATTTATAAAATGGGTACTTGTTTGAAAGAGGAAGTAAGTAATGGTATGGAGGCGTATAGCTGTGCTCTCGACCTTTGTTTGTGTATAGTTGTACTAGCCGTGTAGCAAAACTAAGACTATCCCACCCAGTAAAACGTTGAATACTATACTGAATACAGATTTTTATGATTGGATCATAATTGTTATCTTAACTAACTAAGAATACAATGTGGTCAAGGCTAATAATTGATCAAAAGTAGACTCAGCATTATTAATATAATTTATTTAAATTGTAATCACAACTTGGTTTTACAAAATATTATAGTTCCATCTTTGAGAGGACCATTTCACTCCACGAAAAAGGCCAAAAACATGGGCTTGTATTTCAACGATTTGGTCCATAATATAGATACTATTGTAACACTTGAAGTGTCATTTGGCAGGTAAAGAACAGTTTTAGTTGGCTATAGTTGGTTTTTTTTTAATTAAAATTTTTATAACTTTTCTACAGTTAAATATGTAAAAATTTACACATGATGTAAAATAATTCTTGATGACGATTTTTAAATAAAATAAACTTATAATATTAAGTTATCATCCACTAGATTGGATCCTCTAATAATCATACACTGTTCACTTTAACTCATTATAATAATAAACATGAACCGTACAGTTGGAATATAACATCATATTTTGGCCCGATAACGGTAAAATAACAAATTTACTACAGGGCGGAGACTTAACGGTTTGGGGAACGGCCAACCATTGTTAATAGTACTAGTTATTCTATTGATATTGCGTAATATTTAGTAATCCTTCTAATATAACTTTCAGGGTGTTAGTTAACTCTCTTTAAATAAATTGTAGGTATGTTCCTTGGGTCAAGGAAAAAAAACACCATACACATGTCTAAAATTTTTATATATCTGTCTGTCGGTCTGCATGTGTTTTTTACAAATGTTTTTATAACTCAAGATCCATTTGAGTTAGAAACTTCAAATTTGGGCCTCATGTGTGTCGAAGTAGGTACATGAATCTTTAACATTTCTTTGCTGTAGCTAAAGCCGTCTTAAGATGACGTCCATTTTAAATGTTTAATGTAAAATTTCATGAAAACCGTTATGAATACAACACATATTGTCGAAAGGTAACAAATGTAGAATTTGAAGACAAATCCATTGATACCTTGTTTGATAAAATCGAATGATAAATAGCTGAGTAAACATTAATGATTATGGTAAAAAAGAAATGTGGTGGTTTTGTAGCATAATAATTAATGTTTACAAAATCGATTACTCAGCTATTTATCATTCGATTTTATCAAACAATGTATCGTTGGATTTGTCTTCAAATTCTACATTTCTTACCTTTCGACAACATGTTGTATTCATAATTTTGTTTTCATGACATGTTACGTTACAAATTTTAAATTGAAGCCATCTTAAAACGGTTTTAGTTACAGCAAAGAAATTGTAGAATAATTTTACTTACTATGACACACATGAAGCCCAAATTTGAAGTTTCTAACTCAAATAGATCTTGAGTTATAAAAAAATTTGTAAAAAACACATACAGACCGAGTGTCAGAAATCTAGACATATGGTTGTATGGCGCTTTTTGTTTGTCTTGACCCAAGGAACATACCTATAATTTATTTAAAGAGAGTTCACTAACACCCTGTATAAAGACAATAAATTTTACATTCACGAATTGTATTTATTTTCTTCCTAATTTTTACTTTCATCTATATTTGTTTATTATATGTTATTATGTTTATTATACATAATTTTATTATTATGTTTTTTCTAATATGTTATATAAAGGGCCAACCACCGACCCAACCATATGGTGAGAGTCGGTCTGCTACATGAGGTAGCAATTTGCTCACCTACATAGAGGTCCTTTTATTCCTCATAAATATGAAAAGCGAATTCGTTTCGACCACTTACCTACGTGCGTACGTCTGTGATTTGACGACATACTTGTCCATATGATTAGAGGGCGGATTCACTTTGCAAATTTGTAAAGATTTCTCCACAATACGATGATCAACGTCTTGTTTCTTGAACTACGCAGTCAGCGTGTTTTACTTCCACTAATCTTCGACTTTGTTTCACATATATTAATTGGTAACAATAGGTAATTTAATCGACGATTTCCTAGTACTGGGAAAGTCATTTCCTAACAAAGAAAAGCAATTGCTCTTCACCCATTATATGTAACTTTTAATTAATTCTTTCATAATTTTACTACATTTTAAATATAAATGTTATTGAGTTTATAATTATTATTTTATAAAGTGCAAATTAAAAATTTATTGACTTAGTTAGCTGGTAGAGTTGTTGATTAAATACAAATGTAACGTTTATAATAAACTAGCTGTTTACCTGTGCCTCGTTACGGGATTAACATGTAAATAGTGATGTTTTACATTATTTTAAATGTTACATTTCAACTAGCCTATTTCAAAACTGTTCATTTTATTTGTTTTTATATAACAGCTGACGGTGTCAAGTATGTACAGTAACTCATGATTAATTGTTCAGTATTCATCATTCATTATTCATCTCTAAGACGCCGATCGTAGAGATATGGGCGAATATGAGGGGTGAATGAGTGTAGATGAACGAGTGTAGTCATTGTTACTATCTGAGTTCGACTTAGCTCAGAAAGGACTATTTATCAATAGCCCTATAGCCAGGGCAACTATGGGACCTACAGCTTTACGTGAAATCCGAACCACGTAGTGTTGGTCTGATTTTTAGCTAATTGACAGGTCTGACACTCAGTTCTCTTCCCTACACAACATCTGAACCTTGACTACCATTCAACACGGACACCCCAGACTTCTCTAGTAGTGTCTACGTTGATGGCAACCATTGAGCGGACGCCGTGTCGGTATTAAGAGAACCTAGCATGGAACCTATCGCCTACAACCTCCCAAACACTTTGTACCCAAGTAGCTGGGTTACAGCACAGCGCCACCAGTGCCGACTAAATAAAATAACTCCAAAAGAATAACTTTAAAGGCCAATGGGGTGGAGCCCTTGAGTTGGAAGTGAATGAAACCAATGACTACAATCTGTAGTCATTGATGAAACCAAGCCAGAGACCTTCCAGGGTGTAAACTCTACGACTTCCCAAAGTGTCATGGCGATCTAATGCAAAGAGTGGTCTAGTAATGCACATAGGACGCCAGGCGCATGACAGCGTTATACAGTAGTATGCGTTTTGGAATATATAGGGTTTTAGCGAAACTCAGTACGTTCTTTTGTTTAATATTACCAAATATAATTTGTCATCAAACTAATGTCAATCATGTTTTTACACGAATTTAATATAAACTAGGGGACATCCTTGCACGCTTCGCATGCCAACCCCGTATCTCGCTGCGCTCGTGACACCTCAGCCATCGGCCTCGGCTTGTGACAACAAATATTATTGGTTAAACTGTATTAAGTAAAATCGTAATATGTAAATGTATTTCTATTAGCTTACACATTGTACTTGAGTCGCAACCTATTTTCAGTTTAAATATAAAATCCCAATGTTCTTACTAAGATTAGAAAGTTCTATAACCATCTCAAAAGTAGAAACCTTAATATTTACATTCTAACAGCTGTTAAAACTACATAAACATCATTATTTGAACAGCTGTTACTTTTTGACTAATTTAGATAACTTTCCATTTTATTCTTATGGTCAAAAAGCATACTTTGAGGGCTTCTTGTGCCCTTCAGGATAAAAATATTAAAACCAAAATTATTGCACAACTACTAATAGTTATTTTTCGTTAAAATTCATAAAGAATTAAGGGAGGAGTTGGGTTGACTGAAAAAGACAAACAAAACAAAACAGCCAAACGTATTACATTGTCTATAGCGATTTTAAATCGATTTATGTTTAAACATGCTCATTATCCCCAAGCACTGAACCAAAGATCTAGCGTTAATACCATGAATAAACTCTTTGGAAATGGGAAAATTATAATTAAATAAATAACAACGAACAATCACATAAAGAAGCCCGTTATGGTGTCACCCAAAAATGTGAACGAGGTGTTAAGTGTGGAGATCAGCTGAGTATGACAGCTGACTACTCGAGCAGGCCTGTTGTGCAATCTCAGCTGTAGAACAAAGAAGGCTTCACTAACCCACTTCACACTGTATCATTTTCGCCAACTATTTGATGGCGTCTTATGTTTCATATTAAATGTTCATTTAATTTATTTAAATACAAAAAAAAAAAAAAACAAAAACAAAAAAACTATTTACGGTATAACCATATGACTTTTTGTACACAAGAGCTTAAAATTTCGTCATAATAACTCTACATTCCTTTGTGAGTCCTTTTGGTCTGACGTGGTAAATGTGGTTTACCGAAATTCATCTCCATAATATTTTTGTACTTATATTGTAATAGATTGTGTTATGTTCACTTGTTTTGCAATAAGAAAAAAACTGTTGTTGGAATTTTTAACATGCTTTCATCAGAAACTACCAAGTCAGCTTCACTTAAGGAAACTTTCAATTAATCTATATCATTTATATATAGACCCTGGTGTTTTACTGATTTACTAATATTTTTACCTCTCAATTTTTTCTTTGCTTGACAATATTTTTTAAGCAAATTATTCTATTTTACAATACAGTACTACATATTTAACTTATAGCATACTATATTCTGTGAAACTCGGTAAATATTTAAACACTTTCTTTTCCATTTTTACATTACATATGGACACAGTAATGTAAAATTGTAATGTAAAAAATCATTTTTATTAATATTAAACAATATGGTTGAGTAAAAAAGAATACGTTTTTAGCAGTACTAAACAATTTTGATTCTAGTAAATAACAAAATCAACTAAATATTTATTTTAATTGTAATAAAGTTATCGATAGAATAAATTAATGTAAGCTTAACAATTTTCACTTAATAAAAGTTGCTCTTATTTTTAATACAGTTACTAGAAAAATGTTCATATTTTTCAATTAATTTAATGGTTACCATTATATAGAATAAGTTTAACATTGAATGGAATGTTGTCTGACGTACCCAAGTTGTTGTTCTCCTGAGCCTCGTTGCACCGGGAAACCACCCTGATGATGGCCCGCCCTGCCAGCCGAGTACACAGCATCATAGCGGGCATGTTGGGGTCCGTGTTCTCCGCGTCTACAGTTGGGGACGGGGGCCTCATCTTTCACACTTCCTATACACTACAAATACCTATTTGTCTGTATGCCAAGCACGGCGCGGTCTCCTCGTATCTGCGCGCGGCCCGCGCTCCGTTGTTTATATATCACCAGCTGTTCCACCAAAACATTGCAGTGCTGCGCATCTCTACTGCGCACCGCGTTACGGAGAGGTCGTTTACGCTGTCAAGATGTATGTTGTTGGCAGACAAACGCACGTGTTATTTCTACGGATGTAAAATTAGTACACAAAGAACGCAGTTCCAAGACTCTCGCCTCTGTGCTCTCTTTACCTCCGTCTTGGCTGCAAGTCCGAGGATCCATTCTGACCTAATTAAACGCTATATTTACCTAACCTAAGTGTTAACTGCTTTGAATCGAGGATTACAAAAATACCCACAAGATCCAACGCGTTTTCTTTGAACGTTGACCTGGAATTTATTCACACGAATGCGTAGCTTAAGTTGATGAAATTGAAGAAATCTCATGGAATCAGTAATATTCAGGCCCGAAAATATACTCCATTTTGGAACTTATTCGCATTGAACTTCATTATTAACTTAAATTACTATAGTATTACTCCAAAATCATTTGTGGAATACAACTATCAATTTTTTTAAATGCAAACATATTTACTGTATTTTTCTACACATTTTGCTGATTTATTGTTATTGGTGAGTTTTAGTAGTTTGAAATTACTATGAATATTCAATAATATTGCTGGAAATGACAAAATAAGACCAGAGAGAGAAAAGAGCTTCGCCTAAATAACATCGAATGTGACTCGATGAACATATACGATACAGAGATAGTATCGCCTGAATTGAAGGAGCACTCAAAGTAAGAAGGTAATCTGTCATTAAAACATGATTAAAATATTGAAGGGCTAGTTACAGAACTGTACAGCAATATTATATTCGCTGCAGAACTATAAATTGAAGTATAAAATATTTAATTAGAAAACATTTTCTTCTTTATTGTATAGATGCATTTTTAATATAAATATATGAGCTTGTATATGAACCTCGGAAAATGAGGGCTTGCAGGAGTGTTCTATAAGCTTAGATTTTTGTAGATTGCCCTAAAAGCTTAAACATGAGAACATGCAGATGCCCTATGAGCTTAGAAAATGAGAACTTGCAAAGTGCCCTATGAGCTTAGAAAATGAGAACCTGTAGAGTGCCCTATGAGCTTAGAAAATGAGAACCTGTAGAGTGCCCTGTGGGCTTAGAAAATGATAACTTGCAGAGTGTCCTATGAGCTTAGATAATGAGAACTTGTAGAGTGCCCTATGAGCTTAGAAAATGAGAACTTGTAGAGTGCCCTATGATCTTACAAAATGAGAACTTGCAGAGTGCCCTACGAGCTTAGAAAATGATAACTTGCAGAGTGCCCTATGAGCTTAGAAAATGGGAACTTGCAGCGTGCCCTATGAGCTTAGAAAATGAGAACCTGTAGAGTGCAATGCGGGCTTAGAAAATGATAAGTTGCAGCGTGCCTTATGAGCTTAGATACTTGCAAAGTGCCCTACGAGCTTAGAAAATGATAACTTGCAGAGTGCCCTATGAGCTTGGAAAATGAGAACTTGCAGCGTGCCCTATGAGCTTAGATAATGAGAACTTGTGTATGTGTGTTTTTTGTTGTACTTCACTTGCAGTTCACATGGGCCTTTAGATGTGTGTGAACTTTATTCAAAGAATGAAGTACAAATTGTTAGCTAAATGCCTGAACTTCTTTTCTTTAATATTTATACACGAGTGTCCTATGAGCTTAAAAAAATATGCGTATGTATTGTGTCTTTTAAGTTTATATGTTACACTAGAAGAATGGATACAATAAAAATTATCGATACATGTAACCCCCCCCCTATTAAATTTGGTAAATTATTATTGTAAAGTCTATTTTAGTTACAAAGTAATTAAAAAGTAAAACATTTTCACGTGTATGCTTTGCATAAGCCAATTTATGTAATGAGTATATCTGTTATTAATTAATTAAAGAGGAACATATTAACTATTGAATTTATCATTGCGGTCCTGTTAATTAGTTTATTTTACCTCGCTCACTTTTATGCACAAGCCTAGTTGCTGCAATATTCATGGAGTGTATCATTGCACTTTCACTTCAATATTTTTTTAATAAAATTGCTTGGTTATGTTAGTGGTGTATTTACATTTCAATTTTAATTGGCCAAAATGCTGTAGACAATATCTGAACTGTAGAAAGGTTTCAAGAAATTCAAGATTTGTTAACAGTTTTTTATTCCTTCATATCATATTAATAGATACTATTAGGAGTATTTATTATTTGTAATCAGAGGGTATAATTTGTGATTTTATACTGACTGGTACTCTTCACTAGTTGGTTCTCATGTACCATCCCAACCCTCGTCTCAGTACACTTTGGACATGGCTACTTTGAAATAAATTACATGTAAACTCTATTTTATAATACATTCTTACATATGAGACGCCGACCCAACGTTGATGGTATTTTAAGGCGAATATGAATGGTTATATGAGTGTAGGATGATTGTGGATGAGTGTAGTCTGGTTACTAACTGAGTTCAACTGTTCCTCAGAAAGGGCAATTTATTAATAGCCCAACAGCCAGGGCAACTAAGGGACCTACAGATTTACGTGGAATCCAAACCACATAGTGCTGGTCCGATTTTCAGCTAATTGACAAGCCTGATACTCAGTTATCTCCCCTACACAACATCCGCACAATGATTACCACCCAACATGGACACCCCAGACTTCTCTAGTAGTGTCAACGCCTATAGCAACCATCAAGCGGACGCCATGTCGGTATTAAGAGGACCGAGCATCCAACCTATCGCCTACAATCTCCCAAACACTTTGTCCCTATGTAGCTGGGTTACAGCACTGCGCCACTAGTGCCTTCTGTAGCATCTCATTTGAGCTATACCCACTTCTAATAACTAAAATAAAATAGTCTCAATAGAAATAAGAGTTTTGAAACTCGTGCTGATGGACAGGGAAAAATATGTGGAGGGTTGTAAAATTACAAACTCATTTTATAGATTCATAATAAAATAATATTTAGACTACATTAAAATAATTTAATGTGAAGACTTACTCTCTTATTTACTTACGTACTCCCATGGCTACTCATATCTAAGGTGGTTTTTGGCCTTGCCAACAAGTTGCCTCCACAGTCCTCTATCCTCTGCTATCTCAATGTCTCCACCCAGAATTCTCACATCCTGTTCCACTTCGTCATCCCATCTTATTATTGGTCCTCCTAGAGCCTTCCTACTGGTTTCTCCATCCATACCCTTCTTATCATTTTTACTTCTTCCCTTTTCCTCACATGACCAAATCATCTTATTCTTCTGCTACTAACCACCGCCACAATATCAGGTATCTTGTACAGTTCTATAAGCTTTCTGTTCTTCTTCATTTTTGACACTCCTGATTCATAGGTAGGTCCACATATTCTTAAAATTTTGTTTTCAAATGTCATCATGTGTAATGAAATGTTTAATAATTTTTTTGTTATACCTCGTTAGGAACCACACCTCAGATCCGTTTAGTGCGAAGAGTGATGAATAAAAGAACAATTAATGATTTCAATTAATAATCAGTCTCACTTCCCACCTGAGAAGATGTCAGTGACATTGGACATTTCTTCAGTGTAATAAATTTGTGTTTTGTGTGATGTTCAGCTATTTCGTGAGTTAGTTGCATGTTCGGGTGTGTTATGTCAACAGTCACACAGTGTTGCCACTGCTCTGGTTTGTCTCCTACAGCACCCTGCCTACATTGCCTTTCCACATTCTGATAAATACACAGGGCTTGAAGACAGTTTAATTCATGGCTCTACCCATCTTGTATGCCATCAATTAAACATGTAGTGATTAATAAAAGAAACCGTGAAAATCTTTAAAAACAACATTGCAATGTTTATTAATAATGTTGGTTTATTAATAAAATCAACTCAACAAATACTATCCCAATGTTTGTGTATTTCTGAACACGCATACCTGCAACCAACCAATTAGCTGAGAAGTAATTTCTGTTGGCAAAAGAAGTAAAAAAGAGAAACTAAATTTAGCCGAATAAAGAACAAGAGTGACAAATGTACAGCTTACTTGTGCGTTGAATCAGATTAAACTAAAAGCCGTTGTGATAAAATGAGTTTGCTCATACAGCTGTCCAAGTTCAAATCCCAGGAGGTTGCCTTAATAATTGGCCAAAAATGTTTGGACTATTGTCCCCTAACAAGGTTTGTGTACTTTTGTATAACAAGCTATAGAAAAAATGCAGAATTAAGTAATTAATTTACGAAACTGCATTATAATTTAGAGAAAATAGTAAAATACAAAATTTAAGATAGTTGTAAGTTCCCTCTGGAGAAGGGGCAGAATTATTGCTGCATTCCTAAAACTGAACCTCACTATCAACTATGTGTGATAACATAGACTCCGGGGATGCCTATGTTACTTTTTACTTTCTCCCAAGGGCGTTAGCATAGAGAAAGTATTATGATTGTCCAAAAATAATTTGTTTACAAGTTGGTCTAAAAATCCATTTTGGGTCTCCTGAACCCAAAAAAGTGGTTTTTGGAAAACAAATTTGGTGACTGTCTGTTTGTGTGTCTGTCTGTGTGTATATGCAGTTTGCTGGAGACCAATTTTGATGAAATTTGGTATGTAGGTGTATTTAGCCAATATCTTCAGATCAGTTTTTCTCTTTTTTGAAATTATAGTTTTTTTTATTTTTATGGGCAAAAACCAAATACAAATTTTACTAAACGATTAAATTTTCAGGAAAGATGTGAATTACTGTACAGTTAAAAATATTTGAGTAAAAACTGTGTGTCTCTAACTTGACTAGTTTTTAAATTATAAAATATTTTTACAGGCAAAACATTTTAAAATGCAATTTTGTTCAAGCTTTATTCTGAGGATTTATTAAATTTTCAGTAAAGATGCAAATTACAATTAAAAATATTTTACTTACCACCCCAATTAGTTAGGGCTGGAGGCCGAAGGCCAGAAACTACAATTCAAGTTGTTGAAGGTTGTTTACATAAAATCTGGCTATGTGATTAATTGAACAGATATTTTTATTATTTTTTGCCATACTTTTATTTAAATAAAAAAAGTGTTTCGTCTGTACATTCCTTAGATTGAATATTTAACTAAATATTTAATTGAACATTTCTTTTTATTTAGGTGTTTTTACATCCTTTAATTTTCAAATTTGAAACAATCTGACATAAGAAAGGGAAAGGCAGAAAGTTTGTGCCAGATACTTTGTACCATTTATTTTATTTGTCATTATTTCAACTACACATATATTAAAAAACAGATCTCTCAATCTAAAATAAATCAACATTGATTTAATCATTTATAGTTAGTTTTCGCTATTTTAAAAAAGTAATATATTGCAACATTTCCATTCTTTTTTCCCCATTATTTTAACTACACTCTGATACTATATGCCTTCATTAAGATTGACTCCCTTCAGTAATATACTCTAAAATTATATATTATATATGAAATTTCTGGTAAATATTGATAACAACTTTACTCTCTACAGACTGTGCTTTATTTGAAATAATGACAAAAATCTGCTTTTTTATTCCATTACCAACAAAGTAAATGATTTTGTATAATTAATTGCCAACTTGAGAATTGTATTTATTTATTTATTTGTAAGACGCCGATCGTCAAGATATGGATGAATATGGGTTTCGAATGAATGTGATGAACGAATGTAGTTATTGTTACAAACTAAAGTCGACCATTCCTTAGGAAGTGTAATTTATTAATAACCCAATGACAAATGAACATCAGTATCTACCATAAAGAGCTTTGAGTTGTTTAGATAATAAGTAAAACCTGAGCAGTTTAGAATCTTGTTGGCAGGATGGATAGACAGTACTTGTTGGTGCAGGGAATCCAATAGCTAAGTTGTCTGGTTAGGTAGTTGGTTAAAGCCCAGCTTCATATTATATTCAAACTTTAGTCTGTAGATCAAAATCATAACTCAACAAATTTAAAAACCCATCAGTTGGGGCTAAATCTTAATAAGCTGCTCATTTGACGTTGAGGCATTAATTATTGACACTTTCTATGAGCAAGAAAGCATTAGTT
Source organism: Stictocephala bisonia (assembly GCA_035578905.1). Lineage (NCBI taxonomy): Eukaryota > Metazoa > Arthropoda > Insecta > Hemiptera > Membracidae > Stictocephala > Stictocephala bisonia. The sequence continues at coordinate 3,037,022 of JAQJVL010000034.1, read as the reverse complement.
TACATTCACTCATCCAACTTATACACAATCCATATTTAAGTCATAACACATTTTTGAAAAGCTGATAACAACCAGCTGTTCATTTGTCCTTGGTCTATAAATGAATGACACTTTATAATGAACTAGGGAACACCCCTGCACACTTCGTGTGCCAACCCCAACACTCGCTGCGCTTGATACACCTCAGCCTTTGGCCTCGGCTTGTGACTTTTGATTAAATATAATAGTAGATTAACTGTATAACGTAAAATCAAAATATTAAATTTATTTACAGTACCTCACTCACATTACTTGCTTTGCTGCCTATTTTAGTGTAAATACTCAATGGAATTACTTAGCATGTTTCAAACGTGTTCATTTTATTTGTTTTTGTTTGACAGCTGAAGATTAAACTCATAGTATAATATTAAAAATGCACCTATCAAAGAGCAATTTTGTTCTGTGCTATCAATAGTACAACAAACAAACAAAAACATGTTTATTTATTTTCAAAACAGGTGTTATTAATTTATTAAAATCAACCCAATGTTATCCTTATGGAGCAATCTTTTAGGGGCGGTTTCTACCCCTTAGGAGTACTTTATCAAGATAAAATACTTTAGTTGTCCTATTTAAGACCTAAAGACACAGTGTACAAAATTTCAGCTCTCTACTTACATGGGAAGTTGGAGAATTAGTGATGAGTGAGTGAGTCAGTCGGAGAGGGCTTTGTCTTATATATATATATATTATGCCTTAGTTAGAAACAATAACTACATTCCCTTGTCTACACTCATCACATTCACTCGAAATCAATATTTGCCCATATCTTGACGAGCGTCTTAAAGAAAGATAAACCATATTTTGACAACAAACATCTTAATGATAATAAGATAAACTGTATTTATTTATTACAAAGAATGCTATCATTAAGATAAGGTTAATTATATGTTATGAATGACTGAATGCAGTCTTTGTTAGAATGGCTCTTTTTTTTGGAAAGTATAAGTGATTAATCGACAACTTAACCTTTATATCTATGTTTATAAAAGAGGATGTTTGTATATATATATATGTTTGAAGTTTATGTGCTGCCAAACCATCCAACCGATCGCCATGAAACTTTAGGATGTTGTCCTGTATACTCCCGAGATGGTTTCTGTGAAGTTTGATGCAGATCCGTTCACAGGGTCCCGCCCAACGGGCTCCTAAAGATCCCATGTTATTAAAATGGAGAATCTGAATTGTTTACAAAAAACATATGACTGTGTGGTTTAATGTAGTTTAACATGCCATAAGCAGATTGAAGTTCTCACAACAACAGTACTGTATATGTTTTGATTTATTGTAGTTCTACATTTCACCTTGAGAGTGTAGCACACACTACTTTTACTTGATCAGGTGATCTGTATTTGGTGTTAACCTTTTTTCCTCGGTAATTAAAACATGTGGTGAAATGTGAAAATAAAAAATAAATAATTATTTGTTTTGCAGTTTACTTTTTATGACATGCCTCCTAAAAAATCTAATATTGGTAGAAGAAGCAAAAATGCTCGAATTCTTTCAGCTATTAGGTTCTAAATCAAACTCAATATTATGACCGGCGAAGCGGGCGGGTACAGCTAGTAGTTTTATATTGAACAATTTGACTAACAGTTAAAGTGTTCTTAAAGTTTTTTTTTTTTATTTAGTAAACTGCAATTAGCAAAACATGACTAATTTACATTCTTATTAAAAGAAAAAGAATACAAAGAGGTACTGTAATTCATGATAGATGTGGTAAATTAATCAGAAAACCAGGAAGTTTTAACTCATGAGAAATCCTTCTGATAAATGTAGAGCTACTTGGTGAGAAATAGAGAGAATCTCTATTTAGAGCAGGGAAAACCCATGAGTGGGAAGTGTTCTAAAACTGGCTCCAGGGCCAGAGAAGCTGGCAAACAGCCTGGGTAGCTGCTGCACCGACTGTCCCATCTGGGCCGATATTCCACTGCCATGTGGACTCTTTCCAACGAGAACCACACGGTTACTAACCCTCAGATCTAGTCTCGAGCAGTTTGTAAATTTATATTCAATTTTTAGTTTTTAATAACATCTCATATCACTTACTAATGTGATCTCACTACAATTATATTTGCAAATATTCACATATAAAATATATTGTTATAATATGTTTGCCTTTCTTTCATTCAAGACTTCTTAGTTATAGGAAAAAAAAAACATACATACTCACAAAGGTTAAGAATTTAATTCTGGATTTTATCGCAACTGTCACTAGGATTGGCAAAGAGCCTGCCTAACTAACAGAGACACAACGTGTTCCCCTCCCTTCTGTCGCCCTTCAACCATTTAAATTTCAACCCAAAATTTGTACAGATGTCATTTATAGAAAAATAATTGGTTAGACTTATAAAAAATTGAGTTTTCAACGGGTAAGTAGTAAACACATTTTATGCATGCATATACAGTCTTCATTTGTTTTGTGTATAGCAATTCCATGCTCATTTTTTTCTTAGCTATCATGTTAAATTAGAGGCTCCCTTCTGTTGCTAATAACATAAATTGATAAATCTGTAGTAGTCTTTAATCACTATTTCCAACACACCTTGACCTTGAATGGTGAACAAACATAAGTTGAAGGTTTAACCATATTATTTAAGCATGAGAATAGGACTAGGGGACACCCCTGCATGCTTCACATGCCAACCTCGACTCTCGCTGCACTTGCTACATCTCGGCATTTGGCCTCGGCATGTGCTTTGACTACATATAATAATAGATTAACTGTATAACGTAAAATCACAATATTAAATTAATTTACAGTATTTCACTCACACTACTTGCGTTGCTAACTATTTATTAGTATAGGGCATTATTTAGCCTATTTCAAACGTAATTACTTCATTTGTTTTTGTTTGACAGCTGATGATTAAACACTTAATGCACCAATAGGGCAATGTCAAATATACAAAATAAACATGTTTATTTACTTACAAAACAGCTGTTATTAATTGACTAAAAATCAACCCAATGTTATTCTTATGAAAAAGGACATTTTGAGGGGCTGTTTTTTCCCCTTAGGAATGGAAGAATGAAAAATCATTTCTAGTAGGTCCCTTTGATATTAAGCTAACTTGCTTTCAAATCTTGTGTAAATCCGTTTGGTGGTTTTTGAGATTTCTTGATGAGTAAGTGAGTCAGTCAGTGGTATTTGGCTTTCATATAAATATAGATAAAAATATTCATACTATTCAAGTATGTTTGGAAAGTTTGAGTCCAAACATACTTGAATAGTTACTATTCAATGTATAGAAACATACATTGATACTATTTTATGAATGTCCAAGTATCAAGATTAGGTTTATAAAATTCGTGTAATATGACCAACCTGATATCTGAGACCAAGATCTAATATAAAGAGAAATATGTGATACAAAGACTAGCGTAAAATTAACCATTAATTTTACTTCATTCTTGAATAGAATTGAACAAAAACTCTGGTGGGGTGTGGAAGAAGGGTACTTGAGGTGGGTATAACATGTCAAGAGGGATGTATCAAATGCTAAAAATAAAGATATCCCAGCCTTCAAACACGGACTGTTGTTTCACTAAAACGTATAACATTTTAAAAGTACTAAATCCTTTCTGAAAGTATATACTTTAATTAAAATTTATTGCAATTAAAATTAGAATAAATGAAGAACCTATCAATCAAACTTTGGATTCCAATCTAAACACCAAAATGTATTACAGGACAAGTTAGGATGTTTACTAAACATTTTAAAACTTTCTTTAGTGTAAACAAATTCAATGATGGAAGCAGGCTCACGATGGCTACATCAGTTTTATAATATAAGCATGTTCATAAGTGAAATGATAAATTAAAAACGTATTGAGTTTATCAAACTGTAAAAGAATTTGCTTTTTAAACTTGTCAAATCCTTTAAGTGGTTTTTGAGAACTTTGATAAATTCATTGAGATATATTATTGTGCAGTTCTTGTGATTTCATTACGATTGAAGTATTTTTAGTTAAATAAACATTTCTAAAGGTATTGCTAAGGTAACAATGTAAAAGTTTATAAAAGGGATTGTCAAAAACTTGTGTACCTGTATATTTTTGCAATTCTAATTTATTATATTTATCATTCAAATTTGTTTATATACATATTGATGGTCCTTTTCAAGTGTGTTAGTAATTACAATTAGATGGTGCAGTGAACAAATACTTCTATTTTGTGTAATTACATTTAAAAATTGGGTTTTTGTAAAAATTGAGGCCGTCTTTACACGGATAGAATTTCGTGTTTGTATTTTGGTTTTAAACACATTCAATGATTTCGGTCTTACAGAACATGTTGTTTATAAATTGTATTATCAGATGCTGCCAGCTGTTACAGCACATAGTGTGATTTACTTTCCAGTGCTTTGACTTAAATATTTATAATTATAATAATATTTTGTAATTCGTGCGTTACAACATGGGCTTTGCACAATTATTTCATGATTTTAAGATATTTAATGTTTTTCCATAGATTTTGTAGTTCTAAGTCATGTGCTTAGTATGCAAAGTGAAATGAGTTTAATTGAATTATATTGTAGTTTTTTATACTTTAGCGCATATTTCCTTAAAAGCTTGATTTTGAAAGGTCTTACATTGAATTCAAAAATATGGTTAAACACAGCATGAAACAATTATAAGTCGTTAAAACCTCAGTTTGACATGTAAAATGTATTACAAGTAACGTACATCTTTTACACTGTAGTAATATTCTATTTAACTTTAAATGGTGGCAATAGTGTGGTATGACAGTGTGGCTGATAACATAGAAAATTGAGATAATATTGTAATTCTGAAGCATTTTGCGAATGGATAACTTATTTCTTTCCATTGTGATTATCTGTGATTACTTAATAAAGTTTTAAATATTGTTAGCTGTTTTGATTTGTTGGACATGTTATTTTATTTCTATTCTTTTAAAGTTTACTTATAGAAAATCATGTTGGGTTTTATTAATGTTTTATTCAATATTATATTAATATTTTTGTGATTCTTCAGTGAAGTGTTTCTCGTTCATTGGTATGTTTATTAGACGATTTATCATAGAATGGAAAGTTGATAACTTGTGTTGCCAGGGATGATTGGATGTAGATGGTATTATAAGGTCGGTTTGTGTAGGTTTTCTGTAGATTTTGAATGAATGTTTATTGTTGATTTTGGTAATTGATAGATCTAAATAATTGATTACATCAGTTTGGGCTTCTTTAGTGAATTGTATTTTGGGGAACATAGAATTTAAATAAGATAAAAAATCATTACTTTCTTCCAAGTTTCCATCAAATAAACAAATAATGTCATCTACATATCGGTACCAGTATATAATTTTGTTTCTGAACGGGTTGGATGGGTGCATTATTTTCTTTTCTTCCAGATTGTGTATAAATATATTTGAGAGAAGACCTGATAATGGAGAACCCATTGCTAGACCATTTGCCTGTTTGTAGTATGTTGTATTAAATTGGAAATAATTTTGATCTGTACAAATTTTTGTTAATGTTGTGATGTCTTTTATTTCTTGGTTGTTCAATGAGAAATTTTTCTTCAAATCATTTTCTAGAATTTGTAATGCTTCTTGAGGGGGTATGTTTGAATACATGTCTTTTATGTCAAATGAAAGAAATAAACTGTTTTTAGGTATGTGAATGTTATCAATCTTGTTGACGAGATCTATTGTATTTCTTATGTTATAATTTGTATTCCAAACAATGTTATTTTGTATAGTTTTGTTCAGATATTTACATAATTTGTATGTTGGTGCGTTTCGAAAATTAACTATAGGTCTGATTGGTATGTTGAGTTTATGTGTTTTTGGGTATCCTTTCATTTGTGGGGCTTTTGGGTTGATCATTTTAAGGTTATTTTGTTCTGCTTTTGATAGAGTTTTACAGCGTGTTATTGTATCATTTGTTCTCTTCAAATAGTCTTGTGTTGGATTTTTGTTTAATTTAATGAATTCGTTGTCATTGATAAAGTCTATAACTTTTTTATCATAATCTACTTTCTTAATCATGACAACTGTGTTTCCTTTGTCTGCTTTTGTTATAATAGCATTGTTTGTTTTTAACTTATCTGAGATAGATTCTATCAATTTCATTTCTTGTTTTGATGTTTTTTGTATTAGTGATTTGGTTGGATTTAAATTAAATTTTTTTAATTTTATTACATCCTAAAATACGTAAGTAACCCTAATTTTTAACTTTATATATATATATATATACATACTATTCAAGTATGTTTGGAAAGTTTGAGTCCAAACATACTTGAATAGTTACTATTCAATGTATAGAAACATACATTGATACTATTTTATGAATGTCCAAGTATCAAGATTAGGTTTACAAAATTCATGTAATATGACCAACCTGATATCTGAGACCAAGATTTAATATAAAGAGAAATATGTGATACAAATACTAGCGTAAAATTAACCATTAATTTTACTTCAATTCTTGAATAGAATTGAACAAAAACTCTGGTGGGGTGTGGAAGAAGGGTATTTGAAGTGGGTATAACATGTCAAAAGGGATGTATCAAATGCTAAAAATAAAGATATCCCAGCCTTCAAACACGGACTGTTGTTTGAACTACTCTTCCTATTTTGTGTAATTACATTTAAAAGTTGTTATGGTAATTAGAATGGAAGGCCACGTCTTTACCACGGAGATAGATATTCTTCCGTGTTTGTATTTTGGGTTTTAAAGAACACAATTCCAACATATTTTCGGCTCTGACAGACATGTTGTTTATAAACTTGCTAATATTATCACAGATGCTGCCAGCTGTAGTACAGCCAACCAATAAAAGTGTGACTTTAAACATTTCCAGTGACAACTATCATCACATACCTTGAACATATGTTTATAATTATAAAATAATATTTATGATAATTCGCTGGTTACAAACAGAGGACAGAATTTGACAACAAGGTTGAATATTCATGACTCTTTAAGGATATTAATGTCATGTTTAACCATAGATTTGTAGTTCAAGTCATGTGCTTAGTATGCAAAGTGAACATGAGTTTAATATAAATTTAAATATTGTATTCATTTTTTGATACATTTAACGATCATTTCCATTTAATTAATGCTTGATTTAAAGGTCCCACATATACATTGAACTTCAAAAAATATGGTTAACCACAGAGAAAAGAAAAACAGAGGTCACTTACTAAGCGTCTCAGCAAACGCCTCAGTGACATTTATAAATGAATTACAAGTAACGTACATCTTTATACATCTGTAGTAATAATTACTACGTTTAACCTTGAGTATATGGGGGCAATAAGGGAGGTACTGACAAGGTGCTGGCCCTGCCATAACATAGAAAACTGGAGAAATAACTACTTGACACCCTTACTAGACAGACATTTAGCGCACCATTGGATGCAACCTCTATTTCTTTCTTCAATGTGGATTCTCCGTGTATTAACTTAATAAAGTTTTTAAAATAATTGTTAGCCTGTTTTAGATTTTAGTTATGGACATGATGCTATTTTATTTAACATATTACTTTTACAAGTTACTGAATAGAAAAATATGTTGGGTATTTTTAAATGTTATATTCAATATTATATTCAATGATTCTTTTGTGAATCCCTCTGGTCTGAGGAAGGTGAGCATGGTTCACCGAAATCGATCACCATAATATTCGTGCATTTTGTACTTGTATTGTAATATATTTGTACATTTTGTGCTTATATTGTAATAAATTTGTGTGGTGTGACGTTTACTTGTACTGTATATGTACCAACGCGTATTATGCTAATTAAAAAACTATATTCAATATTCGGCAAGACCAGTCAGCAGATTTCATTGATTTTTCATACGAAAATTGTTCAACTATTTTAAAATTTAACTCCTAGAGATAACATAATTTATTAATACATTAATTAACTAACTGAAAAAAATAGCTAATACTCAAAAACAGGATGTTATTTCTTATCAAGCTAATTTGTTTTACTTTTCATTTGAGAACTAATGAAAACAATTCTAAATGACTGTCAGTAATACATAGGATTGAAAACAATTTTTAGCTATTAAAATCAATGAATAAACATCCATAAGAAGCAAAAATAAAAAATAAATAAATAAATAAAAATATGGAAATAGTCAGACTTCTTGTAGCAGACAAAACGAACTTAGTGTGGTTGTCCATACTTAGCGCTGATTAAGGATTTCTGCCACGTACCCCTATCCCAACCATTAATGTATAAACAAAGTTAGTTTATACAATGATGATCCCAACCAATAACCCTGTCCACCATTTCCTTTCTCTCTCATTCTGATGGCAATTTGTAATCTTTCCTCCCTCTCTAGGCGGTCTACTGCCCTCCCCTCTCTGTCATTCTCTGTCTCATTACTGGCTGCTAATGGTGGCCGGGCCAAGATAGCGAAATTAAAAATGTAGTCTAGACCAGATGGGTAGTTCTTCAGGGAAATCAAGAATATCTTTAGCTGTAGATTTAATGACTTCAACAATATCTTTAAATAAGGATGAATTTAAATTATGAAAAGAAGTAAATTGTAAAGGATATATCAAAGTTGGCCTAAATTAGTTATTCAAAACAAAACGTTTCGTGGTGAATTTTAAATACAAAGAAGACATCAATTTGTCAAACTTTCCAATAAGACTTTCAATTAAATCTATCTTGTTCAGATATTATTTCATTATTAAAATTAGTTAGTACCGGTAATTAATATTTCCAAAAGAATTTATAGATATTAAGCTTTTATTACCTATAGCAAATTATTGAGATAAAAGATGACCTTTTGAGATGTTTATTATATTTTTTGTTGTATATTCCAGTTTACACTTTAAGGCTACTAGTATTTAAACATTTTATATATGTTTTGTTTACATTTTATTTGCAAGCCTATATTGTTAAACATATTCAAAGTCATATTATATAATGATAATACTGCTTCTTGCTTCTTTACAGTTTTCAATTAAAACAGTTTTATCGTCGTAGAACAGAACATTAACTACTGGAAAATCATTTCTTAATCTATATCCTAACATTTCATAACACTACACTCAGTTAACACATTCAAAATGTGAATTATACATATATTAAACTAAGAGAGCTAAGATATATCCTACTGACACTATTTTTTATGAAACATCTCTTCTTTCCTTTTGCCAGTTGCACATAAAACATCTTTTAATTTATATATATAAACATTTCCACATTTTTTCAGCTACTTCACGTTCTTATAACACCAGGCATACAGGAAGTGTCTGAATAGATGTTTTACGATTAGAGGAAGCATTTTTAAAAATAAATAAATGTTATATTTTTCTTGTTTTGTTTATAAATATAAATAAGCATTTACAACATTTAAATGAAACTGTATTTAAGAATTTAAACATTAAGTTAATAGTCTTTTATTAGACGTTGTACTTAAGGAAGACGAGACCTTGATCTTGCCAGAATATGTTCGGTACTGACCTTTGCCTTTTTTCATTCATCCACTCATTAAACCCTTATGCCATGTTTTGTTTGTCTTAATCTGTAAATTTTTAGATATTGTAATAATTGATACCTTGTTTATTAGTAAATTGTAATCATTCAATATATATATAGTGTACACTAAAGCGATTGATGTCCAACTTAATAGGGTCATGAGAGCTATTAGTGGTACTCTCAAGGCAACTTCACTCCCATGGCTCTTGGTACAGAACAATCTAGCTCCTCCAGAGATAAGACGTCAGGAGGCACTTACTACTTGAAGAATTCAATAAGATCTTGAACGCCCCGAACATCCCCAATATACAGGATCTCACACATCAGAATATTCGCTTAAAATCTCGAAACCTACTTCTACGTACTGTTATCCAGTTGAGCAGATCAAATTTCTCGCCTAATACTAGTTGGGCAATAGCGTGAACAGTTTTGATGGACGATATAAGGTCCTTATTAACAATCAGTCAATACCTGTAGGTGGGATGACCTCCCTCGTAGAGAATGGATGCTGTTGAATCTGTTTCGAACTGGTGTGGGCAAATGTAACTGGCCGAAGTATAAACAGGGACTGACACTAGTTCAGTCATGTGATTGTGGTCTATATAAACAATGTATCACATAATTACAGAGTGCCCCCTGAGCTCTTCTGCAGAGGGATTACTAAGCATAAACAGAATCAGTGAGACATGTATTAATGGCTCGATGGATTGGATTTACCATTGTGATAGTAGATAACTTTTTATTTTATATTATATATGGCAAGACTTTTGGATTTTGATCAAAATATATATCATAGCTTTTTTAAAAATTATTAATGGTTGCTGACAAAAACCATAAGATGTATATATATTCAATGTATTATTTTAGTTATTTAGTCACCTATTTATGTAACTGTGTAGTTTACGTTATGCATTTTGGAAGTAAACCGTTTCATTTCATTAAAAAATACAATGTTGGTGAAAAAGAGCACCTTGTAACACGTTCAGTGCTATAGTAAAAACACTCTAACCGACCCGGGAAACTGAGTACTATAAAATTTAATTTTACTTTTCATAAGGTATAGACAGCCCAAAAACAGCAAAACGAAGTTGGTTGTAGCATGGGAAAAAGTTGTTTATGACATCATAAGTTGTGGTCTGGATACGGTCCATCAGCCCCTTGGGATGCTGGAAAACCAATCAATAGGTGAGCCATCACCAGGTATGGCCACCAATAGCTTATTGTCCTTCAAAAAGTTAATTTTTTGAGTCCAGCAGTGTTGTTACACCAAATAAGGTTCAAAACTTCATCATAATCATCACTTTCGTCACTTTCGGTGACGGAATCTTCACTTGTAATAATGTCGTCACTCAAGTAAAGGTCATCAACAGTGTTGTCAGCCATGTTTCAACAATAAAAATTACACTAAATACTACACTAAACTCACTTATTTACATAAAGAACAAACTTATTTACATGAAGAAATCACTAAATTACATCAATAATTGTAAAACTCCGCTCGAAAAAACGATAGATAAAAACGGAAAACGCAAAAATATAGAATGGTTCACATTCGTATAGCGGCCGACGTAAGGTCTACCTCGCGCAAAAGCTGAGCTCACACTGACTGCATAGCAACAACAGTGTAGAGTGGTATGGGCCCGGTCCACGCGCTCCCAGCGTCCGGCCGGCGGTGGACCGTATACGGTCCACCCGCACTGAACGTGGTAATTTGGGGTCAGTTTGGTCTATCCTAAATTTTTTTCACTCTGAGTAAAATTATATATTTGAAGTTTGTTATGTTATCTGTAAATAAATAAGGCATCGAAATTGAGTTTAAGGTTTGTATAAGGTGGGCGTGACCTATTTAATCATTAGCTTTCTTTATGTCCAGAAATATTAAACAGCAATATTATTCCATCATTTTGTACTGGGACAGTATTGAATTCAAAATGTTTGAATTACTGTATTTTTTTTGTTATTGAAAATATCAAACTCTAAGTTTTTATTTAAAATTTTTTCATAATTTCTTTAAAGAGAAGAAATTAAAAATAAAAATTGTATAATTGTAATTATGGTAAAATTACAAATTAAATGATTTCTTATCACAAATATTACAAATTAATACTGCTTATTATGAATCATAAAACTATAATAACTTAAAAAGTTAATAATACCTTAATTTAACTACAGTACATTAAAAATAAAAAATTAAACATCTCTGCTATGGTCATAAACCAAAATTGTAGTTGGACCATAGCAGGGTCCAAAATAGTTCTAACACACAAGAGCAGTAAACAATTGTATATTTTAAAAATATTTTTATAAAAATAGGAGAAAACTTAGATATTTTTTCTGAAGGTTCATAAAAGGATTCAGAAAATGATTACATTTAGAATGAAGTAATTTATTAAAGTGCAGATAATACCACCTCGAATTTTGGTGGAGTAAGAAGAAAATCCGTAGTTGACTAAAATTGGAATTAGGCTTCAAAATTATCAGTATTGGGTGTGGGACACACATTGTTACCAACTGAGTGCAAAATTGTAGGACAATATGAAAAGGACTTTTATATACATGTTGTTATGAATGGCTTACTTTAAAAATTGTTGTGAATTTACTGTACTGAGGTTTATTATAAGAAATTCACCTCCCACAGTTCAATAAGATTTTTAAAAGCTTTACTAGGAGTTGAAAGAATTTTGTTTTTTGTTTATGCAAGATGTAATTTCTATCTCGAATATCCTTCTGCTCTAGGCTTATTAAAAATTTGTTTAGCAACACTAAAAGTGAACAAATGTACTTTGCAACTACTTAACGAAACAGTCCTAAAGATTGAAAAACAAATATGCCTCAAGTTTTAACAGCATAAATGAGCTGAAAAGTAAGTATACAGCAATAAAAAAATGAAACATTCGTCCTTCGTTAAGTACACTTTATCACAGGCTGTGGATGTAAGAATTATAGAGAAGAGTTTGAGTTATACTCCAGCCGTTCTAACTTTACCTCCGAGAGGAGCACAACATGCCAACATTGTACAGTATGTCTTGAGCGCTTGGCTCCTTCCTGTCCCACGACTAATTTGTTTCCGGTATAGATAAATCACAACTAGGTCCTGGTAGTTTTTATAAGTTTAAATTGTCCAATTGACTTCATTTTTTGATATTTGTAAATAGTATAAAAAGTACTTCTCATTTAAACACCCTGCATAAAAAACCCCAGTTCTTTTCCCATTAAAACAATAATAATAAATGTGTACCTTCCTATATTCTTCCCAATTGTGAGTCACCAGATGTAAAATGTCGAAAAGGGCTGTGACAGTCTGGATGCGATTTTGCCTATGTCGATTTTTCAGTTTAGCCAGCAAACCTCAAAGGTAAAGTTAGAACGACTGGACTATAGCTAACGTTGTCAATTTTTATTAATGTTACAGTAAATATGTACAATTAATTGTGGAACCAGAATTTTGAAGGGCAGATCTGTGGATAAAAAAAGAGATAATTATTACAAAGGAGCTAGAAAGGTACAACGCCTTCAAGTCCTCTACAACAGGAGAGGTTAATAATAATAATAACAACAATGTTCATCCCAATTAAAAACACATGATTATATAGGAAATATTGAAAGTAAAGAGTTTATTATATATATAAAACCGATAGCCTATTCTATGGTCAATGGTTATAGCATAGACCTTATATTATACTATAATAATAAAAGGTATATGGCTGTAGTTAGTTTTGTTTGTTTGTTTTGTTGGCACTAAATCTTTCAAATTCGAAAAAAGGTACAATTGAGGTTATGTTTTACTTTACTTTGTCTTTGTTTTGTTTACTATAGACTGTTGGAAAAAGCGTCATTTAGTAATTTGCATTGAAACATATAAAATTATCTTTTTACTCTATTTTCTTCTAAGAGAATTAAAAGATATTAGACTGACAATGTCTGATGGTAAGTATATTTATTAATTTTGATGTTATAAAATGTTTTTACTACTGGTTAGTAGGTCAGATAATTAGCAAGAAATTATGAATAGAGGTTCTTTAAATTTGTATATGTGGGTAAATGACTAAAACTTAAACCAGTATGATTTTCAAAAAAAGATTGCATTATCATTATTACTTTCATATTGAAATGGCCTATAAATATGGCCTCTATTACCAATGGATAAAAACAATTCTAGCCTAAAACACAAAACGCAGTCTTTATTTTGTGACAGATTTGAACATTTTTGTTCTTGGTAGATACGCTAAATAAAAATTATGGGTGGCCTAATTATGAAGTTCCACTTACCTCAAGAAAGTGAAAATTTGCTGTATTAAGGTAAAGTGGTTATAAAATGAGATAGATTATTATGGTAAATAATTTGTTTGCGGAAAACTAATTTCCTTTAAAATTATTTAGAATAAGGGACCTTTTTGATTTTGTTGGCTAACATTAAATTTGTTTTCACAGTGATACATTATTAAGAAACAAGAAAATAATCTTTTTTTATAGCGCAAAAGCCAGAAAAATTACATAAGTGAAAAGAAACAGAAAAATGTTTTTTTTTTGTTAAGGTACTAGGATGTGGCTACTCAAATTATGTGGAATTTTATCCAGATTATGAATAGGCTGTGGTGCAGGTTTTATATTTAAACCAATATTAAGTACTTCAGTACTGGAAATGCTCCAGTTTCGGTAAGGTTATTTTTTTAGGGGTAGGTACGATATTGATAGGTTAGGTTTAGATTTGTAAGGTGAGGTAAGTTAGTTTTAATTAGGTTAGGTTTTGAGTCGTTTGGCTAGTTTTTTGGATTAGTTTTTGCTAAAAAAAACTAATGAACACTACTGAGTGTGAGCAAAAAATACAATACTATTTACAGCAATAAATTAGTTTTTACTTTTACTATTTCACATTATTTTAAACTTATAATATCATTTACAGTATGGTCGCGGTAGTCCGAATCACGCGATGATCTGAATGGCCAACCCAGCCACTTGCAAACAGCCGTTTTCTATGCCCGTTTTCTCTTGTTAGTTTTGGATACGGATAGTAACACTGACATTACTGTTGTTCTAATACAGTGTTCTGTTGGGTTAAAACATCATAATAATAGTCATATGGATGTTCAATTACTTATCAGAATGTCAAACATAAACACACAACTTTAAAACTACAGATTACTTTAATAATTAGGTAACATTTAGTTAGTTCATATTTTTTTATTTTTACTTGCTGTTTGTAACAATTCCTTATAAAAACTCAGAAGTTTTAACATACACGTATGTAAATTGTTGTATTTTATTCATTATTGTACATGTCTAGCCTACTATTATGTTTATAAAATGTTAGTTTATTTTATTATTTCATTAAATGGCAATTTTATGGAATAATTAGCATTTTTTCTCAGAGTTCGAATAGGCTCTTGCAAAAAAAATTCGGATTACCATGACTGTACTGCAACTAATTGTAGGTGTTTAGTTTTACAGAAATGAAAAATGTATTACACAACTCTCACCGAAAATTAAGAATATTCACATACCTACTGATATTAAAAATCTGTAATTGTTTCTAGTTTCTTCTTACGTAAACAGTCATTCATAACTTTTTCATGAATATAATTTAGTTTATAATATACTTTTATTGCACATTGAATTATAAGTGAGTCAGACAGATGGTTAGAGAGGGAAGCGTCTGTCATAACAAGTCTGTATATTGGCGCAGTCGGACCAACTATTGTATCAGACTGTTGAATATCTGAATATCAATAGTCAACTTGTATTTATTAAAAATAATTTTTTGCTCCAAATCAACGATTGGGGTAATACAGAGTGTTTTGTAACATGGAGATATAATTCAAAAGATGATTTTAACTATCAATTAAAGAAAATATCCTGTAACAGGTAATTATATAGAAAATTAACAAACAAAAAAAGAAATTCTGTTAAATAGTTTATTAAGAGCTAATACTTTATTTTGACTTTTAGATTCACTTTAAAAATGTTTGCATATTATATATAAACACCATATAACCTATAGAGCTTATACTATGAGGTAATATATAGGCTTTGAGTGGACGACTAGTAAAAATGTTCAACTTAGAATATTTATTATTTAAGGGATGAATAGCATAGGAACAAATCAAAATGAAAGTTGCAAAACTACAATTCAATTATTATGCTTGCTCCATCAAAAAACTTCATTTAATTTAAGTATATAGAGAGCGAACCACCAATCTTCCCTCTGAAGAAACATTTATTTTTCTATTGATTTTTACCTTTTTTACAGAGGAAGTAATTAGAAGGCGTCTTTTGATTGATGGAGATGGCACTGGGGATGATAGAAGACTGAATATGTTGTTGAAATCATTTTTAAAATGGAGCCATTGTTCTGAATCAGCTAATGACAGGTAGTACCTTAAATTAAACAAAAATAATGTACAATAGAACCCCTTTAATCTGTCCTTGGCTGGTCTGTCACTCCGACGTGTTCGATCTTGCAAGCTTGTGCCGACTAGTCCATGACTCACGGGCCTAAACCATTGTTTACGTTTTATTATCGCTTGGTTGCTTTAGAACTGAATACAAATATCTATGGTTAAACTCAAGACAATTGAACTAGTGTACCGCTAGCCACTGAATCAGAAGTCCTCGTTAACCTTCCAGTGAGATTGATTTGACTCGTTCACAACCAAGCAAGTAGTCCAACTCCATTCCATAGTCAACTTAACTCGACACATCACTGTTCAATACTGTGCCATCTCTCGTGTTGTTTCTATCAACGTGCATGTTTTTTGTTCTTTACTGTGCATTTTTATACTTTCTTAGTTTTAAAACACTGTTATTCTATGTTCTCTTTCTTCAGTATATGCTATGTAGTTTTGCATTATGAAGTACTGCTTTTGCTTGATTTATTTAGTTTACAGTTATACCAATAAAATGTAATAAATATTGGCTTTTTTGGATAATCTAACCTTTTTTGCAATCCACCCACGACCTCGAATGTGACAAATTACAGGGGTTCTACTTGAATATTAAACTACTAAAATGCATAGTTCAAGCTTGGATGATTACTAAACCATCTATATTTGTATAAAAGCCAAATACCACTGACTCAATGATCACTGTTTCTCGAAAACCACTAAACCTTCAAGGCTGAAATTTTGTAGGATGATTGGTGTTATATTGTAGGCATGTAATAAGAAGGGATTTTGAAAAATTCTTCATAATTCCGAAATGGCAGCCTTTTTTAACCCAAAAAACTGCCCCAATGTATTTCTTGTAGGAAAATCACAAGAAAGTAGTATTTCTGATCTAACTTGAGGAAAATCTTGATTAAAAGTTTCAAACCTTCACAGTTCTACACACGGAACAAACGTGCACCTTATCCATGAATTTCAGCCTAAAAACTTGGGTATCGGGGACCCAAAATATTAAGTTTTGAAAAATGTTACAAATTCTGTATACTGATGTTATCTGTATGATGGTGCGTGTGCTTGTTATCCTAAATCACATAATATCAGTGTATTTTGGAAGAGACAACATTTAAGGGATCTGCCCCCAAATAAAAATATGCTCGAAAACCCAAAATTGGGTATGTTAAACTAATATACCAAAGTAAGGTATTCTTCAAATTAAAGGTATTCTTCAGTTAATTACTAATATATCAGATTTTAGAAAAGACTATGTTTATGGGCTTCACTGCCCCTAAAACCAAAATTCATGGTCAAATTAGTTAAGAATCCACAGGCCGATCTCCCTCACGAGGCGACCTGCCAAGACCCAAAAATTAAACTGTAGCAGAGTGCCTTGGTGAGGCCGCAGGCCGAACTTTCCACAGCAAGGCCATAGGCCAAGTTCCACAAAGGGGCCTTTAACAGATCACCCTGGCGAGGCCGTGGGCCGAGTTCCACAAAGGGGTAAAAGGTAGAATCTCCAGGCGAGGCCGAAGGCCAAACTTCCTTCACGAGCATAGCGAGTGACAGGGTTGGGGCACGCATAGCGTGCAGGGGTTAACCCTAGTAATCAATATAATCAAACTCAATATTATGACCAGCGAAGCGGGTGGGTATAGTTAGTTCTATTACGAAAGTTAAACCGTTAATTGCAGAATATAATTTATTTATTAAGTATCAAAGTCAACGTAATAATTTAATAGCTAATTAGATACCAATAACATTCAGTCAGTAAATCTTGCATATTCAAACAATTCAATATCCTGTCCACTTCTATGAATACAATTTCATGGCCCTACTATACTCTATTCACAGGAGCGAGCCTCCTGTACACGTTCCCTAAACGTTTATATGTCCCTTTAGTGTGCAAAGATCAAGAAGATTAAATTTGTTTAAGGTAGTATTATTGATTAAGTTAATAATAATTATGTTAATATACACATTTTATGTGATGCTCCTTTGGTGTTTTCTTTTATCTATTATTAATAAATTGAACATTGCTACCACATAGTAGTTTTTTTTTTTTTTTTTACATACTACAACCCATTGTAAATGGTGTGCGGACAGTACATGCCGGACAAATTCTGTCTCTCATAATGTACAGTCACCTTAAGATGTACAGTCTCTAGCAGCATTCTCAATTTGCTTTCTAAGTGCAGCAACATTTTATGTTAGATCTGCTGTGAAATCAATTCAATTTATTGATTTTAATTAAATGTTTCTAATGTAAATAAAAAATTAGATACATTCACAAATTTAATAAATCATAATGTAAACATTAATAATTTATGTTTAACTTGCCGGTGTGTTGGCGCAGTGGCTAAGGCTTCGGACTGTAGAGGCCAAGATCCAAGTTTTGAATCCCCTCGGAGCCAACGGTAGGTAATTCACTCATTGAATAAAGTTCACGCACATGCGAATTGGCAAGTGAAGTTTTTTTATAAAAGAACAACAACAAAATTATAAATGTAAACACAATCTATCCGTACATTTTACATTAAATAAAAATAGCTTATAATATTAAACTTGTATTGCAAACCATTTTAATAATATTATTTCTTTTCATTATTGTTTATGAGTATTATATGCAATGAGTAAAAACATTTTTTAATGAAAAACTATCCATAGTTTTGTACAGCAATCTTAACTTTTTGAATGAAAGTGAATTGTGAACTGGACCTTAATAATACAGCAATCTGTGTCCATTAATAGGTTAACTTATTGACTTGACTGTATCTTGCAACACTCTTCTGCTGGAGGGGAACTGTGGTGGGAGAAATTCTTCGTCTCTTTTACACTACCTGTCCAACGCACCATTCAGATTGGGTTTATGTTTAGGTGTTGCAGATTGTGCTTGTAAAAAAAACCAGTGGACTTAAAAATTAAATGTGATGCTTGAAGAACATACACAGTAATATTATTTGATTAGTAAATATTCTTGAAATGAAAAAGAATAATTTTAAAAGATATATTTTAAAACATTTTGTTTGTGTATGTAGTCAGATTATGCTGGATCGAATGTTTTCTCAACTTACACAATGTGAATATGCATTCACAAAATCTCGGATGGTGTCTAAAATGAGTTGTGCCGAGCTTCAAAATTATGAAAATCTTACAACACAAATCAGTTTGGATATTGATAAAGCAAAAAAAGATATTGAGGGTGCCAAGGAGGAGTTTAAGGAAGCCAAAATTGTGCGAAAAAACAGGGTTGAATATGAATTACTTGCCAATGTAATAAATGAGCAACCAGACAGAAAACAAACCGATGAGAAGTTAACTCAACTTAAAAAGGAACTTCAGTCTCTTGAAGTAAGTTAGCTTACACTTTGAATTACTTTTGCTTTAATATACAATAAGTTGCTATTGGTACCTACCTGTATAAGGCCATGGATTGTCTGTTTGAAGTTTGAACTGTGTGTTCAAACCTATGATATGAATTATTCATAACATCATAAGTATTTCTACTCTTGGCAGTTTTTCATGGAACATTTCCCCATGTTCCTCCCTTGTACACTGCCTCCTTTGTGTCAAAGTATCCTATTCCATTTTTACTTTCTGCCATATGCGTTATCATAGAGAAAGTATTGTGATCGTCCAAAAAAAGGTTTTTTCTATAAGTTGGTCTAAAAATCCATTTTAGGGCCCTCTGAACCCCAAAAAATATTTTTTTCCTAATTTGGTGTCTGTCTGTTTGTATGTGCACTTCGCTGGAGACCAAACGGATGGATTGATTTTTATGAAACTCGGTATGTAGGTATATTTAGCCAATATCTCCAGATCTTTTTTTCACTTTTTTAAATTTTTTTTATTTTTATGATCAAAAAAACATACATAAATAGAATTTTCCAGGAAAGATATGAATTATAATTTAAAAATGTTAGCAAAAATCTCATGTCCCTAACTTTAATAGTTTTTTAGTTATAACAATTTTGATTAGATTTTCAGTAAAGATGCAAATTTTAATCATCTTACTTTACAATTAAAAAATTTTTTGTTAATTTAGTTTTATTTATTAGTTACCATTACACTGTTGGGGCTGGAGACCGAGAGCCACAACTCGAAGTTGTTGAAGGTTGTTTATATAAAATCTGGTTTTGTGATTAATTGAACAGCTGCTTTTGAAGATTATTTTTTTCTATACTTTTATTGAAATAAAACAAGTGTTTCACCTGTATACTCCTTAGAAATGTATTTAATTGAACATCTGTTTCTATAAACAATCTGACATAACAAAGGGAAAGAAAGAAAGTTTGTGCCAATTACCTGGTACCATTTACTTATATCATCCTCAATTGGTATCTTCTTCCCACCACCATCCATCAATAACTGTTCTCATTGAACACTCTTTTCTCACTGTATGACCCAACCAATTTCTTTTTCTTCACCTTATTTTTTAAATTATTTGCCTCTCCTCTCCTAATGTTGTCAGTACTGCCGCATTAGTTACCGTAACTTCTTTTCTTACACCTTCCATCCTCCTCTATAGCCAAATTTACAATGTATCTAGTCTTCTTGTATCTTCTTTTCTTAATGTCCATGTTCTTTTGTTAATGCTCCGTAAAAAAAACACTCTAGATGTAAAATTTTATTGTCTCTTTCTTAATTTTTTTGTCAGTGGATCTCATAATAATCTGCAGTTTTTATTAAAAACTTTCCTTTGCCATTACAATTCGTTTTTACTTATTTTGTGCTTTGCATATTTCTTATGACCCAACTTCCTAGGCGTATAAATTGATCTATCTGTTATATTACTTCTCCCTTCAAAGTTATCCATTTTATTTTTGTATATCTCCCTAATAATATGAATTATAAGTCCGTTGAAATTTGTTAGATGGTCATTTACTTTTACTTGGGCCTTGTGCCATTCATGGTTTATATATTTGTATTCTTGGCATATTCATATTGTGTATTAGTTACAATACACACCAAACTACTCTCAATGAGGCTCCTCCATCTCACCATGATTGTTTAGAATGTGATTTTTAACCACTATTACGTACAAAATCACCCATGTTATGGACATTTCACAGATCTCCAGCACACTTGACGACTCTCCTACATATAGTTCAAACACTGGTTCTCTTGGTGGAATCAGAGCCACATGTTTATTAAGTGAGGGCCCCTCAATAACAATTCAACTCACATATTACATTTTCTATCAGAAAAGATAAAATATGTAGTGTTCCATAAAAAAAATTAAGTAGTCCCCCATTTTGGAAAATGGCGACTTTAAAAAAATCGCTTAATGCATATTTTTATTAATCAGGCAAAATAGGTGAAGTTCCCCATTTAAAGTTTGTTGTATCTCTGCAGGTTTAAAAGATCCCAATGGTGGCACACTTTCAAAAATCACCCTGTACATGTATACTGATTTTATGTTTCTAATAAACTAAATTATTTATTGCAGGAAAAGAGTGAAGAATTAAATAAGAAATTAGACCTTCGCCGTCAACAGTTTCATGTTTTGATTGCCTCAATCCATCTTTTACAAGACTTGCTAGAGGAAAGTGAACCAAAAGACGACTCTCTCGATGTGTTTGACGATGAAGACATTGATATTCTCTCAAGAAAACCAGAATCAGATCAAATGGAGACATAACTTATGTAACCATTTAATTGGTGTTGTAAATTAAATATTTTATTCCCCTTATTGAGTTTTCAGTAGCATCCCCTATTGCTTGACCATTTTTATGCATTTCAATGTTCTTAAATAAGAAAGACCAGAGCTTGATATTTTAATCCCTAACAGTTTTTAAACATTTTATTACTGATAATGATGCTCAATTTGAGTGAATGTTGCTTGAGATAAACTAATATTATAAAAATACTAGTTGCGGTAACAGAGAAACAAAAATTAATGATTTAATTCACAAAACTGAAACAAAGCAATGTTACATAAATATACAGGAAACTTGGATTATTTATCAAATCGATTTATTCCATAACAAACAAAATAATTAACATTATTGTAGTGAAAAAAGTTACACATTGACTACAGGGCCTTTGTGACAAATCCTTTTCAATAAAACACAAATACTGCCATACTTGGTAAAGTTTAATGATTTTTTTAAACTAAATAAATGTTAAAGTTAATCCTCTAAAAAAGTACGGTAACTAATTGAAGTTAAAAGTTAAGATAAATTGAAACTAACCGATTAAAGTATTAGAAAATTAACTGAAATTGAAAGTTAAAATACATAAACAAATACTTAACCTGTATAATTTTTTTTATTATTAATATCTTAGATAAATAGATTTATTTATAATATATTATTATATAACAATATTAATTAGACTATAGCAATTTCTACAGTAATTTTTGTTACATAACTGTCTGAAATTTTAAAAATTAAATATTCAACTTAATTTCTAAAATTGTTAAAAACACTTGACTTGAGTCTTTGAAATTAAAATTTTACATTAAATACTTTTAAAAAATCAATAACTATTTTAGAGAAAATTAATGATAGTAAAACTTTTTTTAAATTGCGTATATAATAAAAAAGGCCAAATAATATTGTGAAATGTTGACTCCAGTTGGTTTTTATCAGACTAGAGATGATAAGGAAGTGTAACTGATAAGAAATTATGGAAAGATTAGTGGTAAACAAAAACTGAACAAAATATACTCATCCTATAAGTAAGTGAAGGTAGAATACAGAATATAGAAAACTTTATTCATATTCATCAAGAACAGAATGGTGTCAGTTAAACGTAAGAGAAGTATTGATAATACAGTATGGTCATAGAACAAACCATAACTAAACTGAATAACAATGTTCAGTATACAAGCACGGAGTTTTAAATCACTGAAAGTTGTCAATAGTTTGCTTGTCCCCTTGTACACTTTAGGTACTCGTCAATGGTGAAGATGGATCTTGCCATTAGCCAGCTTCGTAGTGAAGTTTTCAGTTTTTTAGCATCTTCAAGTCTTCTGGAAGTGCATTAAACAGTCTCGCCCCAGAGTAAGATGGCTTTTTTTCAAATCAGGCTGTTCTGTTTGTTGGTATGCTGAAGTCATTATCAATCATGTTTGTCGTCCGTGAATGTCTTTGTTTCGTGGTAGGTCAAGCTTAGCGGCATACAAGATTACTTCAAGAATGTAAAGAGATGCAACTGTCAATATGTTGAGGGTTTTCAATGCTTCATGGCAACTGTCTCTAGTCTGTAGGTTGGCCATAGTTCTTACAGCCCTTTTTTGGAAGATCATAATCCGTTGGAGGTTCTCACATGTTCATGTTTCCCCAGGTCTAGAGTTGAGGCAAAGCAATAAGTGTGGTTATGTAACAGTTATTGATCATTTCACTCATTAAAAAAGAAAAACATTGGATATGACTACAAAGGGGGTATTATACGCGAGGACATGCTCATACGCAAGCTTGTGGGCTTGCTGACGGACCTATTATTCGTGGGGACATGCTCATGGGCAAGCTCGTGGACTTGCTGACGGGTCTATTACACGCGGGGACACGCTCGTGGGAAAGCTTTTGGAGTTGCTGACGGGTCTATTACACGCGGAGACACGCTCGTGAACAAGCTTGTGGACTTGCTGATGGGTCTATTACATGCGGGGACACACTCGTAAGCAAGCTTGTGGACTTGCTGACGGGTCTATTACACACGGAAATATGCTAGTGGGAAAGCTTGTGGGCTTGCAGACGGACTTATTATAGGTGGGGACATGCTCATGGGAAAGCTTGTGGACTTGCTGACGGGTCTATTATACGCGGAGACATGCTCGTGGGCAAGCTTGTGCACTTGCTGACGGGCCTATTACATTTGAGGTCATGCTCGTGGGAAAGCTTGTGGACTTACTGACGGGTCTATTACATTTGAGGACATGCTCGTGGGAAAGCTTGTGGACTTGTTGTTGAGCCTCCCCAGAGGATTATCCCATATCTTACTTGAGATTCAAATAAAGCATGATACATCATCCTAGTTGCCTCAAATGTACTGATCGTCTTCACTCTTTTAAGATAAAAAAAATCCGTGCTTAGCTGGTTACACAGATTGTCAATGTGAATATTCCAAGAAAGTCGGTCATCTAATGTCATTCCAAGATACTTTGTCCACTCCACAATTGACAGGTTTGGAACCGCACTGATGTCGCCCTTGTGCCTTCCCAACATGAGCTGCTTGGTTTTACTTTCATTAAAAACAAGATCGTTTTGCATGCAGTATTGTTGAGCCATGCTGACTGAGATTTGAGTACTGATCTCGAGCTCCTCTGTAGTTTTGTAGTTGGACAAGAGAACTGTGTCATCAGCGTACATTATTGGATAGCCGTAGGGTTCCACGTATCGTGGAAGATCTGCGGTGAATAGCACTAAGAGCACTGGACCTAACACTGAGCCCTGAGGCACACCTCGTGTTGTCATTAATGGGGAAGATGTTCTAGTCACCGAGAGTCCAGTAAAGGAATGATTGATTACTACGATTTGCTGTCGTCTACTCAGGTAACTCTCAAACCATCTTAGGGCCATTCCTAGAGATCTCATTTTTGTTAAGATAAGAGTATGATCAAGACAATCAAAAGCCTTGCTTAAGTCGAGGAAAGTACTAGTGATCGTGTTCCCCACATCAATGTTGTCAATCATACATTCAATCAAATCAGTCAAGGCAGTTAATGTTGATTTTTTTGGCAAGAAAACCATGCTCTCTGGAAGTAGGTTATTAGTGGCGAGATGGTGTAGGAGCCTGGATAGAACAATCATTTCAATTACTTTAGAGACTGTTGGAACCAAGGAAATGGGCCTATAATTTTCTACTTCATGTCTACTTCCTTGTTTGTGGAGCGGGTAGACTTTAGCAGTTTTCATTTTTGAAGGAAAGGTACCTTGTGTCAGAGATTTATTTATAACATTGACTATAGCATGGCATAGTTCAAACTGACAGAATTTTGGATGATATTTCGTCAATTCCAGCTGAAGAGGACAGTTTTAAAGAGTGAATTGCCTCAAGAACTTCTTTAGAGTTTGTAGGCCTCAGCTGCATTAGGAAATCTATTTATACTATTTTCGATAAGGCAATTACGTTTATTAAATGTTTTAAGAATTTGCCGTTCTGAGTGTATAGTTTATTATTACTCATGAGTTAATTAAAAATTATGAAAACTATTAAAATCATTAATAAAATATAAAACTAATAACCATTGATAATATTATTGATATCAATATTAATATATCTTTTCTTTTCAACAGTGCCAACTAAATATAGCAATTGTTACTTGAAACGTATCCTGTAATCTTGAAGATAGTTTATTCTGTTGCGTGGTATCATATAATGGATTGATTTTACCAAGTAAGCCTAATTTAAAATAAACGTTTGAGAAAATGTTGATTTGATTAACCATTTAAATAGGTTTTTCCCAATTACTTTTGAACAGGACAATTAAGATTTGTAATTCTGTATGATCAAATTGACAGCATTAACATAAAAATGCAACCGATTTTCCTAATTAATTATACATAGATGGGTAAGCAGGTAAAATTACAGTATTAGAGTTTATGAAAGATAAACAAGCTTAGTCCCACTACTTTGATTTAAAACAAGATTGCTAAATGACTATCCCAACTTTATCCCTAAACATAAACTAATCAAGTTAAATGATCACCCCATGGACAGGTCAAAGTTATTCATTGATTAACTAAGTGTGACCATAATTAATAGGAGTGGGAATGTACAAAGCTTACAAAATTAACATGAGATAATTTAATAATAAATATTTTTACACACACATACAGTGGCCCTACATCCCACCCTTACACGTACAGTGGTAACAGCCCTCCCTCGCACCCTTACACGTACAGTGGTAATGGTCCTCCCTACCACCCTTACTTGTACAGTGGTAACCTCCCACCCTTACACGTCAAGTGGTAACGGCCCTCCCTCCTACTCTTACACGTACAGTGGTAATGGCCCTCCCTCCTACCCTTACATGTACAGTAGTAATGGCCCTCCCTCCCACCCTTACATATACAGTGATAATGTCCCACCCTCCTATCCTTACACGTACGGTGGTAACGGTCCTCACTCCAACCCTTACACGTACAGTGGTAATGTTCCACCCTCCTACCCTTACACGTACAGTGGTAATGTCCTATCCTCCCACCCTTACACGTATGGTGGTAATGTCCCACCCTCCCACGTACAGGCGTAACGGCCCTTCCTCCCACCCAGTACAGTGGTAATTGTCATTACACAACAATGGTATACTGGTTTGGTCCGCATTTTTGATTTATAGGGCAGTAAAATGTGACTAAAGGTGAGGGGATGCATCTTCAAAACAGTAACCTTGCTTGCCAGTGACAATTGGGTAATGAGGAAAACAACCGGTCTTTGACCTGAGTTTTAAATACTTTCTCCCAAGTCCACATTCCACGGACCAAATGGCACATTTTACCACATTTGAAAAACTAACTGTTACTTTAACCGTTAGCCAAATTTTGAAATAATAAAAATGTACAGTTAATACAGGGTTTGCAGTACAATTAAATAAGAAGTTTACAATCTAAGAGAAAAGTAGAAATATTGTTTAAAAACAGCTTTAATATTACTTTAAAACATACTAATCTAAACAATGTATTATAACAGCCAAAATAACATTTATCCATAGTACATATCAGCAAAATAAGTTAATATGGTATAATCAGAAAACAATGAAAGTAAGCGAAAAATGGAAGTAATGATTGTAAAGGCAGTTTTACACTTTTAGCTCGGCTACAAAGCTGAGCTATATAGCTCTGCAATATTTTTTTTAGGATTTGCAATTTGTATAGCAGATTAGTTCGCCTGAGGATGCTGATCAATCAAGTACTTCTTGCTGGTGCTGCAGCAACAGTCGTGCTAGCTACAAGACCATACAACATATTTGTAGAAGACCATCTCGATGCAAGGAATAAATATAGTGGTATTGATTTGTTGAAGGACTTAAATGTGTTATGAGCTTTGCTCTGATGCAATTTTTAAAAATTTCTTAAGAATGACCAGTAGTGATTTTGAGTATTAGATACGGTTAGATATGCTATTCCAGGCCGTAAAAAGCTAGCGACTTAAGGTTTCTTGCTAGTGGGGA
The DNA here is from genome assembly GCA_035578905.1 of Stictocephala bisonia. NCBI lineage: Eukaryota > Metazoa > Arthropoda > Insecta > Hemiptera > Membracidae > Stictocephala > Stictocephala bisonia. Next base: position 3,010,027 of record JAQJVL010000034.1, on the reverse strand, counting down.
TTCATATTAAAAGCTTAAGCTACTTATTAAAAATTTCTACTTTAACTGTATCACTGTTGATACCTATTGTATGTGATGCACTTATTGAGGCATTAAAAAAATACATCAAGGTAAGTTTTTACAAAGAGTTAATGTAAGCATAAATATAAATCTAGAACAAACCTTCCTTAAAACACGACTGTAAAAACTTGTTAATCAATAAAATCATCATTATTATAAAGGTTTAAGTTGTCAGTATGATCACTTGGATATGACATGCTAGAGTGTGTTCATATTTAATCGGCGGCTCAAGGTCAGGACACGTTATCCCCTATACCACCGCCAAGCACTCCCCTGCCACACCATTCATCACTACCCGAGCGTATCAACACTTCTAAAAAGTAGATAAATCACAGAATTAACATAAAAATCCTAATTATTACATAAATATACATAACGCAGTCAAATTTCGTAAGAATCGGTCCAGAAATAAGTCGGTACTATACCACGTAGGCTTACTATATTTCATTGCACAAAATAATAAAACATAAGCCTAGACTTATTATACCAATTTTAATATACTAAAACTATTAAACAATAACTAACCCCTTAAACTTAATCACTTAACTCGGCCTGACCGAGTTTTAAAACTTGTCGGTGAGGCCCAATGGTAAAAAAGTACATCTACATTTTTTTAACTTTCATTAGGCTTAAGTACAAAATATTATTATATTGTGTTAAATTAGTTATTTTTTAATAAGACAGCTGTAAATTGAAAAATAAAACGTGTCATATTATTAAGTTAAAATACTACTTAGAGTTATTTGTATTACAATTTTATTAATTCAAGAGACTTACTTTTCTTGTATTAATAAACTGTATACACAATATTTTTTGTTTGACTACGATAATCTCGATTGGTTGTTCAAATTCAAAACATCCTTTATTCAGTAATAATGTACATATGATACATTGAATAGCGTCAGAAATATTACAGCTAAACTACAATCAATTATTAATTGCCCAAAAAATAAATAACAATTTGAACCATCACTGGTAGTAAGGAGAATATTAATTACCTGTATGAAACATTACATTAATTTAAACCTTATTTTTATTTTCAATTAATTCAATATCTATATATTATTAAAATAGAAAAACTAAATAAGAATATATTAAATACAAGAAACTTCTTTAAAGTTAAAAAATAATAAGGCTTAGATATCCTAAAAAACTAATGTCATGTCCATTAGTTGAAGTTTGTTCTTCAGGATGTGGACGAAGTGCGGGTTCAGAGTCGAAGGAGCTATTAGTTGGGGCTGGTGAGGCAGACACTAAAGTTAGTTCTTGATTGGTGACAGGTGATGTACTCTGAAGGTGTTGGACAAGGATGATGTTTTTATGACCTCTAACAAAGGAATGTTGTGATAATCTATTCCAAAGAGTCCTTTTTGAATATTTAGGATAGGTCACTATTTTTATGGTCGCACCAGTTACCTGTTGAAATTTAGTTCAATTTGATATAAATTGGTTTGGAGAAATCATATCTCTGACACACCCAATATGAATGGCAGAGCAAACAAGCTTTTTTAAACCTCTTCTTTTAAAATCCTCTGTCAGCCGTTCAAATGCCAGGTCATAGTCTAGAGTAGTTGGTTTACCGTTGTATTTTAATTTTGTGACTAAGCTGTACAAACTGGCACCACCCGATGTTTTTTGATAAGCTAAGTGATTGCTTATAAAGTCTGTACGTTTAGGCCTACCAAATTCTTCTCTGAAGGTTACAGCCACACCAGCGGTCATATTTCTGTCACTTTCGAGATCTGCTGATATACTGTGAGCGAAAGCAACAGATTCATCATTATGGAACTCTTTAAAAAGTGTAGTCATTTTTATTTCATCCACTGATATAGGTTGTTCCTCAGTTTCTTTAATTAAACGGGTCTGCGCACAGGCTTCCGCCCATGCAGACCTTTTCCCAATGGCTAATATGTTAACTAGGAAAATATGTTGTATTAAGTTCATTTATTTTATATTTCTACTTATGTTTCCTATATTTTATTTTGCAAATAAGTATCAGTAACATTGTATGTATTTATTTATGTTCTATTTATGGGAAATAAATCAAATTTTCATTTTCATTTATTACCTTCAGCTTTCTGTGGAGGGTGTTGTGAAACCATTGGATTGCTGATCAGTATCAAAATCATTTAGTGTTGAGTTGAGTTTATTATTTATTTTTTTATTTGTGTTGAAACATAATTGTAATACAATACACATCTAAATACTAATAAATGCATACAAGACACAAACGGTAAAACAAAACTGATCTCTTGTGAAGACGTGGAGCAAAGCACATGTACATAAACAGACTACTTATCTCACCGTGAGAATAGAGTGAATGCAGATACGCCCGTTGGAAGTCACTGGGAATGACATAAATGGTTTACGTCTCCCAAAAATTATACTTTTTATTCTTTCAAAGGTATACTCTGACAATGTGTATGTGCAAGTTTATAAGTTACCTTGCCCTAAATTTGTACCATAAGTTTTAAACAGTATAATTTTATAATTAATTCGTTTTAAACTTATGTACATCACACTACTGTAGGATGTTTCATGGTTTATATCTCTATTTTTACACATTTTATTTCCAATTACATTAATTTGACTAAGGCACATTAGATAAAAATAAAACATTAAAAATATATTTAAAATAGATTGACACTAGGTTTGCATTCTATTGACTCATTTCGGAAACAAACCATAAAAACAGTACTTAATTTACTGCTCATATTTATTCATTAATTTCCTTAAAAAGACAAAAACATATTAAGTCGAGATTTGTAATTATTGTCAAATGCAACTCTATAACTACATTACAGTTAGGTAACTCATGTTTATTATGTTAAAATATATGCAAAAGACATTCAGTATAAGCAGTTTCAGTTATTTATTATGTTTAATAATTATTCACTACTTCCGTAAACCAAAACGAATATTCATAAAATAAACATTAAGTTTGTGGGAGGATGTCTTATTACAATATTGTAACTAACTGGGAATAGTGAGTGCAGCTCCACAGTGAAAATAGCTGCCTAGTAGTGGGGTAGGCGGGACGAGGAAGTGGCGGTAGAAGAGGGTCTTTGGACCGCCAATTGAATATGAATGCACTCTAGTATGGGAGTTTGAAGCTGAGCTTGGACGTGATTCTAGCAGTTCTTTGAGGTCATACTCATACAACAGTTGGTTTATTTTGAATTTTACATCTACCTTATTGAACTGTGACTTTAAATATCACAAAAAGCAACGCTTTTGCCAAACACATCTAACTTATCATCTTTCTCCTTGTACAAGGTATATGACACTTTTATCATAACGCTATAAGCCTCTTCTGCCATCTGCACTGTATTCCTTTTTTTTACCTTTTTTTTGTGGACGTGTTGGGTTTGTCACATTGGGGGGATGGGATCAGATTCATCGCTTATCCCAGAAGCCTATGGTACCTCTGGCTCATTGGTGTTATACATATCCTGTAAATAATACTTGTTTTCAGGATATAAAGTGCACTACCTTGTTATGTTTACATCAATTAAAGATTGTACAAAACTTAACTGTAAACCACATTGATTACTGTTTGTTATTTACAAAAAGCAGTTTCCAAGTATGTATTATAGCCCTTCAGTTTGGTGTAGTTATGTACTTTGTAGTAGCTAAGAGTTAAAACTAACACAGATAATATTATAATAGATTTATAAAATGAAGACAGTTATCTGATTATTTTGAGACTTATTCAAGTTACTGGTTTTACTAAATTTTCTTGGTTTGCACTGTCTTTAAAGAAATGAAAAATTTTGTAAAAAGGCCACTTTGGATCGCTGTCTGCTGCAGAACCATTTTTACATCTCTTCAAGTTCTGCTGGTATTGGCCAATCAGGCAGATAATCTTCTTCTTACTTCATCTCTGTCCACATTCATTTCTAAGGCAATTTCACTCCATGCGTCTTGCTTCTCATTTTGTACTCTACATGTGTGGCATCCCATAACACAGGATGTTCTGTAAAAAGCTCTATTAGTTTTGATATATTTTCTTAATTCCACTAAAATTCACTAATTAGATTCTCCATTTCTTGAAAAACTCACTTAACATGAATTAAAGTGAAACAAGAGAGTAGTTTAGTCTCTTTGCAACCCTGCACCATTGCTCAGACAGCCCTGAAGTTGGGGAAATTAAGTGGAGGTTGAGCTACATATGGCTCTGCTACAAATAAAAAAGCGCTTCTAGCCCAGCTACATAGCTGGGCTACAAGTTTTCTTTGATGTTTACTGCCAACCAACAGATAGCTCATTTTCTACTATATAGCTCTAAATACTTCCTATATAGCAGAACTTTATAGCTGGTACATTAGATTAATTTTATGAATTTGTAGCTGAGCTATAAAGCTCTCCGTAAACCAAACTTAAGTTAAGTTTGACTTTTAATAAAATGAGGGCCAACGATACAAATCATTGTCATCAGTTTGGTGTCTACCTCATCACCTATAAAGGTACAGAAAACCATAACTCATGACAAGAAGATTGATAATAAAATATACAGTACTTGAGTATACATTTTTTTTAAATTTTTATGTTTGAAAATTGCTTTGTTATATAATCAACTGATTTTGGAAAATGGTTTTAACTCTTTCAACCCCAGTTGCCAATACTTTATCAGTAAACCTTACTGACTATATCAAAATAAGTACCATAAATTCAATAGATCTTCCGTAACAAAGCTAAATCCAACTCTTATTGCCCATTAATTACAGCTTCCTGGCTAGCCAAACTGAATTCCATCACCCCTCCAGAAAAGGTCCCAAAAAGCAAATTTTAACCCCTTACCGGCTTTTGTCGAGTTACCTCGACTGCAGCTCCGTGCTAAATAATGGTCGCTGACAAGTTAACATGCACATGCTTCAATACCGATTTATTTCATTTTCTGTCAACTTGACGTAGTTTGCTGTTTTGCTGCTTGATGGTGTTTGCATTCACTATAGTCCTACTCTGAATATTTCTTGTAATTGACTACAGCTGTTTTTATTCCATTTATATTTCCATGTCCTTGACTGCCTTTCGTAGTTAGCTGCCCGCTCACGTGATCCGGTGAACAGTTCGTGTTTATTTACATTGTATTGTTTATATTAGTGAACTATAATTATTGTGCTTGTATATATTGAGTTAGTTTATTATTTACAATTATTATTATTCTTTTATTTTAGGTTATTTTGGTTGCTGGGTTTTTTTAAAATTTTAGTTGGAATAAAACTAACTAAGATACATAGAAAAAAATATGTAAGGTTTTCTCATTTACATAGTTTTAAAATAAGTTTTTTAATTTTTATTAGCGGTATTATTTGTTTTTAAACTATAACAAATCATATTAGAAAATAAAAATATAAGCACTTTTTAAGAAAACCTCAAATTAAAAAATCCATTAAGGGTTTAACAATGTGGTTCATTATTTGGCCACCTGCTCCACAGTAGTAAGAATGGTTTTCTGTCTGTCCCTATTTTTACCGACCGACATCAGTATAGAACCGGTTAATCAAAGACTATTCTCTCCTGGAAAAGTTCATGCCAGGTGGAATGGATCCTCTTGGTCCTATTGAAAAATTTCTCCTAAAACAATATTTGATATAACAAATCAAATCAAAGGACAATCAGGATTTTGTTTTGCCTGATATATTACTTCTTTGAACTCCAGCTGCTGATTCTTCATCAGTAAGCTTACTGTAGTAAAGCTTAGTCTGTAGTCGAAGAACACTGTGAGGCAGTATTTTCCATTAAAAAATTGTCCGAAATGAGATATTAGTGATAAACAAATCTAAAGTTATATATTAAGCAGCTGGTGGTTTCAGGTTCTGCACATCGTTAATCCACTTAAGGTTATCTCATAGCATTATACTGACACAAAACATCATACTCTATGAAATGTAAACAGTGTAAACAACCGCAGTAAAAGTAGTGTCTAAACAACCACACAGTTTAGAATTGCTAGGCAGATTGCTTCTATTGTAGTTTACACATTATTTTGCCTGATATAGCATTTGTTAATTCAGTAACACTGTTTCACATTCAAACAAGTGAATTAAATTATTAATTGGGTAATAAATACAATTAAATAAAAAGGTTTTTGAAAATAATTTGGGACGTACAAAATTCATAAGAAGTTTGCTGTCTTTGTGGAACCTCTGTACTTACTTGCTGATTTCAGCTTTTGTTCACCACAAGACTTTTGATCTCTCATTAGGAAGTAATAGAATGGCCATGTGTCATTCACCTGGCTCAATTCATTCCCTTGTCTGCTTGCAAACAAATCTCCTAATAGTGCACCACAAGACCTTATTTTAGGAAGTTTATATTTTATTGAGAATATCCTAGAATTGTTGACACAGTTTTTTCTGCGTAAATGTTGTTTATTGTTCGTGTGAGTGATAGTTATTATTGTTTCAGTCAATAGTTAGTTAAACAGTTGAGAAAACAATTATTTTTTAAGAAAGTAAATGCAAATAGCTATATAGTAAATAATATAAATTTTGTAAGGTTTCCTGATAATATTCACACCAAGATGATAAGAAAGGACAAACACAATTGAAACAACATTTTAAACATACAAAACATTCGTATAGTTATGATTTTTACCGTCCAAGTTTAATTTTAACTTTAGTTGTCTTAGGAACATGTCTTATTGTCAAAGATATTCTTGTAGAGCGATCTAAACTGTTGCCAACACAATTCTCTAGACAAGTTTGATGTAAGTTAATTAATGAATCTGTTATCACATCTTGATGAACTTCTTCAATGAAATGTTGATAATCGTGATACATTGAGTCCTTTAAAACTAATAGACTTCTTGGCTCAAGCAGAATGGAAATAACTTTCTTCTCTTCAGGAACCTAGTATAGAAATAAATACAAAACTCTTTAGAAAAACTTTATAATGTTATATTTAACAATCTAAAATTTTAGTAGAATGCTACTTAAGTTATTTAATACTAGTAGTTCTAGATCAAGTAAAAGTTTTTGCTGAGCTTTAGCCCTCACCCTGGTATCGCCCGAAAATCGGATGATAACTAGAGCTGAAACTGGCATAGCCAGATATCGAGAATCTATATATCCAGAAAATTGGCAATGTTGCGTGTGGCCATTATTTCATTTATGAAAACCTGTTACCATAATCAACCTGACTCTTATATCATTGCATAGAGGGAGAAATTTTGATCAGTTTAGTATCGGGTTGGTAACGACTGTCAGGTTGGCAACTCTGACGTAAACAGTGAGTCATCAAACATTTAGTTTTGTTCACGTACTACTGTTGTTGAGGCTACGCAACATTTTTATCGGTGCTTTTTGTACCTCTTTTTAACTAGTAATAAGTTTAAACCAAAATTAATTTAGAATATTTTCCATTATTACAAAAATTTATTAGCCCTATAATATATATAATTTTGAAAGAAAATTCTCAGTAAAAACCAAAATAAAAATAATTCCACCATAACATATAAATTTTTATGTTTTTAACTGTTCTCCTGTTAATTGTGAGTGAAATGATATGCAATACATGTACATTTATACAAAACATATTTGTAATAAATTGTTGAAAAATAGAGTGTTCAAGCGTTGCAGTTATTAATGTATGTATTATATAACTATAACTTTTCTAAAACTAGATAAAATTTAATAACTTATGGATACTTTAAAAATCAATTAGTACTACATTATAAAAATTTTGAAAGGGCAGTCCCCGTTTTTTGTTTTTATAAAACCAAAACTTTAATTATTTTATAAAAGTATAAAAAATGTCATTATAACATGCCGATTTTTGTTTAGTAAACTATTCCCTTGACATTTGTGAGTAAAATTATATATAATACATCCCAATATAATATTTATATTTTTGATAGACTTTGAAAAATATGATTGCATAATGTGTAAAAATGACTAGCCAGTAAGAGAATTTTTGCCTGTCAAAGTTAGGATTTACTAGTTAAACACTTTGTTTATCTTTCTGTAAAACAAATAAATGTATTATAATTTTTCTCTAGGTCTACCTTTCAAGGCAGGTATCTGAGCTCTATCCTTAAAACCCGATCTAGGCAAAAGAAATCAGAGAGAGGTATTAAAAAGTGTTTTTGATAAATCAGTTGTGAACATTTATTCCTAGTAACAAGCAGTGCACATATATCACCAATGTTCAAATATCTTGAACTGCAAATCTAGTACTAAATAAGATTAAAAGAGGTATTTTCGACACAGTTTCATGTAAAGATGAAAGAAAGAAAGAAAGTTTATTACCATAAATCACAATACATATTAATGTACTTTACATAAAAAACCAGTTTGAATAATCAAATACACAAATAACCAAATACAGTATTAAGCTTATAAAAACAAAAACACAATTTAAGATATTTTAAAAACACTATTTTAGCTTAATTTGAAAGTAACATTAAACAAATTAATCTATTAAATTTACTTATGTGATATATGGCTAGGTACCTCTGAGCATGAAGCTGTTTTGAGGTTACCTTCTCAAAATATAACAAATTCAAGTACATATCAGTTTCAGAAAATAAAAATGAAAAGTTTTTAACAGCAAAAATTTGTATTAAAATCAAGATGTATTTTTAATTATTATTTTACATACTCATTAGTGCTTTCTTATCTCTAAAGACCAACCTTAGGCCCAATTTACCAAAAAATCAAGAAATACAAATAAAATAAAAATTTTACAAGAAGGAGAGTCAAGAAAAAAACAGATTGATTTAAAACAAAAAAGTTTCAAGTTCATCATAATTGAAAGTAAATAACCATTCTTTTAAACGTTTAGAGATGAGTTACACTAGTATGCATATGGATCCTAGCAGTACATTTCATTCAGCTTACCTGCTGAGAGCTACTTTGTTGAGGCTTCATAAAGTTCAATACAGTATGAGACCCACAACTGATAGTGGCAATGGTTGGATAAAACAGCGGTCCATCAAAGTGGGGCTGAAAATAGTAACTGTTAAAACTGATTGGTATATTATGTTATAAATATGGTATACTGCACAATAAACAAGTTTACTATTTGAAATGTCAGGGTGAATTATGCAGAGAATAGTACAAATGTTAATGTTATTTTTTTTTTTTATTTTGAACAATAAAAACATGCTGTGAGAGTATAGATGATTACAATTTAAGTAAGAAAACAGTTTGCTCAGGGCTGAGTGAGGTCAAGGTGAGACATATAAGGCAACATACTCGTACATAGTGATGACCCTCCCACCATTCCTTACATGTACGTGGTTATCATCCTCCCACCCGGCCACTCACATATATGGTGATGACCCTCCCACCAACCCATTTACATTCATGGTTATAACCCTCCCACCCACTCATACACGTACATGTTGATAACCCTCCCACCAACCCATACATGTATGCGGTGATGTCCCTCCCATCAACCAATACACGTACATGGTTTGTTAATGTTCACAATCTCAGAAAAAGAAAAAATAGAAAAAGGATACTTTCAGGATTCTTAAATACAGCAATTACACAAAGTTGACAAGTTAAAAAAATCTTGTTAAAAAAAATAAATAGAATATATACAAAAATAAAATGATGAAATAAAAATTAAAAAAAGTTCAAGAAAATAAACTATAGCTTGATAAATAATAGATTTGATAAGCTACAGTAATCAACCAAAAATCACAATAAGGGGTTTTATCAATACAGATAACTCATATGCTGTTTATTTTATGACAAAAATAATCATTGCTTGCTTTAAAAAAGATGTTTGTTGGTAAAAAGCAAATAATAAACATGGGAGCTGCAAAATATAGGGTGTCATAGGTACTTGCCCATGATTATGACAGTATTAAAAATTATTAATATTGTATAAAATTTTAAAATATATTTGTCAATTTCAATACAAGAAATTATTAGCTTTCAATAGTTAGAGTGAGCAGATTTCTTATAAGTAGGGCGAAAAGTCTGTTCTAACTTTATCAGTTTCTTTTTATGATTATTAATGGATTGAATTATATAAACAGATAAAAAATTGTTATGTTAGAAGGTAAGTTATTAAAGTTTAACATTTGATATCGAAGACACAATAATTATAAAAATTGTCAATACCTTCTTCTTAAAATATATTATCTGATTTTAAAAGCTAAAGGGATTTTTTATTATTCTAGTAAAAATCTGAAAATTAGCCTTAAATGTCATAAGTCCTTGTTAGCCTTATCTATTTTATAAATACATTCTTGAGATATTAAATTGTAAAGTGTTATTACTATTAAATTGTTTTCTTGTATTTACAATACATCCAAAGATTATATAGCAACATTTTTATATCAAGATACGGTATGCAAACAACATTTATTTCGGTCACAAGTCTTAAAACTATTCCACACCAAGCAAATGTTTGAAAAACATGTTTTCCTAAAAAAATTTGTTGAGAACCCCTGTAATCCATCACCTTTGGCTTAGGGGGCATGGTCGAAACGCAAACATAGGCAAAATAAAAAATTATTCATTACACGTACTCATAAAGAACAGTTTTAACGTCAAAAAAAGTTTTTGTTATAATGGTGTGATAGTTAGTATAAGTTGTGAGATGATGTCTACCATCCGAAGGAAATCTTGAATGGAGTAAATTGTTCGTTTCATTAGCCAAGTGTGAAGTGATTTCTTGAAATTCTTGTCTGGAAGTTTTTCAGCTAGTCAGGAAGAGTGTTAAAGAGCATTGTTCCATGGTATGAAGGTTTCTTTTCTGCCAGGGCCAGTTGGTGTTGGTCAAGAAGGAAGTTGGTTCCGTGTCTAGCCTGTCACCAGTTCTTATTTAACCTAATTTTCTGGCAAAGAGGATTGTCTCTTATATAGAGAGTCCCACATCTGTCATTTTTCCAAGATCTTGAAAAGCTTCACAGCATGAGGTCATTGGATCTAGTCCTTTTGGTACCCGAATTGCTCATTTTCGGACTATCAGTACTTTTTGCATATTAGTGGCAGTTGTTCCTCCCTATGCTATTATGATGTATCTTAAATGGCTCTCAATAGCGAGTAGTATGCTGTCATAGCTGTTTGGATGTTTGTGATCTGGTTAAACTGTCTCACTACATATAGACTGCTGTTTAATTTTTTCAAAGCTAGTTTACCTATTCATGCCGAGATAAATTTTGCTGTTTATATTGTATGAATTCTGGAAGGCCTTGAGAAGCAGTAATGATTAGTAATTGGGTTTTTGATTAGTTTAGTACAAGGTCGTTTAGTTAGCAGTATTGTTTTGCCATATTAAAGGCAACAAAAGAATTAATCTGTAATTGCTCGTCTGCTAAAATCAGGACTGTGTCATCAGCAAACAAAAACAATTCACAGTGGTCCTTAAGGTAGCTTGGGAAGTTATTTATTAGTAGAATATATAAGACAGGTCCAAGTAGAGAGGCTTGGGGTACTCCTCTGCTCACTGGTGGCTGGTCTGATTTTATTTTGTATATTGTGTTGTCCACTGAGTGAGTGAGTTCTACCAGTTGTTTCCGATTGCTCAGATAGCTCTTGAACCAGTCAAGTTCCTTGTTTACAATCCCTAGCTATTGCAGTTTTTTAATTCTAAGTTTATGCTCTAGACAGTCAAAAGCTTTGCTAGAGTCTAATAGTACATTTGTTGTAATGTACCCTCCTTCCAGTTTGTTTATAATTGTTTCAGTTGAACTATTACTGTTGTTGTGGATCTGCCTTCTAAAAAGCCGTGTTGTCTATGGGTGAGTAGATTGTGTTTGGTGAGGTGGTTTAAGAGCCTAGTTAATATGACATGCTCAAGGATTCTTGAAAAAGTTGATATTAAGGAGATGGGGCGATAGCTGATGGCCTCATCCTGCTTTTGTATTTTGGACATATCTTCGCTAGTTTTAGTCCACTAGGAAAAACACTTTGGGAAAGTGATCTGGCAATAATATTTGTTAGAGGACTAATAATTTCCTGTTTGTAGTGTTTTAGTAATCTAGAGCTGACTTCATCGCTCCCAGCTGAGTCGATGATTTTTTCACTTTCATTTGGTACAGAGGATGAGAGTTTAGGTGTATGTTGAGGATCTGTTGGTTTTTGCATTTTCTATGTTTTTGTGTACTGTTCTGTCTGCTATTGTAGTTCAAGTTATTGGCTATGTCTGGTGGAGACGTTAGCATTTTTTCATCTGTTCTTAAAAGCTCCAGCTGTATTTTAGTTTGTTTCTCTTTTCCATTATTATTTACAACCTCCACATTGCTTTCTGTTTATTGCCAGAGCTTTCTATGAAGTCTGTGGTGAGTTTTTTTTATACTGTTTTAAGTTTTAGGTCGTATGCTTTCTTCCTAGATGCTGTTTCTTGCTTGTCCTCAGGGTGGTCAGTAGTGATCTCTTTCTTTAGTGCCTCCAAGTAGGAGTTTTTTAGAGTTCAACTTTCAGCATCCCACATATTTTGCTCTGTTTCTTCGTATTTTTTACCATTTTGAGTGAACATGCAGTATTCAGTGTGGATTTAAATATTCTGCTAAAAGTGCTGTAAGCACTGTCCACATCACCATCTCTGATGACTTGTGTCAAGTCTTACGATTGGAGATTTTGCCTAAGTTTGTGTATGGTTTTCACATTAGAAATTTTTGTCTTTGCTGGGTTGATGTGTGATCTGTTTTATCTATCGCAATTATATACTTTTAAGCAGTATGATTTGAGAGGCCTGTTTGTATTACTTCAGTGGATGTCTTGAATTTATTGGTGCATATAAGGTTGATGGAGGTTTGAGTGGCTTGTTATTCTTGTAAGGGGGAGATGGAGTCTGCGAATGTCGTGGCTCTGAAGCATATCATTTAGGTTTCTTTTTCCTTTACTTTCCACAAGGTTATTGACATTAATGTCTCACATTATGACTACAGGATTGTTAGGCATAACGATTTTATCTAGTTCAGATGAGATGATGTCTATGGCTGTCTCTAGGTTGTTTGGAGGTTTGTAGATGCCCATCAGATGAAGACATGTTTCTTTAAGTTTAATTTTCAGCAGTTTAGTTTCACAAATGCATTCTGTTGCAGTGCCTGATATTGAAGTTACTGTAATCTTATTTTTTAGCTTTGAGTTTTAGTAAATGGCAACTCCTCTTTTCTATGTTCTGTTCTAATATAACCACCTGCAAGGGCATACCCAGGTACAATAGCCACGGGATATCTTGAGCTGTGGCTTACGTCACGGTCAGTGCCGGGGGAAGGGGATCTTTACAAATAAACAGCGTATAGCGTTTTACTAGCATTGCTGTAAACATCAAATCACCACGACCACAAGTTTCAGTGGAGTCCCGTTAATCCAAAATAATTGGGACCGAATACATTTCGGATTACCGAATTTATCTGATTAAACAGTTTTTATTAAAACCCTCTTTTGATAAAACGTAACATAAATAATATGCCTAACATTAAGTACAGTACTTAAGTTTTGAAAGCAATAATAGCCTATGATTATAAGAAGGAGAATGAACCCTTTAATAGAAGAATACATACAACTGAGATGTAAGATCAAACACCATTTTTCAAGACAAAAAGTTGGAGTTACTAGTGGATATCGATCTCAGCCCCAGTGCTACTTGATTCCATTGCATCTGCCACTAGGCCGCATAATCAGCTGACGGAAGTTGTGTGCATATTTCTGGTGTTCTCACGTTAACTTCAGACAGCACTGTTCCCAATGTCCACTGTCAGTTTCTTATCAACAGTTCGAACTCGTGTGTTTACGTATCTCAGTTTTGTTGTAACCCATACAGACGCTCCCGCTGTGTTTGATCTCACACTACGCTATGTAGAGCAACACCCAGACACAACCCCAGTGGCTATCATGTTTTGAGATGCTGGTGTAGTTTAGTTTCGAGGGACAGGAATTCTTTAAAGCAAAGAAATTTAACTGTTATTTTCAAGCCAAAGTAATATTTAAAAAGTTTATTAACAGTTAAATACTTGAAATAATATTTTCTTGAAATTTTTAGATATAAAGTAGTGGTTCTTACAGAAACTGCATTTTAATTTTTGCAAAATCTGTTGTTAATTTCTGTTTCAGATTAACGAATTTTCGAATTACCGGGACTGTACTGTACCTTTTTTATATACCCATCTGATTAATCAGATATTTTTTATTTATAATCATATTACTTGGTGTTATCATGTTATAATTATAGGCCTTTAATTATATTACTATTATCTTTGTTTAATATTTAATGAGAAAAATAAAATAAAATCATATGGAATACCAAATAATTAAACACTAGTGAATTTACAGAATGTAGGTTATGTTAGTAAATAAGTACTGTTCAAGTTTTTATTGTAAGCAGTCCGTAATTAAATTGTATACAGTATTAGGGAATACATACTTGTGAATAACTTTGTGAACAATATTAAATTTAATCTCTTTAAAGATAAATAGCTGTTCCAATTAAATTGATTTTTAAAGTATAACATCTGTGGCTAAGTTATTAAATACATAACAACTAATAATTTAACAAAATTATGCACTTAATATTTTCAATAACAAACGCTTTCGATACAAAAATAAAGCAAATTATTTTCATTTTTAATCTTAATTGTTTGCTGTGTGACTGTTGGAGTTAAATTTTACACTCTTCTAACTGGTCTTTGTTTTGTGTTTTTTTTTTTGTACTGATTTGCTTTCATCCCTGAATTTTTGTGCTAGTAGAGACATGCTAAAATAATTTTTCTTATTTTTGAATTTTTACTGCGGTTGGGTGTTTGATCTGGTTCCAATACAGAAGTCGGTGAGGTCATGTTGGTAAACTTGAAGTCATGTTAAAGGTTAAACGTTCATGATTTTTTTAGTTGCCTGAATTGTTCATGTAGACTGTTCATATATTCATCCGTTTGCTTTTATCTTATTGTCATTTCTGCCAGTTGTTTCAGAATATATTATAAGGATTGCCATTGTCCATAATTATGCTCATATTTCCTCATTTGTTTGAGTTCCTGTGTCTTTGAGGTCTTAAGAGTCTTGTTCTGGTGCTAGGCTATTGAGCATTTTCTTAAGTTTTCTATTTAATTTAAAAGGTTTTTAATGTTATCAATGGAAATAGATTCTCTCTCTCTCTCTCTCTCTCTCTCTCTCTCTCTCTCTCTCTCTCTCTCTCTCTCTCTCACTCTGTCTTGTTCTTCAAATGTTTTTTCTAGCTTTTCTCATTTGTTTTTATTTTGCCAGTTGGTTTTCAATGTGATTGACTTTGTATAAAAATATGCCATACATGTTTAGCATCGCCTCCCTTTCACTCTCTAGTTCCTCAACTTGCAGGAACTAGAGAGGAACGAGGCAACGGACAACGAGATCACTCAATTTATCTGGGAATGCTAACATTCACTACCTATACATAAGCCGTTCGTAGGCGCCATGGTATAAACTAAAAGAGGAAACATTATTTTGCTTGTAATAAACCCCATTATTTTGTCTGTCAAACAGATTTAGACAAGCTTTTAACAATAATTGTTCTATTTGACATATATTTGCTCTATGTGGATGGGGATTTACACATTTACATCCTCTCAAACAAAACTTTCACGTGGAAGGGCTGAAATGAGAAAAAAATATACACTTACTCCATAGTTTTATGTAATTAACTATTTAAAATTAAATCTTATGCTATTTTCTTAATTTTTATTCAAACAATTATATAGCTTTATATTAAAAAATAAAGATTTCAGGATTTTTGTTCATAGAAACTCTGAAGGGAATAAAAAATGTCCTAGCCTTAGTTTTGTGTTTTTAAAATGCCTTAGAGTATTAAACAGATGTACGGCAGAATGATTAACTATAGAACGTATGGTTCTTTATATTACTATTTAAAGTTGTAATCAACTGGTTTAAAGAAATGGGATCGTGGGTGATATCATGAAATGACAAAATGTCACCTGTTCAGTACCGTACCCTATGAGATGACTACAGAACAAAGTAATGAAGTTTTTATGATTTAAAAACAACATAAATTAATTAATTTAAATATTCTATAACTGAACTATATAAATTACCATGATTCCTTGTCCAGAAAGGTATTCATTAATCAAAACATGGTTTGGTCTTATATTATCTTCAAATGCACCTAAATGTTCCACTTTATCAATAAACTGTTGAAGCCACTAAAATAAGAAAAATAAGTATTAAATATACAAGAAATAAATATACAACCTTCTCAATTATACATTTTATTGGATGCAATTTCAATTTTTAGTGGCGTAACTAGATTTAAAAGTGCCCTAGAGCACTTTGGTTCCAAAGCGTCCCTTTCCTTGCCTTCCACAAAAAATCAAGGATTTCTTGAACATTTACTGTTTAGTAAAAGAATTATAAATAATTCAAAATACACCAGAAACTTTCTTGGAATTGAATAATAAGCTCAAAAAACGTTTTTCATACATTTTGAAATAAAACAAATAAACACAATGCAATTGTATATTTAATTTTCATTCCCTTTTTGAAAATTAGAAACATAAAATAACGTTTTTATAGAATAATACAACAATCTTAACATCAATTTTTAAAATTAATACTAATGTTTAATTTTGAATGATTAGTATTTCCATTATTTTTTATTTGACAACAATATGACATATCATGTTGGGATTTTTGTTGACACATTTATATAAAAAACAATAATATTTAAATGCTAAATTGACAATAAGAATGCTGTCCATCTAGAAATATATTTACCTGAGGAATTGGTTCTGAAATCATTCCGTTGGGGTGCGGAATACCTCCCCAGTTTTGTAATCTCCTGTTTGATAACTGAGTCCATTTTGGTTTTGGAACAGTATTTACTTTTTCAAGAATTAACTTTTCTTCCAATTCACTGATAAAATTTGGAAAGTAATATACTGAACACGGAGCCTGAAAGCATAATGAACAATAGTTAATTAATTGTTCATTCACTATGTTAATGCTTTTTACAGAATTTATTTTGAAACAATAAGCATTTATAATTCTAATTTTACAATTATTATCTATTCAATTATTATTCACGATAATAATTTTACAATTATTATCGTGATCAGCAGTTCTCTTCACACTATAAAAATATTTGTAGACATTTTATTTATAAAAACAAGTTGACAACTCTTCACAATAATTCAGTCATAAATTAGCTTAATTCTACTGTTATAGCTGTAAATGTCACTTGCATCAGAATATTAAATTTTAATAAGATTTTAGTCTTTAATTATGGATATATTTGGAGGTTAAACTGACCTCCAAAAAACAAGCCCACTGGCAAATGGATATTAAATTGTTTGTATCATTTCAGGCACTAACTTTACAATTTTTAGACAATCTGTTTCATGCTTATTTTAGTATTATTTTATGTATTGTTGTTAAATATTCTCATTAATGTTATTGATGTATAAAATTTTTTATGTTTGGGGAATAAATTTATTTTCATTTCACTTTGGTACCTCTTAATTGCTTGCCCACCCACCCACATACGCAAGTTGGTGATGAACCACCAATAGACGTACAGTGGTGATAACCCTCAACCTATGTATGTGGGTGATGTAAAACCTACCCACCCATAGATGTACAGATGATAACCCAACCACTCACTCTGTAGAGAGTCCTGACTGGCGATAACAACGACTGAAAACATGGTATAACGACCTTCCACCAGCCTGTATATAAAATTTGAGACTTTAGGCAATTGTTCTGACGTGAGAGATCCTGTGTAATGGGGAGGTGTGGGACATTCAAGATCTTACTGAATTCTTACTGAATGTCAAACCTACCCACCCATAGATGTACAGATGATACTCACTCTGTAGAGAGTCCTGACTGGCGATAACAACGACTGAACATGGTATAACGACCTTCCACCAACACTTATATAAAATTTGAGACTTTAAGCAATTGTTCTGACATGAGAGATCCTGTGTAATGGGGAGGTGTGGGACATTCAAGATCTTACTGAATTCTTTAAGTTGTGCCTCCTGTCTGGAGGAGCTATATTGTACAGCACCGGGTATCTAGGAAGTGAAGTTAGCATGAGAAAGAATGCCACTTATAACTCACATGACCATTAAGTTGAATATCAATTGCTGTAGGTGGGATGAATCTCCCTCGTAAGGAATGGGCCTTGTTAAATCGCTTCCGAAGTGGCGTGGGCAGATGTAACTACTAAAAATATAAATGGGGAATCACACTACAGTCATGTGATTGCTGGCAGTCTAACCAAACAATGGATCACATAGTTACAAGTACTCACTGTGCTCTTTTACGAAGGGATTATTAGCTAGTATAAATAAAATTATCAGACAGATAGCCATGGCTTGATGGATTAGATTAAACTTTGTAACAGCAGATCACTTTATTATTTCTATTACCAAAAAACATTACCTAAGGATCTTGTTCTAAATATATGTTACTGTTTTTTTTTTAATTAATAAATGGTGGCCAACAACAAACCATATGCTATATATACATATATTTTACCCTCCTGCTCTCCTCCCAGGCTTGTCCACCAAACTATAACATGCACACGACCACCAAAAACATGATCTTTAACTCACCTAACCTAGCGACATAATAATGAAGGAACCACCCATATACATACAATGGTAATGATCCAACTGTTCAAACACAGATGTATATTTATGTACAGTAATATAAGACTCCCTCACCCATTTATAAATGTATAGTATGGTAGTAAAGACTCCTACCCACCTACGACCTACGAACAGTGTTTATGACCATCCCACCCACCCATAAACGTACAAGTTTTTCTGACCCTCCCACCCACCTATATACGTATGATACTTATACTAACAAAAATACAAATTTCAACCAACTTTTTAATGTCCTCTTTATCCTAGATGACTTAAGATCAAACAAAAATACAAAAATATTGTTCTTGTTGATTTTGTGGAATATTTCAATACAAGAAGTTAAGTTTAACCCTCTAGGTGTCACACTAAAAAACCCCTTAGTGTCACACAATTTTTTGTCGTTTTGCAGAATTTTATTCAAAAATCAACAAAAAATATAAAAATTGACATGTAGTATATTTTCTAAAAGTACAGTAAATGTGCTATCTAATGGTGTATAGTGAAATTCTCTTACCTTATGTACATGAGATCCACTTTACGCCAAATTTGAAAAATTTGAAATTTATCTTTCTTTCTGTTCATGACCAGGCATATGAAACTTAATTATATACACAATACCAAAAATCCAAGATATACATATTGTTCAAAATTTTATAAGGAAAAAGAATATGTCTAGATATGTACAGTTTTTACAATTAAAATTGTCAAAAAACACAAAAAACTAAAATATGTACACTGGCTAAAATCACTGTTTGTGAGCACTTATTGAGGATGCACTGTCTTCCTTTTCTTTCGAGCCTTTAGGAGCCTCCAAAAATGATCCAGCTTATGGAAACATTCCTTATGCACCCCACAGTTACATCCTGGGCACCAATATGTTGCCTTTCTTTTGCAAATAGGACACAATTTGTTAGATTTATTAGGAATTATTGTTATTTTGTGCGGAGTATCACCTGAAGAGCCAGCAACAGGAGCTACGTCTCTGGTATATGCCAGGGTTTCAACAATACTAATGTAATACCTTCTTCTCTCAATAGGTTTGTCTGTATTTAGGGTGTATAAAATATAAGAATTGTATAGAGAAATGTCCAAGAGATTGTAAAAAATGTGTTTCCAATATTTAGTTGTCTGGCGGCTGCAAGAGAGATGGTAAACAGCTTTATCACTCACATCAACCCCTCCCATGTATTGGTTCTATTTATCTATAAGGATTAGTTTTTTAAATTCCCTTCCTTTTTTCCGAATCAATCGATCGTACTATACGTGTGTAAATAGGCGTGTGAATCATTGCCCGAATTCGGGTGAAAAACACTCGGGCGGCAAAAACGATCGCCCGAATTCGGGCGAAAATCACCTAGAGGGTTAATGTGAGATAAGATACTTACAAAATAAATATGAATAAATGTAAATATTCAGGTATAATCCAGGATAAAATTATTTGTTTGCAGCATTTGATAAACTTTCCTAATGAATTAACACTATTTTATTCAACAATGTATTTCTGTATTTTTCAGATATACCATAATATATTAACAAAATAAAAATAGTTTTAGTCCTAATGTGTAAAGTTAACCTACTATTATCTAACGTGTCTAAAAGAGGTAAAGTATCTCCTTTGTTACTGAAATAAAAGACTACATGTGTGGGAGTCGAAGTTGCCCAGTTATGGTGAGTAGATTTGATTTATCGATTTTTTTACAAAAAAATATACTGAACTGTTATGCTAAACACATTTTCTACACACTATATACAAATTAATTTAAGTAGCATATAATTTAATAGTCTTGACAGTTTGAACTATACAAAATATGGCTTAAAGCTTTAAAATATGCTCACTTACTCAGTAATTTTATTAATGGCTTTAAAATCAGTGATCAAAGCACAATGGTTCCCCAAACTAATTTTTTTGTACATATTTACATCTTCATTTTATAATCATAAACTCTACATACCTTATTTAAATTACCAGACCATATCCTAGAGAAATAATTTTGGAAAACACTCTTGACTACTAAATTTTTAGAATAGAAATACTTTAATAAATAAAAAAGATTGCTGACTGCCTGTCCAGGAAAAATATAAGAACATTTGAACTGTTTAAAAATTAACAGATCACTCTGGATTGTCTTCATTTTGATTCTTGAGAATTCCAAAGCACCAGTCACAGGATTTTATTTTAAGGCTGTATTATCCTAGGTTGGAGAATAGAAATATTTGGCATGGACAGCACTCACCCACAATTTGCCTATTAATCCTAGAAGTGCTGGTTAAAAGTTCTGTAGTGGCAGGCCATTTTTCACTGAGCCACAAGCGTATTTTGAAAAATGTATTAAAAAATCTATAAAATATTCAAATACTGTAAAAATATGTTTAACCTAGAAAAATGTATGTTTGTTATTTATAATATAGTAAAATAATAAAATTAAAACATGTTTAAAAAAGAGGGAACCATACCTAGGAAATAAACAATATTCAAAATTTTTTATTCTGAGATAGCCAAAAGTAACCAAATTTTGAATACTTTTAGAAAATATAAAGGGTTGAATAGTTCTTTTTATAAAATTTATTTTTATATTTGTAGATATCAAAAAGCATACCAGCATTAGCTTATTACATTAGCATTAAATAGTGTGTAGTGTATGCATTAACAATCATGTCTGCAAAACAAAGAGGATCACAATAAAAGTTAGCTGATCAGAAAGATAAATTTATCCTCTTTCCAATCGTACCTAGATATCTTCACTATGTTACACCGAACATACTATATGACATGAAATACTATGAGCGTACGTGTTGCTAAAAAAATGAAAGACGGTCATTTCAGGTACAGTCTTGGTCGTTCAAAAATGAACAACTGCCATTTCAAGGGTTAAATATTTGCTCTCCTATGTAAGTGTCAAGGTAACATCACCATACATAGGAGTATGTATCAGCATACTATCCACCGAGTAATTACCATATTGTCACTTACGTACTTTGAAGTTAATTTATGTTCTATTTTCTGTTTTGCGTTTTAGGCCTACTATTTTCATTTCTGAACAATATCTTCGAAATAAATTTGAATTCTATGCTGTTCTTAATCCACATACTTTTAATAGTAAAAGTAGGCTACATGGGCCTGACAATTTTATTTTACACAGGCCTAGGTTTGTTGGAATGAAACGTAACATTTATAAACCCGCCTCAGATTGTGTGATATATATTATAAGCATTCTGAGAATTTTTGGCAAATATATATAGGCCTTTTTTTATATCTATTGACGCCAGTGGAATTTTTAACTTATTGTGCAAATGTTGTTATGGGACAACGGTCCAAACCCATCAAGCAAATTTATAGTGGACCACCTGAGAATTGAACCTGTGACTTTCTGCATATGAAGCAGAAGTGCTAACCACTAAGCTAGCAAGAGGCCTATTTGATGTAATATTGAATGTGTAACTTATTTTCCTTACTTTTGAATGAAAAGGCCTTTATACAACAGCAAATAATACTTACATTGTGTAGAAGGTTCTCCTTCATAACATATGAGATAGTTTATACAAAACATTAACAATAAATAATTATTAAATTTAAGAAAATCCTAAGTAATAAAATCGGTAGATAAGTCAATTATATTTTCTAAAAGATGTGTGTAATTTATTTACATTCAAAGTATGGTTAATTTTGTTTATAAACAAAACATTCACGGCTTTCAGTCAATCTTTCCTTAAAAAGCTGATGGAAAAAACAGGTGCAGTGTTTCGTAGCAGAAATCAGAGATGCTGGTATTGGTAAAGGCTGTAGAACTAAAGTTCTATCGTTCTTATCCTATAATCTTTGATTTTTTTACTTGATGTCCTTTCCACTGTTAAAGTGAACTGACACTCAATATAACAATTTGATGATGTTATGCTATAATGGATTTGGTTGGAGGAATTATGAAGTGATGGACGAGATGTATGCGTGTGAATAAAAGTACTCGTAATTCTCGTGAGATGATGGTGACGGTAATGCTTAGTGACAGTAAAACGGATCAATGAGAAGAATGAGACACATGAGCGTAAAATTGTGATTTAATTATTTTAATAGACATTAGAAGGGTGTTCTAAGCAACTGTTTTTGCAAAGTTCAAGGGTAAATTTATGTATTGAGGAAGACGTCAGGGGTCGTACCTCTCACTTCAATCATCAATCCTACCACTTTTATTTCCTTGAGAGCATATATTTCCTTGAAATATAGGATTGATGGACCACATATTGCTCTTTTTTATTATATATTGATTTACTTAAAATATTACAAAATAAAACACCAGAGTAAACATTTATGAGACACAAATCTGAGACAGCCACAGCCACTTTAAATATTTGAAATTTTTACTATTAAAACTATTAACAGGTTATTTTATTTATTATATTTCATGCTTTCACCACTTGTAATTAAGTAACGGTACATTTCACACATGTTTTATTTTATGAAGGTAAATATCAATAACCAATCTGTAGCAAATATCTGTATATTTGCTACATTATATAATTGATTTGATACACTAGTAGATTTCCCATCCAATGTTAAATGTTGAGTCTTAAAATATCAGCTGTTTCACTGTGGAGCGCTGCTAGTAGTCTCATGTATTTACATGCAATTTAATGTAATGCAGTTTAAACCATATGTGGTTGAAAGCCTCGATAAGTAACAAAATTAGAGGAACAAATATTACTATTAGATGATATATTTATTGTAGCTGTATATAATCAAGGATAATATCGATAAAAATTCAAGGGTAACAACAGCTACTAAAATAACAGGTAACAAGATCACAGTCAACATTACAGGCAGTGATCGGAACATAAAAAATAAAAGTTATAGTGAATTGCGAAGTCTGCTTAATCCCAACATCGTACTAAAGAATCTTACTAAAGATTATATAACTAGTTCTATACTCTTTGATCTTACCAATTAGGCATTAGCTAGAATAACCTATGTGATAAATGTATGTCTCTCCATGGGTAATTTCTCTTCTTCATGGAATCATACAGAAGTCATAGTAACACTTAAACACGGTAAGCCAGCAAACTGCAAGTTACAGACCAATAGGCTTACTGTCCAGACTCTAGACTTTTAAAAGTCTTCGAGACAATAATTATTTAAAGAATGTTGATATTATTGAAAGTATATTATTGAAAGAATGAGTCTTGGCGAGGCCGTAGACCGAGTTGCACAAAGGGGATAAAGGCAGAGTCCCAAGCGAGTCTGCAGGCCAAACTTCTCTCACGAGCGCAGGGAATGACGGGGCTGGCACGTGAAGCTACCATAAATAAACTAAAACATTACTGTTTACATGTTAATCCGATAGCCGGGCACGAGTAAACAGCTAGTTTATAGTAAAAAATTAAATCAAATATGTTTCCTCAACATTTTTGAACAGCTTGTGTATGTGTTAGAATGAATGTCTTTGCTTTATCTCTATATATTATTTTCGTCTTCTTTGTAAGACAGACGACGGCTAGGTCAGTTACTGACGTTACTGTTCTGTTTAGTTTTTCTGTGTTTTGAATTTTGAAAATGCATGAATTGTCCTTTAAGTTTTAATTAAGATTGTTTGTTAAATTGTTTATAAATTAAAATGTTTATTTTCTATATATGGCTATAAATTGTGTTAGTTGGGAAATGTTTAACATTTATTAACTTTGTCATGTTTGTGGAGTGCCGAAAAGATCTTTAATTTATCTGAGATAACCAGGAATGTATTACTACTTCATTTATTTGTTTTAAAATTTATAATTCGCTAAACTGTTTTAAAATGGCTTGTGATACTTACGTTATGAATAAATCGTTTATCAATCCTGAATATGAAAAGAAAAAGGAGTTAGAAAGAAGACGGAAGTTAAGACTTTTACAGGTAAGAGGATTGTAGGCCTAACCTAAGAAAGAGGTATTCTATGGTATTTTATCCATGAAATATACATTAACGTTGGAAGGATATAACTCATATTTAAAACCAATGTAATTATGCAGTTTCCACTCACCTCACAAAAATTAAAATTACCTGTTTAAACTGAATGGTCAGTAGTGATGAGGCATAATTGTCAATTTTGGATATTTTATACATTTAACAGACCATATCGAACTGATACTTTTGAAAATAGGTCTCTATTTTCTGGAAATACTTTTGTTCTGTGTGCGACAAGTGGCTGTACATAGATAGCTTAGTGGATGGGAAGGTCATCACCAAATGTGTATGGGAGGATGGGTGGGTTAGTATCACTGTATGAGTGCATACTGTGTTTATGGGCGGGTAGATAAAGTTAAGAAGGCCACTCGTTAGGTCAAAAAAAAAAAAAAAAGATCGGGGTTCTCTTACCTAGGGAAGTTTTGTGTGTTATGTTGCTCCTCATTTATATGTTAGAGTCTTGAATTTAATCTACAATTACGTACACCCAGTTAATCTGTAGTTGTTGGATGCTAATTTGTTCTGATGCTGCTTACGAGTTATTTATATTATTCCGAATTAGAATGAATATAAGTTATTTTAATGTTGATGGGTCTAAACAACAAAAGAAACTAGAAGGACTGTAGTCAAAGTAAAGCAGACATAATTAAAGGCAGAATGACACGGTAGGCCAATAAGACCAATATTAGGACCAATAAAAACTTTTAGTTAACCCTATGATTGAAACCCGAGCTATTTCTTAGCTGAGGCTCAAAGTCTCCATGCTTCAAATCATTCGGACCCAGACTCTCCAAAGATAATGGACTGAGTGGCTGATCAAGTTCTTATCAATCAAGGTGTGCTGAATTATTGTGAGAATGTTGATTACAATTTGAGATGTCAATACAGCTTACATGTATTTTAGGTGAATATGAATGAATACATGATGTAGATGACCTGTGTATTCTAGTTACTGAGTTCTCTAACTTATGCTCAGAGAGAGCAATTTATTTCTAGCCCAATAGCCAGGGTAACTAAAGACCTACAGCCTTACATAGAATTCCAACCATGTATAAGACTAATTTTCAGCTAGGTGATAAGCCTGAAACTCAGATTTCTTTTTGAGACATCATCACAAGTCCCTAAACGGAACCACAAACCAATGACGGTACTTTTAGTTGTACAGTTGGGAAGGGAATATGACTGCCTATGATGTATTAAAGGCAGTAAATGAAAATTAAAAAAGTTTTTATTTTACCAATTACCAAAATTTTACCAAAGTTAAGGCTTAAGAAACCCTCTCTAACACTTAACCTGGAGATCACCTGTTTATCGTGACTTGAGCCACAAGAGAGTGGCAGAGGAGTAAAACTGTTTTGGTCACATCTGGATTCAAATTCAGACCAGCTGCATTACAAGCCTCCTCCTCCATGGCCGCTCCAAGTACATGTAGCTTTGTGTGGTGACACTCTTAATAGTAATCAATAGAACCTTCTTGCCCTTTGCTGAGATACAAATTGAAATTATTAAGAAAAATGTTTAGGAAATCCTGAATTCAGGACTGCTTTTAGACAATTTGTTATTGTTTAATTTCTAAATGATTCTACTGTCTATGCATTTACTTCTTTTTTTTATACATATCAAGAAATGACTTTAATGGCATTGAACAATTCTAGGCCTATAGTAATATGATGAATTGCTTTTGTGTTTAGTTCCTGCTATAAATTCAATTATATAAAGTTCAAATCCTGCTATAAAATGACTAATTTATAGCAATAGAGCACCTAATTGGAAAAAAATACTTCTCTTCATCGTTGTCATTGTAATTGTTTGAAATATGTTATAGGTTAGACAGCAATCAAAAGACTTTTCGGATAGATTACGGGCCGCTATACAAGCAGAAGCAGTTAGAAAAAGAAATGCAGCTGCAAAATGTAAAATTCAAACCATTCGAGATAGGCAAGAGGAAGAATTAAAACATTTGAAAGATATGTATGGCATGTGCCTTCAGAGTGTCGGTACAAGTCATAGAGAGGCTGCTAAACAAGTAAGTTAAAATATCGTCTATTTGAATATTTTGACTATTACTCTTGTTCTAATTTATTTAGTTATGAAACTATATTTTGAAATATGCAGGTTTAAACATGTATTTAATTTGTATTTACCAATTAATCCTCTTTGGGATGAAAATATACAAATCCATCTTAATTTATTTTATTCAAGCAATTAAAGAGTGCACTATCAGTTTCAGATAATTGTTTTGAAATCTAAAGTTATTTTTTAAAGGTGAGCTAGATGAGAAACTGTTCCTGAAAACTTTGGAAAAGCTTGAAAGCACTCT
Organism: Stictocephala bisonia; assembly: GCA_035578905.1. Lineage (NCBI taxonomy): Eukaryota > Metazoa > Arthropoda > Insecta > Hemiptera > Membracidae > Stictocephala > Stictocephala bisonia. The sequence goes on along the minus strand of JAQJVL010000034.1, from coordinate 2,983,170 downwards.
AATACTTTTGTTTGGTCCTAAATAGTTATAATCTGAAATTGAATCACATCAGGTATATGACAACTGATGATAACTGTAAAACTTTAAAATACGTTTTAAATGTTTAGTTTATATCTCAATTACAAAACTCTTCTTCAACCATATTTAATCAGAGTATTTAATTGGTTTCTCAATGGTTGATCGAGAAATGCCAATATTTAGCAAATACACAGGAAATGTTGTAATTGTTACTAACAAACAATAAACACCCCGTCAACAAATTTCCATAGAGAAAATTTGCCTTCGTATTAATTTCTAAAAATTCTAAAATTTTGCTAAATTACTTAAATTATTAAAGTAGTTGGGAAACATACACTTTTAAAATATGAGAGTTTTAACATTTTCTCTATATACATTTTTTACACTCCGTATATAAGGTCAAAAACAAACCCAAATGAATCCCACCACCTTAATTATGTACTCCTCTCTATCTCACCCTATCCCTTTATTTTCCAATGTTTTAAAATGTATTAAAAGAAATTATGAAACACTTATCGTAATTAAAATACAAGGTTAAATTGATCATTTGCTTCAATGTGTAAAGGAACAGATGAGGGTATTCTGAATGAATACTTTTTAATTTATAGTAACAATAGTATATTTCATAACAAGAGTGGAAAGTGGGGTTTTGCATGTTCGAGACCATATGTTTGAAGTGAGAGACTTGTCGAGCACTTCGAATGGTCGAGAACATACAGCTGTAACACATAACAGGTTGTAAACACATAACAAAAACAGCTGAACTCATAGTAGTGTAGTGAAAAATGTTTTTTATGTTTCACATCTTTAGCGAGGTGTTTATAGTTGAATATTGTTTTATCATGTTCTTCAATTCATAATATAGTGTATTTTAAAATACATAACTTTTGTTGTAGCCAGACATAAATTTAATTTTAGAGCTAGAGACAGCTCAAAAATCCAAAGAAGCTGCTATTAGAGGATGCAAGGCTAAAAAACAACAATTCGTAGAGAAAAGTCTTAACTACCAAAAGATGTATGCTCCAATTCAACAAAAAATAGAAACACGTAACAGGGAAAATATGAGATCATTCTTTGTTTCGTGTTTGCCACAAAAATCTACTACACATAAAAAATCATCAAGGTAAACCTATATTTAATAAGTCCCACACTAGTTATAAGTTTAGTGTGTACTGACTAACTGAAAGCGGGACAGTTTCTTTAAAAAACTTAAGCCTACTTTTTGATGCTGAAATGAAGATCTATAGTAAAATTCATTACTTTAGAACTGTTTCTTTTTTTTAATGACAACATTTAAAATCTTTGAATGCAGATGGTATAACATCTGCATCCAAAGCAATCAGGGTTGTGGCATTGTGCTGTAACCCAGCTACCTACTTGGGGACATGCTATGAAGGTTTTTTAGAGATATGTCTGTTCTCAGTTCTTTTAATACCGACATAGTGGATGTTCAATGGGACACTAAATATGTCTGGGGTGTCCTTGTTGGAAGGTGGTCAGGGTTTAGATATTGTCTAGGGAAGAGAATTAAGATTATGCTTGTCAGTTAGTTGAAAATGAGACCAATACTACATGGTTTAAATTACATGCTAAGCTGCATGTGTCTCTTAGTTTTCATGGTTAATGGGCTATTACCATTGATTTTATACACACATAGATATTTTTCACTCATTGTTATATGTCGTGTCCCTAATTATCAGCTGTTTTAGGGTCCAGCACTGGAGTACTAGTGTAATCTCATGAAAATATAATTATTAATCATTACTAAGATGCCGATTGTAGAGATATGGGTGAATATGAGAGACAGATGAGTGTAGATAAACGAGTGCCGTCTTTGTAACTTGCTAAGGTCCACTGTCTACTTCACAAAGAGGTATTTATTAATAGCCCTAAAACCAGGGAAACTAAGGGAATCCAAACCACGTAGTATTGGTATAATTTCAGCTAATTGGCAAGCCTGATACTCAATCTTCCATACACAACATTCAGAGTCTGACTACCACCCAATACGGATATCCAAGACTTCTCTAGTAGTGTCTACATCGATGGCAACCATTGATCGGACGCTGTGTCTGTATCAAGAGGACTGAGCATAGAATCTATCGCCGGCAATCTCCACAACACATTTCCCTTAGTAGCTGGGTTACAGCACTGCGCCACTAGTGCTTACTATGTGTAGAATGTTGTTTGATCATGCTTGATTATGGATTAGTTATTCTCGAGACTTCAGCATATTCAGATTATGCTATGGATTGTTCATTTTACTATAGAAAATTAAAAAAGAAAAATGTATGTAATCATCCAGTGAAAATAACCTTCCACAATGAAAAATCCATATGTTTTGTAGGCAATACGTAGCAATTTCTAGTTTCAAGAAATAAATACTCCACAGTAAATGGTCACATAGTTAATGATCACTCTGTTGTGCCTAATATATGAATAGTTGTGAAACTTGATTCACATAGGGTGGGCTTCAATTCTCATTCAGTGTTTGTTTTTATTTATCAAATTTTGTATTGTACAGATGGAAGTAATATAATACATTTTAGCCTAAGCCAACAAATTGAAGGACTGGCCTATGAATATGATTATTAATCAGATTATTTTCATTCAGACAGTAAAATTAATGAAATTTCTGTAATTAATTATTATTGTTAGATTGTATAAAAGTAGCATTACTAAGCAAACAACAGCTAGTTGACATGAAACTTTAATAACTTTTTGCATGGAAAAGAAATAATTATTTATTAATGTTTACTAAAAGCATTGTATACTTTGTCTTACTACTGAATTTGTTATTCATTTTGGTTGTTGTTTCTATCAGCTGTTTCATTTAGATAAATAATATAAATTATGTTATGGTTTAAAACATTTCAAATATAAACACAACAAAGGCATCTTAATTTGTGGCATGTACCATGTAAATTGTAAGTGAACTTCACACAGCAAATTAATTGTGAGTAATTTTACTTATCAGTTATCAAAATCCTCAAAAAAAGTATGTAATCTGATTGATTTATAATTGATATCACTAGTACTCAGTGCCAACATTAGGACTAATGGATTGGTTATAACTCTTGTTGTTGGAATTTAAAACTTACAATTTTAAACTGTTATTAAATTTGTTTTAATCATGCTTTAATATAGTTAAAGGATTAACAGTCGAATAGTCTTGCCTTAGTACTCACAGCAAGATTGTAACAATTATTATTATTATTATTATTATTTTATGGCCAATATTGTCATAATTGTGGGTTAGATTTATTTCCCTTTTTTGCCCAATATTTCTTCATCTACTAAGATTATGTTTTTCTTTTTTCATCTTCCACTCTGTTTATTAATTTTTATAGAAAATATGGTGTTTTTTGAAAGATTGTAAGTTTCTGACTTCCCTGTATTATAAGTAATATTAAAAACTACTCAATCATGATCTGTAACACTGTTCTATCCTTGATTTCTGTGATCCACCTGATGGTGCTACTACTATTCCATAATTTCTTTATTATATTTTGCTTATCCTATTTCTAGCGTTCTCATTAAATGTTCTAAAATTGAAATGAGTTTCTATTTCTTTTATAGATTGTTTTAATAGAAGTTAGTCTTCAAACTCCGTTTTTTTTTTTGACATTTTTTGTTTATAAAATTGTCCTGATTTTTCTTCTTTCTATTTTGAGTAACCTATCTTTTGCTACAGTGTTTGTTGTTTTAAATAAAGTTGCACTTGCATATGTTATTTGTCGTTGTGTGATTGTTATGTATGTTTCAATTTTTTGACTATTGAGAGGCATCTTTTATTGTATGTGTTTTTGGTGACATATTGTGTTTTAATCAATTTGTTTATTCTATCTTGTCATGACAGCTTCTCACTTTTAGGTTGTATGTTATTACTTCTTTGAAATTTATACATTTTTCAACAATTCTTTTTTTTTGTGTTTTCTTCAATATAAATTTTATTTTTTATTGCATGTTCAGTTAGCACAATTTCTTTCTTTTTTCCCAAATATATTCTTAAACCATTGCTCTTGGCTATTTACTTAAGTGACGTTACTTGTTGTTCAGTTTCTTGAATATTGTTAGATAAAATAGCAAGGTCATCAGCAACTCTTAAGCAATTTAACTTTATATGTTTAGCAAGATTTTTACAACAATACTGACATTTATTTATTTATATTTACATAGCGCTAAGATTCTGCCCTTATAATCATTAAACTGTAACTTCGACGAAAAAGTACCTTTTAAGAACCTCAACATTGCATCAATTTATTGGTTTGAAATTTTGGATTATGAAGTAAGGTATATCAAAGGTTATCAAATAACTTAATACATGAACAAAATCACTACACAAAACTGTACTAATTTTAATATTACTGACATACAACGTTGTTTGTAGGAAAAGAAAGCACAGTCTCATTTAGTACAAGGGACCTTGAGATTTTTAGGTTGTATAAAAATAAGTAAGAAACAAGAAGATCATTGATATTTTCAGGGAAAACCAGGGAAATTACAAAATCGAAGAAGAATGGAAAGAACAATTTTTTTTAAGATAGCATCGTGGGTATTAAAATCCGAGTTATCTGCAAAGCTGAAGTGAGGTCAACCTTTAGTTTTTTAACAGGCACTGCCATGTACAGCTACATGAGTGTAACTAAGTGTTTACTTACGGTAGGCCCTCTGAAGATTGACTGTTCACTTGCTGTTGTCTTGAAATATGCAATGAGCTCGTAGAATATGCATCTCAAGTGTGGTCTCCTTACACATTTGGCGCCAGAGAGAGATTAGAAGCTATACAGCGCCGCTTCGTTCGTCTGGTTGGAGTACGGCTGGCCTATGACTATCTGGAAGTACCTGTAGATAATTTATCTTCACAACTAAACCTCCTACCTCTTGCTCTCCGTTGTGACATCGCTGACGTGTGCTTTCTTGTGAAGATTATTCACGACCAAGTGCAATGTCCTGATCTTCTGGCCGAACTGGACTTTAGAGTCCCAACAAGCACCAGAAACCATGATATTCTGAGTCGGAGGCATCATGGTACTAACTTCGACTACTACAGTCCGTTGGCTAGATTTGTCAGGCTCGGAAACCGCGTCGCATCTGAGTGTGATATCTTCTGCGATAGCCTCGTGCTTGTTCGAAGACGCGCATCCACCGTTCTAACTTGAAATTTATAGATTCATTATTTAATTCAGATACTGAGAGTTACATTTATGATTGTTATGTTTTTTTTTTATTATTAAGGCATGGAGTTTGTTATGTATCATTTTAGTTTTTAGTTGTTGTATTTCTACAAATGTGTTTATCTATTGTTATTGTAGTGTTATTTAATTACTTTTGTTTTTGGTGGTTCTGAATTAAGTTTGATCACTACCATATTATGGATCATCAAGTATTAGCCTTTGTGTTAATTAAAGCTTGTTGTATGTTTTGACTTACCTTTAGCAATATTGTTATCCTCTTGTTTGTTGTTGAGCTTTTCTCTTGTTATTGTTTTGCATTGTATATATTTATTCTCTTATATTAAAGTCATAGAGTTGGTCACGTATCATTTCAGTTTTTAATTGTTGTCATGTTCTAATTTGTTTATCTCTTGTTATTGCAGTCTAATTAATTTTCTTTTGTTTTGGTAGCTCTAATTTAATTTGATCATTACCGTTCTATCACTAAGTGTTAGCTTTTCGTTAACTAAATGCCTCTTGTATGTTTGATCTCCGGTCAGTAATATTGTTATCCTTTTATTGGTTGAATTTTTCTCTTTGTTCTTGTTTGCAATGTTGTATTCTATTCTTTTTATTATATCTATTATAGGAGCGTAATGTTTGTATCATGATACCATCTTGTAATATATATGTATGTATTGGCTGCTTGCCATTGGCAAATAATTGAATAAATAGAAATGAAAAGTTTCTAGCTCTAAAAGTAACTATTTTTTGTGTTACCGTGTAATTATTTGTGGTTGAAGAGTGTACTCTTTTATGTCTTAATTCATTTTCTGACAACTGCTTATGGGTGAGTAATTGAACATATTGTATTTCCAGTTCTGAACATATCCTAGAATATTGAAAAGTTAAATTTAGGAAAATGCACCATCACATATCTTACATGAAAATAATTTTGTTTACAATTGATCGATGATCGTAGGTACAAGATGTAGGTGTGATGTGGTGAGCTAGGGTTCGCTGTTTGAAATTTTCTTCAGTTGCTCAGATCCAAATTTCTGATTTTTTCTGAGCAGACTTCAGTACCCACAGGTCAAATATCAGGGGCATTTGTTGAATTTTTTAATTGCACTCAGATTCTGAGACATAGAATGAATTGTAGTTGTTGGTACTGATTTTTAGTTTTATCAAAATAACAGATCACACATCAAATTCCTTGAAATGCCCAATTCGATAAAACTAGGATTAAATCTAGTAATGTACAAAGCTCTTTCTTTATGAACTGCAGAGAAGGATTAATCGGTACTACTGCTCACAACCATTTTAGCGGTCCTACTCCTTTTTAGTTGTTCTTCACTAATCTAGTTCATTGGCTGCTGGATGAACTAAGCACCTGGTGACCCCTTTTTACTTCAGTGGTTCATGAGGTATTAAAATTCAAAACATATTTATTCAATTCATCTAAAACAAGTTACAGTACAGTGAAATAGTATTAGTAAGAATATATTTTATCACTAATTCTTAGAAAATAATTAAACAAAATTTAAATAAGCTGTGGTATAAGTCTGATTACAGAAGTGCATTTCTGAATCTATCAAATGAACAACTCCTCTATGGAATATGAATTTTTATTTTGAGATAATCTTTGAGTTTATTTCAACGTATCGGGTTCTTCTTTTATGATTTCAGGAATGTTACTTAAGAATTTAGATTCTATAGTTGTTGGTTTCTTTTTGAAAAATTCTAGCTGGTGCCAGTGTGGAGTCATTTCATTTCTTTTCCTGGTTTCATATGAATGGGAAGGTTGAACATTTATATTATTGAATGTTCTGGCTATACATGCTGATTGCAGAGTACAGAGACTATAATAAACAGTCATAATTTTTAAATGTTTAAAGTGTGGTCTTGCTGAGTCATCTTTATTTACCTTTAACATTATTTTAACTGCTCTTTTTTGAAATTTTAAAATTTCACCAAGATTATTTTTGGATGTTGAGCCATATAGATAGGCATAGTCCATATGATACATAAGAATGAATATAGGGAAAATAGATAATTTTCAATTTTTGTAAATTACGTAAATGTGACATTTGGAAAGATCATAGATACAGGAGTTTAATTTTCCTAGAAAGAACGTAGTACATGACTACTCCAGTTCAAATTTTCTTCAATTTCTAATCCTAAGAAGTTTGTATTTCTTCCCCTGTAATTATAAGAGGGGTTATTATATACAGGGGTTATTATATACAGTGGTATTGAATGTAATTATAATTATATTCAATACCACTGTAAGTATAAGAGTGTTTGGGTGGGTCAATACCACTGTAAGTGTATGGGTGGGTGAGTAAATATTACTGTACGTGTATGGGCGGGTGGGTGAGCCAGTACCACTGTACGTGTAGGGGCAGGAAGGTGGGTGGGCCAATACCACTGTACGTGTAGGGGCGGGCGGGTGGGTGGGCCAATACCACTGTACGTGTAGGGGCGGGCGGGTGGATGGGCCAATACCACTGTACGTGAAGGGGCGGGCGGGCGGGTGGCTCTGAATGCTATGGTGCTATGGTGAGAGTAGAAAAAGAAGAAAGAGTGAAAAAATGGGACTTGGAAATATTTCACAAAACAAACATTTTGTAGACTTATTAGGGGTTCTATTTGATGAGTATTTTGAAACGTTTTAAATTGAAAACATTTTTTTATTGTATTTAAAGACAGGTCTTTTAAAAATGAAGTCAAATTTGAGAGCTCAACATAGGAAATTCTTTCTACTTCGTCTAGTGTGGCTGCGGAAATTCTCAAATTAAAATCATCTGTGTTAGAGACTTATATGTGTATTCCGAATATATGATACAAGGCGTGGCATGCTTTTAATGTAGCATAGGACAAATAAAAGGCCTAAAATTGACCTCTGAGGGACACCAGCTTTTACTTTATTTTATTGTATTGTTCAAGGAAGTTTGACTGTATTTTCAGTACTCTATTTGTGTAATGTTTACTTTCTACGAATTGGAATCTGTTGGTTAAATATGAAATAAACCAATTTAGAGCGTTTTTTGAAACTCCTAGAGTGTTTAATTTATGAAGTCTACACTGTTAAAGCCCTTTGATAGGTCAATAAAATTTGATAGCAGCACTCATTACTGATCTTCCCGGACAGAAACCTTGCTGTGAGTCATCTAATAAATTGTTTTCTATTAAGTGAAATATAAATTGTTCATGAGCAATTTTTGCATAGATTTTGGAAATGACTGATAGTTGGGAAATCGGGCGATAAATTAGAAATATATATTCTTTTTCTTGTGTTTTTATAAATAGGGATAACTTTTGATACTTTTAGATGGTCAGGAGAGATTCTAGATACAATTGATGAGTTTATTAGGTGTGTTAATATTGGAGCAAGGGGGTATTTAGCAGTTTTTAAGACAGAAACTGGAACTCATCATGCCCCGTAGAAAAGCTGTTATTGAGGATCTATTAGGATTAGGTAGGATCAGAGTCTCGTTGCTGCTCCACTTTTTCAACTGACAAAATATTGGGTAGCGGATCCCTCGGGAATTGATATTACTATCTTAATGAAGGTATCCTGTAGCTAACTGTTGTCTGGCACTATTATTTCATTCAACCAACACCAACAAACACCTGACCAACACCAAAACCACCAACACGGGTATTGCTAAGCCTGAATCACAGGGATATTATGTGAGACCTAATCTGAAATAAAATCAGTCAAAAAAAATAACAGCCTGAACAAATTTATCTGAAGCTGTTGCAACCCACCCTCGTAAAATAATTACTGGGCCTACTACTACTGGGTGGGTGTGAAGGCACCTAACTCAGGAGTACACAGAACAAAAAACACAAGTTACGGCCAAAATAGTAGTTTATTAAAAGAAAACATTAAAATTTAAAGTAAATAACATAAAACAATGACATAATGAAGAACTATACAATTTGTATCAAGAACCAAATATTATATGAGTTTTAAGGAGTAGGAGTTGGAGTGGGCTGGACATGTGGTTAGAATGAGTGAGGAAAGACTTCCTAGGATTGCTATGGATATAGTAGTGGAGGGAAGAAGACCGGTGGAGAGACCTCGTAAGAAATGGGTCGATGGAGGAAGAAAAAACAAAACAGCTGGGAGCTTGGCCGAACTGGTGGACAACAGTAGAGGACAGACGACAATGGAGAGACCTAGTAGTGACATCACACGGTCCTCTGGGCCTCATCGAGTAGAACAATTAGGCGGTTGCTCGTTTTAGGTTTCAGAGAAAATTTAGGCCTAAGCAAACAAAATATGACTTCAAAAATATAACAATAATACAAATAATAATGAATAACTAGAATAAATAAATAAAAAAATACATGAATGAATAAACAAGAAGAAGCAGCAACAAGAAAACAATACTTACCAATTCTATAAAAGATAGAAAATTAACTAATAAAAGGACAGAACGAATAATACGCTGCAATAATGGCCGGGGCCTCGGGAACATAAAAATTTGGAAGATTAGGCCAATTTTGAAAACTCAAAAAAAACAAAAATTTAAATTAATGAGAATACAGTGTGAGAAGCTGGGAGACTCCTAATTGGAAAGGATAACTAATAACAAGCCTCTGAGAACCCCATTAACAAAGAAAAATACCCTATCCCAGCCAATAAAAGTTAAATTAAAAAATATAAAAATAAAATATAACTGTTCTCTCCTATAATTCCCTGAAAAACCCCACCCTTAAAACACAAGTCCACTCGAAACAACTATCCCATCCAATCAAACAACTACAAAATCCACTGCAGCTCTTCTACAGAAGTCCTGAGATAAACTAAAAGGGCCAGAAAAGTACAAAGGCTGGAGATCACCTGCGTGCTGAAGACTTGTCCTCTTGTCCTGGAAGAAGCTGTCTCACAGTGAGGAAGGGAGAAGTAGTTGCTGCCTCCTCTGGGCCGCATAGAAGAAAGACAGGCCTAGCTTGAAAGTGCCGCAACTGTGCCTTCATATACCATTAAGTAGAGAAGTGCAAGCAGGTGACCATCCATCTCCCTCCGGAACCCTGGGAGCCGAAGACCAATTAGAACTTAGCTGCACATTAGACCTACGACAGGCAGAAGTGCAATGAGAGCGAACGAGAAAGAGGACAAGAAGGCAGACAGATAATAACCAAATGAAACACACACTGACACACAAACTAAAACAAACATAGAGGAAGGTGTGGCTATCCCACAGACGACCGAAATCGGTGCCATAGCACACTATGCAGAACAGAAGTAAGAACATAAGCCAAATCTAATGGTTTAACTATTTAAATAAATTTATATCGTAGATCTAGTAAAATAAATTCACATCAATGACAAGTTTTCTTAGGTTTAAAAGAATTTTGTTTGTTTCAGATCTCCAAAAAAATTATTGCAAAAAAGACTTGAGCCTAAGAGGAATTTAGAAATCGTAACAGAAATACCTAGCAATTTGACTGTGCCACAATCCAAATCATCTTGCTACCCTGAAAATAAAGATTCAGCTCAAACTGGACCTTTTCCAAATTCATTTGTAGAAAATCTTGATCAAATTAATAAACAAAGAAGTATTACAGTTCCTTCAAAATTAGAAGAAGATTATAACTCAGTTCGAGAGCCACGGGATGAATGTTCGGGTCATTATTTAGTCTGCTCTTGCCACCTGCCGCTGCATGAAAAAGGAATGTAAGTACATTTTTATCAATTTATGTTTATTTATAATAATCTAAAGCATGATTAAAATCTAAATTTCAATAATATAAAGTACTATTTGAAAATTCCCTGATTATACTTGTCACTACATTTGATGCAATTGTACAAGCAAATGGGCCTATGTTTAGTGGAACATCACTTAATGAGTCGATATTTTTATTATAATATATTATTATATTATTTGGTCAGTATTTTAGTCGGTTAAAGTCCAGCTTTATAAACTAAAGGTTCTCAGTTTGATCCCAATTAGAGTCATAACAAATTTTGAAAGGGTTCAGGTTATAAAATGACTTCATTCGCTTTTGCAGTCATTCTAAAATCATATGAAAAATGAAATTTATTTCTTCATATTTATATACATGAAGTTATATTCTTATAACTAGCAAATTACCCACCATATCCAGTTAGCCTGATCAGCAGAAACAAAATTAAAATAATTAAAAAACACTATGTAGAGTTAAGCAACTTGAATTTAAACTGAGTAAAAGAGTCGCTGCCTATAGACAATAGACAATAATGCTTTATTCACATATTCTTCAAGAACAGTGGTGCGTCATTAGCTTGGTGTTAGTAAACATAGCATTAACAACTATAAAGAACTATAAAACAAAAGACACTCTAGAATTGGTGAGCAGAAACAGCATTTATACTCAAAATATTTATATTTAAATAAAAAGCAAAATATAATGCATAATTGTATTACTTATCATCAATACTCAATTTAATCAAGTGATCATAACAACAACACTAGGATAAAACACCACTCTTAAGACTAATTTTGTTGTAAAGTCAGAAGCCACTTTTGAAAAACATTTAAATAGAACTAATAGAATTAAGCCTTTGAATTTCTCTTATGTTTATAAGCAAATTATTATAATTTGTATTTACTCTAGGACAACGGTCAGAAATTGGTGGACCGCAGTCCATGTCCAGACCGCGGAAGGTCAAAAACTGGATCGCCAAAAATATTTTACCATCTCAGTCACATAAATTTAATTTTAAAAAGCCTTTTCCTAAATTTGATTGTCACCATCGAGTTGGTAACACCGCCGCCTCGCCAATATCGTAATATTAGCCAGCCAGTCATAGACGCTTAGTAGAGCTGAGAGGAAGTGAGTGTTGTTGTGACTGCTGCTGTTCTCCTTTGTGTTATTCGCTCTGTTAACCTAACCGTCCAAATCAGTATTGTATATCAAACCAAAGTGACGTGAATAAATTGTTTTGTAACTGTGGATGTTTATTTTTTATCAATATGGATCATAAAAAGCGTAAAGTTGATTGTGAAAATAGGAAGTTTTTTACTGAATGGACTGAACAGTATTGTTTTATGCTACCTGATAGACCTGGCACTGTTCCAGTTTACCTAATATGCAATAAAACTGTTGTTCTTATTAAAAGTACGAATTTAAAGAGGCATTATGAAACGATCCATAAACAGTTTCATCAAAATTTTCCTCTGAGAAGTAAAACTCGCCAAGAAAAGCTTAAAAAATATCTAGCTTCTTAGAAAAAAAGCACTAGTTAGAAATATGAGTGAGCAAGAAAAGTCTGCAGATGCAGTTTTGCGTGTATGTTGGACGCTCAATAAATACCAGACGCCATTTTCAGACTCTGAGATAGTAAAAGAATGTTTGCTAGGAATGGCCGCAGCACTTTTTGAAGATAAAAAGGATTTTGTTGCCGCATTTCAAGGTATTTCATTGTCGGCTACTAGCAATACAAGAGAACCGAAATATTGGCTGCAGACATTAAAAGGAGTTTGCTAGAACTTCTACAAAAAGTGCTTTGCTAAGCCATAGCACTTGATGAATCATGTGATATTGTTGACGACGAACAAATGTCTATTTTTGTGAGATTTTATGATATTGAAAATAAAATATTTATTGAAGAATTGCTTGCAGTCTTGCCATTTAAAGGCCAGACTCGTGGAGATGATTTATTCCAGACTTTTGATGACTTCATGACAAAATCAAACATTAGTTACGATAAAATGGTGTCTCTGTCAACTGATGGGGCTCCAGCTATGGTCAGCAAAAAAAGGGGGCTTGTAAAGCGAATCAAAGAAAAGAATACGGGGCTACTATCTTATCAATGCATAATTCACCAGGCAGCCCTATGTGGGAAACGTAGTCGCACTCTGAAAGACGTAATACACAACTTAATCGAGTTGATTAATTTTATGAGGTGTCTGTCGTTCTGCTCTTCAGCACAGGCAGTTCAAAGTTTTTCTGTCTAAGTGTAATTCAATGCATTCTGGCTTACTTTAACAAAACAGTGTTCGTTGGCCAAGTGAAGTTCAAGTGATTGAATGTTTTTGGCAAATAAAACAAGAAATAACTACTTTCTTGGAGTTCCTGGTAAACGAAAGAAGTATGTTGGCTGTGGCTTTCCTGAAAGACATTTTGCAACACTTAAATGTGCCCAATACTGAACTACAAGGAAATGATAAATGAATATGTGATCTTATAGAGAGTGTGTCTTTGTTCCGTCACAACTCTTGAACAAAAGAATAGTTCTGAATCAGAAACATACTGTTACAGTATTTTTACATTTCATTGAAAATATTAGAAAGGAATTTGCAGGGAGATTTGAAGTCTTTGCAGAGGTAGAGAAGTTGTCGGCAATCTTAAAAGCTCCTTTTGCAGTTCTTCCAGCAGGAGAATGAAGTGATGTTGCTGTGAATTTGTTCCTCATTTCAAACCCTTGCTCCAAATGGAGATTATAGACTTGCAGGAAGGAATTTTGTTGCAAATGTATAAAACTACATCCACCCAAGAATTTTGGAGTAAACAAGTCCCAGAGAAATATGAAAACTGCAAGAAATTGGCCATTTACCTTGCTACCATGTTTGGCCCCACGTATCTTTGTGAAACTTTGTTTTTCAAAAATGAATTTCTTGAAGAACAAATATTTCGCGGTCTGTACGTGTATGGGTGGGTAGGTAGGTCAATACCACTGTATGTGTATGGGTGGGTGGGTGGGTCAATACCACTGTACGTGTATGGGTGGGTAGGTGGGTCAATACCACTGTATATGTATGGGTGGGTGGGTGTAATTTTTCCCATTGATTTTTCAATAAAAATGTACACCTATTTGCTGTATTTTACATTGAGAGTGAAAATGAAAATAAGTTAGCAAACCATACAAGTGCCTTTGGCAGAACTTCGTGATATGCCTCCGTCAAGTGAACCAAATGGAACGCACAAATCGATATTGTACATATTGAATTTTAAATCAAATTTACTGACTTCATCAGCTGTTATAGTTAAAATGTCACCAGTTACATTAATTATTTTACTTGTATTAGAAAAAGTTTCGTATTATAGCATGCCCTTATTAGGTCTTGGTAGGCCTGCTTATTTAGATTGGTTAGGTTTTTAGTTAATTTTTGCAATCAAATATTACAATGTTATGAATATTTTTATTTGTTGTTATTTAAGTCTTTACTCTTCTATGAACATCAATATTGTTTATCTATGATAGCCCATACCCAAATTTATGTATTCAATAATCAATAGTATTGATTTGTACGTTAATTTGATTCACTCAATGGATGCGAGTAACGAAGTTTCGCCTAGTTTTTTCCTGGATCTTCCCAAACTTATTTTTAAATATGTCTGGACCCCACCCAAAATTAGTTGCCGACTCCTGCTCTAGGATCATCTCTATTTCTATTGTCACTTCTAATAATCTAAATTAAGTTGGTCGATGTTCAACCTTAGTAGGATCATGAGAGCTATTAGTGGCACTCTCATGTCAACTCCACCTCCTTGGCTCTCGGTGCTGTGCAGTATAGCTCCTCCAGAGACATCAGGAGGCACTACTCAAAGAATTCAATAAGATCTTGAATACCCCGCACCTACCCCATTATACAGATCTCCCAGTCAGAACGGTCGCTTAAAATCTCGAAACCCACTTCTACGTATTGCTTTCCATTTAAGCAGATCAAACTTCTCGCAAAATACCAGCTGGGGCCTAGTTTGGAATAGTTTTGATGGACATAGTAAGTTCCTTATCAACAAACTGTCAATACCTGTATGTGGGATGAACCTCTCTTGTAATGAAATGAAATGAAATGAAAAAAGTCTTATTTTTTGAGGCAAAGTTAGGACCATTAGGTCCTCTCTTACACTCAACCTCTCTTGTAGGGAGTGAACACAGTTGAATTGGTTCCAAACTGGCTTTGGCAGATGCAAATACTGGAAGTATAAATGGGGATTGACACTAGATCAGTCATGTGATTGCAGAGAGTTTATCCAAACAATGGATCACATAGTTACAGAGTGTCCCATCCGCTCTTTTATGGAGGGATTGGTCAGCATATACAGTATCAGTGAGGCAGGTCTTGGATGGCTTGATAGATTGAACTTAGCTTTGTGACAGGATCACTTTAAATTTTTTTAATCAATGAATATACAATCATCACTTTTGGATATTTATCCAATTATACATCACAGCTTTAAAATTAACAAATGGTAGCTGACAACAACAAACTTTACAATATATATTATATATATGTTTGTAAGCAAATTATTATTTGTATTTACTTTAGGATCATCTCTATTATCTCTATTGTCTCCTCTAGTAAAAACATTTTCAGAACTTCAAAAACAAATAAATGTTGTAGAGGTAAAACAGATAGCTCCTGGTATATCAGAAATGTTGATTTTGTTTTATGTTTTCTTAAGAATAAATGTAACAAATAATTTTGTGATGTCCTTAATTTATCGATGAATACTTTGTGTGTACCTCTATAACATATTAAACCATATTGTATTCTAGAACGAATTTATGAAATTTATAAAGTTTAAAGTAAGAACAACAACAACAAATTCTGTAAAAAATAGAATGTTCTAATTGATGATCTAATATTGTTGTTTGATTAAATAATATTTTTAAAATGAAAATGATTTTATTCCACAAATAATTACAAACAAAATACATACAATTAATTATAGAAAAATAAAAATGCAATTAATCAACCACTTGTTCCAGTAATTGTGGTTGATGAGTTCAGTCCTTAGCTCTCTGTTTTCTTGCTAGCTCATGGCTCACTGCAGCCTCATAAACAAAGTAATAATGTACCATTATGTACAGTATTCCAACAAACTAGAGTAAAATATAATAATGTAACAACTAGAAAAACAAGAATTTTACTTACTACCATAAGAAACCAAAATACTAATAGCGTACTGATATTACAAATAAGAAATAACAAAACAGAGAAAAATAACTATTATAAAAGTTGACTCATAAAATAAGTAAAATATATAATTGCATATAAACAGCAGAACAAAAGGTGATAAAAAAAATGGTTTTCTACATTTTCATAACTTTAATTATAGCCTATAATTAATTTAATTAAAAAAATGTCTGGTATGTGGTAATTATTTAGAACAGTGTCCTTGTCGATTTTTTGGATGAAATTATCAACATGTTCTTAGTAGGTACTTAGTTAAGAAACAAGAATATGATCGGTTTTTTCCAGCGGAAAAGCTGGAAAAATTACGAAAATGAGAAAAAAATAAATATATATTTTTTTTCCCGTTAAATATAGTGATGTGAGTACTCAAATTTTGCAGTATTTTGTCCTGATTACAAATATGACGAAGTTGTTGCAATCGAACCATTATTAAGCACATTAGTGCTGTACATATGCTGATTTCTGTAAGGTTATGTTCAGTTAGGATAGGGCTTGGTTAGGTATTGATAGGTTAGGTTATGTTTGGTAAGGATATCTTAGTACCATTGTACGTGTATGGGTGTGTGGGTGGGTTAGTACCATTGTACGTGTATGGGTGGGTGGGTGGGTTAGTGCCATTGTAAGGTATGGGTGGGCGGGTAGGTTAGTACCATTGTATGTGTATGGGTGGGTGGGTGGGTTAGGTTAGGTTAGGATATGGTTGGTTAGGATATGGTTGGTTAGGATATGGTAGGTCATGTTATTTAATTCATTCATTATTAAGACCTAAACAAACCTATCCAAACCTAAGATATCCTTACCAAACATAACATAACCTTTATTTATTTTATTTATTTATTTTTTTTTTTGTATCTATTCATAATACGCCGATCGTCAAGATATGGGCGAATATGGATTTCGAATGAGTGTGATGAGTGTAGATGAGCGAATGTAGTCATTGTTACAAACTAAGGCCGACTATTCCTTAGAAATTGTCATTAATTAATAGCCCAATGACAAATGAACAGCCTATCAATACCCAACCAAGTCCTATCCTAACAGAAATTAGCTTATGTATGGCGCTAATGTGCTTAATAATGTTTCGATTGCAACAACTTTGTCATAATGAACTCAACAGCAGTCATAATTTATTTATTTTTTTTTCAAATCAACATGGCTTTTTGAAAGCTAAGTCTGTGGAAGATGCTTTACTTCTGTTGACCGAGAGAATCTATGCTAGCTTGAATAGTGAAAAAGAGACCAATGATTTAAAAAATGCCTTGTGGATCATGACATTCTTTTAAACAAATTAAAAGCGACTGGCATTGGAGGTGTTGCTTTTAGCTGGTTTAAAAGTTTCATCATTGTGAGCAAACAGCAAGTTAAAGTGAATAACCAATATGGTTTGCTTTGCACCGTTAACACAGGGACCCCACAGAGAGGTGTATTATCTGCCACCTTATTCTTAACTTTGATTAATGATCTTTTAACACTTAACTTCCATGGACAAATTTCTGTTTTTTTACTCGAAAGACAAAATAAATGTATTACAATATTTAATATCAAGTGATTTATTATTGCTACATACCTATTCATTGTTCATCTCTAAGACGCCGATCGTAGAGATATGGGTGAATATAAGGAGTGAATGAGTGTGATGAGTGTAATTGAACGAGTGTAGTCATTGTTACTATCTGAGTTCGGCTTAGCTCAGAAATGACTATTTATTAATAGCCCAATAGCCAGGGCAACTATGGGACCTACAGCTTTTGTGGAATCCGAACCACGTAGTGTTGGTCTGATTTTCAGCTAGCTGACAAGTCTGACACTGAGTTCTCTCCCCTACTCAATATCCGAACCTTGACTACCATTCAACACGGACACTCCAGACTTCTCTAGTAGTGTCTATGTTGATGACAACCATTGAGCGGACACCGTGTCGGTATTAACAGAACCGAATATGGAACCTATCGCCTACAATCTCCCAAACACTTTGTCCCCAAGTAGCTGGGTTACAGCACTGCGCCACCAGTGCCACCTCAGTGTATTATTTTAGATACACCTACCTGGTGTATCTAAAATAATTTTTACATGAATGTAGATAAAACAAAGTAGATAAAAGTTTGACAGATTTTATTCCACTTCCACTGAGATTTCACTCCCATGACTAACACACTAGCGGATCTATGTGATTGCCAAGTAATCAAAATAGTAACAAGTATTATTTATTAGGGGTTGTACTTTATGAAAGACTTTCGTGGGTAAATCATAAATGGTAGTTTTCACAAAAACAAAGCAAATAAACTTTTCTTTTAACTTTCATTTTCATATAATGGACCACACCATTTTAAACAATTGCCTTTATAAAGACAGTCTAAAAATAAAAGTGTTTTGTTCAAGAACAAGGAATAGCTTTTTAATTTGGATGATGTATAATTTCTCTTGCAATCTTATTTTATAGAACAGTGGCCTTGTTGATTATTTGGCAGAAAAATGTTTTCATAGTAGATTAATAGCTATGAAACAAGAATATGATTATTTTAGCTGAGAAAAAGTGGAAAATATATTTTTTCATAAATATATTGATGTGAGTACTTGAATTGTGCGAAATGTCCCTCTGATCCCAAATATCACCAGGTTTTTAGAATTGAACCATTATTAAGCACGTTAGCATCGGAAATATGCCGATTTCAGTAAGGTTACGTTCTATTAGGATAAGGCTAGAATGGGTATTGATAGGTTATGTTAGGATTAGTTATTGTTAATTGGTTTGTAGCAAAACCCTTCAAAGTTAATTGGTTAACCTATTGCGCTAGCTATTGGGCTAGTAATAAATAACTTTCTGAGGAACAGTCGACCATAGTTAGTAACAGTGACCACTCATTCGCCCCTCATATTCGCCCCTATCTTGACGATCAGCGTCTTAATAATGACTGTATGAAATAACATAACCTAAACAAACCTAACCAAACCTAAGATATCCTTAATAACTCCTACGCCCTTTGGTGACCATTAAGGAAGTTGAGTAATCTTTCTAATTTTTTTTTTTCAAAGACCTTAAGAAACACTCATAGGAGCTGATTGGTTTGAAATGTAAATTCCAAGTGTTCCATCCATTACTAACAATTTAAAATTAATCCATAAATACTTAAATGATAATGTTTGGGACAGAAAGATTTAAACGAAATAATAAATTCTAATTTTATTTGTCCTTAAAAAAGTGATAGCTTAAAATTTTCAATTTTTTTTTTCAGAAGAAGACGTTGCCAGTCAGAATCATCAGTCAGCAGCGAATCTTCTGAAGCAAAGAAACCTAAACTTAGAAGCCGTTCCTGTTCACCACCTCAAAGTGTTAGAACTCTAAACTATTGCACGGTTGGAAACGTATATGAAAGTAAAGAGCCAAACTTTGCTGAAGTAAAACAACATCCAAAACATTCTGATGTAAGGTTCTTTAATTTCTGCTTTAGCTTTAAATAAATATATAGATTAATGCAAAGATTGATGTAGGTAAGTTATATTAACAAATTATTAAATATTGTTGGTATTTAAAAATGATGATTTTGTTTAGTTGTTCCAGTTTAAAGATTGATAGTTTTGTGAATAGAAACATTATTAGATGGAAAAATGACCTAAGGCTTTAAATTAAACTGTTTTAACTGTGCTGGAACAGCAATGTAGTTAGTAAGAATATAAGAACAGACTGGTGCAATAATATTTTTGGGTAAGCTGCAATCTACATCTACTATTTATTGAGTGGAGCAGCTGTAGCTCATTAGTGCTTTCCTCGTAGCTGGTCCGGGTCCGATTCCTGGTATGACCCCATGCACTTTTTGTCCTTTTGTCGCTCCCATGGTTTGGAAGTTATGTTATGCTGTTGGTCCAACGAGCCTGCTAAACAAAAATCAACTTGTCTAAGCAGGGGAAGGAAACTGTGTCTTAAGTAGGCATCTCTCCTCTCTAAAACTGAGCCGAATAAATATTGTGCTGCCATGTGGCTTAACAGTACACAGGTACAGGAGGTTTATATACAACTGAATGTGGGGGCTACCAGCCGTTCCCTCATTGCAACCCCTCTACCATGGCTTCCAGTGCTGTGCAACATAGCTTCTCCGGATATAAGTTGCAGACGTAAAGAGGCAGTTCTAATAGAGTTTAAATGATCTTATGTACTCCAAATCTTTCCATTTTGCAAGATATCCCATAGTGTGCAGTGCAACTTAAATTTAGAAAAACACCTATTCAACTATCTTTCAGATAATCTCAAACAAAAGTTTGTCAAAACCAACTAGGTGTTAACTTGGGATATGTTTGACGGTCGAAACAAGAATCTGGTATCAGATCCTTTGGCCGTCATTGGTGGAATAAACCTTCCTCCTAAGGAATGGACTATGTTGAGTCAGTTTTGCACGGGGGTGGGAAATGTAACTCTTGAAATTTAAGTAGGGATTGGCAAATGATCAGTTATGTGATTGCGAAGTCGAAGTTCAAACTATGAATCACGTAGTTAATCACTGCCTATTGCTTTCTTTTCGAGGGAATTAGCTGGTTTTCATTCAACTGCAGAAGCAAGTGTTGTATGGTTACAAAATCTGAATTTGGCTCTGTGATGGGTGATACATTTAAATATTAATCCTTACCACGCTGTAAGCGCATATACACGCATATGGTGACTTTGCTCTAAACGCCGTAAGCGCATACACACGCATATGTTGACTTTGCTCTAAACACCGTAAGCGCATATACACGCATATGTTGACTTTGCTCTAAACACCGTAAGCGCATATACACGCATATGTTGACTTTGCTCTAAACGCCGTAAGCGCATATACACGCATATGTTGACTTTGCTCTAAACACCGTAAGCGCATATACACGCATATGTTGACCTTGCTCTAAACACCGTAAGCGCATATACACGCATATGTTGACTTTGCTCTAAACACCGTAAGCGCATATACACGCATATGTTGACTTTGCTCTAAACACCGTAAGCGCATATACACGCATATGTTGACTTTGCTCTAAACGCCGTAAGCACATATACACCTAATAATTACAAAAATATTATTTTCGTAGTAATGTTTCTAATTTAATCCAGTAGTTTGTTTGGGTTATGGACGGTGACTCATAAGAGACACATCGTGTGACTCGTGACTTTTTGTTGGTCTGTCAATCACTACGAGACTGGTTTTTGTCTGGCAGTGTACATTTCCACTGCGCCGCCCAACGCCACAAGCGTGTTTATGCGCAGCTACTGTTGAGCCGAGCGGTTGTCATTGTCCGCCGCCTTACAGCTTTGAAACTGTGTATTTAGGTGTTTTATCATTACTTTAGTTTAATATATGTTAGTAATTTATTAGTTTTAAGTGTCAATATAAATAATTCGGCCGATTTTGATTTTGTGGAATGTACTAAATACATCGTAATCAAGTGCTATATGTATTTACTTATTTTTTTATTATATGTGTTATGTGCAGGCCCTGTCTTTATCAGTTTATGTACAAATAAATGTACTCAATTATACATATTTTATTGATAATAATAATATTTTGTATTGATTCATACTGTATAAGTGATCTATGCCTGATGCCTACTTTGAAGTAATAGTTTACTTATTTACATATTCATATATAAGAAAAAAGCGTAAAGTAAGCTAATAAAAGTTTCAAAATTTTATCATATCTTTTATTTTCCTGTACAGAACAATAAACAAAAAATGAGCAACTAAAAAATTTAATTTTGATTTTTTTACAATAAATTAGCGCTTAATTGAAAATAGCATTGTATAAATGGCGCTTTAAGGGTTAAGACACTCACACTTTGTACTTTATATTTAGACATTGTGTGAATAACATTTTTATTAGTTTAGTGGCTGGCCTTGAAATATATATACTTTCTAAAAGCCATTCAAATTTAATTTATTTATTATTTTATTAATTCTTTCTTAACGTTACAGTATTTTGAATATATGTTGAAATCTGAATTTTGTGAATAAAATGAAAAATCCAAAAAGAATGTACAGCACAATTTTTATAAGATTTTGTTTCATAATGCCATAAACTACTTTTTTTTTACCAACAAGAAGGAACAGTTTAGACTTTCAAAGGAGCTTTGTACAAAACTAATGTGTTTGTTGTATTTAATTGCAATTTGTTGTAGATTAAGTTACTAAAAGACCCGGATGCAACTGCTCTTAGTGGTTTAACTTTAGATAATAAGGACAAAAACGAAGAGTTACGTAAGAAAACAGAAGAAAGATGCTCGAAAGCATTACAAAGAGAACAACTTAAAAAAGACTTTCTGCAACTCTTACAAGATCTTAAAAATGTTAATCGTGAAAAATTAATTTCAAAGAGCAGAAGCAAATCCAAGGCAAGTAAACAATTCATGTCTGTATTGAGTACATTCTATTTTAGTTATATCATTGTAATATAATACTCCTTATATTTGTATTGTATTGTTCGATTTTGAGTTTGATTGATATATCTTAACTGCTATTTATTTACATGCTTAAATTCAGGTGTTAACCGAATAACATCAAAGCAATTAAGAATATCAAACTAATCAACTGGGTTGGCACTGGTGGCACAGTGCTGTAACCCAGCTACTTGGAGACAAAGTGTTTGGGAGACTGTAGGCGATAGGTTTCATGCTCGGTCCTCTTAATACCAGCACTGCGTCCGCTCAATGGTTGCCATCGACATGGACACTACTGGAGAAGTCTGGGGTGTTCATGTGGGAAGGTATTCAAGGTTCAGATGTTGTGTAGGGAAGAGAACTCAGTGTCGTACTTGTCAGTTAGCTGAAAATCAGACCAACACTACGTGGTTTGGATTCCACGTAAAGCTGTAGGTCCCATAGTCACCCTGGCTATTGGGATATTAATAAATAGTCCTTTATGAGCTAAGTCAAACTCATATATCACTCTCATTCACCCCTCATATTCGGCCATATCTACGATCGGCGTCTTAGAAATGAAAAATGAAAATAATATTAATATATTGTGTTATTTAAGCTATAACATAAATTGCAAATACATAAACTTTACAGGGTTTAAAAGAACAATACTCTCAAAAAGGAACATCCATATGACAACAAAAACACTATAAGTTAAAATTCACTTATAAAGAAATTTCAACATCATAACATATATATATATATATATATATATATATATACACGTAACAAATCACGCCAGTAACAAAAGAAAAACAAGTATGACAAACTATCAATAATAAACAAGAATAAAATATTATATAACTTACAAAATATGTAAATGAGAACAACTGTATGATACTAATTTTATTTTGTATAAAATGCTCTTTCTCGTTTTAGCAATGATTTACATTTTTATTTTTCTGAATGCCAGCCTTATTATAAAATATGTCATTATTATCTTCACCAGAAAGCAATAGGTTGTAATTACAGTTAGTTAAAACCTAATTATGTTAATTGTGTTGTATGTGAATGCTATATTACACATTAGTAGAAATTATAAACAAATGAAACATTTTATAAAACAAGTTTAATAAAATCTATGTACAAGGAGGTATGAAAATTACTTTCATTAATTTGGTGTACCAAGTTTACTGTGCTAAGACTAAAGGGATTCATAAAGTAATACAACAAAGACAAGGTCAATAACCCCTCATCTGCACCTGCAGACATAGCCAAAATAGCCATCTTCTTACTAATGGGATTTTGATCAAAGTCTTAATACTAGGGATGGGTCGGTCCCTAAAGTCAGTTCTCGGTTCTACCTATTATTGATAAAAGAACCGGAAACGAGAACGGATGGGGAAATCTCGGTTCCGGTTCTAGAAAAAAGTAAAAGGAGAGATAGTTTTCATCTCAAAAATGTTTCAGGTATGAAAAGTACTGGATAAACAGAACAATCAAACGACATCCAGCCACAAGATAAACAATATATTTTTATCAGAACATATCTGCAATTAGAAGGCCACCTCCTTATCAGTACATGATTTGGCCACAAGATAAACAAAATATCTAAGTCAGAAAATATTCGCCCATAGTCTGGCCACTTCCTTATTAGCACGTGAAAAGAGACAGATAACATTAATGAATAGGAATTCACACACAAAGTCAGCGAATTAAAGCCATTCAGTTTTTGTTCCAGAGTCCAGTACTCTCCGCCCTTGTTTGCAACCCTTTCTTATCTCATCTTGCCTGATAAAAAACACTTTGTGGAAACATTCAATTCTGTTTACAACTCATCCAACATTATGAAATTAATTATGCTTCTAGTTTTATTCTGTATTTTGTTAAATAAAAGGTTTTTATGATGAACATAAGATATTAGAGTTTATTTATTTAGACTTGTTATGAAAAAAACAATGCATACAAAACTTAGGGAATTGGATTGATAAATAATGTTTTCTTATGTTGTGTCAAAATTAAACAAAATGAGTCTTTGGCATTTTATTTTAAAATAGTTAAATTTTATTTTAATTATTTTTTTTTAATTTTTACAAAGTCTGAAATCGGATTAATGTTAAAAGGATTGCATTGACTTAACATTTACTGACCCAAAATAGTTAATTATTTCTTAAATTCAAAACAAAATGTATACTATGATTTCTAAAAACATTTATGGTATTATTGGCTGCATAGTTTTTATGAATGTGAGTAGCATTTATATTTTCTTAATTCAGTATTATCACCAATTGAGAAAAGAACCAATATTCAATAAAAATAATTTTTTTCAATAGTTAGTAAAATTATTTTTTTTAATTAATTATATTATTATTTGTTTTTGCTGTTTATTTTTGATGTACTACAACTACATCAACCTCTTAAATTTAGTTGAGTTAATTTCAATCGATTGTTGTGGTTTGTTTTTGAATAAGTTTTATTACTAAACTAGACCTAAAAGGAAGGTTATTTTTTAATTTTCTTTAGGCTTATAAATATTGTAATTTCCTCAAGGTAAATTTCAATTGCATACTAATTTGAGCACTATTCCATTTAGCTAAGTTGTATACTTTTTAAAATTTAAAGTAAATACTTTCTTAGTGCAAAAAATATAAACAATCATACCCTGAGAAGAAATAAAATGTTACCAATTCTCTAGTTATTGGAAATATTGTATGTCATTTTATAGATTTGTAGGGTGTATTATACTTCATATTGGAGAAATTGGCAAAATAATATGCACTGTTTTTACTAACTAATTCCACATAATTTGTTGATTCACTGCCGTAAAGGTATTGGAAAAATGTTCTGAAAATTTCTCAAAAAGCACTCCGAACCGAGAACCGATTTCAGTAAAGAACCGAACCAAAACCGAAAAAAAAAAAAAAATAGAACCGACCCTTTACTATTTAATACTAAACATAACTAAAACAAACTTCATACTTGAGGACATTATTTGACTGTTAGTTGTCCTTTTAACTGCATAGAAAGAGTTGATTTCTAGAAATATTTTGGGATTGTTTTTATCAAAAAATGAAATGGAAGTCAGCATGTGGTGTTTTTCTTAAAAGTAAAATATGCAAATTGATTTATCTTTTTAAACAGCTAACTTAAATATAGAATTTATATGAAATGAAATAAACCTTTTTGACATACTGTCAATTATTCTTTCTTGGGTTGATTAATGTGTGGGGAGGAGCATGTAGATCAATATTTAAATTGTTGAAAAAATCTAAAAGGCATCATAGGCAAGATTTGCATCAGAATTACTTTTTATGGAAAGTAATGTTCTTTCTCATAGGCAGTTGTACTTAAAGTTTCTACACATTTATTTATTTCTTTATTCAAGATTTACATAAATGAATACAGAATAGTGTCACAACTTACAAAAATATTAAATCTAATTTAAAGCTACATAACATAATGGTCTAATATATTTACGATATGTATATAAGTACTGTGTACAGTAAAAACTAGAAATAGTTTCGTACTTGCCGTATATTTACTGATAAAGTAACTTTGTTAATGAATATGTTTAATTACAATAATTCAATTTTTACAGACTCAAGTGTACCAAAGGGAACGAGACATTTTGAAAAAAAATGAATCTAAACAAAAAAAGCTAGCTGATGCTTTTGAAACACTGCTTCAAACTGTAAAACAAGCTCCTGTAAAAAATAAAGGTAAACAAATTAAGTGTGCTTCTTTGCAAGATATCTAAGAATTCTTTAACATTTTTAGTACAGTAGAACCCCGCAAATCCGAACCCCACAAATCCAAATTTTCGGCAAATCCGAACTGACGGGGATCAGAAAACTTTTTTTTTTAACAAATTAAAATACTGTATTTAGTAAATTTGGAGTAGCAAAAAAGGGAATGAAATAACAGACAAAAACGTAAAAAGATAATTTAAATTTACAAAAACACCTTCAACATCGTTAACATGGTTTATAATTGAACTTGAAATACAGTGAAGTACAGTATAGTACAGAATGAATACATGAATACAACGTTAGATAAAATACAGTATAAAAATATAAAAGATTAAGGTGTGTTCTTAAAGAACTCTGTAACTTTCTTCTGACACATAGATGTGTAGCGACTAGAAGCGGCAATGTTAAGCCATCTACGCATAAACATTACGTCAGCTGGTAACGCAGCAGGGCTCTGCTCCACATATAGTAGAGCCACATCCAGGGCTTTAGTGGCATCTGCGTGTGACACTCGATCTAGTTGGGAAATTTCTTCCTCGCTTTCTTCGTCTTCATTAGGGCTTTGAGGTTGAACCAAATTTATGATTTACTCATCATTGTATTCTTGGTGGCCATTATCGTCAACACCAACCCATTCTATGACATCATTTTCTCCATCTTCTTCACATCCTGGAAGTTTTTGAACGACATCTAGGAGGTCATTTTGTAGTGGAGCTTGAAAATGCTGTGTTTCTTCAAATTGTAAATCTGGCCACATCTTCTTCCACGACTCTTTAATCAAAGTTTCAGGACAGTTGTCCCAGGCTTCAGCCACCCAATAAATTACATCTTTTATCGTGATTCTTTTCAGGATGTCAGTGATGGAACTTTTCTTCATCTGATAGAAGTGTCCGTACCAAATGTTTTCTATAGTAAAGTTTTATAAACTGCAGGACACCCTGGTCCATTGGCTGCAATAATGGAGTGACATTTGGTGGCAAGAAAACAGCCCTAATTTCACCACATGTCAGTTCTTTTTCTGAACGGTGTGATGACCGTCAGTTAACGTTGAACAACTGTGCTAATGTTAGTACAGTAACTCTATACGCTATTTTTCGGATAATCTGAACTTTTCGGAATCCGAACAAGCTGTCCCCCCAATTAGTTCGGATTTGCGGGGTTCTACTGTACTCAAGTAGGTTTTGTCTTTGATAAAATCTTGATGTTCTGTTGTTTTTTTTTTCTCTTACATTTTTAGCACAAAGAGTATAGAATCCAACAACTAGTAAACTCTAATTTGATAAAAAAGAACTTTTTGTTCGAAGACTTTTTAACAATTTATTTGCTTAAGACGCTGACCATCAAGATACAAGTAAATATGGATTTCGAATTATTGTGATGAGTGTAGTTGAGTGAATGTAGTCATTGTTAGAAACTAAGATTGAAAATTCCTTCAAAAGTGTTATTAATCAATTGTCCAATGACAAATTAACAGCCGGTGTTTATCAGCTGATCCCTTTCAAAATTTGTCATGACTCTGGAATCAAACTGATAACCGTAGGTTATGAAGCTAGCCTTTAACCGACTAAGATACCGACCAATCATGGAGAGGTGGTGACTTATTGTAGAATCCTATTATTGATCAATCATTTAAAAACTATTTTATTGTAAAATATTTTATTTAAAACAAAGTACTAGTTCTAAAAGACGCTTCAATAAATATTATTGATTAAAAAGGCATTTTTTCTTAATAATCTGTCATTTTGGCGCATCATAATAATTCTGAGACATCGATATTACTTATGCATC
The DNA here is from genome assembly GCA_035578905.1 of Stictocephala bisonia. Classification (NCBI taxonomy): domain Eukaryota; kingdom Metazoa; phylum Arthropoda; class Insecta; order Hemiptera; family Membracidae; genus Stictocephala; species Stictocephala bisonia. The sequence goes on along the minus strand of JAQJVL010000034.1, from coordinate 2,955,159 downwards.
TTGGCACTATCGATGCATCATGTTACTTTCGATGCATTGACATTTTAACCAGTCCTGAATAGAATCGTCGATGAATCACATACTCCTAACCAAATCATAAATTTCTACTAATTGAAATTAAGTACATTAAGTAAACTCATTGAAAGAAGTTGTAGAAAAATAATTTGGCTCCATGTTTGCAAATAATTGTAAAAATGGGTACGTATTTCAATTCTTTGCAGCTCGGAGAAGTCAGTGTTGTAATGTGTTGTAGATAGATTGGTTTAAGTACAGATGACCCAGCCTAACCAGGCTCTCGGACCCAACTGTAATAACATCTCTCACAAAGTAGAACAATTTCATTTTTGCATCCAAAATCTAATAAATATATTACATGTCCCTAAACAAATATTAAATTTACAATTATTATTTAGTAATATTATGTATTGATCACACAGATGTTACAAAAAATAACTTTTCTATATATTTTTAAAATGTCAAAACCATATCTTATTTTTTATTGAATTTATATTATTTAAATAAATAAGAAACATATTAAATAAACACTATTTAAATGTTACTATTAGTAAACAGTCAATAATATTTATTGGAAAAAATGTCTTCTAGAGCTAGTTAACAGAAACAATTAATGGCAGGTCCTCACCTAACAATAGAAATGTTGAAACAATGCTTCAAGTGTTTGTTTCCGTAACACTTGAAACATTGGAAATCTCCAAATATTATCCACCAATCATGTTAAAATAAGTTGTGAAACATAGCTAAAAGTTGTTGCAAGACTCACAAAGTATAATAAATAATTAGATGATAAAAGCTTGGTAAATCAAATCTTTATTGATATTTTCAACTAAAAATAATATTTGATCAACATGAGTGTAATATTTCTTATTCACTTTCCAAATATACAGAAAGTGTATAATATCCAAAACCTATATTACAGTAAACTAGGCTGAGTATCAATTTCTAATAAGATAATACACCCAAATATAAATTTTCCAAAAATTTAGTAAAGGAATTTAGAAGTATATTTACTCTTTATGTTTATGGGTTTGAATATAATTTAATTATTAGTGTGCACGTGTGTGTGAGAAAGAGAGGGAGGGATTAAAATCAGTTTTATTAAAATAACAGACTGACAAATGTCTCGCATTCTCAGTGACCAAAAAGAACCAGATTAAGATAAATAGTAACTAATTAGTTTTATAAAATAAGTAATAATTCAAAATACAAATATTAGCTTAGGTAATATTAGGTTTAAGGGCACTAGGCCAGGAATTAGTATATTCATTGGGAGATATAGGACATCAGCAAACTTACCTTAGAAGACAAGTCCACTAACACTACAGAAGAAGGAAACAAATACAAAGAATCACATGTGCAAAAATTTTCGGTGCCACTTGGAATTTTCTTCAAGTAGGGGAGAGAGAGAGATAGAGAGAGGGAAGGGGAGAGGGAGGGAGGGGGAGAGGGAGGGAGAGCGGGAGTGCGAGAGAGGGAGTGAGGGGGAGGGGGAGAGAGGGGGAGGGGAAGAGAGACAGAGTTATGGTGGCACTGAAAATCTCTGTGCACACGTAATTTGTATTTGTTTACTGCTACTCTGGTGTTAGTGGACTTGTCTTCTAAGGTAAGTTTTCTAAAGTCCTAGCTCTCCTAATGAATATAACAAAATATAAATAGTGCCTTTTATGATGCTAATTTATATGTTTTCTGTAACATTATTTGGTATATTATAGATTTAAAAAAATGATTAAGTAAAGTTAGAAATTGTTCCTCTACTTCCAAATGAAAGGCCAATTACTGTGGCATGGGGTGCGATGTTGGTTTTTAATAGTTTTTTTACATAGACAGAATCTAATTACTTGACCTTTAGTAGCTTAGGATTTTGCTAACTCATTGTCCCCCCCCCTCCCCATATAATCTTTATAACAATCAATGTTAATTTCACCTTTACAACTTAAATGTTGTGACATGAACACTCTGATAGTCCACTGTCTCGTACAGTACATCTACCTTCTATAGCCAGAAGGTATTTCTTATAGACATTTTATTAATTTGGCTCTATGACTCCAAGTTTGAAATTAGAAACCTTCATTAATTAAAGTACTGCTACTGCAGCAGTAAAGGAGGCTACAATTGTCATGCAAAATTGTCTATTTTTACAAGAATCTCCCACATTGCTTACTCCAGTAGCTTCAGGACCCTCTAAAACTCAAAATTAGTTGTTGTCAACCTTGGTAACCCATTCCTTGTTTACTTGAAATAATCAATAACTAAAATATTTTCTATATCTCTAAGTTGAGTTACCAAGGTTTGACTGTAGTATACATTTGCTATACTTTTATGTGTATTTAACTTAATGTTTTTAACTTTGCAGGTTTGTTAACTAAAACTCAACAGTCAACATTGGACTTATCATCTCCTCCTACATTGAATCTTGCAACTTACCAACAAATAAATATGGAAAATTGTGCACGACAAAGACGAATAATACGGCCTGAAGAGGGAACTGATATATGCAACCCTCAAACAGAATCACCAGGACAACTTAGATATGGTGGTGAAAGAGAATGTTCTGATCAATACCAGTATTCTGGTTGTAGAGGACAACAATATTCTGAAGGAGGACGATATTATAACAGTGGACAACGCTCAATATCACCGTATCCAGTGGGTTATTCTCAAGAGTCTAATCGAGATAATAGAAGAGATTTTCCTAGTCCAGTGGGTTATTCTCAAGAGTCGAATCGAGATAACAGAAAAGATTTTCCCAGTCCAGTGGGTTATTCTCAAGAGTTGAATCCAGATAACAGAAGAGATATCCTGTATCCAGCGGGTTATTCTCAAAATTTAAACTGTGATAAACCTCAGAAATTTCAACATCCTAATCACTCCCCAGAATCTGGCACTTCCTATATTAGTTTGCCAGAACATCTAACACCTTCTCAACAATCTCTGTTAGATAGACTTCTTGCTCAAGTTAAAAAAAAAGGTTTAAAATCAGATTTAAAACTTTATATTCAAAGATTACTGAATATGAGCCGAGAAAGCATAGAAAATTTGCCAACTTCTCCTAGCATTGATAGAGCAAGAAATCCCACTCCTATGAATGTGGAGGACAGCATAAGAAGAGTTGCTGAAATGGTAAATTGTTATGCTGATAGAATTAATGATTTAGTGAACACATTTGAAGTATTGGAAAACTGTGGATCTCCGTCACTGCATATGAACCTCCCAGAACACATTGTACCTGACCTTCCTAGACATATGGCTACTCCTGAGCACGAATCATTCCCCATTTCACCTTCCGCAAGTGAGCAAAACCAAATTGAATTGAGGGAAAGGAGGCTATTTTTGGGTCCGAATTTAAATCCTGTTCGACGTTTTCCAAGTGAGCAACACACAATGAAATTGATGGAAAAGTGGCATTTTTTAGATCCGAATTCAGCTCCTTTTTCACCAAGATCTGAATCATCTCCCTGTAAGTTTGATTTACCTTCAAATTGTGAATAGTTAAATAAATATACTTATTAATAACTTATTAGTGTACTTCAAGTACAGGAATAGTGTCAAAGTTTGAAAAATACAAATTATATATATTTGTTTTTTATGACAGTCATATATATATATATTTACATATTTACAGTGTAGTGTGCAACACATTATTAATTAATGTAAATTGCAAACTTGTTTTGATTGGTATGTGGTGAAGAAACTGATAGCATCCTATATAGCAGTGGTTCTCAACCTGGGGGGCGCGCCCCCCTGGGGGGGGCGTGAGAGAATTTCAGGGGAGGCGTGAGGGTACAAAGAAAAAAATTAAAAAATATATATTTTGTTAAAAAACAAAAAATTTCAAAACCATCAAATAAACTTTCGTATTAAAATATATCTGGATTTTTATTTTGCATTCCAGCTTTTGCTAACGCAGAGTTAGCATCGTCAGTTTCATAATTTCACTGTTCTAACTTGAACCAACCAATTATTGACTGGAGGGGAGGCGTGAGCTATCTTCAGTGTTCAAAGGGGAGGCGCCAGGGCTAAAAGGTTGAGAACCGCTGCTATATAGCATGTGATGGAACCCCTAAACAGGCTTTGCCTCAGGGGCCCTATGTATTTCCTTAAGTATTACATTGTTAATAAAGACTGGTTTTTATTGAATGGTAGATGTAGATGTATATTGTATTACATATGTAAATTCATAATTGAGGAAATAAAGATTATTATATAGGTTTTATAATGTATTATAGGTTGAGATTTCTTGTTAAAACTCTCCAAGTGTATATATATATGACTCGTCCTTTAAGCCATTTATGAAAAGCAGTCTTAAGTTGCTTTTCCTTTTTCATCCGTATTTCTGTTAGTAAGCAGTTGTTTCAGCTTCCTTTCCATGTAGGTTGGTTTATTCTCATATTGTGTTAGGTGAGAGTGGGAAGTGGATACATTGTTGAGTGTCTTGTGTTGTAGTGTAAGTCTTCATGCCTAATGACGTTTTCACTCTCAACATACAGTATGACTTCTTGGATATAGAGAGCTGTTGTGGTCAGTATATCTAAGATTGAGAAGGCAACTCCCTTGAGGATGAATGTTTGCAAGAATTCTAATAGCCTTTTTTGAAGGATTAGAATTCTGTTCATGTTTGTATTTGATGTGCCTCCCCATACAGCTAAGCCATATCTAATATTAGACTCAAACTAAGTGAAATAGGGAGTATGAATAGTTACTGATTGCTTTTATCTGTTTCAGTGAATATTGGATTGTGTTTAGTATGTTACATAGTTGGTGACCATGTCAGGCTAGATTCTATTAAGATCCCAAGAAATTTAGTTTTATTGACCATGTTTATTCCAGGTATGCAGTTAATTTATTCTGAACCCTACTGGCTGGTTTTAGAGGGGTTTATCACTAGGTCATTTCCATGGCAATATTGGTATGCCATGTTGACAGCAATGTATGAGTAGGTCTATATGTGTGTAGTTGTCAATGATTAAAGTAGTTTCGTCAGGATACATGTGAGTTTTAGTATAGTCCCATACATATTCTGGGAGATTATTGGTAAAAAGTATGAACACATAGGGCCCAGGACAGATTCCTGTGGTACATCTCTTTGGATCTTTGAGTTTGAAATGCTTTGGTGATTTGACTGATTTGAATGGTTTTATTTCCTTTGAAATGTTGATAGTGTAGAATTGGGCAGTGTGATGAAGTGGGAGTGATTCTTGTTGGTAGTTTTACTCTTTAAATATTATAATTTGCGAGGATATTATTCAGTTTTTGTGTGTTTCTGTCTAGATCTAATATATCGACTGTCATATCTCTCATTATAATAAGAGATTTATTTTCTATTTTCGTACCATCTATTATGTAAGTTAAAATACCTATTGCATCATCTAGTTTCCATGTGGTGATCTGTATGTACCCATGGTATAGCAAATTTATCTCGATCAGTGCAACCTAATATAAGAGTTTTTGGCAATATTGAGATACAACAACCTCTTCAGCCTGAGTTAGTAGCTTATCTCAAAAAAAAAGTCGTCTGGATACACACTAAAGCTGGAGGTGTGCCATTCAGGACGTTATGACGTTTGGCTTTGACTAAGAAGCCTTTCTCCCAGGTTTTTTACTTTGTACTCAAGTTTTTCTTACCTTGATTTTAGTTGGACAATATCAAGCAATACAATTGATGAGTTGGCGGTAAGATTAGATCTGTGGTAGAGAGAACTGTGGAGATAGATTTAAAGACAGATGTTTGAGTACTTTTGGTATCATGTAAATCTTTGGTCTGAAATGACTTTTTTTGTGTCTCTAATGACAGTTTAGTAGACTTATTTATATTCCCTATTTAAAATTCAAATAAAGTTATGCTAACCAAATATGGTGTTAAGAATTTAAAAACAATATTTTTAATATTGACTATTGCGTACAGTCCACATTCAAATGAATTAACTAACAGTGACTTGGTATTACCACAAGTTTTTTATCTTCATATTAAATATTTTTTAATTACTCATCTACATGAATAATTATTCATGTTTTTAATGCTATCCGTAGGTAAAATGTTTGATCTTTTTTGGAATATACCATAAGAATCAAATCAAGTCAGTTAATTCCTCCAATAAAAATATTACAAACATATTTACAGTAAAAATCACATAAGGAATTTCTCCCCAAATGGAATGGTCTGTGCGTGGGTGAGGAGTCCCTATCACACAAAGTACTATAAATTTTTACTATTAAATGATCCAGTACGAAAAAATAATTGAAAAAATAAAAGTACAAATTATACATATGAATGATAACAACAACAAAAAGTAATATTGTATGATAAAAATAATCTTAAAACTAATAAGACAAGAAATTAAATTGAACAGACAGGAGATGGTTTGAGTTTGACAACTAGTTTAAGACTGTACAGCCATAAAATCTTTTTATATTAATTTAGAGGGGAGTCGTAAGTAATAGGCCTGTATAAAAAGAAGACGAAACCACGGAAAAAAGGTAAATGTAAATACATATGTACACATCCGTGCACACATATAAATATAGGCTTACATACAAATATCATGGACTATAATTAATTGATTAATTGAATATTGATCCTAGAATTACAAATGCACATGTACTGGCTCTGAGTGAGGCTGACATTTCATAGTCAGCTAGTTACTGAATTGTCAATTTGTCAGAGTGTAGACGGAATGAAGAAGGAACTCAGCATGGTCAGGACCGGCCCCGAGTAGCCAGGCGGTTACCAGCCTATTGTAGACGTAGACGATCCACGCACATTTCTTATCTATGGCGGAATGTTTCTATAGGTAATGTTAGCAACAAAGAACAAATTTTTCCAATTAATTGTCTTCACGATACGAGGCATTTGAGTGCCGACTGTTTGTGAGCTCCTTGTTCTATAATTATGTATTACTGGGGTTATTATCAAATTTTTGTTGTATATATATATATATATATATATATATATATATATATATATATATATATATATTAAAAGATATTTTAAGTATAATTGTCTAATAGTGAGACCATTACTTTCCGAATATAATATTTTGGTTGAATACCTTTTATTTCTGTGCAAACCTGCTTTGTCAATGGCACTTTGTGTTACATATAATGGATGCACCTCTCCAAGCAAGTATGCCAGACACTCGCTCAATTGTCTGACAGAAGCATACAGTGCTGGTAGTGTCGCCACACACATGTAGCTAGACTTTGAGTTCCACCGGTGGCTCAGCTCCAGGTCGTAAAGCAATAGGCATACTTTTAGTTTTATTCACATTCATCATTAGGATATTATATCAAACTATTGTTTTAGAATGGCTTGATCAAGGCAGGATAATTTTGATACTAGAAAAAGTTTGAAGTTACCCTAAATATATGTCTTGAAGCAAAATTATGCAAAATTAAGTACATTTTTGAAGATTAGAAATGAGAAGCAGACCTATCTCGCAAACATCTTCTCAGATGACTCTCGGCGAACTGTGAATTGGCTTCCTACTGTGGCTCCTCCTTCACCACTTTCTCTAATGCTACGTGAGACGAACAAAGAGCTTTGTCGTGGATGGCAGGATACTTATGTTCAGGTTTCAAGTGCTTGAACATGTCGAAAGAGGGACTAGTTACATAATACTATCTGAGACTTATAAATTTGGACAAAATTTACTACAAACGGTCAATACCGCTATATATGTAAGAGTGGGTGATTTAGTCAATACATGTGTAGAGGCAGATGGGTGGGTCAATACCACTGTATATGAATGGGCAGTTGAACAAGTTAATACCACTGTAATTATTTGTTTTTTAATTTTGTTATCATTGTTTATTTAAATATAACAATATATGGCCTTTAGACCAGAATTCTTCAAGCTCCTATCCAACATCTAATCTAGCTGATAAAATTGGGTCCATCCAAACACCTTTTGGAATTTCATCTAATCTTCTACCAAAACCAGGAGATTCTATAGCTCAGTTCCCAACTCCATCTCAGCCACCTGTTCAACCAACACTCTCTAGGTGAGTAATCTGTAATAAACAGTAATATCAGAACTAGTGTACTTACTCTTTGATAGGTATTAGAAAGTAAACTTAACTCACATTTTAAGTAGAATCTATATTTTCCGGTGACAATAGGTGCTATTTCAGTCTCAGTGATACCACCTAGGATACCACATCACAGCATGGGCGAAACGCCTGGTTATCTTGTAAATAATGTAGATAGCACCTTGAAGGGTTGTCACCGAAAAGTATAGATTTTAGTTATGACACCAGCTGCTTAAGCCTAAGTTCTAAGATTAATTCACTGCTTTTTATGTGTGTTGTTTTTTGTTTTTGATATATTTTCACCTCAAAATTAATTAAATTAAACAAGACCAAGAATGGTGCAGTTTTATTTAAAATTCAAACTAATACAAACAGTTGAACATTAACACATATTTATTGCAATATAAATACAAAAGTTATAGTGATAAAACATTTCACTAAACTAAGTTAACTATCATTATACTGTAATAAATTTGTGAGGTTAAGCTAACAAATTAAATTACAAATTATATAAATTAAGGAGTCAGACATTTCTTCAGTGTTTCCCATTGAAAAAATCTTCATGTATCACAGTTTAAAAAAAAGGAAATAATTGTTTATTTTACATCTATCCAAAACTAAATGAAGATTCTATCGCTATAGACAAATTATTGATAAAGGTAGGCAAGTTGTTGAATGTTATCTGTGGTTCCATTTATTCGGAACTATTGGAAATGAGCACACAATGACGACTAGTGAAACACCTAAACTTAACAAGGGTCCATCAAATTTGAAAATCATAATGAAATATTTTCTGAACTACTGATCTGCAATTTTTGCATGTAATACAATAAATTCCTGAACTAGATTTTATTGTAAATTGTGTATTGAAACTACAAATCTAGAAATAATTGAGTTAAAACCATTGATTTAAACATGACAAATGATTCTAGTAGTCTGCTTGCTAACCGGAAATTTGTAGTTAAAAGGCATGTCCAGTAGAACTCCATTCATTTGGATTAATGTTTATAATGTCTGTTGTGGAATGTTGGAGAAATGACTCTTTGGTCAAAAATTTAAAATAAAAGACAAAAATGCATTCCTTAAAACATGTTTAATGTCGCAAGAATACTAAATGCTATTGTGGTATAAATTTATCATTACTTAAAACATAATAAGCTACAGAAGAACGTATGTAATCAAAATTTTAAAATTAAGTCCTATTCATACAAATAATAAAGGTTTTTACTTGAACATGTCAAACAACCCTCAAATGTTTTTAAAATGTTTCTCATTTAAAAAATTTTTATGGACCACAGCTGAAAATAATAAAAGGAAATAACTATTACAAAACTCAATGAAGATTCCATCGCACCACCTTCTCTATAGACGTCTTATTGTTAATGGTAGGCAAATTGTCGGATGTTTAAAATGGTGTTAACTGTTAAGAATATAAGTAAATAAATGTTATCTGTAGTTTTCTTCTTTTGGAAAAATTGGAAACAACTGACACCCGTTTCCATGTTGCTTGTCACAGGCTCTTGACTGCATTCTGGTTGCTGTTCCATTCATTTTAAGGCTGTGTCAAATCATATGAATGCTTCACTTGCTGTAGGTCCTGGTTCTTCATATAAAACTTCTGCCTCTATTTTTGTGTAGTATCAACCAACAACCACTGTAATAGTAAGCCAAACACAACACCCAATGGCAGACTGAGCTAGTGACCTGTTGCAACATAGAGATGGATGAAAAAAGGGCAATAAACTCTGTTCACATATGGATGGACTGGTAGTTTGCACCAACTTTAGTTCCTCTGCATCGAAACGTGTTTTATGAACGATAAATTACTTTAAACGTTTTCAAAATAATTGGTGATTGGGTAATCTGGAGTTTGGATTAATGTAGTTTTACAGTACATGATTTGCATGCAGTAGTACACATCTCGAACGGTTTCGACCGATACTGCACACATGCAAGTCGCCTGAAAGCATTGCTAATGCCTGATGACTCATTCAAGCTTCCTCTTCCGTTATAATTTTGTCCTCTAGACAGAATCGTGTTTGCGTGGTTTCCATTTGGTCTTAAAAACAGATAACACTGTTTCTCGGTCCCAGAAACACGCTTAAATGTTTGCAAAGAGTTGGGAAACATCACAAAAACACTGGAAACAGTTGAGAAACAGTTTGCAAACACTGTTTCCGGAAACATGTTTGTAAGTAGGGACTAGGCTTTAGTCAAATGTTTTAAAAAGAGTTATTTAGCCTGTTTATTCATTTTGTTATACTTGTATTGCTAAAGGAGGATTTAAATAAGTTGCAGTATTAATTTATCCTATTAAATATTTAAAGTACTCCAGTACTTGTGTCAGTAAATAAGACACAATACTATAATTATCAAACTTTGTCGTGTTTGCTACTTCAGCCGTGAGAGTGCAGCATAGACAAAACTGCAGTTTATTGCATCTATCGCTTACAGGATGCGCTGGTGTCATTGTGGCATATCTAGTGAGCTGCTTAATCAAATAGGTTAATTTATTTTGAAGGTTGGTACCAATGACTGGTTTAAGCGCATGTTCAACACTTTGACGAAGAGTATGTAGGCCTTGAAACTTGTAATCACTACAGCAATCCCAGGATTATGAGTCATCAAAATCGACCATATACTGTGTACTCATTCACTGGAAGTAATTGTTGTCATATTCCGGAACTGGTAATGCTTTTACAGATTTTGCTGTGCAGGTTTAAAACTAATTTCACTGACTGCTTACCATCAATTTTGTATTAATTTTGTGGATTAAATAATCACCATGTTATTAGAGTAGGACCATGCCCTTCAACTCCCCTAATAGATCGAAGCAATACATTAACCTTATGACTAATAGGTTAAAGGAGTACATTAACCTTAAGACTAATATGTTGAAGCAGTACATTAACCTTAGGACTAATAAGCAGTACATTACCCCTTGCTCTGTATTTTAAGTCAGGGTTAATTCTTTGCACTTTTGAAAATATGTTTAACCCTTTTGGTGCCGGGGTATTTTCACATTTCCTATGTGAGAAATGCCAGGCCGTTTTTTGTGAAATTGCAAGGTTTTAACCCTTTGAATCCCGGGTATTTTTTAAAAAATATCTGCCAAAAATCCTAGCATTTTTATTGTGGTATCTGCAAAAAATCCCGGGTCTATTTTGCCAATTTCGCAATATTTTACTAAAAAATTAATTTTTCGCTTGTTTTTTAATAAAACCTCATGATTCTTTTACCACTTTATTCCAAATAAAGTGTACTACAAAACACATAAATATAAAATAAGTATTCAAATAACAAATTTTTTGTAAAAAAAAAGTACTTAACAAAAAAAATTTTGCCGAAAACTTTTCACTTTTTGTCCATGAAGGAAGTAGTAAAAAATTAGATATGACAAATATGATTGTATCACCTTGAAGCCCATTGTTTATTTAACAACTTCATAAAATTTCATCACTTTATCACAAAAAATAAAATAGACAATAGTTGTCAAGCTGTCAGCTGACCGCCAGAGATTGACACGAATTGCAATGCTCAGTTGATTATAGGTTATAAAATAATTCAACATGCTATATAAAGTTCAGAAATAATTTATACATAAACTATGATTCTTTACGGTCAGCTTAGTATAAAACATGTAATTTTATCATAATTTAATATTAGAAAAAAAATTTTGTTGCGAAGGGTCGTATATACGGACGTCGGGATTTCTTGCAGATACCTTTCAGGTCCGTATATACGAACCTCGGGATCGTAAGGGTTAAACAAACTTACACAGCATCTATTTTTTTTCATATTTACAGAAATCTTTTTTGAACTGAAGGAAATAAATCTTTCTAATGAAATATAGTTTACCCTCTTAATTAAAAAAACCTTTATTAAAATCAAACATTTTATAACTAACATTTTTTTTAGTTTTATTTTTCTAATTTGAAGGTACATAAGATATTTACAAATATTTTTTAGAATTTTCCCTCATTACCATTTTATAGATAATTTCAAACTGAACAAAGGTAAATAATTTCATTTACCATACTTAAAAAAAATTTCATTTTATAAAAATATAATCAAAGTGCTGAATTTTGGTTACATAGCAACATACAGACTAATTATTGAAATCTATAAAGCAGTTTTTCTTAAGTAAAACTGGGGTTGTTGATTTACCTCTGTATTGTTCGAATAATTACAAAATATAAATGTATAGCACACTATTGGATAAAGATGAGTTTTTGTCAAATGAACTTATCAGCAATGAATTGTTATAGGCAAAACATTGTTTTGGCCTAACCTACTGGTGCTAGCAACTGATGTATCAGGATCTAATAACGTTAGTAACAGTGTTAGGTCTTCTGCTGGAATAAGTGTATCCTCACTCATTGTAATAAACTTCTAAGTACAAAAAAATAAAAATAAAAACAATTTAAAATATTTATTGTTCACACTCTAGATAAACAAAATACAAACAAACATTATAACAATACACTACATTGTCGCGAAATACAAACTCATATGCATTGATTACTGACGTAATCTAATGTTTACTGCAATCAGCTGCGCAATTATACGAAAAATAAGTGCGAAACTGACGAGGGCGGTTATTATCGATTCGTCTGGTATGAGTTCGGTGGCTGATTAAAGAAAAATAGTGATGTAGTATAACAAATATGGCGCGTCTCTCACAGTGACGTTGGCATTTTTCGCACTAGCACGGTGCATCGCTCACAGCTACTCCTGGCACTATAAGGGCTAACCTACATTCATGAATAAATTGGGTACCTCGCCATCTTCCTTGAACATGGATCTAGGATTTGTTTCATGGTGATGTACCTGTCACCATACAGATTACAGCCAAATGGATGTTTAATGACAGTGGTCCAATGAACTTGATTTTATGGAGTCAGTTAGAAGAATACTAGGGCACCATTTGCAATGAACGTTGAATTAAAGTCACCACTTTGTTTTCAAACTGTGGGCAATTGATCAGAAAAACCTGAGTGAAAAGCATCTAAATCAAATAAAAGAAAGTCTTTTCTGTTTACAAAAGTAAAAAATATACATAACATTTTACAATGAAAACAACTTATTTTTTCAATTATAGCTTTTAGAATCGTTAAGCTGCTTTTATTTTGTTTATTTCATTGATTCACTATTATATACACAGTCAGCATAATCAAAGCTATTTCTATTTATATAATTGTTACTCTGACCTTTCATATTAGTCCTAGTAATAATAACTACAACAAATATGATATGTTAATAATCTCTGTAATATGAATTAGGATATCCGAAGGTCCAGAATACCAGATGAACTCAAGTTCTCCAGGGTAAGTTTTCCTCAAAGAGATATGTACAACTATAATTATATATATTTGTAATTTGTTATATTTTCAGAAAAAAAATTACCAACAGCATTTGGATTAGTACATATAGTACTTTTCCTTTTCTTTTTGATTACAAACATAAATTTGATTGTTTGCAGACATTGTCCTTTGTTTGGTTCAGTTTCACCCCTATGGTCTCTTTGTTGTAAGAGACAGACTGTTACTTGAACGTTTTGTAACTTAGTAGAAAAAAAAAAAATAAATCATATGAATGAGTATTTTATGTTTTTGACTGTACATGTTGATTGTTAATGCATAATTACAAAGTAAATGAATTATTAGCTATTAATATGCTGTCTTTTATAGCTTTGACGCTTAATTGATTAGCATAAATGACTTTTCCTCATCATATTCTTCATTATAATAAAAAATGTTCTAGGCTTTACTCTTAGTACCAATATTATAGATGCAGTATTTTTGTTGACAAGAATAGTTTAGAACTTTAAGAAATTTGTATATTTTAAAAATTTATTTTAAAGTTATTTTTAACTTTAAAAATAAAATATCAAAATTCAAATTTTGAATTCATACAATAAGATGGGGATTCTCTCTTTTTCGTCAAATGCTAGTGATCAAGAATACTATTACCAAGGCTGTAAAATGTTCTGTTCTTTGCTAGATTTTCAGTCCAATTTGGACAAAGACTTTTATCAACAATTGACATGTTATTCTCAACTCCAAGGGGGATATTTGTAAGTGCTTTTGATTTTTCTTGAAAAAGCACAACATCAGATGATCTAGAAAAATGTGGGTTTCAACTAAACAATACAAACAAGTCAATGTACACAATACAATTCAATATAAGAATAAGACAATATACATACTGCAGTAAGGTGATTCATTTTGATAAAAGATAGTTTGCCATCCTCAGACCAAATCAAAAGACATTTAATAGATTTTTACATACTACTGTATATAAGAAATCTATAAATATTAATCCTATTTCACAAGAGCAAAGCAGGTTTGCTTGTTATAAGGTGCTCCAAACCATAAAACCACGTCCCGAGCTCTATGCCAGCCGTGTACTTAGCAACACTGTAGAAACAGTTTGACAGGGGAAAATCAAAGAAATGGGCTTTGAACTTCTTTAGAAGGCTCCCTTTTTAGAGCTATTGGAAGGTGGTTATTTATAAGAACCTATAAGAGTACATAGGAGCCCTTACGAGAAAAGTAGTAATGTGAATTAGGTACTGAAGAATGTTATTGTTTCTTGTAAAATTTGTATGATGATGGTTTTCTTGGGAAAAATACTGTAAATTAGATATGGTATAGACGAAGCAATAGAAAATGAACAATGAAGGTAGAGGGATTATTTTTAATCTCTGAAAAAGAATTTTGCTGGGTTCCTTGGCTGAGGCTTTTGATACGAATCTGATAGCTCTCTTTTGGAGAAGGAAACCCCTTGAAGACTCAGTAGAGTTACCCCAATAAAATTATTCTATAAGAGTAAGGAGTTAAAATAAGCATAGTAAACCTGAATAAGAACACATTTATCCATGGAATGTGAAAGTAAGTGGAATAAATGCAAAAAAGGGTTTGCTGAACGTAGGAAGAAGATAATTAATGTGCTGGTGCCAATTTAAACTGGAGTCAACCTCAACACCTAAAAACTGTGTACAGAGCAACCTCCACTAGCAGCCAGTGCTGCCAACCTATCCAAATTATCGTATATGTTATATATATGTCTGTTATCACTAGCCAAGCCTACTTCACATAGACTCATCAAACATGTAATAGATCAGGCAGCTAACAAATATTTAAATACTAAAAACAAAACACTGTATTCACTGTTCTACATTTACAAATGTAATATAAATCGTAAAAATTTTGTAAATGTAACAATTAATTCCAATGCTATTCTCAGTGATATCACGATGGCCACTTTTATAGGGCTTTTGTTAGTAACCCAATGATTACTAACAAAAATAAAAATATTTTTATTTCAAAGACTTACATTGTACTTAACTGAACTTAAAAAAGACTCGTTAATAAATAAATAAATTTGTATATCTCTTACAGATATATTCTTTAAATATCAGTGTATTTTGTATCTGTAGTATGTTATAAAAATAAAATTCAAAATTAATTAATAATGTGCTTTGTTTAAAATTTTTGTATTTATTAAACCTTTAAAATTTGTATTTTGTCTTTCATAAGAATTATTCCAAGAAAAAGACTTAGTTATAAAATTTTACAGACATGATTCTCATGATGATTCCACTTCATGGGCCTTTGTTGGCCTGCCGAAACCTCCGGTCCGACCGCCAGGAGCACCTCCAATAGATGAAAATGCTCTGTTTAAGGAGAAGCTTGGTCATCTTCCGGGAGAAGGATGCAATCAACTGGACATCAGCAACATAACTGCTGAGATGGAGAGACTTTGTTGTGAAATTAATAAATTTGGGTAATATATATTGATAAACAATACATAGTATTACAAATATTATTACAAGGTTCGAATGATTGTATTGCATAAAAATGTTCATTGTTTTCTATTTATAATATAAATGAGTATTTACAGAAACCTGTCATGAATGAGGTTTAAATTTCAATGGCATGGGTAATAATTAATGTGGATTCAGAGAATGTCCTTACTCTACTCCCAAGTAGAGATTTGGCCTCATCATGTGTGTTGGCCAAGTAGAGATTTGGCCTCATCATGTGTGTTGGCCAAGTAGAGATTTGGCCTCATCATGTGTGTTGCCCAAGTAGAGATTTGGCCTCATCATGTGTGTTGGCCAAGTAGAGATTTGGCCTCATCATGTGTGTTGGCCAAGTAGAGATTTGGCCTCATCTCCACCTTCCTATGTTTGCTGCCTCCTCACTTGTGACCCTCATCGTCAGCCTTGACACCATCTTATCTTTGCTTAACCTTCCTTCTAGTCTTCCCAGCCATGCTTCTTTCAATAGTGACTATTGGTCCCTATGCCATACATGTCCGGACCATCTCAATCTTAATGATTTTTATATGTACTACTACATCATAGTCATCGTATTTATCTCTTATCTTTTGTTTATCTTTACAGGTCCACTCTACATTCTCAAGTGTACGGCCAAAGATCTTTGTCAGTACGCTATTCTCAAACACTATGAGCTTATTTTCTTCTTTTTTATTTTCATTCATTAGTAAGACACCGATCGTAGAGACACGGGTGAATATGAAGAGCGAATGAGTATGATGAGTGTAGATGAACGAATGTAGTCATTGTTATTAATTAATGTCGACTGCTCCTCAGAAAGAGCTATTTATTAATAGCCCAATAGCCAAGGCAATTAGTATTCATGTTTCTGCACCATATAGAAGTACTGGTTGTATAAATGTTTAGTATACGAGGTATATTCAGAAAGTAAGTACCGTTTTATTGTACTGCTGCAGCAGCTCTGCAGTTGGTAGAGTCCTTTTTCAACGGCTCTGAACTAACACCATTTTGGTTGTTCTAAATTTTGTTTTTAGTTTTGTGTGCACATTTAAAATGTTGAATAGAAATGACGATTCTGCAGATTGTGAGATCCGTGCTGTAATAAGATTTTTGAGTGCAATGAATGTGAAACAGGCTGAAATTTATCGTCAAATTTGAGATATTTACAGTGAAGATGCGATAAGTCATGAAACTATATTTTACGATTGGAGGGCCAGGCTTCAATACCTGGTAACGGCTCCTCAGCCAAAAGGCTTATTGTGCGTCCTCCTTTACAACATTTAAAACCTCAGTCAATCAAAGATCCTGAGAGAACCTTGAGATTTCCTATGCTACACCTTGGCCACGTTCTGATACACCACCCTAGGTGAGAGCCCGCTTCTTAGCTAGGGCCAGGCAGTGGAAGAGGATGTGCCATTTAGACTCTTCCTCCTCCCCACATTTCCTACACAAGAGAATGGGGTTGGAAACTCCATCTTATTCATGTGTTTCCTAAATGTCCAGTGCCCAGTTATAAAACCAACCACCCTTCGGAGTTCTGATCTTGCAAGATAAAGAGCTTCAACCGTGTTGGAGGACAATGGCCCCAACAGAACCTCCTTTGTTTGCCTTTTATCTGGTGTTGCCTCCCAGGCCTCTTGGTGCTTGCTAGCGACCTATGTAGAGGCAACCCTTTTGGTGAGGATGTAAGCAACCTCGCATGCCAGCTCTGGGCCAATGAGAGGTTCCTCAGTTCATTAGTAATGGAATGGTGAGAAAGTGAGTTAGAATGTTCAATGAAGGTCGAACAAATTTGCATGATGAGACTCGGAGTGGTCGGCCTTCTCTTGTCACTAATGATCTGGCAAAGAAAATTATTGAAAACATCCAAGAGAACAGACTTTTCACTATGTCAACACTATCAGATGAATTTCTACAAATTTACATACTGTTTTGTTTGAAATTGTTAATGGACCGCTTAGATTATCACAAGCTGTGTTTACAAAGGGTTCCAAAAATGTTCACTGAGGTTCATAAAACTCGGTAGTGCTTTGACATTTCTCACATGGTACAATGAAGAGGAGAAGGACTTTTTATACCAAATTGTGACAGGTGATGAACGTCTGTTTTGTTTAGGGGTGTGCGAGTACTCGAAACTTCGAGTATTTTACTACTCGAACTCGACTCGAAGCTCCTAAAACTACTCGAAGTTCGATCGAATAGTTTTATTTCACGAAATATCAGATTTACATCTTAATTTAGTTTTAAGAGTAAACAGTTTTATAAGTTATCAATAAAAAATTTTTGTGTTTTATTTTACCCTTAATCATACGTTATCAGTTTGGTACACGTAATTATGAACTGAACAATACGCCTAAGAATTGGTAGTACACGACGACAGTCAAATGAACTAGTCGACGAAGTGAACGAGTTCGTTCATTATGATTTGAACTAGTTCAGTTCAAAGTGATCAACAGAGCTGGGAAGATCGTTACTATTTTGTAACGATCACACATGTTAGTTGTCGAGGAGTCTACTAGTCGCTTGTAACTTAACCTAAAATAGCGTGAATAAAACAGAAGTGCGGGTTAGTGTCATTATGACCCAAGAAAGGGGACCGAGAGATCTGGTTCAAGATGCTCAAAAAACCTGTTATCAATACAAATCTAATAGTCTGTGGACCGTGGAAATTATGCATATTTTCATTCATAACAATAATACCGTTCAATCAAAAGAGTCCTGAGAACAGATTACTTTACATCCCAAGAATCAAACTTCCGATCTTTTCTAGGTGAAAGTTCATGTCGGTTGTAGTATACGTACGTGCAAGGAACTATTCAGCTCCTTTTCGGAAATGAAATTATCGTATATTTCTTGCGAGTCGATTGAGGTCTATTTTGTTTTTTAATCTGAGCAGGGAATCGTCCAATGATTTGACGTAAGAAAATACCGTATCATATCATATAAAATATGGTAATTACGTTCTAGCAGCGTGTGACACAACATTATTGATTTATTTTCCATCAAATAAAAAATAGATATATATCTGTGGCGAACGTCTATTAATTATTATTCCGAAAATGTCTTAGATCGCCAAAACTGTGTGTAATATTAGCGCATACAATATTTTTTCCTGTCAAATTGTTGAATGGTTTTCTGACTAAGTTAGACAATAACATAGTTGGAGTGTAAAAGGTGATAAAGTACTATAATTTTGATTCGTAAATTCACTGAACGGCCCCCTGTTCACGTCGATGTAAACTGTAAAACAATCACGAATCAACCAAAGTGAGGAGAAACATGCTGGAAGACCTTTTCTAAACAAAATACGACGAATTGAGAGATTCGGAAAATCATTTATATTGAACCGAAACCTTATCAAACGTCTCATTTTTTATTCATAAGTTTTAGTTTAGCTGCCCAAAGTCTTCACTGTATCACTATTTGGCACTTAGCTGATATTTCAGACTGCATCTCGTCACCAATATCGGGTAGACTTATTATATTAGCCGACTACGCCTATGGTTTTCATTCGATTACACCAAGTTTTAATGAATTTCTCGTTATGACATAATTATTTATCTGTTGTTCAGTGTAGCCTCATGTATCGAAGTAGTTTCAAGTTGCACATATTTCATTACCGATCATAATTTAAAAACTAATTCATCCTAAGCGACTTTAAAATTTATTTTTAGTAAACCTGCTTAGTTATTATTATTATCAATTGATTGAACCACACTCTTTTCAAATTTGATTGTATAATTCAGAGCTTATTTCCGGTCAGTTGTAACCTTGTTATTACTGAATTAAATACCCATAGAATACAGATCCACTCTTTGGCGTGTACACAATTTTTTTTTAGAGGAGGCAATTCTCAAAGCAAATGACCGCATTTGGTGATAATGCCTGAATTTTAGCATCAGTTTGGTTGGATGCAACTTTTGCCATCAAGCTTCACTACGTTTTCGCGGTACACTTTGAACTGAACCACCAGATAAACATATCGGCCGGCTGTGAAACAGTATAATTTGGCTTGCATGGAAAATCTGATCTGTGATATGAGTGAACATATTAAATCTTTATAATCCACGTTGTTTCAATTAATAATATACTTTCTTAATTTCTTACATAATATTAGTTCTGAAAAAATAAAAAAGACTAAACAAAACAATGCCACATAAAAATGTAAGAGGCACGAAGTAACAAGTTTTATTTATCAAATGTTACAGTTACAAACAACAAATCAAAATTATTGTGTTCAGTTTAGATTTATATATTTACGAATCTGGCAAAACTTAACATAGACTTTGCAAATTGTTAAAAAAGATCACCAAGAAAGGATGGTGTTTGCCTTTTACAGTTGTCTCGGGTGAACAGGAAATCCTTCTGTAAATAATCGCTTGAAAAATACTCGATACTCGAAAAAAGGCCAACGACGACTCGAACTCAAAAATCACTACTCGCACACCCCTAGTTATGTTACACGCAGAATCCAAACAACATTCAGTGAATTCAAGATATAATCAATTGCCGAGAAAACAAAGGTTAAAATGATAATGTCAACTCAACAATTATGTGCACTGTGTCATGGAATCGGAAAAGAGTTTTACTTATTGATTTTTTTCTTAGAGGTGAAACCATTAACACAGCAAGATACTGTGAAACGTTAAGGTAACTTATGCATGCAAATCAAAATAAATAGAGAGGAATGCTGAGTAAAGGAATTGTGTTGCTCCATGACAATGCTCAGCCCCATACAGCTGGTGACACTCATTGATTCTACAGTTTTGTTGGGAGCAGTTTGATCACCCACTGTATAGCCTGGGCTTGGCCGCCGTCTGACTACCACTTGTTCTTGCATATGAAGTGAGAGCTAGACGGCAAGCGCTTTGGAACTGACGATGAAGTGAAAAATGCCTTGGAGTTGTGGCTGTCTTTGTTGGTGGGAACCTTCTATGAAGAGGATATAGATAAACTGATCACTGCTTCGACAAGTGAACATTGGTGGAAACTATGTAGAAAAATAACTTAACATATGGGCTTTCAATTGAAAATAAAATTGTCTTGAAAACAAATTTTTAAAAAAATTCTCAGAACAGTACTTTCTGATACTTTTGAGATCAAGATTTTGTTACATGCACCTGCTGGTTAGGTTTATTCTGTTAGCTATCAGATATTAGGACTCCCAGATATTTAAACTGATCTACTTCTTTAAAAGGTGTGTCCTTTAAAAGGTGTGTTCTAATGTTTAAATGCATGTACTTGGTTCATTTGTTATTTATTCTTAGACCCAAGTGGTGAATCTCCCAGATAAAAATTCTTGTTCATTCTTCAAGATCTTTGGTTTCTGCTAGAAATGTTGCATCATCCGCAAATGCTAATACATTTATTTTACTAGCTCTAGAAAATATATGCTATAAAAAATGCATAAATAGCTAGTTAGAAAAAATGCATAATAAGCTATTCAAACCCTATAATTTTTTGATATTTATCAGTACAAAGGGCGGATATAGGACTAAAAGCTTTTAACCCCCTCTCCTACTATTAAGTCTAGCTATCAATTAAAATAGCCCACCTTCCAACCCAAACACATACAGTGGTGATGACCTACCTACTCAACCTAACACGTGCAGTGGTGGGGACTTACCCGCCCACCAATAGACGTACAGTGGTGAGGATCCACACACCCATCCATAGATCATAGACCCACTCGACCACCCATAGATGTACGGTGGTGAGGACACATCCACCCACCCATAAACTCACCATGTTGAGGACCCACCTTATCAGCCATAGACGTACAGAGGTGAGAATACCATAGTGAGCGTGAGGGTGGGCGGGCGGGTCAATACCACAGTGCGTGTATGGGTGGGTGGGTGGGTCAATACCATAGTGCGCGTGAGGGTGGGTGGGTGGGCCATTACCATAGTGCGTGTATGGTTGGGCGGGTGGGTCAATACCACAGTGCTGTATAGGTGGGTGGGTGGGTCAATACTATTCAAACCCTATAATTTTTTGATATTTTATATATACCCTATGAATTATTTTATATATAATTCGTGAAGCCGTTTTTTGTTAACACAACTCCTTCCTTTTTTTTTTTTTGACCAATTTAAATGGTTGAGGTGGCAAAAAATTTGCTTCTGTTTATAGATGTGTAATAATTCGTCAATATTTGTACCCTGAAGGCTATGGGAAGCCCTCAACGTTTTTGGTCATAAGAATAATACGGGGAAAGATTTAAATGAACCCAACTGAACAGCTGTTCAAATGTAAATAATTTTTTCCAACAAGTTTTAACAGCTGTTGGAATGTAAACAATAGTGTTTGTAATAGTAAGAAGGTTAGATATTTCATAACGATAAACCAGGGGAGTATAAGCTTAGTTTTATTCACATTCGATTATAGGACTCTGCTAATCTGGACTTGAAGGTTTCAATTGCAATCTAATGCAGTTATTTTAGTTATTTAATTAATCTTAAGCTGCTAAACAAAAATAATTTAAATAAACATGAAATGAAGTTTGAAATAAGCTAAGTAATATCATTGGGTGTTTATACTAATAAATAGGTAGCAATGCAAGTAGTGTGTGTGATATACTGTAAATAAATGTAATATTGTGATTTTACATTATACCGTTAACCTACTATTATTTGAAGTGAGAATTCACAGCCTGAGGCCAAGATGTAACGAGCGCAGTGAGTGGTAGGGTTGGCACGCAGCCTACAGCGATGTCCCCTATTAGCAAATAATATTCCAATAACCAAACACTATTATACTCTGTGATTATAAGTGTTCATCTGTGACAATATTGTGAATCACTGCTTAAATTTAATTAATTTTAATTCTAATTGTTACATGTTTTTTAATATAGTGGTCTATTTATTTACAGTGTTTGTGTAATGCCATTATTTTTTTACTTTCATTAACACATTTATGATCGTATGTTATACTCTTCTTTATTCTTAGCTTTGAAATCTCTCTTCATAATAACAAGCTGATTCAATTCAAGCGTTTAATATTTAATGTTTTTAACAGTGCTAATGTAGTGTTTCTTTTATTATTATTTTAATTTTTTGTTTAGGTCAATGGGAAGTTCTTTTGATTATTTAAATTTTTCCAAAATTCATTCCTAAAAGGTATTAAGTTTTGTTTTTCTTCTATTGTTTATGTTTTATTTTATTTATTTTAAGTTTAATTAGTTCATTTTTAGGTTAGGCTGTAGGGCACTAAGCCAGAAATTAAAATAATAGGATAGATAGCTCATCAGCAAACTTACCAGATATCTAAGCAAAAAAACATATTTTCTTGGCTACCCCTCCCCATTTCAATTTTTCAGTATTATGATAGGAGAGAAAAAGCATCAACAAAATCCAGAGAGGTAGCTCAGTGGCTAAGGTTTGGGACTGCTGAAGGCAAGGTCCAAGGTTTGAATCCCCAACAAACTAACGGTTGGTACTTCACTCGTTGAATAAAGTTCATGCTCAGGCCTAGCCTGTCTTAGAAGATAAACCCACTTAGACAAATACAAGAGATCATATTAAAAACACAAATATAATTAAACATTTAGTTTCTGTCCTTGTTTCATGAGAGTCT
Organism: Stictocephala bisonia; assembly: GCA_035578905.1. Taxonomy (NCBI): domain Eukaryota; kingdom Metazoa; phylum Arthropoda; class Insecta; order Hemiptera; family Membracidae; genus Stictocephala; species Stictocephala bisonia. The sequence continues at coordinate 2,931,737 of JAQJVL010000034.1, read as the reverse complement.
ATGTAGCTCTCTAGTGAACTTGAGTGAACTTGTCTTCTCAGGTAACTTTTCTGATACCCCATATATCTCTCATTGTATTAGCCTAATAGTAGGAAGTGGATAACTTGACGCACAACTCTGATGAAGTAAACATTAATCCAATTACTGTGAACAACACTTGAAAAGTTCTTTCCTTATGGCCTGCACATCTTTCTATTTTTATTGTATTATACCTATATATTTAATTGCGTAAGAAAATTTAACCTCACAAAGTTTATCCGGCTAGGAAGGAAAGCTTGATTAGATTCATTTTAAGGTGCAAGGACCAATGACGGTGGGAAAAATATTGTAAATGTAAAGAATTATTTGGGCTCCACCCCACTGGCCCTAAATTATCTAATAATTTTCTATCAATTTAGTGTTTTTATTAATACATATAACAGCTATTTGTGTTTTAAATGTTCAAGGTGGTGTAGTCATGTTATGATTTTAGTTTGGATTTAAAACCATTTGATTTTTTTACATAGTAAAAAACAGCTGTTAAACAAAAATAAAATTAAATATTTGTTCTGTTAGTTTTTACTGACTTGAAATTTTATAGAAAATAAAATTATGTATCCCAAAAATGCACCAAGAAAGGACTTTTAGCTACTTACAGGGTTGGAACGGGAAGCCAACAACTCACGGGAAGACAGGGGGACCAAGCAAACTTTAAATACGGTGCAAAAATTAATTTAAAAAACAGCACCTAATACTTGTTTGTTGTAAAATTTGTAATTTGCTACAAGTCGCTGCAAGCAAATGAAAGGAAAACAAGCACCAGCTATCAACATATTCAGAAACTTGTTCTTATATGCAGATTATTAATTTGAGCAAAATCTGTCAGAGTTTTACAAAAAATACTGTCTAAAATTATGAAAAAAGTTACAATGCCTTTGGTTTTAAATTTATTTAGTTTATACAATAGTATTTTGTTTTCATGTTAACAAATAATTTGTATTATAGAAAATAATATTGGTTTTAGGGTAACTAAGTTATTTCTTCAATTTATTATAGTTTATTTTCTGAAATAAACATGTTTTTTTATGTTTTGACTTGAATATATATTCACACATTACTAGCATTTTTTAAGAAGACGTCTCAGGTTATTTATTTCTAAAATACAAATTCTAATTTATTGTAATATAACGACTTTGTCCTGTCACATGAAATCTTCTGTACAATCTTCAACTTTCTCTTAAAGCTGTGAGCCCAATCGATTGAGCTGGACATGTTATTGTGATTTAATAAAATCCATTATATGAATTGTAATATTTTAATTTTTGTTTTATAATGTAGGCAAATGGCTAAAGTTTTGTTTTAGTTAGTCTGAAGATCAAATCGGGTAGATGACGTCCCCCATTCTCCATACACTGAGTAAACTGATTTCTGGCATTTATTTTCATTTGTGTGAATCTATCAGCAAACAAAACATGTGCTACTAGACTTACACCAATCCTTGAGAATTGTATCAAAGGCCTTTGCATTTACTGAAAGTCACAGTGAGGTGCTCACTTTCCTCAGCTGGAATTATGATCTTTGAGGAAAATCAAGTGGCAGTGACAATGAATTCGGACCAGTATGTAAGCATGTTAAATGTTTTTTTTTTATCAAGGCTGCATGAATTGAACTTGGGATACACTTGGGTCCAACAAGACGGTGCAATGGCACACATTTCAGTAGCATCAATGACTGTTTTGAGAGAATCACCCAGAGTTCCTAATTTTGGAGTGGCTGGCTCCTACTAATTTAAAAATAGTACCTTGTGATATTTTTCCGTGGGGTTTTTTGAAATCCTGTGTTTATGTAAACCATCCAATGAACTTATAAGATTTGAACCCTAACATCAAAGAAGAACTTGCGAGCATAACGCCTGCCATGCTGGCAAGATTCATGACGAATGTCAGAAATCAGTTTTCTAAGTGTATGTAAAATAGAGGACGTCACCTGCCCAATTTGATTTTTAAAACTGAGTAAGACAAAACTTTATGCATGTGCCTACATTACAAAAATTAATACAAATATTCTGATTCATACAATGGGTTTTATGAAGTTTTTGAAAAAGGAAGCTATGCTGCCACACCCTGTATTTATAAAATATAGTATTTGAAGAGTGTACATTATTAAATAAATGTTATTATTATAAATGATATGTGTTGAAGCATAAAATAGTACAAACATTTTACCAAAAAATATAATAATACGAGGAGTGTTTTAAAGTAAGTACTGTTTTTAAATTACGCCGCCGCGTGATCTACATCTGTTTGCGTGATTTTAAAATGACTCCACCTATTGAGAATTCCGCCGACTGCGAAGTGCTTGCTTTAATATGGTTTCTCTGTGCTCAAGGCTTCAAAGCAGTTGATATTCATCGCCAAATCAGTGAAGTGTATGGTGAAAACATTATGAGTGATGGAATAGTTCGGGAATGAGTTAGGGCCTTTAAAGGTGGCCGCACAAACATTCATGATGAGGAACGAAGTGGGCGACCTTCAGTCATTACCGATGATCTGATTCAAAAAGTGGACTGTAAAGTGAAAGAGAACAGAAGATTCATGATTTTGTCCTAAGCTGAAACGTTTCCTGCTGTCTCAAGAAATTGTGAATACGAAATTGTGTCCGAACGTTTAAATTATCGGAAACTATGTTCACGCTGGGTGCCAAAAATGTTGACTGATGAGCACAAAACCAAAAGATTGGGCAGTGCATTGAGTTTACTCGAGCGATACAGTAACGAGGGGGATGATTTTTTAAGCTATATTGTCACAGGCGATGAAACAAACCCATGTTGAATACATTTGAGTTGTGTGACGTTTACTTGTACTGTATATGTACCAACACGTATCATGCTAATTAAAAACTATTTGTATTTATCAATAAGACAGACTTTAATGATTAACAAAACAATCAAATTTCAAAATAAATTATCAAATGAATAACAATAGAAATGCCCAAGTGCTTCAAAAGATATTAACACTTTGGCCCACCCTACACGAACAGTGGTGGTGTTTTGTTTATAACCCACCGCTTAATAACCCTGGCCACTTAAGCCTAAAATATAAGATGATTTCAATAAAACTGGTCAGTAAGAAAGTTCTTGAAAATCTTGTTTAATCCATCACTACTTCTTACAGATGGAATTGTTCACTGATCGTATAGTCATTTTAAGCCTTCTAACACTTTACCATTGTCAAAATATTTCCTATTACACTGTATTCTGGTATGACAGACACAAATTTTTGATCAGTTAGACGTAAGAAATAGCTGTGCATGGTTTTTAAGATATTGAATATCCTTAAGAGGGGAGGTTGGTCAGCCATCTTGGATCTATTCTCCGTAAAAAAAAATATTTTCTACAAAAATTATAAGATCGGTTCGTAACAAGATTACAAACATCTATCTGTACTCATCTGAAATGTACAATATTTAATATCTTAACAATCACCGTTTGATTGAATGAATAAAAAAATCAACAATCAGTCATGAGGAAGATTTACCACCTCTTTTTTTAATAAACGTACAGTATAAAAGGCAGTATGTAATGCACGTACGTATGGTGCCATAGTTTGATATGTCGTTTGTTAGGTATTGTAATGTTTGTGCTTCACATATTTGAAATGGTTCTAATTTCAAAAATTTGTTGAAATGAAAGCAATACCAAGTTGTAGAAAGCAATTGAAATTAAAGAACTGATGTTAAAGAAAATATAAAAATTTAAATCGTTGAAATTTGGTCATAAACAAATGTTTTGAAGGATCAACAGTGGACCCACCTGAGTGCCCACCAATTGACATACCATAAAATTAAACATTTTTCTTATGGAAAATAGAATTCTGCTAGGTGTAAACCAGGTTAGAAGTCACTAGAATTTCTTACCACTCTAACCCTTCTTAGGCCCCTTTTATGCAGCCTGACAGGTGGACGTCGTTCAAAAAAAACTAAATTTCACACATTTTTTGAGCACTGAGAGACATCCGTTGGGTGGTCATTGGGCGGCACCATTCGAGTTTGCATTGTCCATGCGTGATATGATGCAGAAGAGGTGTGCTTGACGTCCTCCCAACTATATTCATCCTGTCGGGCGCTAAAAACGCTTAGCATAAATAGCTTCATATGCAACGTTACTAGGTAGGCGCATTGTGTTTTAGAGTATGTGTGCCCGACGTGGTGCATAAAAGGATCCATTTAATGTAATGTTTCTTCATTATGCACATATCGTGATGCACTACACACCGCATAAAAGGGGTCTTACAGGTAGATTGGCTATGCTAATTCATTCATTTGTCAGAACTTTTAAAGTAAAAATGGTTAATCAATATTTACATTAAAAAAATAAATAAAATGAAGTTTTCTTTTGGTTAGTGAAAGTTTATAATCTTCTTGATAAAAAAGAAATTGGTATCAAAGAAAAGATAGGTTTTAACTGATTCATTGAACCTTAATGTAAGAGGTGTGTTTTTAAAGTAAGTACCGTTTTGATATAAAAAAACTCAAAAATTTTGACTTTGAATTGGAATAAAACAAAAAGTAAATCTTTTCCAAAAAATAATTTATTCACTTGAAAAGCCATACTTTACTCTACTTCTCTAAATAATTCCCATTAATATTAAGGCACTTATCTTGGGGACAGCTTTTGTATGCCATCGTCAAAGAAGGTTGCCACCTGATTAGACAACCACTGATTCACAGTCGTTTTTACTTCGTCATCATCGGAATGACGCTGCCCCGCCAGATGCGTCTTCAAGTGCAGAAACAAATGGTAGTCGCTCGGCGCTAGATCGGGACTGTATGGAGGGTGGTCCAATTGTTCCCAGCCAAAAGAAGTGATAAGGTCTTGTGTTCGATTTGCTGTGTGTGTGGACGGGCATTATTGTGGAGCAAAACGAAACCTGCATGCAGCATGCCACGCCTTTTGTTTTGAATTGCGTGGCGCAGTTTTTGTAAAGTCTCACAGTACGCAGTTGCATTGATCGTGTCACCGCGAGGCAAAAAATCGACCAGTAACACACCCTTTCTGTCCCAAAACACAGTGCACATGATTTTCTGAGCAGAAATTGTTTGTTTAAATTTCACTTTCCTAGGGGATGATGAATGCCGCCATTCCATTGATTGCTGCTTCGATTCCGGTGTAACGTAGGCTGCCACTGAGAATGCCAACAAACAATATGTGATAGTATTTTAAATAGTAATAATAGCACTTTAATGCAGTTGTTGTATAGAATCTAAATATAGATTCTAATTATTAAAATAATTTTTGCCCGAACGTACATAGAACCCTGACGAGTTTGAAAATAATATCTTTTGGAATCCAGTATACAATAAATAATTTTGTTCAGCTTTCGATCTTAGCTCTTGGTGTTCATGAAGCAGTAGCTATTTTCAATGATGGGAACATGATTTTTTAGTGTAAAGTGTTTCAAAAGCTGGGATTCAAACTGTGCTAAAGCTTTAAAAGCAGTAGATGTATCAAAAAGTTATCAGAAAGCAGAAGAACTTTTCAAGAAAGGAAAGATAGCCAAAAGAAAGCTTGAGGATGAGATGGAAAACAAAAACAGATAATTTGGAGCCTCATACAGAAGTGGACTTTATAAAACAGTGTAGGTTAATAAAACTGTGTTTTTTTTAATCTTTATTTTTAGTATGTAAAGAAAAATTTTACAAAGAGTAATTAAGCTCGCCCTGAACTGTTTTATTGTTTAAAGATACTACATTTTTTTAGCTCACTAGCCATTGCCTTAATATGAACAAAAAATATGTATTATCAATAAAAACATGGTTTTTGAACTTATTTATTTTATATTTTTTATTTAAACATTGGCAAAATAGCTTAGAAACAAGTATTTAATAAGAATTTTATAGGACGAAGTTAAATACTATTTAGAAATGTTCCTTTAAATTTATATAAATTAACACGGATGGTATGGGTAGTACCAAACCAGTTCAGTTACTACGATTTTTTAATAAATTTATTCATCAACTTTAAATAATCCTATAATTACTGTTTGTCAAAGCGTAAATATATATTAATAGCCTATTTGATTAACTTCTCTTTATGATATTTTAAATTACAGTACAACCTCGCTGGTCTGGCAGTGTGGCGGCTGGTAGGCCGGATTTAGGGGAAAGCCATAATAAGTAGCTCCTTGAGATGTAATAAGCCCTTGCAAAAGTAGATCCAATAATTATTTAAACGTTCTTCCTGAACTACTCTATCTTTTAGCTTCTCAATTTTTGTAGTTGATTGAAAGTAATTAATTTTGTAATTAACAGTGTTTTCTTTATAAACATTTTCTTATGATTTGTTTGTGTCATAATACATTTAGAAACTGTTGTCACAACTATCCACCTGACTGGTTCTATTTTCGTAATAGCCTGTGGAGCGTTGACTTTTATCTTTCGTTTTTACATTTTTTATTCCTTATTATACGTTATTTCCTATTCCATACATCTTTCCAATGGAGTTGTTTTTTTGTTTATCTTAAATGTAAGAAAACAAAAGTTTACTTTTCATCATCACTCAAAAATTATTTCCGTTTCAGTTTTGCATTGTGTAGTATACAAGTTGTAGTTCATAATAGTGGCCTGCTTTATATTTAATTTTAAGGACTATTTTTAGGTCGAAATTACAGGGGGTTTCGGTTAACCAATGGCTGGTTGAACAAGGTTATACTGTTCCAAAAATTCTCCACGAGACCGCAGGCCAAGATCTGTAAATGGGCTGCAGGTCATTTTTTACATCAGTGTTGCAAAAGTTTTTCATATTTCTTACAGTAATAAATATTTAGAAACACTTATCTCAACCCTAGTAAACATTTTAGAGTCTGTATTCTTTGAGACCAAAAACCCCACATGCTACAGTATAGAGTTTATTCAAATTTATAGGTTTTTTTTATAAAAAGATGTTGAAAAAATTAAAATTGTTATGTTCAGTTTAGAAATTTAACATAATGTATGTCTAGAGTTAAAAGTTCAAGAAATATCTTAGTTATTGTTCATGAACACAAACTTAGTTATTCATCATTTGATGACTTGTTACTTTATTGATATAAATGATACGGGTTTATTTCTTAGTTTTATATGATCCATATTAATTTATCTATCAATATAAATATTTTAGAACACTCCTCTTGCTGCTCTTGCTTTTTGTTGACAAATTCATTATCTTTGTTGGCATTATCAGATTTTTTCTTAATCTGGTGTAGTAGCAATAACGAAATAAAACTGAAAGTGGCCTTGGAATATAATTTTTTTCATGTTTTGCCCTGCATAGTTCTTGGATTTCTTGAGTTTTCTTTTTATTTTATCAGTCATTTTTGGATAAAATCATAGTACTACCTCTGTGTTAATTGTTTTTATGTAATACTGTACAACAATTTATTCTACAGTTTAAATATAATATTGTCATACGATATTGTTGCATTTGAGATTAGGTTTTGTTTATTATTGTTAGAATATATTGGTATTTATTTGAAGTTTACAATGTGTTACAAATGCGTGGCCTTGCCAAGCCCCGCAAAGCTTGTTGGCAAGGACCACAATATAGAACATATGATTATAATTTTGGTATATTTTGGACTTTGGTATCGCTTGTATCGTTCTAAACAGTTTTTGTGTTAACTCTATTGAACTGCTCTAAGGGGAGTAATGTTTTGTTTTTATTTATTGTTAAATACTTTAATTGTTGTACCTAAAAACTAAATTTGTTTAAATATCAGAAAATAATAAAAGCAGTTACTTCAATAAATTTAAAATAAGTTCAGTGGAGTTAAAAATTACATCTACAGTAGTTGTTTAAGATAAGCAGAGGAGCCACTAATAATTTTTAAAACATTTAAAAAGTTAAGAGCAATTATGTAAGACACATAGTAAAGATGTCAGTTTATTTTAAATATTATTGTATTTTCAGGAGTTTAATGAATGAAGACCAATGTGGAGATGATATTGGGGTTTCAACTCAACAACCTGCGAACAGAGCCTTTCAAGATGATCATTGTGATGAAATGGGATTCTACAATGACGGTAATCAATGTGGAAAATATGTTATTTCAAAATCACCTTCAGAACAAAACAAAATCCCTCCTAAATCCTACCGTTCTCCTAGAGATGATTGTAACCCCGCTGTTGACTCAACAGCGAATTGCATTGGGACTACTCCATTTGATGATAGCTTTCCTTTGGATTCATCACTTGATTTAAATCCTCCAATAGATATGGATAAAATCAAGAAACTCGGGAAAGAATTGTCATTTATCAGCACTTGCCATTATAGTAATATTCTTAAAATGCTTAAAGAAGAAAACAAATTTGAAGAGAATAAAGCTAATAACCTAGTCAGACCTATAAATTCTGAGACACGGGTGAGCCCCAGTGTGAAGCAGCCCCAGCGAAGATCTCTTAGTTGTTCTCCTAATAAACAAACCAGTTGTTCATTACTATCATCAAGTAATGTTAATAGCAGTAACTGTGGAAGATACATGACAAATACACCTGCAACTATTCAACCAACACAATCTCACAGTATAGCAATAGGGTTAAACAGATTAGCTGATAAACTATTTCAAGAATCAAGTCTGAGCCAGTCTATGTTGAACATTTGTAAAAATTAAATTGATTATTTTCCTTTAGCCATGTTTTTTTCCTTTTTTTACTTTCTTAACTCGTTTGATTAGCTTTCCGCTGCATACTAAATAACAGACTGATTATGTATTTTTCACTCTGACTTTGTTCAGAGTATTGTACCTCAAGCTGATCCTGATAATGCACTCTGATTCAACAAGGAACTCGAGCCACAGATGCGCGGTTGACAATGGTCAGATTAATGTGTGGAGTGTGGCGGTATTAGCTGACAGAATAACTGGCTGATGTCAATAACAATCTGACCAGTCGTTTATTTTTCTCTTTTGTCGACTATTTTCGTCAAAATAATAACCAACCAACTTCCAACTAATATTAATCTTTCTGCAGATTGACTAATATAAATCTACTCGGTTGGTAAATATGACTAATATAAATCTACTCGGTTGGTAAATAAGACTAATATTAGTTAATTCACTACCAATTATTTTCCTTTTTTTAATACTAAAATAAATTGAACATCAACTTATAAGCTATATTAAATCCTTTTACAATCAGAATCTGCCCATAGAAAAAACTGCTTTTTGGTAATAATATGTTTTTTTTTTTTTTTTATTGAAAATAGTTTTTGAAAGCAACGAAGATTTAAAATTTAGAAACAAAATTGAAACATCTGATTCAGGTCAGGTCAGTAGACATCACTAGTATCACACCTCAATACATTTTTTTTTTTTTTTTTTCTACCATACAGGGTATTTGGTATATAAAATAAAAAAAAATAAAAAAACATGTACTCACTCATCACAAAATCTCGAAAACCACAGAAAAGATTTTAATGAAATTTTGAGGGAAGTTAGCTTTTGTTTCATAGGGACCCACTAAGAAAGGATAACTCCAAATTCCATTTCTAAGGGGTGTTAAAGCCCCTCAGATTCCTTTTTTCCATAAGAATAACATTGGAATTAATTTGATAGTTTATTTCAAACAGCTGATAAAAAAAAACATTAATATTACACTAAAGTGTAGCTAATTTGGTTTAAGAATTGTGTAATGTTTAAGTCCATTTCTACTATCTCTGACATGACTATAAAACTTTATTATCTAGTAGAATGGATGAGCTAATTTCATATTAATATGATAGTTTAGAGAGAACCATGGAGCAAGCATAGAGAACAACGTCGTAGTGAAGCAAGGGGCTGTCAGCTAGTTTACTATAAAAATAAAAGCTCAATTAGCTTTGTTCTTCAATTGGTGAATGAAAAGTGTTCCACAGCCAGATGCAAATGGAGAGATAATTTCAAATGTAAACAGTGGAAACAAGCTAAAACTTGATTGATCGATTCTGTTGATGTCGCATAACTTTCGCCTCCCTCTATGTCCCCACTATACCACACCAGACTTCCCGTCTCGTGCATGTCACGCCTCTTGCTTCACCTGCTGTACTGTACTTCTTTATATCATATACCAAGCTTGTTCCTTTCCTTATAGCAATCTTTCACTTGTTGTCTTTTTCCCTCTAGGTGCAATAGTCAAATAAGATAACACATTACACAAAAAAACAAAAAAAGTACAGTAAATATTTTTGTTAGTGGTATCACTGCAGGGGATGTCCACTTTTTTGTTCTGTTTTGCCAAATTCGACTGAAAAAATTGGGTTTTAAATATAAAGCACTAGGATTGCAGTTAATGTTAAAGAAATATGCAATAAAGAGCTCAGCAAACTTGCCTGGAAATGTAAGTGTGCAAAACAGTGGCAAAAATTTACCATTATTTCATTTTAGTTTTATTTAGGACAGGAATGCAGGGGAAGGATTCTTTCACATTATACGATTTTACCTGTATGATGAAAACTTGTACTAGTTTTAATCATGACATGGAGGTTTTCATATTGGATGATATTATATTGTTTGTTTCATTGTTCTGTCAAGACTTTCCTTTCAATACATATCATGATTTTTACATTGTGGTTATATATACGTTGCAAAAAAAGATGCAGTTGGATTCACCTGGTCCATCCAACAAATCATGTGACATGTGGATGTGGGAGTTGAAATGTTTTATACAAAATTTAAGGAATGATGATCAAACTTTTCTAACTATTTTTGCACGCCTATTAGATATTTGATGAATTGCAAGGAAAGCATAAGAATGTCTTTAAACTGAAAGTATGCAAATGCACAATTAACACTTTAGCTGCCGTGTCAGTCCAGTACACCTGACAACTCTTTGTCTCAGCTAGATGCCGTCGGGCCACTATACCTGACATTATTGCTCAGCAACCTTTTGGTTTTTTTTTATTGTTACTCGACTGGTCCTGCTTTCTTAAAGAAACCAATCACACTTTATTGTACAGCAAGCATCATTCTATTTACAGAGAAAATTTTTAAGATTTTGGTTAGTTACAAAGTTGTTTATAAAACTTTAAATTTTGGCAGGTTCTACAGGCAAGTTGTCGAGTGTATAGGCCCGACAGACATATTTAGTGAATTTCGGTATTGAAATAATGTAATACATATTGAATACTGGATTGCTTTCATCATGCAGTCAGTGTAGCAAACCAGGAAAACAAATTTACTTAAAAATGTGTCAGGCTGATATGCCTGACACAGTTTTTTTATGTGCCGTATACGCTACTAAAAAACTGTGTCGGGCCCAAACTCCCGACATATTTATATACATATAATGCCTATGTATGTAGTGTTTCTATACTCAGAAATGGTAATGCAGTAAAAATAATGCATCATTGTTTTAAAAATTTGCATAAAAACTTCTGACAATTTAGAGCAAAAATACTCATATTAAGGATGGCAGCTAACATGTTAAGAAAATATACTTAACCTATTGAAACACTGACGATTACTTTATACACTATTTTGCTTCCATCATTGTTTCCATAAACATGCCAAATGTAATACATGTTTAAATTTAAACTATTGTTTTCTTATTAAACTTGAAACGAGTTTTTACTTTGTTATAAATAAATATTAAATATAAAGCAATGATGGACTAAATTATATTTTTAAGACAGTAGCAAAGAAATTAAAATATCGTAAGTATATAGTTTGACATCATAATAAATTTTACATATCGTAAAAGTAGAACTTATGTACCTGATCCAGAAGTGCATCTGAAAGAAAATGTTTGTCAAATGTTTTGTGTTCTGCCACAAAGTTGTGCTGGTAAAATGCATTATACTAGATGAATGATAAATTCTATCAACCTATTTTGGAGGCATACCAGTTAACAAAACACTCGCAATAAAACGCCCTAAGAAGTCTAATTGAGATGTATATAATCAGTTGTATGTGAAATCAGTTATATCAGATAGTAAAGTGTATTCATTGGTAATAATTTATAAGTAGGTCATAAATTTCAACATCAATTGCTTCCATGTTTTTAAGAAAACCCAACTCAAAACCAAGCTAAGCTTACATACGATTTAAATTATGTAGTGTGGAAGTACTCATTTGGTCCCATGGACCTCTTGAGACGAGAGATGATACGGTACTGTCAAGGCTCCACAGTGGCACTGGATGGCTGCTAAACAATTAAAAAAACCATACAATGTGGAAGGTCCAATATTCTACAGTCTCAATTTTTTGAAATTTCCTGTACGAGTTTTTATCATGCAAGCAAAATGATATTGTGTGAAAGGAGTGTTACCTTTTTAAATATCCCTTTGATAAGTTCTTTGAAAGTTAACACAAACACAAAAAAGGTAAAACAATCATACTTTCATTTGACTATTTTTTAAGCAAAACATTGTTTTTATTTGTATGATTTTTAGCATATAACAAACCTTAGGACTAGTATCAAGATAAAGGTTGAAATTTACGTGGAGGAATAATGAAGGTTGCCAATATTATTTCAACTTCTCTTAATAGTAAATAATATAGTTTATAAAGTGACCTACTGAATGCACCTGTGGAATAGAGATGCTGAGAGGTGGAAGTGATAGTGAGAACTACTCTTCCCCCACTGTGTCATTCCATTTAAAAATTGTCCTGGGCACTGACGAAGGTAGGTCGCGTGTTGGCAGCACAATAGCAAGCTCTATCTACTATTTATTTATTTATTAATAAAACACCAATCATCAAGATATGGGCGTCATTTGCAGTGGTCATAATTGATACAAACAAATCAAGCTTAGAAAGAATAAATTAACTCACTGGAATTCCAATAACAATAACTCAATGAATAATAATGTAAACAATAAATAGAAACTACACAAACTTGTATAGATCATTACAGTTATTTTTTTTTAACTAAACACTGTTGTGGAAGTTGATCAATTGAAGGCGGAAGTTAATGAAGACCGTAAAGTGAGGCAGCTCAGTAGTGGAACGATTCCTCCCTGCTGGTGGAACAATACATGTGCTAAGTATATCACGCAGATCGCTTATTGTCCAGCCCAATTATAGCAAGCTATTATATAATGATAATAATTGGGTGTAATATATGAAAAACAAAGTGCCTCTCACAGCAGTTGTCCAACTTTTAAACTAAATCGTGGTGTCCCTTACAGATACATGGTTATTTAAATGTTATTTTGACTTTGATTGCTTAGACCAAAATAACATAAACCAAATATTATAAAGCTCGATATGTGGTGTTCCAAAACAGCTGTGCCATTTTCAAATCTCAAATATATTAACTCTAAATCTGGATAATGTTTTACATGGTTTTAAAGGACTTTGGATCCTAAACATTTTGGTTTAGAAAAAACGTTGCTATTTATTAAGAAACAGTGCCACGTGTTTCATCTCTCAAATAGGTTAGCGGCAAGCAGTTCACAGACAGCCAAAGAACAACAACTATTACTTGGATGCTTTTTGAACAGGAATTTGGTGTTAAAAATAGGCCGCTCAAAAAATGACCTACTGAACACACTGGTACGAGTGAGATGCACAGAGTGCTGGAAATGAGACAGCAAACTACTCTTCCTATACTGTGTTATTCCATTTAAAAATTGTCATGGCAACCTGGATGGCATGCTGGTCCATTCATATTATAATTGTGCCGGATCATAAGCTACTTGTGTGTTATATTTAGCACACTTAGGAGTTTCGGCAGCAGAGGGGGAATCGTTCCACCGCTGAGCTGCCTTCTGCACATGTATGACTAACTTCTGCTTTCAAGTGTTTAACTTCCACAACAATGTTTAGTAGACAAACTAACTGTAAAGTTAGTTTTGTTGCCCTTAGTTAGTTAGTAATGTTTACATTATCATTCATTGTGGTTATTGATAATATTAATTGTTATTAGAATACTAAGTAATGATTTTTTTTAGTGAGTTTTTGTGAAATAATTTTTGTTCCTGAAAATTTCTCTTTAGTTTACAAGTGATTTAAAAATAATTATTAAAACTTAGAAGAATCAATAACAAAAAGAATTAAATTTCTTATTTGTTGGATCAGTAAAATAAGATCATTAGTAATACTACGTCAAATTAATTAAGTAACTATGTAAGGTAAGTAGAAATATGAAATGATGCTGAAGCTTAACAAAAATGATTTCATCAGTTGATAAGAGCTCCAACACAAGTAATATCTCTTGGTAGTATGAAGAGGGAAGGATGCAGTGATAGCGGAGGCCTGGTTAAATACGTCCACTCTGTTTATATAGCGTTAATTACAGTTGTTGTGGCAAGCATATCCATCCATTCTGTCTGTAGAGCACTCCTGAATGGATAGTGTCAATCTATTGGCCCTAACAAATGCCACCATACATTTTAACGACGCTAATCTTTTAAATAAGTTATTTGTTTAACCGTGATTTTATAATTTCTTTCTTTCTAAAAAGAAATTTTTTTTAATGTGTGTAAATACTTACTAGAGCAGAAATAAGAAAACAGTTTTGATAGATAATGAAGATTAGCTAAATTTAAATTGGCTCAAATTAATCAATAACCTGTTATAACCTTGTTTGTTACATGTAAAGTTGAAAGTGTTTTACATTATTTGTTAATTAACTCAATTTGTTCAAAAACCATCTTCATTTAAAATTAGATATTAAAAAATAATTATTGTTCTTAACAATTATAATAATTATTAATTACAATTAACTAATTAATGAATTAATAATAACTGGCACTAACTCCCACCCAAACATGTACAGAGGTACTGACTCACCCGCCCACTCATACACATAGAGTGATACTAATGTATATGGGTAAGATTTTTGAAAGGTTAAGTTCTCAGAAGTTAAAAAAAGAATGGATAATTCTTTTAAAATGGCATAATCTAGATTTGACAATTCTTCTTTTCGATATAATAGATGTAAATATGGATTTATATTTACATTGTTTGATAGCGTACTTGTTTAAAGCCCAGCTTCATAAGCTAAAGGTTCTCAGCTTGATCCCAATCAGAGTCATAGTAAATTTGGAAAGGGATCACCTGATAACCACCGTTCTTTGTCCTGTTCCCGTCCATTTATAACTCTTCATATGTTGTTGGGCTATAAATTAATAACACCCTCTAAGGAATAGTTGGCCTTAGTTTCTAGCAATGACTACATTCGCTTATCACACTCATGGAAATCCATATTCGCCCATATTGTCTCAAGAATAAATAAATAAATATTTTAAATTACAGTGTTATGATGTTATAGTAGTTCCTATTTATTTTAAACTTTGCTCTTCTGTAAGGTATTGCAAATTATTTAAATCATAAGTATTATTTATTTAATCAGAATTTTTTACAATTATTCATTTCTGGTGTTATTTATAAGAAAAACATTTTACTTTTACCTGTACAAATTTTCAATTTAGTAGTGTTTTAAGTGAACAAATTTTGTTTGGTAGGTGCCCTAGCTGAGAGATCACAAATTCCAAAATCCAGCTGTCGCTTGCTGCAATACCACCAACTAAGCCGTCAGATCTTTACATACAATGACTCCAGATTTCTTTAATCTTTTCTTTTAATCCGGCAGTTATTTTTTCTGAAAGTTTTAATATATCATCATCTTCCTGAACAATTTCATCTCTTCACTCACAGCTAAATTTCTGGGTGTTATTTTATAGCATTAACTTAATTTGGATCACCACTATCTTCATTGCAGAAACAAAATTTGCATATAAAGTAATAACAAAAGTACAGACAGTAAATCAGCACATGGGATACAATAGCTATTTTATTTCTTTCATCACTTAGAGTATAATATTCTGGTGGGCTTTAAAAAATGCTATATTCTTAATTAAAAAGGCTATATGATCTATTTACATATTTAACCCTTCACGAGCTAATTTCTATTCTTAACATAAGCTTATATGGAACTTGGTTGGGTCACTACTAAAGTTATTACCAATATATAATATTACGCTTCAAAATGAACTATTATATGCAAAATGAACTAATATTTGGCAGAAATAATTTTTTTCCAAAAGTAATACTTGCGTATATACACGTCATTAGCTCTAGGGAAATTGTTTTGTACGTTTTAACCCGTCATTAGTTTGTTCTACTAAAATCAGTTGTTAGGTAAGTTTGAAATAAAATACTAATTAGTTATTAATTTCATTTGATGTATAATCTAATGACTAAATATGATATTACAAGTGTATTCAAGCATATTTCTCTTTAGTATGACATGACTCAAAGCAGATTTCTGGATGTAAGTGAGGCTTTTCCTGGCAGGTTTTGCTAAAGTAAATAGAACTAAACTATATAAATAAAATTAAAAAAAATAAATCAAATTCATAAGCCGAAGCAACTTGTGTAATAGTAAACAAACGACACGGAATGCAGCAGACGAATCACTGGACATGGACTAACAACGACACAAGTTTTAGAGACAGAGGAGGGTAGGGAAGGGGGGTCAGCAATAGTATTAGGTAGAGGGTGTAGTATGACTAATAACGAATTGTGTGTGACCTTGGGAGAAGGGTGGGGATCAAACAAACCCAAATTTCATATGACGGTTATTCCCGGCAAACGCTCGTAGAGATTAATATACACACACCACTAGTTTGGAGAACAATGTTTGCGTACATAATTAGCACACGTTCGCGAAGGGTTAAAAAAATTTATAAAAAGGTAGTACAATTTTAACATTCTCATAAAATACACAGTAAATATTTTAATAGTTGACAGTAAATATATGAAGAATTTGTCATGTTTCAGGCAATGCTGGGAATTCTCCAGTGATGAAACATCATCAGAGAATTGTAAAGCCATAGTTTCATCAACACCCAAAAGAGATACTAACTTGAAATCGGCTCCAACATCGTCAAACAAGATAAACTACTGTGACAGTAGTGTTGAAGTCTGCAACAAATCATCCCCACTAACCCAAGACAACATCAGGCAGCGTATTTCTGACGTTTGTTTAGAGCACTACAAGAAGTTAATAGCACTGCTAGATGCAGAAAGTGACGAGGAAAGAGATCGACTTATTAATGGGATTTGTGAAGGGGAAGGATAATAACTAACTGTTTATTATTAATTAGTTTTGACATAATCATGTATGTGAATGATTTCTTTATGTACATAAATTCCTTTTGGTTCTTGTATTTATTACCCTCATTTATTCCCTGCACTATCTATGAATATAGGTTCATTACAAAAGACTAGATTTCCTCTTAGGGATTCTGTCTTAAACCCCTAATTGTGTGGTTAGATTTATATAAAATTTATATTTTGTTTCACAGTAGACTGTGCCTAAATTATTTAGGTCTTTTTAGGACAGGAAAGCAGGCTTACATTGTTAAATATTTTTTGGTAAGTCCTGTGACAGTTACTACATACAAAAAAAAGGTAAAACAAGTATGGAGATATTTTAAGGCCACTGGCCTTATCTTCATTCCATCACAGAAGAGAGTTATTGGAAGATATCTGCTGTGCTAGACTGAAGATAAGTGCAATGGCCTTGAAATATCTCCATGGCTGTCTTACTTTGTGTGTGTGTGTGTGTGTGTGTGTGTGTGTGTGCGTGCGTGCGTGCGTGTGTGTGCACGTGCGAGTGCGTGTGTGCGTTTTAACTTTCACAGTACTTACGAAAGAAATATTTAACAACGTAAGCCTGTGTTATCTTTTTTGTATGTGTAACTTTCAAAGAGCTTACTAAATAAATATTTTAAGAGGAGAGCCTGCTTTCCTGTCCTAAATAAAATTTAAAGTCCATTTGAGAGCAGAGTTGTAGGATGCTAGACTGGATCCTATTGAACATAACTTGCATGAGAATTTATTTACTTTAAAAACAGTTTTTTAAAGAAGCTATAAGGGGTTGTTTGAAATTTTGTGAGGGGTCTTAGGCTTACATTGGCCTTTCCCAGACGCAAATCATTGTTGGAAAGTCGACAACCTCAGAAAGCCTTACAATAAGAATTACATTTTACTGTCAGCAGGCCAAAGCACGCTTTTCATTTCAACTGCACGGTTAATGATTTTATTGTAATTTTCCTCTGCTGTAGACCATTTAACCTTTTGACAGTAGGTTTGCCCTAAAAATAGGTTAAATAAATTATAATTTATTAGATATATTTTGTAAAAATGAATTAATTTCTCATATTCAGTCAGTTAAATTATAGCTTACGCAGCTATCTTATCCTTGTTCTTAAGCATTATTAGTTATGTTACATTAAGCTCTTTAAGAGGCTACATTTTCTGACTGGGTCATCCTTTTGACCTCAAGTTTGCACTTTTGTATTGTACAAACAAAGACCTTTAAAATTAGGTATAACTCAACAACTGTACGTGTATGGTTGGGTGGGTGGGTTCATACCACTGTACGTGTATGGTTGGGTGGGTGGGTTCATACCACTGTACGTGTTTAGGGGGGGCGGGTGGGTTCATACCACTGTACGTGTATGGGTGGGCGGATGGGTTCATACCACTGTACATGTATGGGTGGGCAGGTGAGTCAATACCACTGTACATATATGGGTGGGCGGGTAGGCTTATATTTAAAACTTTTAAGACATCCTTCAAGGGTTTTCCCCTGGTTATGTGAAAAATAAGTAAAATATGTCTAAATGTTTGGTATAGGGACATGTACATAACTACATTTCATTACATTTCTTTCAATACTTTGAAAATAAAAGAAATATATTCTAGACTTTTGCCCAACCCATACGTTTAATCAATTCTAAGATAATTGTTTTTGAACTGTATTCTTATGATGTTACTGTTACAGGCTGTTAATAGTTAGGTATAAAAATTCTTCTGTGCGACTTTCAGCACAATACATCACAATTTATTGGCAAGAAATAAACACTGAATGGTTTTTTTTTTTATTTTTAGGAAAGTTAAGTAGGATACAAATCATAAACACATTTTATGGTATTCATTTATTTTCTTTAGTTGGAGGTCTCGATCGTGGGGTAGTTGGTAGAATTGATATTTCAGAATCCCCTTTGGTTGGACAAATAATTGCATGAGTTGGAAAAATCCGTTTGTATTGGTTTTCTAATAACATCTCTCCGCTCTGATCATCTCCAGCAGCCTTTACAGGATCATCAGCATCAAGTTCTGCTTCTAAATTGTCCGGATCTTCCTAAATCATAAATATATAACTAAACTTAATGAACAAAATATGTCTTTAAAAATAAGTATTACCTAAACCAGTTAGTTACAAAGACCTGGTTGTGTTAAACAAAATAATATCGCTTGCAACCCTCTCAACTCTCTTCACAAATTCATAACAGTTTAATTAATTTAGCCATTTCTTTATTTTTATGCCAATAATTACTGAAGTTGTTTTAAAGATCTTTTAAATGTTGAGTATATTGTTGATATAAGAAACTTGGGCTGTATAATTTTAAGATCTTATATTATTTTATCATTGTCTGAGGTTCTCAAGATTTCTGATGAAACCTCAACCTTTCTCTATAACTAAGAAATTCCAGAGTTATCCAGTTATTAACATTCCAGTGGTGCAGTTTGCAGTTTGGCGTTCAGAGAACAGGTATCCTCCACTTTGTTTTTGTGATGTTACCCTGTCAAATTTATATTAGTGTCATAATATTTTATTGGCGTCATGTAGAATTAAATTAAAACACATTTTTCATAAAAACAAGTTATTCAACTGTAATACTGTAAGACAGAGTTTCTCAAAGTGTGGTCCGCGGACCCCCGGGGGTTCGCAAGCATATTTTTAGGGGTCCGCGAAAAATATTTGAACTTATTTTTTTAAGTAGCCTATTTCTACCAATATTGTTTTCGACGGGTGGCTACCCTGAGGCTGTAGGTCACGTTGTCTGTCATTGGAGCTAACGGGAAGCGGCCTCTGCATCTATCTATCCTGTTCCGTCATTCAGTGGACTGCCGATGCTTCGATGCTTGTCGTGATAGTTTGCTTTGCCTTGTTATGTTGTTTAACTTTTAGTGGTGAATTGTTTTTAGTAAGGAAGTGTTAATTTGCGGCCTGTATCATGGATCGTTGGTTAAAGACATCGGTAAAACGTTCAATCGATCAATCAGAAAAAGGAGATTATCCTGAAAGTGAGGTTAGGCCTAGCTGTTCAACTTCAGTAGCTAGTTCAACTTGCAGCACTGATTTACGTAAAACTTTTAAGCGCCGCAAATATTGTGAAGAGTATTTAAAACTAGGTTTTGTGCAAGCTAAAGATGAACAGAAACCACAGTGCGTAATATGTTACGAAATTCTTTCTAATGAAGCCATGAAACCGGCGAAATTACGCAGACACTTGGAAACGAAACATCCAGATCTTGCTGGAAAGTCTTTTGAGTATTTTAAAACCAAACGTCAAGAAATGGAAAAAATGAAAACATCGATGGAAAAAATAGCAACAGGTAGCGCCGCTGAAAAAGCTACCGTGGCGTCATACGAAGTAGCGTTACTCATAGCTAAATCTGGGAAACCATACACAATAGCAGAAGAACTAATCTTACCAGCAGCAAAAAAAATGTGTAATATAATGATAGGAGAGTCAGCTGCTAAGGAAATAAATACAGTTCCTCTTTCAAACGATTCTATAAAACGTTGAATTCTTGACATGTCTGAAAATATTGAGGAGCAGTTAATTTGTAAGTTAAAATCTACACAAATGTACGCTTTGCAGCTTGACGAAAGTACAGACCTATCAGACAAATCCCACTTATTAGCCTTTGTTAGGTATGAAAATGAAAATTGTCTTTCAGAAGAGCTATTATTTTGCAAAGAGATTCTTCATAACAATGCACATGATGTTTTTGAAGCATTAAACAATTTTATTTTATCAAACGACTTGGACTGGCAGCGTTGTGTTGGTGTGAGTACCGATGGAGCAGCAGCCATGGCTGGCCAAAAGACAGGTCTCATTGCTCGTGTCAAGAATGTTGCTTCCAAAGTTAAGTGGACTCACTGCTCTATTCATAGGGAGGCATTGGCTGTAAAACAAATGCCAGAAGATTTAAAGACAACATTAAGTGAAGTTGTGAAAGTTGTCAATTATATTAAAGCTCGACCTTTGAACTCTCGCATTTTTACCCAGCTTTGTGGAGAAATTGGAAGTGAGCATGTACAACTCTTACTTCACACTGAAGTTCGCTGGCTGTCCCGAGGAAATGTCCTTACACGTTTTTTTGAATTGCGTGATGAAATTAGAATATTTTTTCTGGATGAAAAACATAAAAACTTTTCCCTCACAGACAAGTTGTGTGACTGCGTGGTTGAGCAAGGTTGCATATCTGGCAGATATCTTCCAGCAGTTGAACGTTCTAAATATGAAACTTCAAGGATCTGACACTGATATATTCCGTGTAGAAGAAAAAGTAGAAGCTATGATAGAAAAACTACATCTGTGGTCTGATCGTATGCTTAAAAACTCATACAACTCTTTTACAACGTTGCAAGAATTCTTGACAACATCTGAAGAAGTGATGCCTGCAAATACAAAAGAACTGTTTGCTGAACATTTGACAGGCCTAGCTCAGAGTCTAAGAAGCTACTTTCCTCAACCTAATCCTAATGATGATTGGATTAAATATCCATTCAAGAAGAGAAGTATTGGTGCACTTATCGATCTATCTGATTCTGAGCAAGACCAATTGGTGGAACTCTCATGCAGCAGAGCCTGGGAGATTGTTTATCAAGAAAATAACTTGGCAAGGTTTTGGCTACTTGCACAAGCTGAGGTACCAGAACTTGCCAAAAAAGCCCTCGAACATATTGTGCCGTTTTGTACCACATATTTGTGTGAACGAACCTTTTCTGAACTGTGCAACCTAAAGCCAGCAAAAAGAAACAGACTGAAGAACATTGAAACTGATTTAAGGCTAAAGCTGTCTAAAATAAATCCCAACATTTTAGGGATAGTCAAAAGCAAAAAGCAGTACCATTGTTCTCACTAAAGTAAAGGTAAACAAACTGACAACATTTTTATTTCAATATTTCATTTAAAGTCTGTTGTAACACCGGTATACTTAGTTTATACTTATTTCATTCATGTTTTTTACATTACAGTGTTTACTTCAATATAAATAAAATATATGAAAACTAAATTACAAGGTTTAATTTATGTTTTTCCAGTCCACAGCTTATTAGAATAAATGTTTTTTTATTTTAAGATGGTAAATTTTAAAAATACTAAAATAGGCTAGTTTTGAGGGGTCCGCAATGACCACATAAATAATTGAAGGGGTCCTCGAGTACAGGAAGTATGAGAACCCCTGCTGTAAGATACTGTAAGATATTTTCCAAAATTATTGTAAATTAAACAAAAACGTGTTTAAGCTTTGTAAGTTATGTTATAGATGTAAAAAAAATTATTTTTGTGTCATCAAATCTAAATTATAAAAATTAAATATTGTTATTAATTTCTAGTATGAAAATACAATGTACTAACCTAGAAACTTATTAACAAATAAAAGTATTTAGGTAATTTTGGATTATAGGGAAATAGGCTATACAAACAGACTGTTGAAACATTATAAAATTTTAGCCTCTTGAAATGAACAAACAAATAAAAGTACGTACATCATTTTGCTTTTTTATAGAATATTTATATACAAAACACCAAGGGAATGTAGAAACGTTATAAAACTTAGCTTATTCATAGGAATTTTCCATCTTAGTGAATTATATAACACACAAACTTTTATTTATACAAATTTTAAACTTTTTCAAATTTTAGCTTATTCAATGCACCTAGCACATACATTTCTTATATGATAAGCTTGTATAAATATGTGATCACCCACCCATGACACTTCAAACATGTTCTCCTCGAGGTCTTGTTTCGAGCTCAGCCGCAGAGGTACCATCTTCCTTCATCAGTGACTCCTCGGGCTGCTGGTTGAGGAGGAACTTCTTCCCTGTCCAGTTTCAGCAGGAGTTTTCCTCTTGTCTTTATTTACTGTGGTATCATCTCCAAACTAAATATATGTTCAATTTGTGGTCTAATTAGGTTGAAGGCAAGTTTTTAAAAAGTATGGGTCACAAAGTCAAGTTTTTTTATTTGTTTTGTAGATTACAAGAGCATTTATTCCTCCTCCATTCACGATATGAAAGAATATAGTCAGTGGAAGCAGTGTCATATTGACGACACATTTTGTCCAGAATATCCACGCCGTATTTTGTAATATTGTACGAAGTAATGATCATGGGTTTTTGCTTATTACCTGGATTGATTGCCATATTTTCATGCAAAGTTGAGATTACCAACACAGTTTTGTTTTTCTTCGGTTCATAAGATATGTTTTTTCTCAGAGTAGCAATCATAGTTAGTTTTTCTTCTTCCTATGGCTTTATTGCCAAGGGTGAAGATGCGAACCAATTTTCACAGGTAATTTGGTGACCACCAGGACTCAAGGTCACAGGAATTTCCAAACCTTTGTAGCCACGCAAAACAAAATATCACTAGAGGACACCTGTACTCCGCATGCTCACTAGAGTGTTAAGTAATACTTTATGGGATTACATTTAGGGAATATTGGTATAATTTTAGACAAGGAATTTTTATTTTTTACAATATCCTATGTGTCATGGTGGGAGAGAGCTGTGTTCAGGACGGTATAAAACGTCATGTATGTTTTTTATCACTTATATGGCAGTGCTTAACGTCACACAGGCTGGCCAGTTTACAGACCACTATAAATTAAAGGACTGCACCACATCCTTGAATTGCTATATTGTTAATTTTGTTTTCAGCTAGTTATTAAAGGTATGCAACATTTAGTTGCTGAATTCTAATGACTGATAGTTTAGGTTACATGTATAATTATCCTTAGCAAACTATTTATTTTTCTTGTTAGCAGCAAAAGAAGTGTTTGCAGTGAGGTTTATTTTTGTGCTGAGTGCTTTTTCCAAGTTTAGGCTTAAAATAAGTTAACCTTCAATTAGTGCCTCTTTTCTTTTGTCCGTACTGTACGCAGTCTACTACCTAGGAACGTGACTATCCAAGCAGCTTACAACCTATTCATGACTATTGTCCCGCCAGTGTTGCTTCAGATGTTTGAGAGACAGCAGTAATTTTCCTCCAGCCCGGTCTAAACCTCTGTGTGCGACACTTTGTGTAAAATATTTCTCAGGGAAAAATTTCCGTGTACGACATAGTGTGCAACTGTTTTTATGTTAATTTAAAGTTATGTTTTGTTGTAAATATGTGTAAATAATTTTGTTTGTACTTTTTTATTATTTATTTCTTACAAAATAGATCCTGACAAAGAAAATAGAATCAAAGAACTGTTGTTAGAACCATTTTCTTCTTAAAGAGATGATATTTTATCAGGTGATAGTGGTGAAGAAGACCATTTGGATATAAATAACCATCAGACAAACTCAGAGCAATCAGAAGACGACACAATTGATCCACCAAATGAAGCACCAGAACCCATCATCCCTGTGTATGACGTTCGGAGGAATACAAATTTCATGCTAGGCAAGAATGGTATCCATGTAGGCCTCCTCAGCCTAGGAATGCTCGGCGGAGACCACACAACATACTCCGTATACACCTATCTGGCCCTCGAGGGGATGCTCGCAATGCCAAAACACCTATTGATTGTTGGAATTTATTTTTCGACCAACATATAATTGATACCATAGTAAAATACACAAATAAAAAAATTGAAGTAAAAAGACAAAACTTTACTAGAGATCGAGATGCTAAGGACACAACAGACATTATCGAAATTAGAGCACTATTGGGATTATTGTACAGAGTCATCGCACGAAAATTTGGACGATTTGTATTCCACCGATTTCACTGATGTGAAATCTTTTTGTTCCACAATGTTATTGAGAAGGCTGAAATTTTAACTGGGAAGTCTGCAGTTTGACGACGCTGCAACTAGAGAAGAAAGAAGACAAGTTGACAAGCTGGCCCCAATTCGCCAAATATTTGAATGTTTCAAGCAGAACTGCATTTCAAACTACACTTTGGGAGAAAACTATACAATGATGAGACGCTGGATCCCTTTAGGGGCCACTGCCCTTTTAGGCAATATATCAAAACAAAACCTGCTAGATTCGGGATAAAGGTATATGCCCTGGGCGACTCCAAAACATTTTACGCAAGCAGTATGGAAGTCTACTGTGGTAAACAACAACCTCAAGGTCCTTTTAATATCAGTACTAAGGCTATAGGTGTTGTTCTCCGACTTGTGAAACCGATTTCACAATCTGGTCTAAATGTAACTCTGATAATTTTTTTGTTCTATTCCCCTTTGTGACGAGCTGGTATGAGTGCATAAGTTGTCGATTGTTGGAACAGTGAGAAAAATAAAAGGGAACTACCAGATATTGAAAAAGTAACCACTAACCGGCCAGTAAACAGTAGCTTATTTCTATTTGGAAATGATAAAACTCTAGTTTCCAACAAACCCAAGAAAAAAAGTTGTATTGCTTCTTTCTTCCTTACATAACTAAGACGACATTGATCCTGAGAGTGGAAACTCATTGGAACCAGAAATTCTTACGTTTTGCAATAAAAACAAAGGAAGAGTGGACTCTCTAGATAAGTTGAAGGCGTCCTATAATGATGGTAGAAAAAAAAATCGGTAGCCCCTTACCCTGTTTTATGCACTATTGAACATTGAAGGGATAAATGCAAACATATTTATCTGAAAAATTCTCAGGAAAATATACCTCGAAAACTTTTTCTAAAATCTCTTACAAGCGATTTGTGTAAGGATCACGTGACAAGAAGAGCTTAACAAGAAAATCTTCCCCAGCTCTTGAAATTGCAAATGAGAAAACTGGCAGGCATTGAAGAGGAAGAACGCTCTTGCCCAGTATCAGAATTAGGATGATGTGAATACTGTACATGGAGAGAAAATCGGAAGACAGTGGTCTCATGTTCCACATGTGCAAGATTCATCTGCAAGCAGCACACCACTTCACTATGTAATAACTGTGCCGCTGACAGATACGCTGAATACATTGCAAAGGACAACTAAATCGAGAATATATTTGTAAGCATATTTGTAATAATATATTTGTATAAGTTATTTTACACACACTCCCTCACACACACACACCATGTAAATTTACCCACACATACACACAGAAATACATATTGAAATTTTTTTATATGATTTAAAAAATAATAAGATATTTATATAATGTATTTATGTAGTCTTAGTTAATAAAAGTTACTTTTGTAGCCTTAGACGTCCGTTTTACTTAACCTGGAACATTCTTCCGTGCTTGACTAAATGTGTAACATTTTTCACGCAACTAATTGAAGGTGAAACACGTAATAAATAAAAAATATGGAAATTATGTCTCAAATATAATCATTTTGTGAGTGTTTTAAAGTAAAGTTTAAGATTTTTTGATGAGGAAAACTATTTACTTTTTACAACAGGAGGCCATGATTATCAAAAATGATACTCGCCTATTTTTAAAATTATGCAGGATTACCTATCTTAAACATTTTAAATCTGTCATAAGAGCTGTTAAATAAAAAGTCTGAACTATATAAATAAAAATTTGTTATGGCTCCAAGGGCACTCTCAGTATTTAGCCTTGATAGTCAAGCATTCAGCACTGAGTATCAGATACTCATGGCAATCAACCTGTTTTAAAGAAGGTGTCACTAAAACCTCTAGAAGACAACCAAGTCAGTTCTTTGAAGATATCAATAAGGTTTTGTATTTATCTTGAAACTTACTTAGAGATGAGATAACTTACTTAGGTAGTTAAGAATTCGGTTCTTTGAGGACATCAAAAAGGTTTTGTATTTATCTTGAACTTGTAACCACTAGGTAACGTAGAGATGAGATTTTTCCAATAGTCATTCTAATGACCACATAAGGCTAATATACTAAATACATAAACAATATAAATTATAAAAGTTTATATTTTTAGGTGTTGTTCAAAATATTCTAAATGTTTGTCAAATGTGATAAGATTCGTTTTTAAAATTATGGCAGTAATGAGCTGTAGATGAACATAAGTAGCTTTATTATAGTATTTATTAATGTATTTTGCAAAATATGGCATAATAATCCTGAATCACTATAAATCTGTTCTGTATTTTTGCTCACAAACTGTCATGTCATAGATAACAATATAAAAGTTTTATATGTTGAAAACCCAAACAAATAATAGTCAAGAATAATCCATCGCCAATAAGCAACTGTGCCAATGGTCAGTTGTGCTCTTACCAAATCATCTTCAGAAGGTTCCTCGGAAACTGCAAAAACTGAATCTCTAGGCAGTTCGCCTCGCAGAAGTTTTAGCAGTGTTTGTATTTGGCGTTGGATCTGAGGCTCTTCAATATATTTCTCCATCTGTGAAGTAAGTACAGCTTCTAGGTTCATCTCCCGAGCTGTTTGATTCAAGTGGTCATGACTTAGCAAACAGTACAAAGTCCCAGCTACCATTGGCATGATCTGTTTCACATAAATAGCATGATATTTTAATTTGTTATTATATATTTTTTTTAATTAATTTCTAACAGTTATTTACTAGCTATATGTTTAACGGTTCAGTATTTTCAGTATTAAATGAGCTATTAGCCAATTTGTACTGAATAAAGCTTTTGAGTTCCACTTTGTGGTGTTGTTTTTTACTATATTACTATGTTTAGATTTAAAATTTTCCTCTGACTTATTGAGAGAGCCCCCCACCGCACTCCTTGGAAGCAGAGATACAATTAAATCTCTAAAAGATGTTTAGAGATTTTCCAATAATGATTTGCAGAATTTATTTTTGAAGCTAATTTAATATTAAAACTATCAAATTGTTTCTTTTTTTGACATCCAGTGTCTCTATTAAAATTAAAGGTTTACATTTTCAGAGGTATGCTTTAAACTATCCATAAAAATAAATAATAATAGCTCCCAATTTTGGTACTTTTTATGTTATACATTAAAAATAATTTAGATATTTATTTGGTGAGAATCTTTAATTAAATAAGTTTGAATTCTTAACAAGGATATTAAAGAAAAACAGATTCAAAATGAGTTGTTAATATTGTTTTCTTTAAGAAAAGGCTTGATTTGCCACTTCACTTGGGCTATAGATAGACCTATGCTGGTATTTTATTCAACAGGTGAAGTACTATCTGGTAGTTCAGTTGGGGCTTTGAATCCTAGACAATTAACTCCAAATCCTTAAAACACTATCACAACTAATCCAATAATTAGTGAACTAACACCTGTGATGTTGGGCTGGTTTTGTGTAACCTAATTTGTTGCAATATTATTTTCTGTGTAATTGAAATATTTTCTAGATTTGTACATGTTAATGTTTCACAAAAGATTTTTTTAATATGTTAGTTAAATAGTTTCCTTCAATTGGCATGAAATAGTATATTTCATAACAAGAGTGGAAAGTGGGGTTTTGCATGTTCGAGACCATATGTTTGAAGTGCGAGACTTGTCGAGCACTTCAAATGGTCGAGAACATACAAAACACTTTCACTCGAGTTTAGAACGATACTTTTCACTACACTACGGAATAAAAACAGGTGTTGTTGACTGTGGAAAATTTTCGGTTGTAAACAATGTTACGTTCGGTAGTAAACAATAGACAGCTGTTGAAAATATGATGTTTCGCAGGTTGTAAACACATAACGAAAACAGCTGAACTCATAGTAGTGTAGTGAAAAGGTTTTTAGTAAACCTTAAAGTAAAACAACTTTATATTCTTTTAAAATGTTGTATTCCTTAGGAGGGGGAGATGCCTAATTAAGACAGTTTCCCTAGCCTGCTTGGATGAGCACATTTTTATGTTGTAGGCTCATTGTACCACCATGACTTATAGGCTTACACAGCACAAGTAAACACCACACAACACAATTTCATCACATACAAGTACAAAATGCACAAATATTATGGTGATTGATTTCGGTGAACCACGCTCACCTTCAGGGAATAAGGAAACCATTCAGACCTAAGGGAATCCCTCTGGTCTGAGGAAGGTGGTGTGGCTTACCGAAATTGATCACCATGATATTTGTGCATCTTGTACTTGTATTGTGGTATATTTGTGCATTTTATGCTTATATTGTGATGAATTTGTGTTGTCTAGCGTTTACTTGTGCTGTGTATGTGCCAACACGTATTATGATAATTAAAAAACTATTATAGGCTTAACGCGACTTCTGAACATGGGATCAGCACAGTGGTAAAAACTAAGAAAATAAATAAATAAATAATTTATTTCCCATAAACCATAACATTTACATCACAAATTCAGAGTGTTAAAACTGTTGCAAGCCACTGCCTTAACTACAGTAGCTCCTTTATATACTTATAAAAAATACCATAAACAATTAAGAATATTTGAAATTTTCGCTTGATTATTTATTACAAGGACATCACCAGCAAGATGTGAGCAATTGCAAAAATCAATTAAATAAACAAGAATCTTTGCAACAAATTAAGATAATTTATTAATAAGTGTCACTAACTAATTTTGTCCTCTGAAAAATGGACGGCATCACTGATGGCTTTAGATTGACTGTAATAAGACAAACTGTATATTATTGAATTTGAAGCTTGCCAACTACTCTTGTGGCCAATAGCTTCTCCATTTGCCCTCATTGATACACGTCACCTAAATAACTGTAAATTATATTAATTAACTAAGACAGCCACAACTATTAATGAATTATATTAAAAGTAAGTGGGAAACCATTGTATATTAAAATTGTAACTTACTTGTTGAACGGAAAGAAATTGACAAAGACTTCCAAATCTGCAAGCTGTTAACACATCTCACTTTTCATTTGATTCAACAACTAGCTTTCCCCCTTTATTTTAAATGTTAACTCATTATCAACAATTATTAAAGAATTATATTAAAAGTATATGTGAAACCATCATATATTAAAAATTTTAACTTACTTGTTGAATGGAAAGAAATGGACAAAGACTTCCAAATCTGCAAGCTGTTAACACATCTCCCTTTTCATTTGATTCAACAACTAGCTTTCCCTCTTTTATCATTCATTAAATTTTAACTCATTATTAACAAAAAATCATCAAGTAATTTCAGTATTTGTTGAGTTTTTAAAATAATTTGTGAGATAACAGTCTAACAAACACAGCAATAATTTTCTTATCCATTGTTATTCAAATTCATATCATACTTTATTACTCTCAGTAGATTTTTGCAACAAGAATTGCTGAAATACATAGAATTAAAGTTACATGCAATTAATTAAAAACTGTATAGTATATTCTTAATTTTTTTCATAATTCAATAAATACAACTATTAATAAATATGACTTTTATTTAGGGATGTGTGGCACATATGAGAGCAATAATGTTAAAGCACCTGACACTGTCCCGTGTCCAGCAAGTCTGTAAGCAGCTTGAGTGTTGATTCTGGACAACGTTCACGTGCCTCAACGTGCAGACACAGGTTAAGTAACAGCGCAGTACTGTACTCCAAGGAATAGAGGCGCTCGCATTCTCCACTGAGATGAGCCACCAGCCATTCCACCATAGCTCGCTCTATCATCAATAGTCTAGGCCTTCTCCTGCACAGTTTTAAAGTTTCTCACTTTCAAATTGTATAAGAAGACATTAATTAATGTATTCTTTTCCTTGTAGAGTTAAAAAATAAAATAATTCTCAATTTTAAATGTTTCTAGGGAAGCTGCTGCAAGTTTTGCATGCCAACCTTGTAATGACAATTTGGTATTAAGTTTATTTTAAATTATTGTAATCTAATGAGCTGGTTTGGTATTAAGTCTCACTTAATAACTGGTCTGCGATTACATTAATTAACATTTAATATTGAAATACTGTCCATGTTTTTACTCATCATGAAATGAAAAAGTTCTATTAAGCGCTATTTGTAATCAAATTTAAAAAAATACATTTTTATTGCACCTTTATAATACAAAATCTGCATTCTCTTAAAATTTCGAGTTAATTAAATTGTAATAGAACAAATATTTAGTATTATTTTTATGTAACGCCTGTTTTTATGATGCAAATAAATGTGTATTTATGTATACACCAGCATAAAATTCAGGGGTTCCATTACATAACTGTTCCCAGATTAGTGCCCAGACTTGATTCCATGTGATTTTTTCTGTTATTCTACATAGTTTATTCTACAAGCCCATTTGGCTCATCTACAAGAAAGAATACGATATGCAGTATTCACTATAACAAGATAAATTTAATGTTGTACAATGTGCGAGCTGAAGTGGACCATTGTCTGGGTGTTGGTAGAGCAACAAATGTTGGTGGCCACATTGAAATTTATTAGCTATGTATAAAAATCTTTTTAGAGACTCGATTTTAGAAATATAAATAGTTTTGTTGCAACTTTTCTTGTTATTTAATAACTTAACTGCACAATTATTTTGTAAAACCTCTGTATTATAATCATAAAACATATTAATAAAAACACTGTAGTGATTGAAAATCGTGGGATTTTTAGGGCCTGCAGGGCGGTGTTTACAGAATTAAATGTATACATTTATATTATGGCTTATTGGATACATTATTCACTCTACTCTGACTCTGACTTGTATTATTTTATTAAAGTAATAAAATAAAAAATAATCTTTGCATTTCTATAACCGTTCAAGTAAAGTAAAAATAAAACTAAAATAAGTCTAACTAACAATAAAAATTGCACTAACAATTAATAATAGTACTTAAGAGTAATGAAGTACCTGAGGCTTAGTTTCTGTAGAGTGGCCAAGATCATGTCTGATGTGATGTTATCTAGTCTGACATTTTCTTGTTTCAGCGAGGAGATGAGTTGAATGAGCAGTGAGTCTGAGGACGCAAGGTAGTCTCGTCCAGCCCGTAGTGAGGCAATAGCGTTCAGTAGCCTTGCAAGGCTCTGCTGCAGGGGATGGGGGGTGGATGTGTCAGTAGGCAGGAGCATGTTCTTAGTCAGGTCACTGTGCACACTGAGTACATCATGCCGAGACAGCCATGTTATTGCTTGATCCCGCTCCTCTGTTGTGCCTTTTGTTATTCGCTGAAAAAAAATACATATTTGATTTATTTACTTGTGTAAGTTTCTATTCATAAATCCTTGTTATACATCTATAGTGAAACATAATACGTGTAATACCAAGTAATATTTTTAACAGTGCATAATCTTAAATAGCTGACTTGAATATTACAAAATTAATGCTTCACTCTTAACTTGATCACAGAATTGTTTACATAAATTATATTCCTTTGAGAATCCTTTTGGTCTGAGGTAGGTAAACATAGATTTACTGAAATCGATCACCATAATATTTTACATTTTTTACTTAAATCATACTATTGAATACAAATCTAATGGTGTTTGTTTGCCTGTTTGTGTGCGTATAACTCAATCACCCAAAAATTACTGGACCAATTGCCGGTGTGGTGGCTCAGTGGATAAGGCTTCGACTTCCAAGGTTCGAATCCCCACTCAGCCAACGTTCAGTTCTTCACTCATTGAATAAAGTTGATACACAGGCCTACAGGCCCATGTCAACTGGCGAATCAAGTTTTTTAGAAAAAGAAAAAAAAAGAAAGCTGAAATGTTGCATGGTCATTCTTAGGGTCTCTGTTTAACACATAGGCCTATATTTATTATGAAATTCTATCAGGGCACCGGCCCAGGGGCTTTATATTAAGAAGAATCAATGCAAGCCCTATGGTACTATTTGACGATTGTTTATAATAGTTTCATTAATTAGCTGTTGGAATAAACAAACAACTTACATAGTTCTGAAGTAAATACCGTACCAAACGTAACCATAACACACTTTTGCACTATACAGATAAATCCTGTACGTAGGAGGGGTACTCTCCTAGTATAGTAATAAATTGTTGTCATGTGATGCTGACTTGTTTTGTATTTCTACTACAACTAATTAAGTGGCTATCAACATTAAGGATCCATGAATAGTTTAATGTGTAACATTGGCTGTAAAAATGCTTATTTAGGTATTAAATTGTGTAAGTAAATACCGTTATTTTAGTAATTAATAATTAAACAAAGTTAAAGTACATACCCAGCGGAGTGCTTGAAGAATAAGTAGTTTGGTTTTTACACTTGCAGTAAGTAGATGAGATTTTATTTTGTAGACATCTAATTCAGAACAGCACAGTACTTTTGAACCACATAGGGGTTCAACTGAAGGCACCTAAAACATATATCAGATGGAATGTTATAGGCCATGGATCATTTGAATATTAACTATAGACATGATAAACTATCTAAACAAATGCATCCATGCTCAATGATAGATTATAGGGCCTTACAACATTTCAGTATTGGTAGTACTAAAATTAAATGAGGTTATTATAGTGCCATATATTAAAGTAAAATAGTAAAAAGAGCTTGGTGGCCTCTTCTCTGTAGCTTGACTGCTGGGTTTGAATTTCAGGGAAGCAGCTAGAACATTTGTACCTCAAGTCTCCTGATGTTGCTATAAAGCAACTGGAAAGCTACAACCAATTGTGGCGCAGTGCTGTAACCCAGCTACTTGGGAATAAAGTGTTGTGGTGATAGGTTCTATGCTCGGTCCTCTTAATACTGACACGGCATTCGCTCAATGTTTGCCATCGACGTGAACATTACTGAAGAAATCATTGATTGTTAGTCAAGGTTCAGATGTTGTGTAGGGAAGAGAACTGAGTGTCAGGTTTGTCAGTTGGCTGAAAAACAGATCAACACTATGTGGTTTGGAATCCACATCCCTTAGTTGACACACCTTGCTACTGTGCTATTAATAAAAAGCTACACTTGTTCATCTACACCATTCACTCCTCATATTGGCCCATATATTGACAATCGGCATCTTAATCATGAATAATGAAAAGTAACTAGAGATAACATTTTATTCGCATAAAATTCAGATCTTAAATCATCATAAAATATTTTAATCTGCTTTCTCAAATGTTGTTAATTCTTAGTTTGAAAACCATCCAATTCTCAGTAAAGCTAAAAATGATTTTTTTTGAAAAATCATAAATATTTCAATTGTATAGGAATTTTAAATAAAATGTATGCCTCCAATTGATACAACACAGCAGTGAATATTTATCTACACTTTCTCAATTATTTATTTAAAATATCTGTGTACTCTCTGGATAGCTCCTGTATACGAAAAGGCTTACAAATTTTCGATTCTACTGCCACTTTCCTCAGATGAAAATAAAAAAGATTAATGCCCATGAAACCTTGCAGTATATTTTATTAAAATGTTGATAGTATAATGCCAAATGTTGACAAAAAAATACCAACCAGCCTAGTGTAAAGCAACACTTGAAAAAATTATTTTTTTTAAAGTGTAAATAATTATTTTTCTATAAATGACATTGGTACAACTGTTGATTTGACATTTTAACAATTATCTTTTGCTGGAAGAAACGATTAATAATAATATATAAAAACTTCATTGATAGAGTTTACTATAAATAAGGGAGTTATGTATTTTAGTACAATTTTCTTACATTTCTTACATTCTTACATATGAGACGCCAACACAACGTTGTTGGTATTTTAAGGCGTATATGAATGATTATATGAGTGTAGTCCGGTTACTAACTGAGTTCAACTGTTCCTCAGAAAGGGCAATTTATTAATAGCCCAACAGCTAGGGCAACTAAGGGACCTACAGCTTTACGTGGAATCTGAACCACGTAGTGCTGGTCTGATTTTCAGCTAATTGACAAGCCTGATACTCAGTTATCTCCCCCACACAACACCCGCACAATGATTACCACCCAACATGGACACCCCAGACTTCTCTAGTAGTGTCCACGCCGATAGCAACCATTGAGCGGGTGCCATGTCGGTATTAAGAGGACCGAGCATCCAACCTATCGCCTACAATCACAAGTAGCTAGGTTACAGCACTGCGCCACCAGTGCCAACACATATAACAATTTGTGGCGCATGTGGGAAACATGTTATATGTCTGTTGGTGAGGCAGGCTCTTTGTTACTCCTAGTGACAGTTGAGTGAAATCTAGAACTAAATTCCTTTGAGCACTCAAATGGGTGCCTGGATGAACATCCTTAATATAAGATAAGGAAGATAAGGAGCATCATCAAAGTAACCTGGGAAGACTAGTTCAAGAACAGAAACACAAGAAATACACAAAGGTCATTGTTCAATGGACATAAATATTATGTGTCACTGACACCTCCTGGCTGTGTTGTGATTTTTATTTATCTTGTGTTTGTGTAAGTGGACTTACTTTCTCAGATAAATCAGCAGATTCCTATCATTCTTTACATAATTTCTGGTCTTGTCCCCTATAACTTAACCTCGATTTATTTCAGTGTGTGATTTCACATTGCTAGAGCAAAACTTTACAAGAAATAAAAAGTGTGGGAAATATAAGAATTAAAACAATGCAATGTAAATTAATCTCATTACTTATTTTTTAATTAAATTAATTAGCATTTATTATAAATAATTAATTTTTTGGGGGAAATTTTTCATTTAGCTCACGCTACATCAGTTATTCTCTGAAATTCAAAATTTAATATTTGAAACAGTTTGAATATGATTATATAATAAACAATTAAAAACCTGTTGTAAAAAAAACAAACCTTTAATTTTTGTGATGATATTTGTGTTGAAGAGGAAATATTGTTGAATAGTTCAGGAAAAATTACAGCACAGTTATTTAAAGTAGTTCGAAGATCAACAGCCTGTCCACGAACTGAGTTTTCCAAAGCTGTTGTTAGCTCAGCTGCTACTCCTGTTAAGATAGATTACATGTAATAATTTTAAATACTAAAATTTTATGCTTTTATAAGAGCTCCTGTATTATCATTACAATTGTATTATATTATTTAAGGAGTTGAATCAGAAATAGACTTAAAATTGTGTTGAATTACTTTCATGTTTTCGCTACTGATTTCCTTAGTATATGATAAAGTGCATTTGCATGTTGAAGCATGAATATACATCTAAGACTGCCCATTAAATTTATAATCAAATTAGCAGTTCCACTTCCAGATGGACCCAGAGTTATTTGTTTATTGTATTTGAAACCAGTTTCTTTTATGTTCAACTTTGTAAGATACTCTGTAACCTTGTTAACAAAATCAGTATTTTCTATTTCAATTAAGAGAGAGGAGTAAAGACAGGGTATTAAAATGTCCCCGTTTCTATTTAATGTCATAATGGATGACATTATTTGAGAGGTGCAAGGAAACAGGAGCAGAAGATCTGAAGATAGAGTATATAACATAATGATATGGGAAGATTATGTCTCCATCCATGGAGTAAAATAAAAACAAGGGCTAGTTCTTACTAGCCCTTGTTTTCATTCTGGTAAAAAAGAGTGAACAGGTTTTTAATCTGTTAAAGAAATCATGGAGTTGGAATATTGGAAAAGAAACAAAGATATTGATGTACAAGATGTATTATCAACCAATCTTATTGTATGGACATGGAAAAAAGTTGATTTAAGCAGATTACAAGCAGCAATAGAGAAGACTAGCAGAAAAGATAGAATGAGGAATTCTATCAAACAACAAGAGAAAGGTAGTGATATCGCTACAAAAGACAATGGAAAGAAGAAGGGTACAGTGGATGAAGCATGTGAAGAGGATGGAAAATAATAGATTGCTGAGAAGGTGGGAGGACCATGTTGAAGGATGTTGAAAGAAGAGGAATGCAGAAAAAATAAGAGGAGGAAGAGGAAACCCTTGAGGGATAGATAAAAATAAAGGAGACTTTGTCAGACGACCTTTGAAAATGAAAGTCAACGGATGATGATAATGATTACAATTAAGAATAAATGTTGTTCATTATACCACAGACCAAAACTATACTTACTTGATCTCTGATTATATCAATTAATAAATGGCTCTTAAAGGTAAGCATACATAGATCGTCATCAGACAGATCAGCTCACACCGGACAGATCGGATGTTAATTAGTACTGCACACATTAGTCGGCATCTGAGTATTGACATTTCCGGTTCAGTTCATTGCGTTTGTTGATCAGCGTATGTGTGACTGCTCTTAGTTGTTGTAATTAGAAAAAGTTAAATTTGTTATGGATAGCAGTAGTGAAGAAAACGTAATTATTAGTTGTTTGTAAGAAGACGAACAGCGACAAAGTAACAGAAAACGAAAAATGTTGATCCATAGAATTAATCAGAAAAGGATGGAATATGGAGAGTATATTAATCTGCTCCCTGATTTAATTAAAGATGAAGCCAAGCCCCTGACATCAATCAATTGGAACGGAGCTGTCGGCTTCAATGCCCATTTCGAGATTCCCGACGGCATTTCCGATATACGATGCGGTCAGGAATGCACACTTAAATCGAAAACACTGCTTCAAATCTAATGGTCCAATTCGTCCGATGCAAGTAGTCCGTCCAATGACGATCTGTGTACGCTTACCTTAATTGCATAAATTTTGTTAAATTGGCCAGATCCGTTGTACAGTTTTTCTTTAGTAGCCTCACACTTTTAATATTGCAATACAATTGAATCTTGAGCTTGTTTAGTTGATGTTGAACCATTCTCGAGCATACGCCGATTATATACACAAACATTTTTCTTCGGTGTGTGTATACATACACACTCACTGTTTTTAGCTCAAAGAGTGTTTGCTGGGAATAACCGTCATATGAAATTTGAATTTGTTTGATCCCCGCCCTGCCTCCCAAGGTCACACGCAATTTTTTTTAGTCATACACACTCTCCACCCAATACTATTGCTGACTCCCCCCTTCCCATCCCTTCCCTCTCCTCTCTCTCTCTCTCTCTCTCTCTCTCTCTCTCTCTCTCTCTCTCTCTCTCTCTCTCTCTCTCTCTCTCTCTCTCTCTCTCTCTCTCTCTCTCGAAAACTTGTTAGTCCAGCGTCCTGTGCTTCGTCTGCTGCATTCCGTGCCACACACTTTGTTTACTTAGACACGAGTTACTTTGGTTTATGAATTTGATTTGTTCTGTTTATTTTATTTATGT
This sequence comes from Stictocephala bisonia, assembly GCA_035578905.1. Lineage (NCBI taxonomy): Eukaryota > Metazoa > Arthropoda > Insecta > Hemiptera > Membracidae > Stictocephala > Stictocephala bisonia. Next base: position 2,893,852 of record JAQJVL010000034.1, on the reverse strand, counting down.
AGTTAAGTTCTGTTTAATTTTGCAAAACCCGCCAGGAAAAGCCTCACTTACATCCAAAAATCTGCTTTGAGTCATATCACACTAAAGAGAAATATGTTTGAATACACTTGTAATATTATGTTTAGTCATTAGATTATACAATCAAATGAAATTAATAACTAATTAGTATTTTATTTCAAACTTACCTGACAGCTGCTTTTAGTAGTACAAGCTAATGACGGGTAAAAACGTACAAAACAATTTCCATTAGAGCTAATGAGGTTTTTAAAATTATTTCGGCCAAATATTAGTTCATTTTGCATATAATAGTTAATTTTGAAGCATAATATTATATATTGGTGAAAAATTTAGTAGTGACCCAACCAAGAATGTATATGCTTATGTTAAGAATATAAATTAGCTCGTGAAGGGTTAAAATATGGTAATTTTATAGTAAGACAAAATATTTTATAAGTTTTAAAATTTTAATTTTAATAATCAATTCAAAATTTAATTGTTTTACCAACCAATAAGATTTTGATGGTCCTTATGAAGTTTGTTAAACTTTCTTCTCGCTTGCTTATACCTTCTCATTATGTCATTTGTGTTTGAGGAGGCCTCGGTATTTGTATTATTTACTTCAGTTATGCTTTCAGTAGCCGGTACTTCACACATCTTTGCAATTTTAGGAGCAACTTCTTCTCCACAGCTGTATTTGTAAATGAATTCATAAAAGCTGTCCTGTAAAGAATGCAGCCATTTGTCCTAAAACATATTATTTAAATATAGTTTTTATTAGTCATACTTTTGTTTTAGGTGTAATGCTAAGTGCAATGTATAAAAATGCACTTATATAGTTTAAAATTTGAAAAAACATTCACTGAAGTGATATTTTTTTAAAGGTAATAATTTATCATTTAAAAGATTTTTTAGTATACATTTTTTGAGGTGAAATTAAAACCCTCAAACTCAAAATTTTTTATATTTTCTTCTAGGTACAACAAACAATTAAGAATTTGTAAAGCAATTCAAACGCGTAATTACATTCTTGATCAAATGCAATTTGTTTGGAAAAAATCCTTTTGAAAAATAAGTGTTTAGTTTGGATACACGTGATCATATGTCCGGTTTGAAAATAACATTGTTCTTATGTGATTAAAACCAACATGGTCGGCAGCCTCCGACAGACTCTGCAGACTCTTAACATTTTTTTTCTCCTCATTAAATCATACAAGTGAGAAAATCATGTATAGTTGGCATTAATAGTGTTGTACTGTAGTCCAAGAACTCAGAGGCAAGGTATTTGGATAGTCTGTAAGTCTAAGTTAGGTGTTAGGCATAACCCCAGCCGAATTAATGGAAGAGAGGAATTTGGAATAATAAAGTTCAATTTAGAAAATTTAAGAAAGGAAATAGTTTCTCTAGCTGTAAGTCAAAATGTCAGTGACCTCATTCACAACAAGCTAGGTCATTATGAAACCTGACTAAAAATCTTTAAAGTACTTTTTTAAGAGTTCTGAATCAAGGAGCTTCAAGCTGAAAGCAAACACTACAATGGCACTAAAACCTGTAAATTGCAAAAAACATGTCGATCCTGTTTGATAAGGTAATGTACATATTGAAACAAATATTGGTTACTTTATAAACTATAGGGGGGAAATCTTCTTTTTATTTGAGAGGGGAAGATTCTTATTTTTTCTGAAAATTTCTGAAAGTTTTACAGTGAAGATACTTTTTCTTGTATTTTCTTTTTTCTAAAAGTAATGTAACAAGACATTGTTACAGTGGTATCACCTTAAAGAACAAAGTGGCTTCTTTTGAAATTAAAAATAATTTAATTTACCTAATATTTTTACGTAGGCTTATTGTAATATACTATAATAGGATCTGAAAAAGAAGTGTATTGATGATCAAGAAACTACATCTATAAAACTCATAAAACTATCACATTGATACCTGAAAGAGACTTGTAAATGAAGCATGTTCATCCGGATTTACAACATACGGCAGAGCAAAAAAAGGCAAGAACTCTTGATGGGAGCTGTACGTTTCCCCTTCTGAGGCGAGGAACAGTTTAAAGAGTTCCATCCCACTCTCAAAGCTCACTGTGTCAAAACACACCACTTCCTCACTCTCAGAGACGTCCTTGACTTCTGTGTTTTCCTTATCAGTGTCAGGGTCACTTTCTATCACCACTTGACTCTGATCTAGGCTGTCCGTGTCATACTCCACACAAGGACTTGCAGACTCTTCTATTACATCCAGCCTCTTAGTTTGTTTGGTGACTTTTTCAAGTTTCCCCTTCGGTTTCTCGTTTGAATCACATTTTATTTCTTTGTTGACATCTTCTATCAGCTCTTCCTCTTTATTGATTTCTTTATTCCGATAAGGAAGTATCGCAAAATGAACGTGCAAATAAAATGTCAGTTTTTTGTAATCAAATAGCTCCTTTATGCTTGGGGGAACCAATTCATTCCACTCCTAAAATTAATTTCAAAAGATTAAAAAATACATTTACTTAAACATATTGTACATCTAAAGAAAGTATTTATAAAACTAAGTTCAAATCTTAAATCATTCAAATTTATATAGATTTTTAAATGTAAACTTATTATTGATAAAGTAATTAATAATGAGTAAATTTTATAATTTTCTGGTCCGATAATAAATTAAAATATGGACTAGTATTTGTTAGGAGGAAGAATTTATTAGGTATGAAATTGGAAATACCACACAGTATTAACATTTTAGGACTTGGCATTACTAATTTTTTTAAAGAAATACTTTAGTATAAAACAGTTGTTTCCATTTGTCTAATTTTATCTCACAGGTTAAAAAAAATTATAAACACAAAGATGTCTTGGCTGTTTATTTTGGGATTGAACACCTGATTTAAAGCAAAAAATGAAGAATACAATTGTTTTTAATTCCACTCCGTTATGTCATATTTGTTTTTATGTGTTCTTTAAAAAAGAATAACTCAAGAATGGTTTGACCAACTAACTTGAAATTTTGCACACTTCTTTACATCAACATTATTAAACAGCAAAATATTAAAATTTACTTTATCTTTAACCATTTGTTGCTATTTAAAAATGTTGCATATTTAAAATTTTTAACCCCAAATATCCTGTAAACAAAATTATTTATACATTTTAAATGCCCACAGTTTTGAAATGGCTCAGCATAACTCAATGGTAATTTGTTTACTGTTTAACAGTGTGATGTAAACATGTGTGCAAAACTTTAAGTTGGTCAGTCAAACCAACTTGACTTGTTAAATTTTTCTTGACTTCTTCAGTTATTAATTTAGTTGTAAAAAAACACAAAAAGATAGACACTAAACAGAATGGAATTCCAAAAATAGTTACTTCTAGTTTGTTGTTATAAATCAGGTGTACAATCTGATAACTAACAGCCAGTAAAACCTTTTTTATGCCATCCTGAATAGTAATAAAAATTCCCAAATAGTCTTCAAGGACCAAGCGTTCCAGACGCCATCGTGTAGTTAGCACATAAGTTCCCGACGCAGTTAGTTCCTGCATTCATTACCAGGAGTAACTACTGAAGTTGTAGCTTTCTTCAGAGGATTTTGCCTGACCCGCTACACTGGAACCTCAAGCTATTTTCAGGAAAAAGCAGGACTTAACCTTTTTTTTAAATGATTGCTACATAGTTGATATTTGATAATGTTGGATATTTTTAAAAGAAAGTTTAAAATATCATATGCTAGACAGGAATTTGTTGTACGTTAGACAGGAAGAATATTATACATATACATAATTCTTTAACAAAAATTACAGCAATAAATAGTTTTTTGTATTGCACAATCTATTTCTTATACAAACAAAACCTCATAACACAGTGGCCCAGGCTTAAAGTAACATTACCAGTGAAGGAAAATTAGGAAATGCACATGTAAAGAAAGTTTCTTAAAATATATTACTGATTTTTTTAAAGCATATCTTATTGAGGAAGTTTGAACTCTCCGTCCAACAACATAGACAACAAAAAAGTTGTTTTTTCTCTAAACAAGTTCCGGTTGAAAATCTACCAAGTTCTGTGTTCCATTATTTAATTAGTGAACTTGTTATATTTTTCTTGTTATATTGCAGATTTTCTAATTTAATATGCACAAAGGGTTGTTAATTTAATAGTAATTAAAATTTAACTGGATTTTTCTACAATTTACTAACCTGTTCAATTGTTTACTTTTCATATGAAAAACTTTTGATGAAATATGTTAGATTACAAAAATAAACTTGATTTGTGAATTTTATTGCTCTAATAATTTTCTCAATAAGACATTACATGTTTTACTTAAATTATTATATCAGTTATATATATAGCTCCTAAACATTTAAAGGATTCTTTGTTGCTAATACTGTTAATAATAGTAATGGTATTTTTGAAGGTTTTTAAAGTTTCAATTAATTGTGTTGTAAAAATAAGAATATAAATTTGCAATCACTTTGGAGAGAGTTTTTGTCTAATAAAAAAGTAGCTACTTTATTTCACTACATTGACTGGTAAAATTTTAGTGAAACAACAATTGCTATAATATTATGTTCAGACAATTAAACATATATTAATTTATTTACCTTAAAGAATTGATTGTGGTTACTGGAGTTAAATGCTGAAAGCAACTTCTGGATATTTTCCCTTTTAATATGGTCTACTTTGTTTAACTCCTCCTTTGATAAGCGATAATCCAAAGTTACTGCTTCATTGATAAAGATTGGTAAAGTTGCATTGAAGTCATTGTAAAATAAAAACTGTAATAATAATATGTTATTTAGTTAATGATGTAAATCATAAGAAATAAAATACTTTTGGTAAATGTAAAGATTACAAACAATATATTTAGTATATTGGAGAGATAGGACATCAGCAAACTTTCCTTAGAAGACAAGTTCACTAACACCAGAGTAGTAGTAACATACAAAATAAACACATAATCTCACATATTTTTAATGCCACTGGCATTTTCTTCAGGTGAGTAGAGAGAGACTGACATGGCTTCCACTATTGCTGGGTAAGTGGCTGTGGTGGGGTTGTTTAGTGGTGAGGGTTGTACATTCTAGAGTAAATTATTTAATTTGGAAATTGATGGACATTGTAAATAATGATTATTTTAAGGCTGGCGTACTTTGGATTTTCCCAATCCCATATTGCATATAGTCATAAAATTCTCATCTTGCAAAAAAGTAGTATGTACAATTTGTGGAGCTAGTCTTTTTGAGCTTTGCCGTCCTCTTTTTATTAAATTGAAAATAATAGTTTCTGTATATATATCATAAAATGCTTTTGGTAAATGTAAAGATTACAAACAATATATTTAGTACATTGGAGAGATAGGACATCAGCAAACTTACCTTAGAAGACAAGTTCACTAACACCAGAGTAGTACTAACATACAAAATAAACACATAATCTCACATATTTTTAATGCCACTGGCATTTTCTTCAGGTGAGTAGAGAGAGAGAGACTGTCATGGCTTCCACTATTGCTGGGTAAGTGGCTGTGGTGGGGGTGTTTAGTGGTGAGGGTTGTACATTCATAGAGCAACACTCGAGTATAGATGCAGTATTCCAGTTAGTTTATATATGAAGTTTGTTGATGGGGAAGGGGTTGAGGAGAAGTGGACTATCTTATGTTCAGATTAGGTGGGTCACGGGATTTTGTTATCCATTGGTGTGCTAATTCCATCCTTCGGAGTTGGGAACTATTGGTATGGGAAGCAAGGGATCTGATTACTTTAGTGGTGTAACACTGATCAAAATTTTAGTTATGGAGAAGAGTGTGGGCAGAGACAGGTTTTTCAGGATTTTGAACTTTGCAATCATGTCTATGGCCATTCATGCGTTTTCGAAGGGTTTCACTGGTAAGGCCAATATATTGGGCAGGACAGTGCTGGCACTGGAGTTGATAAATTAGATTAGTGGAGTCACAGGAATGGTTTCCAGGTATCTTGTAGGTTAAGGAGGTAGTGGAGCTGGTAAAAGATGTGGCTGGGAGATGAATAGGGCAGGGTTTGCAAGATTTCTTTTTAAAAGGATTAGAACCGGGTGGTTGCTGGTGTTTAGGACAGGTCAGGATGTTGGGATCAGGTAACTTAGGATGGACCAGGATTTGGCGGAGGTTTTTGTTTTGTCTGAAAGTCAGAGTAGGAGGTTTTTTCAAGGAGATCTCTGGTATGGGGGAAGCTTTTAAGATGTTGAAGCCATCTTTCAGGATTTGGTTGAGTTTCTGTAGGCCATGGTGGTAATTAGTGACAAGGGGTAAGCATTGGGAACTGCTTCTAGTTTGGGGTTGGTTTTGGGAATTGGCTAAACGGATTTGGTTTTTAATAAGGTTGGTAGGGTAATCTCTCTTTTGGAATGCACTGACAAGTTGGTTGTTGTATTTATTTAGGTTTCTGGGAGAGAAAATGATACGTTTGGCACGGGTGGCTAGGCTATAGGGTAGGGAGCATTTAGTGTTGTTGGGGTGACAGCTGGTATAGTGAAGGTATTGTTGTTTATTGGTAGGTTTGATGTGAATATCAGTTTTAAGGACACCATCCTCCAATCCAATTTCAACATCAAGAAAGACTATGCGTTCAGAAGAGGATTGCCAGGTGAAATTCAGGGATGAAAAGTTTTGTAGGCCAACTCCTATGTAATGAAGAAAGAACACAGTACATTTTGGCGAGCTTGTCTCAAGAAACAGATACAAAATCAGTTAAATTACTTGGTTTCAAAATTGATTCAGTATTAAAGTGGGAAAAACATATAGATAACAAATGTAAAAACATTTCTAGAGTAAATTATTTAATTTGGAAATTGATGGACATTGTAAATAATGATTATTTTAAGGCTGGCGTACTTTGGATTTTCCCAATCCCATATTGCATATAGTCATAAAATTCTCATCTTGCAAAAAAAGTAGTATGTACAATTTGTGGAGCTAGTCTTTTTGAGCTTTGCCGTCCTCTTTTTATTAAATTGAAAATAATAGTTTCTGTATATATATATATATATATATATATATATATATCATGTCTTATTTTACACTAAATCTAAATTATATGAATTCAATTTTAGAACCTATATACATTATCATGATACTAGAAGTAAATTGAAACTTGATATTCCTTTATGTAGGTTAAGTAAAAGTGGTAATAACAACAAAATTAATTTGTATATGTTTTTTAATACATTACCATTAAATGCCAGATTTGTAACTGTAATGGATTTAAAATACAGCTTAATTAATGGTTAGTTTTGAATCCTTTTTATAACATAAAAGAGGTTTTAGTAGATGACATTTTCAGATCTATAAGTTTTGTTATTAGTAATAACGTGAAAAATGTAATATTCCATATATATCTATAATTATATTTGACTATGTCTATTCGTAGTAAAAAAGGTCAATGACAATAAATTTATTGATTTGCTTTTAGATTTTTAAAATAGTTTTTAACTACTTAAGTCTCAACTGACAGATACTCAGAGAACAATATTATAATATATTTTTAACAAGTAACTTATCTTTAAAACAAAAAATAATATATTTTTTGTAATGCTACCAATCTGTTATACTATTGAGTATCGTTACCAATATGTAAAGTTAACTGATGAAAGCATTTATGTGCTTCATGCTCTCTAACTACAAAGTGGATCAAACCACAGAAAATCTTGTAATTTGCCATTAACTCAGGAGGCAGCATATATATTTTTTAAATTTTGAGTCTGAGAATTTTGGTTCAACATTTTTATTTAAAGTATTTGTGATGAACTTTTACTTGACTCACTAAAATATGATGTTCCTGGTTGAACATGAGGGGCTAATTTCCAGATGATAAAATTGTTTAACAATGGAAAGAAACACTTTAACAAAGTTGGCAACAATAGCTCTTTGGATATATGGAGATGGAGAGTATAAGAGTTGAGAGAAAGAGATGTGAATAAATACTGGAACATCTCACAAGTCCTTTAAACAAAGCCTTAGTGTTCCAGAGGAATAATAAATTTGGAACATAGTCTCTCGAACTCTAGAAGAATATATTTCTATATTCCAATTTCTAGCTTAAATTTACATAAACCAGAGCAATGTAAGCTCACCTGAGCAATTAGTTGTACACAGTTTTGCTCAGCTTCCAAATACTTCTTAATTGCGTCCATTCTCTCATCAACTATTTGTAACAATATTATTTACAAATATTGGACAAACTCTATCATAACTGAAATTTCAGTTTAGGGTTATAAATTTGATTTCAGCTTACAAAACTAAAGCTATTTCAATTTTAACATAATAGTCTACACTTGTGAATTTAAATTTATGACAATATACACTAAATTGTATAGTCGAGAGGATGTGAATGAAGGAAACTAGTATCAACACGTAGGTAGTATGGTTGGTTTACTTACGGTTGGGGGTGGCCAGTACACAAGGGTCACAGCAGTCAAGGTGGATTGATTTTGTCAGCGTGCGCAAAGGTTTGTTGTGGCATTTGTGTGCGGTATCTTGGTTACCACTATTACATTATTCCCAATGCCATCTATAATATAGGGAATTAACCTCAACCTTTTATTACGTAGTGACTTATTAATATTTAAGAGATTACAAAGTATATTTTGTAGCTTCCATTTTCATTTATTTTATTTTTATGTTAATAATATATTTTAGATGCGCTGTCAGTGCCTTGATGTTGACTAACAATTACAAAATTATATTTTGATTAATGTACATATTTTTATTTATTTTTAAAAACTTTGAAGTAAACCATTTTTCTAATGCATACTGCTACTGTAATAAAGGAAACAGAATGGAGCAGTTGCATTAATATAAAAACAGCTTCACATATTATACTGTATATAAGGATTCTGAATGACATGTATTGACTGTGGAAAACTATCATCAAACAATAACAAGTCCCCAATAATAATACTTTACATTTTTTTACTTTACATTTTTTTTTTTTTGTGAATATCTGTTTGCTCCCTTATTTCTTGATCAATTTTAATGATTGAGGTGTCAAATAATTTTCCTAGTTGTGCAATAAGGTCCTCAATTTTAAATATTTTTAGCCTAAGGGGTAAGGGAAGCACTCAATGTATGTGTTTTGGAGATAAGAATAACATTAAGAGAAATTAGTTAAAAAGTAACAGCTGAAATTTTTTTAACTACTTCTCTAAACCGAAGTCTCTTACATGAAAATAAATTTAACAAAATAATCACAAATTTTACATATGTGTTATTTCTTATAAGCTTACAATTCCAGGGTTAAAAGCAAAAACGGCTAAATTAATTAAGTTGTTTATGTTAAGCAGTTGAAGCAACTTAATAATGTGCTAATTAATTCATTCGTTAGGTGGTACTGAGTTTTGTTATTGCTGGAGATTTTTATACCAGATATGTTTGTATCATTTAAGTAGTCCTAACACTACGATTTAAAAATTGTTGGATAGTATTACAATTTTATTTCCAGCATAGAGGTCTTTTAAATGAAGCAACATTTTTAAATACACTAAAATTTTAGCCTATAGTGTATTTAAAATATTTATGACATGGTAAATATATGTAAGTTTAAACAAGGAGGGGAATTAAAAATGTTCTACATATAAGCTATAAAAATATGTTTATTTACAAGTAATCAATTTCGAATAATATTGAAAAATATATCTAAGTTCAAATCTAATAACTTAAATTATAGTTACAGTAACAAATATATGTACACAATACACAGCACACTTTCTTGACAATAAATATTTGGTTGACTTGAGGACAGATGTGAAGGAGACAGAGATCTGCCTTTGAGAAATCAGTGATAACCTAGAACATAGAACATGAATATATGTTACTGTTTTACCAATGTTTGAACATGATTGGTTACTGTTAAGATGTAGAACAGCTGTGCTTGGATTATCAAAATATTAAAAGAATTGGCAAAATCTATTCCGAGTTCGTCCGGACATTCTATCCTGCCGATTTGATTTAATTTTTTTTCATGAAAGGTATTAGTGCACAGATAAGACAGCAGGCATTGGATTTTACTTAAGTCTGACCTTACAGAGATTGAACTCAAAACGTGACTAAATTTATGATTTTCCAAAGGTTTTTCCACTTAAACATCTATATATCAGGTTCTAATTGAGGTAGTTAGTTCGTTTTGGTCTAAACACACTCAGTAGATCAAGCTCTTTTATTTGGGCTTTTGATCACTTAAATTAATTGAGTCTGAGGACAGCTGTGTGAGACATTCATAGTTTTTTGGGGACATGATAAGCCAAGTATACACACTGACTCACTTATTATAAAATCTCCAAAACTACAAGCCTGAGTATTTAATCTGAGTATTTAATCTGAAAAAGAAATTGCATTTGTGCCTACAATAACAATCACTTTAAAAGTTCTACTATAAGAATCTAATCTACAAAATGAAGCTTTAACTTAGAATGACAAATAAATCCTCAATCTTCTCTAATGTCATTAACCAGTTCTTAATCACCTTCAAAAATACAACTCTATTTAACGCTTGTTTTATTTCAATTGGTATCTGGTTATATAATCTTGGCGCAGTGAAATTAAAACATTTAGTATAAAGCGTACTTTTTTGCTTCGGAATTTGAAAACAATCTGCGTTTCTTGACTTTTGCTTGGCGATATTTTCTAAATTAATTAAATTTCCACTTCTTAAATAAAACACTTTAAGTACTTTATACACATATAAATTTCTTAATGGAAGTATTTTTAATTCTAAAAAAACAGGGATAAGAAGCTTCTCGTATGTTTCTTTTCAAAATCAATCTGACAAAATGTTTCTGAATAACTAATATAGAGTTCAAATACGACTTATAAATCCCACCTCAGCATACTAATCCATACTCTAATCTACTCTGCACTAGTGCAAAATATATAGGTCTTAGTATCTTCATTGACTTGAAATTTGGTACATAAGTTTATCTAAGGCCCTAGGGACCCATTAAAAAAGGATTTTTCTCTCTGACCTCAGGAATCCACCTGTATGTCTTAAGAAAGTACATCAATACAAATCAAAAGAGTTCTTCAAGCAAAAATAACTTAAAACTTATAACTTAAATAACTTTAAATTACTCATAATTAATCTTAATGTAAATACCAAGCGACAACTCTTGGGGCTGTGAAAAAGCATTTAACAAAATAATCTAAAACTTTTAGTGTTATTTCTATTTATGTATGTTATAAACAGAATTATTTTTATCAGTAATTGGTCGGATTATCTTATTTTAGAATATTGTATTTAACTACTGGGAAACTTTATTTCTATTCTGTAAAATGTTTTTTTTAACCTTTATAGATAGTGATTTTTTAATATTATATTCTTTCGAAGGTAATGTTCAACCTCTTTTGAACATTTTTATAATGAATAAAAATTTTGACTGATACTATTTTATTATTTAATTTATAGTAAATCATTTATTATCTCCGAAAACGTTTTCATAGACAATGTTTTTATAGAAGTTGGTTCTACAATACATACTTGTAAAATATTCGTGCAGAGTATACATGATATTATTGCATTCAAAACAGAATAAAAAGAAAGTAGTTAATATTATATTTTTAGTTAAATCTAATTTGCTATAATGATAATTTTAAAAACATTTAAAATCAATATTATTTAGTTTCCAAATTTTACATAAATAACATTTTTACTAAGAAAATGAACATCAAGTTTTTAGTTCTAACTAAACATTTTGTTTTTAAACAATTAATTTCATGAAAATAAAAGCTGCACAAACCAGAAAGGTTTGCTGGGGTGTGAGGTATTAGTGAATTTATCAAAACCTAAATTAGAAATTCACTTATTATCTTTTGATTTATTCATACAGTTTTAACAAGGTTTGTACATCCACTAGCTGTCTTTTTTACACTACAATGTATAGGTTTATTTTTTTATGTCAGAACAATTAATTCATTTATTAATGTATACCAATAATTTAAGTCAGTGTGTGTTTCCACACTGATTCATCAATATCGTCAACAAATTTAACTCAGTGTGTGTTTCCACACTGGTTCATCAATATCGTCAACAAATTTAATAGTATTAAAGAATTTTTAAACTATGTTCAAAACGTTCATTTAAAACTTTAAGAAAGATTCATCCATCCACCATGTCAAGTAACTACCGGTAAGTGTGTTCTGTTGTTTTACCTAGGAATGAAGAGTGACCTCCCGTGACCTTGCCACTGCTGTAACTGGAAGGACTGTAACTGTCTGCACCACTGGAGTGGGAGGAGTAACCACCACTGCTTCCGTAGCTCCCGAGCCCTCCACTGCTGTAACCCCCACTTCCAAGATCTCCATGGCCTCCACTACCTCCTGCGTAGTCGTGACTACTACTGTATCCTCCATGACTACTCAGTCCACCACTAGAGTGCCCACCATGGACTTCAGTCCCAAATGATGATGGACCTCCAGAGTAACTACCGAGTCCACCACTGCTGTAACTTCCATGTCCTCCACTGCTATAACCTCCATGTCCTCCTAAACTGCTGTAACCTCCATGTCCTCCGGTTTTATATCCCCCATGTCCTCCACTGCTATATCCTCCATGCCCTGCACTTATAGAGCTTCCATGTCCTCCACTACTATAACCTCCATGTCCTCCGCTATATCCCCCAAGACCTCCACTGCTATAGCTTCCATGTCCTCCACCACCACCGTAGCTTGCTAATCCTCCACTGCTATAACTTCCATGTCCTCCACCACCACTGTAACTTGCTAATCCTCCACTGCTATAGCTTCCATGTCCTCCACCACCACTGTAGCTCCCTAATCCTCCTTTAATTCCATGTCCACCGCTATATCCTCCTAAGCTCCCACTACCGTGACTGTAACCTCCATGCCCTCCTCCAAATCCTCCAATGCTTCCTCCACTGTAACTTTCATGCCCTCCACTGCTGTAACCTCCATGGCCTCCTCCAAATCCTCCAATACTTCCTCCACTGTATCCCCCATGTCCTCCACTACTGTGTGCACCATGACTTCCACTGCTATATCCATCTCCTAAGTAATCGTCAAATCCTCCGCCACTATAGCCTCCAGAATAACCATCACTGTAACCTCCAAAGCCTGAACTTCCTAATCCTGCATAACTGTCCAGGCCACTGGAGCTGTGACCTCCGGCTCCATATCCTCCATGGCCTCCACTATAGTAGCTGCTTGGGCCTCCTCCCGAGTATCCACCTCCAAACAAACTAGATAACGTTTTCCCACCTCCTCGAATTACTATTGTTTTACTACCACCGAATCCCTTACTTCCCCCTCTGTACTTCCCTCCCCCATGAAGTGAGTCTTCGTCCAGGTATCCACCATGCTTGGCCACCTCAAGAGTATGACTACCACCGTCGTGGCTGGAGAAACCTGAAAAAATCCACACATTTTCAGTTTTTGTTACAATTAATTTTTAGTATTTATGGTTGGGGGTTGTCAAACCAGTAGGCTATGATCTTTAATTTATTCCCTCTTTGGGTTTTTAACTAGAGAACTAATAGTGTACTTTACCAGTAGGGTACATATTGATAAATAAACTAAAATCATCATTATTCAAACATTCTGACCTATTTTTGCTAGTACTGGAGGCTATTTAAATATATTTGCTAAGGTGGGTTGCATTTTCAAATAGATCTGTACGTATTAGTGCTGTAGTTGAAGATAAAGCCTGCTATTCAGCAAACATTCACTTTCAGGACGTTTTTGAGGTTAAGTGGTAGAGAGGGCTTTGCAGCTCTAACTTCGCCTCGTGTACAAACAATAGGAAATGTTCATATTGTTCACAAAGACTCCTTTCTATGAAGATGTATACGAGTAAATTTGTTTTATGATATTTACAGTATAACAAACAAGTTTGAATGTTTTGTAACAAACGCTGATGAACATTTTATAGTCTCCAGAAATTATTTTGGAAATCCACAACTCAACTCAGAGTATAGTAAATAAATAAACTACCTAACTATTTATCTATATACTCTGTGACTAAAAATACATGCTTCGACGGCCACGAACATTGGGGAAGGAACACACCTTTTCATTCCACCCATAACAAGGTCGTTTTAAAGGCGAGCTAGGTGGGCTAGACGCAAGTTAGGCGAACTTCATCGTAATATGTATAATATAGTCATATCTTGCTAAGCAAGATCTGTGTATGTTAATTTTATCCTAAATACATTTAGATTAGCATATCAGTTTGAAAATAGTTGAAATTACTAATTAAATTTTAAAATATTATTTGAAGGAAAATGGGTTTTAAATGTTGGCTATTTGAAACTTTGAATATCAAAATATAATGTTTGAAATCATTAATGTTATTGTTTCTTTTTATATTCAATATAGATGTACAGTAGTTATACTTACCTATCATTATCATGAAGATTGGGTGTCAAGATATGGGTGAATATAGGTTGTAAATGAGTAAAGGTAAACGATCCTAGTCTTTGTTACCAACGAGTCAACTGATCTTATTTGGGGGTAGGAACATTTATAAGGCCTAATATGCCAATATTCAACTAAGGAACTTAAGTTTATCTGGAATCTGAACCACGTACTCCTGGTCTGATTTCCCCCGAACTGACAATTTTGATAATTATAATCAGTTCTCTCCCCCTGGGTAACATATGAACCAGTGAGTAGAACCCCTGGCCACCAACACAGACACCCCAGACTTCTTAGTAGTGTCCACACTGATAGAGACCATTGTGCGTTTGCCGTGTTGATGGGGACAGAATCTATCACCCACAATCCAAACAACTTACAGCTGTTACAGCCCTGAAGTTCCTTAGGCACAGTAATAGCCTACGCCACAGTTTTGATATTTTTTAATTAATATCAAGCCAACTTAATAATTAGAAAGATATTAGAATTCTAATCAGTCTTACTATATTAGTGATACCCACAAAATCACATCTAACCCTAGTAAATATGAATATATTGAGATTGAAGCTACCAACCCATTAAGAACGTAAAAAAGAATAAAGAAAATATGACACTGTCGACCTTTCACATAAACCACACGTCTGTATGGTGATAATAATAATAAATGGTTCTAAAGAATTGGCTCAAACTTTCCCCCATATTAAACACTAAAAAATCAAAACTATGAAAATTACCAGTTTGATTCCTGATTATGGTCTTTTGCCATAACTATAAAACTAGTCAAGTTAGAGACATGTGGTTTTTACTAAAATATTTTAAATTGTAATTTACATCTTTCCTGTAAATTTAATCAAAATCGTTAGAGCCGTTATTGAGAAAATTCCATTGTTGTATGTTTTGTCCCATAAAAATAAAAAAAAAAAATTCAAAAAGTGAAAAATAGTCAGGAAATATTGGCTAAATACACATACATACCAAATATCATAAAAAAATATCCGTTTGGTCTCTAGCGAACTGCACATACTTTCTCCATGCTAATGCATATGGGAGGAAGTAAAAACTATAATATTTTAAGAGAAAAGTACTCACGACAAATTTAAATTTATAAATTAATTTCTGTTACTTCGAATTTAGTAAGCCAAACTCGGTCTGCTGGACTTAAAAAGGAAGTATAAAGTAGTCTTACTATAAAATGGACTCTCTTAAAGCTAAAACTAAAAAGTACTTTCTTTACAAGGATATCGAATCAAAATTAAAAACTAGATTTTAAAAATATCAATTAATATAAAAATCGTTGAGAAAGTGCTAAAAAATATTCCTGGTGAATTTTCTGGAGAACTGTCTCATCATTTTAGTTTTCACTTGTATGAGAGCTAGAAATTTAAATTTACTGTATTTCTAAATGAGAAAAACATATCCCAAGAAAAATAGGAATGTATAAGTTGGTTCACGAGTTAGGGCTACTAGTTTAATAAATTGAATAATAACTATAATAATTATAATAAAGGGGTACTTAATTATAGTTATTATTCAATTTATTAAAAGTAAGAATACTTACAATTATCTACAAGCCAAGAGTGAGTACCCGATTTCCAATACGAGAAACCAGGCAACTAAACATGTACACAGATCGGAATTAATTTATTAAAAACATGAAATGTGTTCTGGATGTATGTTCATATTCAAAAGCTCTACGTACCTAATTTTATGAAAACAGGACAAGCTCCAATTTAAATCATTAAATCAACATTAAAATAAATGTGTTTTCAATTTATCACAATCACTTATGGCAGTTCTTTATATTATTAAATCGAGCTTTAAGATTTTTGAATTTATTTATTAATAAAGAAGCACATTTTAAGATAGCGAAAATACCGATTGCCTGTTTACAGTTTGAGAGTTTTAATATAAAATTAAACTATCAAAACCAACCGATTAGTTTATGATATCGGATTATCTAAGCTTACGATGTGTTTGAAAAATATAGACCAGTTACTGTAGTTGCAAAAACATAATGATGCGAGCATGATGTAAGTGTTGCAAGTGAGTTTTTTCTCATAAAGACTTTATCCTGAAGTAACAATTACGAGCGTTTTTTTGTGACCAGTTATATGTGGATAGTACCACAAGCAACTCTCTACAATCAAATGGCATGACGCCGAGGACCACTTGTTATACCAAGAACTGTCTACTAGACCGGTCAGGCAGGAGGTTTGTGAAAAAAGGCGAAGATAGACGGTCGCTGAGGAGAAACTGCGTCCGTGGATGGCAATATTTAATTGGATGAAAGCACAGTCAAGGTCGGGTCAGCGAGTAGAAAGTCTCACCTGCCACTGGAGGTTCAGAGTACACGTACTGCACAACAAGCCCCAGGAACAGGAAACCTGCCAGCGGGAAAACCTGTAACAGATTACAACTCGTCACTGGTGGTTCAGAGTAGACGCTCTGTACGACAAGCCGCAGGAACAATAAACCTGCCAGCGGAGAAACCTGTAACAGATAACAGCACGTCACAGACAGTTCAGAGTACACTTACTGTACGACAAGCCCCAGGAACAGGAAACTTGCCAGCGGGGAAACCTGTAACAGATCACAACACGTCACTGGCGGTTCATAGTGCACACGCTGTACGACGAACCCCTGGAACAAAAAATCTGCCAGCAAAGAACCCTGTAACAGATCACAAACGTTCATAATACGCGCGCCGTATACACGAAACCTGCCAGCGGAGAAAACTAGCACTGGCATTATCTGTTATCATTCGTGGCACCCACGTTTGACTCTTGGCCATGTTTTACTGACATAGCATGCACTTAGTTAACTCCGCAAGAATGTCAACGGAACATAGCATGCCCTTAGTTAACACTGCTCAGAGTATATTGCAACAGTTGCTAAAAATTTGCCTGATGGGTTTGGACTGTTGTCCCACAACAACGTTAGTAGAATAAGTGCCACTGGTGTAGATAAAGGCTACAAAAATAATAAAAATAAACAGTTACTTTTCTTTTTACTATAAATTACACTAATTTGAGATATTCATCTTCAGATTCATTCCATTAGAATGTCATATAGCCAAATTTTCGTCAAATTGAATTAACTTTTGATTTTCATGCACTAAAGGCATTACAAGGACGATGTGTCTGTAATTTGCTCATTACATTAGAATCTATTTGTGATACGGGTATGCCTTAATGCGTAAAAAAGCATATAAAACATAATATAGTAAATAGAAAACCTATTTATTTATTTAATTTATTCATAAGACGCCGATCGTCAAGATATGGGCGAATATGGATTTCGAATGAGTGTGATGAGTGTATATGAGCGAATGTAGTCATTGTTACAAACTAAGGCCAACTATTCCTTAGAAAGTGTCATTAATTAATAGCCCAATGACAAATGAAAAGCCGGTGGTTATCAGCTGATCCTTCTCAAAATGTATTGACTGATTGGGATCGAACTGAGAACCTTTAGTACATGAAGCTGGGATTGAACCAACTACGCTACCTATAACGTGCTCAGGTGCTTGTGCATTTCATATAATGCTATAAGTTAAATTACTTTATAAAAGGACATTACTTTGACGTTCCGTATATTTAGTAATAGAACAGAGAAGACAGACACAGAGGTTGCATTAAATAGTGCGCTAAATAATAATAATAAATGGAATTTATTATCTCTTATATACAATACATACATTACATTTGACATAATATGAATAAGTCCTTCTCACCAGGCTGCCTTTCAACAAACAGAAAATACAACTATACTCAAATACAACTAAACAAACATAAATAGCACACATATTTTTAAGACTTATACACTTAAGAGACAATAAAATAGGGCCCCTATACAGCCTGTTTTGGGGTTCCTTCCTAATAAATATCACTCAAAATAAAAATCCAACGATAGCTAATAAAACTAATTTCCTTTTTCCTATATTACATACTATTATTTACAATAAAATAAAAACTACAAGAAAAATATTTAATCTAAAAAAGAAATTGCATTTGTGCCTACAATAACAGTCACTTTAAAAGTTCTACTTTAAGAAACTAATCTACAAAATGAAGCTTTAACTTAGAATGACAAATAAATCCTCAATCTTCTCTAATGTCATTAACCAGTTCTTAATCCCCTTCAAAAATACAACTCTATTTAACGCTTGTTTTATTTCAATTGGTATCTGGTTATATAATCTTGGCACAGTGAAATTAAAACATTTAGTATAAAACGTACTTTTTGGCTTCCGAATTTGAAAACAATCTGCGCTTCTTAACTTTTGCTTGGCGATATTTTCTAAATTAATTAAATTTCCACTTCTTGAATAAAAAACGTAAAGTACTTTATACACATATAAATTTCTTAATGGAAGTATTATTTTTAATTCTTAAAAACAGGGATAAGAAGCTTCTCGTATGTTTCTTTTCAAAATCAATCTGACAAAATGTTTCTTAATAACTAATATAGAGTTCAAAGACGACTTATAAATGCCACCCCAGCATACCAACCCATACTCTAATCTACTCTGCACTAGTGCAAAATATATAGATCTCAGTATCTTAATGAGACAGATATTATGTAAAAAATAAAAAATTCTGACCCCTTTAACAGTTTAGAGGCTATTTGTTTTTTCCATGTAAGATCTTTATCCACTATGACTCCCAAATACTTAACTTGATCCCCTTATTTTATATCTGCACACTTTGAGCAACTCCCTTCGATTCCCAAACGATCTATGCAATTGTACAATGTATGTCGAGTAGTTATTTCTCCAGTACGTCGCGCGATGGCAGCACCTTTTCCCTCCCATATTCCCCCATAATTTTCAAGGTTAAGCATATTAATTATTACTACTAATGTATAAAGATGTGCATTAGTTGTAATCTACTTAAAACTGCCACTTCAGCGATAGCTGCAGACTTAAGTTTGTTCCCATAAGAACAATTATTTTCAAACAGGACATACGACCACGCGTATCCAAACCAAACAGTTATTTTTAAACGGATTTTTACCAATCCAATTGCATTTGATCAGAAATGAAATTGCGCGTTGGAATTGCTTTGCGAATTCCAAATTATTTTTATAAAAAAAGTATAGCAAATATTTAGTTTGAAGTTATTATTTTTACCTATTTTTCAAAACTAGGTGTATGTATTCAAAATGTAAAAAAGCAAACCCAATGCGCAACATTTAAAATGACACCTAATTTACAACTTTTGGTCAATAAAAAACGAAAAGTTTGGATTCACAAATACTGTAACATTTTTCTTATGGAATTAAAACCAACATAGCCTCCGCAGACCTCCGCAGACTCTTAAAAAAGTGACCACTGTTTCTTTTTTCTCTGCGCTAATAATCTCATTAGATATTTGTATTCATTGGTATGTATCATATGAAATAGGCCTTTCCTTGAAACTGCGAAGTCCTTTGGTCACACAAGTTAGTTAAACTAAATCTCTTCATTATACAGTATATTAGGTTTGGTTTTCTTCATATGATGACGGTTAGCAGATTTCGAAACCTTATGACCATCTTAGTGTTCACATCAACGTTGTCAAATGTCCGCAAAAACTTAACCTTTAAGTGGGCCCCTGGGGTGTATTTTTACCCCCAGGCAGAGATATTTTGTCCTACAATCAGACATGGGTTGGCCATAACTGCTATTACTATTAGGCTCAGAACCTTCCTATAATAGTATGACCCATCACCTCGACTGGCAGTCGTCATTCTTCCTAGTTTATGTTCGAAGTACAATCACAATAAAGAGAACTGGGGTGTATTCTACACCTCGCGTAGGACGTGTATCTAGTTTACATACTAAGGTAAACTTTGTATACTTTGTATGCGCCTAGTTTGTATACTTTGTAGAACGTGTATACTTTTATAAAACTTTGTTTATAAATACTGTAAATAGTTCATTTTGTACATATTTTAGTGATTTATTTTGACTTATAACTTATTTTTATTACTATGTATATTACATACTTTAGCCAAAATGAATTCAGAAAATGAGCGTAGAATTAGACAATATCTGGATGAGGAGTCGGAAGATGAACTATTATCTTATGATACTGATGAAGAAGACTATGTTAGACATTCAGATCATAATACAAACATTTCTTGAGAGAAATAGGAATATCTTTGGTCAAATCACAGACCATAAAGAGATCTTCTATTGAATGCTTCCAAAGTCCCTAATTGGATCAGAACGAAAGATAGCACGAGTAGACTGAGGATCCATGAACAGCAGAACCTCCTCCTGCAAAGGAAGATGCAGTATTCGGCCAAGAAACAAGTATATAATATGTTAAATCCTTTTGTTTTAAGTGCCGAAATCTGATGTGTCGTGGTCAAATGGAAACCTTGTGTGAACACTGACGCAACCCCGAGCACTTGAGTGATGATTCAGACTGATATAACTACTTTGTAAGACAAGAAATCTTTTTTTTCTGTTTAATTGTATTATACTTTAAGCTTTCAATTTAGTAAATGTATTATTAAACGTGTATGTTAGTCAAAATGTGTTGATAATGTTTTGGGCTTTATAACTACAAAATTAATAAAACCAATTTATTGTCAAATTATTTCATTAGATGAAATTTTACATTAATTAAAGAAAAACTTTGAAAAATGTAATAACCTAATAGATTGGGGCCTATGCTATACAGAAAAACTATTTTATATTTATTATTATTAATAATAAAATTAGACACCTTCTTAGAAAACGACGTCTTTTTAAATGCAAATTTAATGCAAATAAAATATTCTAATACACATACACACATATACACATATATATATACTTGTAAACATATCTTTCATTAACTTATATTTTTAATTAATTACATATTAATAAGTGCTTTATAACCTATTTCATAAAAAATGTATAATAACTGAGTAAGACAATTTTTCAGTTAGGGGTATTTTTTACACCCCACGCGCCAAGTCAATGTTACGAATCGAGGCGCGCCCACTTTTAAGGGTTAAACCCCTTACAAATATTATCTCGTAAAACATAAATAATTAAACCAAAGAACTTTTCCCACATAAATTCCGTAATCACTTTTTTCAATGCCTAGTTACGACTTATCTCAACCGTTGGAATGTCGGTATGGTTACTTGTTTTTGCAATGCCTAGTTACGACTTATCTCAACCGTTGGAATGTCGGTATGGTTACTTGTTTTTTCAATGCCTAGTTACGACTTATCTCAACCGTTGGAATGTCGGTATGGTTACTTGTTTTTTCAATGCCTAGTTACGACTTATCTCAACCGTTGGAATGTCGGTATGGTTACTTGTTTTTGCAATGCCTAGTTACGACTTATCTCAACCGTTGGAATGTCGGTATGGTTACTTGTTTTTGCACGGTTGCATGTAGTCTAGTCACAAACAGGAATGTTAAAAAATTAATCACAAACCATATTTAAGATGCAATTTGATACGCTCATTATTGCGGGCCGAATCGTTGAAATTGAAACCAATGTTTTTTTGTGGAGAGAAATGGCCTCCTTAAACTAAAATAACCATAGCGTCTTATGTAAGGCGTTTTGTTTACTATAATGTCTTAGACTACCAATGTCTATGGTTGAACCGTTTGACAGAGTTGATAACCAATTAGCTGATAACCATTAAATCTCATATAATGAATGTACCAACATTGTTTTTGTCAT
Source organism: Stictocephala bisonia (assembly GCA_035578905.1). Lineage (NCBI taxonomy): Eukaryota > Metazoa > Arthropoda > Insecta > Hemiptera > Membracidae > Stictocephala > Stictocephala bisonia. Next base: position 2,871,804 of record JAQJVL010000034.1, on the reverse strand, counting down.
ATTTTAAATATTTGCACTTAAGTTTGAAGGCTGTTTTCTAAGGAACTAAGAGACCTATGAAAAATCTAATTATACAATTGTTTTCCTCGTTTAATTGTACGTTATGACATATGCAATTTTAAATTTTATTACAAGTTTCAATCATTTTTATCCTAGTTGAAAAAAGTACCGTCCTTTTAACTAATTTTCACTGTACATAAAGTTTACAACGTTAATACTAAAAACCCCGCCAATGTATTGCATTTATATTTTAATACTATCATATTAAGTTCAATGATTTTATATTGATTTAAATCAATTCAAATTGATCAATTTAAAGTTTTTTTAAACAAGACCAAGTAATTAATTTTAAAACCTCTAAAAGGCAACAAAACAATGTGGCAGGAAATTGATGGGAAATTTGTTTCATGATAAGTTGAAATTCTAAAATTTCTAAAACTTATGAAAAACATTCCTATCAATTAAGTATTTAAATATAAATGCAATACATTAACAGGGTTTTGAGTAATAACTATGTAAACTTGATGTACAGTGAAAACTAGTTAAAAGTACGGTACTTTTTTTGTTCCAACAAGGATAAAAATTATTAAAACTTGTAATAACATTGAAAATTGCATATGTCATAACGTACAATCAAACGAGGAAAACAATGGTGTAATTAGATTGTTCGTAGGTCTCTTAGTTCCTTACAAAACAGCCTTCAAACTCGGGTGTACATTATTTATGCGCTAACAGTAGGTCGTGTTACATTTCGTTTTAATGGTCTTAAAAACGTATCATTTTCATATACAAATATTATTTTTATCCCTAGGTGGCCATGTAAAACATGACTTTTGTAGTTAATGTTACTGTATACCATCTGTAGGTCACAAGGATGTAACATTTTTATCCAATACTAGCAATGATCATGTCCTTTCAAATAAAAATAAGATTGGGCACTTATATCCCAATCTTTAAAATTTCAAAATTTTTTAATTTTTAAAATAATAGTAGCTCGAAGTAAAAATGTAAAATAGAACCCTATGCCATTTAGTACATCAAATTAAGTCTTTAAAAATAACACATTTTTGTATTTAAATGTTTGCCATATGTGTATTTCTTTTTAAATGTCAGACGAAAATCATTGTTTACTAAGATAATGGGGTTAGGTAAAGTTTTTTAAACATCGAACTATGTCATGCTGCATATAAAATTAAAGGTCTCTAAACATCAAACATTTTTTATACATAAAGGTTTGCAATTATTAATTACGGGTTTCAAATCTCAAATGGAAAACTAATTTTTACGTTTCCTTAGTTTTTTATTATGTTACTGAATTACTATAACACATAATATTGTAATAAGTATTGTTCTCAAATCAATATTCTTTAACTCCCATTAACTAAGTATCTGTTTTGTAAATAATTTAAAATCATATAAAATATATCAAATTACATATGGCACGTATAAAAACTGCCAGTCTGTACTTGTAGACATTGAAACTTGTAATAAAATTTAAAATTTCATATGTCATAACGTACAATTAAACAAGGAAAACAATGGTGTGATTAGATTTTTCATAAGTTTCATAGTTACTTAAAAACAACCTTCAAACTTAAGTGCACATAGTTTCTGTGCCAACAGTAAGTTGCTATTTGAAATTTTCAGGATTAGAACCTTTGAACCTCATTTTCGGGCACATCTTATATTTAAAATATGACAAAAAAAATTTTGGTACATTCATTATATGATATTTAATGGTTATCAGTTAATTGTATCTCTGTCAAACGGTTCAACCATAGACCATAGATATTGCATTGGTAGTCTAAGACATTGTAGGTGATAGATACATTACAGTAAATAAAACGCCTTACATAAGACGCTATGGTTATTTTAGTTTAAAGAGGCTGTTCTGTGTAGTACTGTATCACAGAATATCTATCACAGAGTTTATCTGTACTCTTTGGAGTGTGTTTGTCGTTGCTGTAGGTTACATGTTGTTTGTCTGCGCGTGTGATGTGTGTGTGCGCGCGGATCCAATTTTTTTTTATCCGACAAAGACTTTTTTGACAAGAACTGATATAGAAGGATTAAACGTTTAAAATAATTTTAACTCATAAAAGTGTATATAAATTATAGTTTTTGTCTCAATAGTAAATAATAAAAAAGCCCAACAGGCGAAGTTGGGACTATAAACCTCTTACACACTTAATCTTTAAATAATTTAAACACTCCTAGTACAATTTAAAATTTATTTTTGCTTGTATATTTCTTGGATTGTAAGATATAATATTAAATATATAAATATATTTTTTGTCTTGATATATTTTTTTTAGAGATACTAATTGCAAAAATATAAGACGTTTCTGATATTTTATTAGGCAGATTATGTTCAAAATCTACATAAACATTGATTTATGTATCGATGCATTTATGTATCAAATATAAATCCACGCCGAAGCCTTGATTACATTAATACTTACAAATATATATCTCATGTAATATGAATATTCGAGACAGTAATTTGGTTAGTTATTGAGGTCTACCACTACGAATAATTTAAAATGCTTTACTTTTTCACTATCACTCCACAATAGACCACAAAACAGCTGATAATTTGAGATTCAATATATTAACATTGGATGAGAAATCTAACTGAGCACTTATAAAATCAAAAGCTGAAGTGAATCAAAATGAAACTTAATTATGAAACCCCAAACAACATATTGTTTGTAATTGGAGTATGTCTACCATTTGGAAGACGGTATGCTTCCACTCAGCAAATCCTCTCTAATGACAGCTTTTCTCTGACTTCATTTTCATAATAACATCTGATTGTTGAGCACTTATGACCAACCCTCTGACTTTCTAAATATTTAAGGCCGGTTGATTGCTTTCTCTGTGTTACGAGAGCATTTAATGGTAAACAAGTTGATTTTGGTGAAACTGAACACATTGTTTAAAAAGTGGCATGTCATTAAACATCTTTGTTGTATAGTAGTAACATTGTCGAATATTGATTAGCTCTGGATAACATGGTCTACAGGACGTCCCGAATGTAGGCAGCCAAACTTCAGGAGGTTCGAAAAATCGGTAATCATGCACTTTCTTGCTACTTATGAAAATACAATTTCTTATTGAAAAAGTGGTTAAATATGAGTTTGTATCTCTTGTGGAGGTTGAACTCAACCACGGGAAACTCATTTTTCACAGAAAAATCGAAAAAAAATTTAATAATTAATTTAACTTCAACTATTAAAATCGTTATTTTTCAATATTTTTTTTTCATTTTACATGTTTTTTATGCTGAACACGAACATATAAAATGGTTTTTCAGTAAAAATTGTTTTCATCCCGAAAAAACACTTTTTAATTACAACCAAACATAACCTAACTTAAGGACTCTTGCCTCTTGTTGCATGCCAATGGATTTGAATGCCCTGTGGAAAAAATGTATCTGCCGTTCGATATAGTTCCTAATAAGGAACTAAAATATATTGTTTATGAGTGGTAAGATTATCTTTTTTTACGTTAGTAAGATCTGCTTTATGTTTACTTAGCATGGATGAAGGACGAGTGTAGAAGTTTTGATCCGTGAGGTCAGGCACAGACCGTCATAAAAGTGTCAACCTAAGTGTTTTGATCCGCGAAAAGGAGAAAGTAAAAGACTGCCAAACAGTAAGGAAGGCAGCAGATGGGAAATTTAGGGGTGAACAACCGGGTGGTTACATGCCGGTCACTCGGCAGACACATTTTACCTAACAAATACAGTTATATTTGCATTAGGTATACTTACTCTGCGATCGTATTGACTCTTATTACAGTTGCTAGATGTCTGAAACTGATCCTGATTACATCCAGAGTGATTTATTTACTAATTTCATTATTGGCTATGTATAATACAACTTTTTTGATTAATTACTAAGAAACGCTTTAAATTAATTTGAATTTGCAATCTAACAATTTCAATTATCATTCATAATAATGATAATCGCCCCATAAGCTTCATTTTTAAACAACCTACGTTATATTGTAATTAAATTTAGAAAGTGAGCATAATATGCTTTCTAATAAATCTATATAAGTTAGTTAAAGATTCAAATTATAACTACATGACAGATAGCAATTTTATTAATATAAAAAGCAACATTAAAATTAACGTCCATTAACGGGGAGGAAATAGGTGTAACGTTTAGGTAAACGGACACCTACCGTCTGTATTTTATATAATAAATAAAACTATATATACATTAAAGGTGTAAAAAATAAACGGAACAATTTAAATGTCACTCAATAAAAGTGAATACTGCTAACCTACGTCATGATATTTTGAGCTTCATTGAATTAAATTCGTTGTATTATATTAGTTAGAATAATACCTAAACTATAGCTTAAACACCACATTTTTATTTTATAATTTGACTCCCGTTAGGCCTAATATAATAATAATAATCTTTATTGCATCAAACATCAAATGAGATAGTACAATATATAATAAATATAATAAAAGTTGAGGAAAATGTACGTATAAATTAAAGTCGAATTTTAAAGAAGTCTTCAATTTTGTATAAACATTCTTCTAATAAATACTGTAGATGCATATAAATTTGTTTAAATTGTTTCACTTCTAGATATCTTAATTTATAAGGCAATTTATTATCTAATTAAATAGCCGTACATTCGTGATTTTTTTGTGTTTTGAGTTCAGTTTTTAGATTGTATAGTTTTCAGTTCATTCGAATTTCTTGTTTGATGCTTATGTATATTTTTGTTTTGATGAAATTCACGTAAGTTAATTTCTATAATTATGTATATTCAAACTATAATGTAATAAAAGTGTATTATTTATCTTACTTTAAAATAAATATCTTAATTTTTTTGTCACTTTCTAGATCTGGGGCAGCCGTTTTGCCCGTAGTTTTATGTTTAGAGTTAATGGTTGCTTAATTGTTATATACGTATATTTAACACCAAGTAAATAATTAGGAAAAAAACTTTCTTATGTATGTTATGTAGCCAAACAAAATTGAATAAACAAGTGGAAAAATTAATACAAATTTCACTCTTTTTCAGACGAAAAGTATTGTAAAAATATTTTAATGTTTCTTATATTAAAAAATATAATAAATATAGTAGGTACTGTATTCTTGTTGCGTTTAAAATGACACCTTATTCACAAAATTCAGATGATAAACAATCACACTATTTGGTTTCAATGTTAACATTGCTTCTATGGTAATAAATCCAATATGGATGTCCGCCTCTTGTTGATTGTAACAAGTTGTTCTAGGAGGCATAAACAAAAATATAGATTTCTCTATTCTTAAGATGGCATTTTCCCAAATCGCCAAGCCACAGCTGGAGTGTGGACGGTCCTATAGTAGACATACAATCTTACCGTTAGCGGACTAAAACATGCTCTATTTCAACTGTACGGTTCGTATTTTTTAATTTTAATGAGTTACAGTGAACACAGTATGTTTATTAAAGGTTAAATCTAGAGCTAGGCGGCCATAAGTTGGTATTAGTAAAAGGTTAAATCTAGGGCTAGGGGATCATAAGTTGATATTAATAAAAGGTTAAATCTATGGCTAGGGGGCCATAAGTTGGTATTAATAAAAGGTTAAATCTAGAGCTAGGGGGCCATAAGTTGATATTAATAAAAGGTTAAATCTAGGGCTAGGGGGCCATAAGTTGATATTAATAAAAGGTTAAATCTAGGGCTAGGGGGTCATAAGTTGATATTAATAAAAGGTTAAATCTAGGGCTAGGAGGTCATAATTTGGTGTTAATTAAAGGTTCAATCTAGGGCTAGGAGGTCATAAGTTGATATTAATTAAAGGTTCAATCTAGGGTTAGGGGGTCATAAGTTTATATTAATTAAAGGTTCATCTAGGGCTAGGGGCCAGAATTTGGTGTTAATTAAAGGTTCAATCTAAGGCTAGGGGGTCATAAGTTAATATTAATTAAGGGTTCAATCTAGGGCTAGGGGGCCATAAGTTGATATTAATTAAAGGTTCAATCTAGGGCTAGGGGGTCATAAGTTGGTATTAATTAAAGGTTCAATCTAGGGCTAGGGGGCATAAGTTGATATTAATTAAAGGTTAAATCTAGGACTAAGTTGATATTATGAGTTTTTTTTAATTTAAAATCGTTAAGAATAACATTTAAAGTTTCACATATTTAACTTATATTTTTTACAAAATTCATATCAAACATTTCTTTGCCTATGAAATGACACTTCAAGTGTTACGATATGATAATTATTACGGACCGAATAGTTGAAATAGAAACACATGTTTTTGGCGTGTTCGGAATTCGAAACTGCTTCCTTAATTACAGAACCTCAATTAGTTGGGGTATTCATAATAAGAACTTAACTTATCATACGTGATTCTAAGAAAGAACAACAAAGCTAGGAATATGATAGTTGATAAAAAACGTCAATAATTAATAGAAAATCCAACCATTAAAAGTCGCTTACTGTTTAAGTACAGTAATCAAGTAATTACTTTTAAAAACCAAACAAAAACTTGTACCAGCTATAACTAAAAATCAAGGCATTAAAATTAATAATATACAATATTATGCCAACCCCAGTAGTAAACCCGGAATTAGAGTCAACCTGAATAAAGGATCAACAGATTACTACCAAAAATGGATTTATTACCGCGATAGTTGCCGGGTGACATTGATCGCGGAAGTGGAATTAGAAATCGCGTTTGTCTTGTTCCGCGCATGTGCGAAGTGAACTTGTTATTACAAGTGGGCCAGGAAAAATACACTGCGCCTGCGCGGAACCGGTAGAAATATCCGGTTTTAAAAATCGAATCAAGCAAAAAATATATATGTGAATGCTGAGAGACGGAAAGGCTTTGCATGAGTTAAAGAAAGTGCCCTCTCCTGAACCTGTATATCAGGCCTGGCCTAGCCATATCTTCACATGCTCGTAATACACAGACCGCGCTAAAGTACGGTTAGCTCCGTACGAATAAAACTAATTAGTTGATACAAACATAAAACTATTGTTTACATTGCTTTTTATTAGAAATGTTATTTTTTATAAATGAAATAATGAAAATTTATTCCTTTAAAAAAGTAAAACACAAAAACAGTGTCATTGTAGGAATAGAAAGTTGACCACAGTATCCAGTATTTGTGGCCAACGTTAATTCTAAAAAAGCACAATACAAACAATTTAATTGTGAGTCCAGCAACAAAATAAAAAACTCGCACTCCGTGGCGCCTGTGTTGAAGCAAAGAACCAAAAACATAGTAATAAACATTATAACATAATAAAATTAATTTAAAAAGGAAAAATTACAAATAGTAATTAAAGTTCTTACTTTAATAATTAAAGTATAGGCCTACTTGCTTAAACAGTATATCATATAATACTCCTTCCAAATTATAAACAAATAAACAACTTGAGTAGGCAGGTAGTAAACTTAAAAGATATATATATATATATATATATATATATATATATATATATATATAATTAATTATGCAAGAGTAGCATTTAGAAAGGTCACGTCATTATTAGAAAATAGCCAATGTTTTGTTTGATTTAAAAACGAATTTAAGTTAGAACAAGATTTTATATAACATGGCAATTGATTAAAATACTTAGGAGCAACATACTGAAAAGACTGTTTAAAATTAGATTTATTGACTTTAGATAACCTTAATATTCTTTGGAAATTATTTCTTGTTTGGTAAGACAGGTTTTCTGTACCAGTGTTGCCACTTCTAATATAAAATAGCTTTAAGACTTTGTACACAAATAAGTGGTTAATGGGTAATATTTTCAGATGACAAAACAAAGGGTTTTAAGGATTATAAGCAGATCTATTTGAAAGAAAGAAATACACATTTGATTATGAGACTATTGAAAAGTAATTTTATTTTATTAAGCTCGAGGGAATTTTAGAACTTCATCTTGAAGTGTTGTTAGGAAAGAGAAATGGCACAGTATTAAAAAAAGAATTACAATTCTAAAAAATCTTATTTTTAACAGACGTAATTTTAATCTACCCAAATTCAAACAATCTAACCACAAAAATCCAACAACGTTGAAATTGGTTTTAATTAAAAACCGTTCCAAAATAACGTATAATACGTGGTGCAGTTATTTGTTAACGCAACTCCTCCGTTATTTATTGGTAAATTTTAACGTTTGATGTGTCTAAAAATTGGTCCCATTTTGTAGTTGTGCAATAAGGCCTTTATTGACCAATAATTACTCCAATACCAATATTTTTACTCTGATTGGCACAGGAAGGCCTACATTTTTGGCCGTACAAAAATACGGAGAGATATTTCAATTTATCAAAAAGTAACATAAGTTCAAATGTAAATCTTTATAAATTCTAACAGCAGTTGAAATGTAAGTAATGACGTTTATACTATGTAGGAGGTTTTTAAAAGTTCATAACTTTATAGAGAGTAAGTGTTCATACATAAAGTTTAAAAACGAATGTGTATGTGTCTGTGTATCCGTCTGATTGTCTATTATGCATTGTTACACCATTTATTCAATTCTCGTAAAGCGTTGGGAGGTTATTTATTTTTTCTCAGGAAAGAATTTAAACGTGGTTTTGTAGGAGCTATCATAAGAGTTTCAATGATAATCCAACAGCGTTGGTTTATTTAATTATTGGTTTATTTAATTGCTATATAAAAACAAATGAAATAAAAACTTTTGAAATAGGGTAAGTAATAACACTTTGTGGCCTGTATTAAGATTTTACTTAATATTTGTAGTCAAAAGTCACATGCCGAGGCCTAAGGTAGTGTCGCGAGCGCTTCGATACGGGTTGGCACGCGGCGCGTGCAGTGGTGCCTCCTACAGTAAGTTTAACTGACTTTTTATGACAGATGATATGGCAGTGTTTTAATGGAGTGACGTTATGACATTATAAATTGCAAATACAGTGAACAATTGCAAGAATTGTGAATGAAAATAAACAAGATTCTTTATTAAATTTACGTAATTCTGCTTTACCTTCCCTTACCATTCTTCGAAATTGAATAGCAAGTTTACGGCCTTCCATCAAATTGGAATAAAACTAAATTTTAATAAACTAATACACCTATACTGTATTAACAAATTAAACTTCCTTTGGCATAGATAACAAAAATCGATATTATTGAAATGTGTACAACATACTTTACAACGAAATATACTTTTGACATTTTGTGTCAATTCACAGCACAATTTATCTTGATTCTCCAAAATACTTTGGATCGTTCGTGAACATTTAGCCTGAAATGCTTTTGCAATTATAAATTAATGTCGATAGTATATTTTTTTATTTGCTGTGACCTCATTAAATTTAAACAATTAAATACTAGACCATTACTCATTTGACAAAATTTTTTCACCAAAGAGTAAATCTTATATTTAGTATTCCGCGTGAAGTATAACAAAGTGACTGTATGTCATGGTAGTTGACTAAAAATGTTTGTTTACGCTGTGCGCTGAAATGATCTACCGAAACAAAGTTAGTATTATCGGATATTGAACATTTTTCTAAGGGAATAATAAATTGAGTATCCTATAACAAGTCATAATACTTGTTGTGTTCCACCCCTGATAATTTTAGAAGATGCTACACGATTATTATTTAATCCCATCGAAATATGTATGAAATGTACAAGGTGCCCCAAAACCCCCACAACCCCCTCTTGACTCTTTTATAAACAAAAATAACAAAATATCCTTTTTGAGGGATCGGTACGATACTGGATAAGTTTTTTTGAGATATATAAAAAACTTTATCTTCACACTGGAAGTAGGGGACAGTTAGCTAAAATTGATGTAATTGAAATTTAATAATATTAAATATGCAAAGCTTTATAAGAGCGCCAATTTGGACTAGATGACGTAGAGGTCTCTAGTTTGCAGCATTTAAAGATCTTTAATATAACATTCTAAATATCTATTGCCTGCATCAGCAAACCACTGTTTCTGGTATGGGATTAAATGCTTATACATATTAAAACAAACTGTATAGCATTCCAAGTCGTATAACGATCCCTCAAATGATATTCCTTACGTTTCTACTAAAATATTAAGAGGGCATGTTGCATTTTTTGGTACCTTGTACACTTAACCCATATATAACAACCTGAACACTGAGGTCGCATTGACAAGAGAATAACAACATCGTAGTCATACAAATGTTGCCTCTCTTAATGAAGCTAAAATACAACAAATAATAACAGACAATGGTTTAAAATATTTAAAACAAAAATAAAGATTATCCCCCATTTTATAAATTTAAAAAATCTGATTTAATTGAATGCTCAAAGAATAGATAAAATCAAGAACAATTAACGTATAACTACCATTTTTAAATTAAGAATTTTCATGAAAAAATAATCTCTCGACTACTCAGAGTGGACATCACAATACGTACATCCCTGTTGAAATCTTGGGGATTTTTTAATTTAATTCGAACAACAAGCTATTAGAAAAATAAAATGTCTTACTTTATTTTAGGATAGTTATTGAATCAAGCTTTGTATCATTGGTTCAATAGATATTGTAAGAAAATACTGTAACTAACAATTATAAATCATGCATTTATATGGTTTCTGCTATTACATCACAATTATATCGTCAATTTTTTACATAAGCAGATGTGGTCTAGTTTGTACAAATATAAGTGTTTGTTTTTTTCTTTGAAAACTAAAAAAAGCGGTAAGTGTATTTTTTTACCGGCGTGGTAGCTCAGTGGTTAAAGGCTTTGAACTGCGGCGGGAAAGGTCCAAGGTTCGAATCCCTAACTGAGGTAACGTTTGGTACGTCACTCGTTGAATAAAGTTCAGGCACAGGCCTGCAGGCCAATGTGAATTGGTGAGTGAAGTTAAAAAGTTAATAGTTATATTGCAGTTAAAATTCTAAGAATAGTTCACTAAATGTTGTAGTGGAGAAGTATATCTCTTACCTTCATGGTAGGGTGTCGGAAGTGGGCACTGAGGCGCGGGAGCAGCCCGGACCACTTTATACCTTGACCTTCAAGGAGGGGGGCGGACGACGGCGAAAGTGATTCTGATCGCGGGCTTTGCAAAGAAAGCTAATAGACATGGTCCAAAATGGTAATGACCGTGAAGACTGAGTTACGACACATCCCAGACAACTTGTCGTCTGCTTAACGTCCGCCCCTTTGTTCCTGATCTAAATTGTTCATCCTTTCTGGGGACATCTCAAACCCGTTCTTTGGAGCACTTCTTTACCCGTCTGAGGAGACCTACCGTGGTTCCACATCATGCCCGTTGTGGCTTGAAGGAAACATTTCCTTGCAAACCTAGTTCCTACTAGATAATAGTCTACGGAGCTTTCCAATACACGATCTACCCTACTCCTGTCAGTAATAATAAAATGAACCTATAATTATTGTCCGACGTAATAAATCAGATATGTTTGTAAAACTAAATCACAAATTTCCAACGAGAAATAGATTGAATTTTGGATTTCAGATTGTAAGGCCATGTAGTAGTTTAGGTTATCATAGCTCTTCTTTTATTGCACATTCCCTCTATAAAATCTTAGTCAATATGTATTTTTTTATTGGAGGCTGGCAGTATCGTGGTGTATATTTGGGGATGAGTAGGTGGCTCCTAAACAGATTGAGAGGCTGATCCGCTTGAACTACATACCGGGTGTTCAAAAAGTCTGAACTCCCTTAATATTTATTTTACTAATCAACGCAGAACAATGAAACTCTAGGATTTTGTCATCACTGTAGTTACTGACTTTTTGGTCGTATTAACTGTCCTTTTTCGCTTTGGGGGGATGTCCTGTGGAGAAAATCTGAAAAATCTTAAACGTAAGCAAACGTCGAATTAAATTTCATTTTAAAGGTCATTGATAGAGGAAACAACACACTTCCGCAACACCAATTGAACAAAGCGTATTTGTTTGGAAATAACGTTTGGCCTCATTGGAACTTTGAGAGGTTGCTATTTCCAAACTAATAGTCCTTTTTCAGTCGGGGTAGCGGCTGTGTATTCCTCTAACAAAGAATGACCTTTAAAATTTACATTTAAGATTTTTTAGACTTCATCTACAGGACGTCCCCGCAAAGCGAAAAAGTACAGTTAAAATGACTAGAAAGTCCCGAAAACCCCCCAAATGGTTTTTTTTCTTCCCGTAAAAACCCCCAGTTTCCCTTGTTTTTGGTTTTTTTTTTAATATTTTATGGTTTTAAAATTTTTTTAAGGGGGGTTTCCCAGATTTTTTTTGAAACCCCCCGGGACGGGGAAAAAGGCCCTTAGGGTTTTTTTTGGCCCCTTTTTCCCAGTAAAATTAAAAAAGTTTTTTTTTTAAATTTTAAAATTTCTTTTTTTTTTTAATTTTAAAAAAAATTTTTAAATTTTTTACTTTTTAATTTTTCTTTTTTTTCCCCCCTAAAATGTTTTTTTGGTTTTTTCCTTTGGAAAATTTTTTTTGGGTTTAAGTTAAAATTTTAATTTTTGGTAAAAGAAAAATATTTTTTAAATTTTTAAATTTTTTTGAAAAGAAAAAATTTAAAAAATTTTTGTAAAATTTTTTTTTTAATTAACCCATAAAAATTTAAAACATCCCTTTTTTTTTTACTTAAAAGATAAAACTTTTTAATAAACCCCTTTTTAAATAATTTCTTTTTTTTTAGGACATTTTTTTTTAAAAATTTTAAAAAAAATTTTTAAAAACTTTAAATTTGAAAAGGGCTTTAAAAACTCCCTTCCCTTGGAAAAACCCCCAGACCGGGGAAAAAAGTAAAACACAAAATTTTTCCCGGGTTTTTTGTGGGTTTTTTAAAAATTTTTTAAAAAAGTTAAAGTTTTTGAAAAAAAATTTTTTAAAACAATCAAAAATCAATCCCAAACAAGGGGCCTTCCCCTTTTTTTAAAAAAAAAATAAATCTTCCCCGACTACTCTGAGTGGGGCATTTTCAAACACGTAAAAAAATCCCGTTGACAAAATTTAAATTCCCCAATTGTTTTTTTTTTTAATTTTTTTTTTTTGGTGTTTTTTAATTTCCCAAATGAAAAAAAAAAAAATAGAATTTTTTTTTTTATAAAAAAAATTTTTTTCTTTAAAAATTTTAAAAAGAACTTTTTCCCGATAAAAAAAAAAAAACACTTCGTTAAATTTTTTTCTCTCTTTTTTTAACGAAACTTTGTTTTTTAAAAAAATCAGTAAAACCCCAAAATTTTTGGGAAATAATTTTCCCATTTTAAAACCCAATTAGTAGAAACCCCCATTTTTTTAATTTTTTTACAAATTTTTTAATTTTTTCTTTTTTAAAAAATTTTTTTTTACAGCAAATCGAAAAGTTTTCCCCCATCATATGTAAACCCCAAAAATTCTTTTTTATAAAACTTTAATGTAACTTAAATTTTAAAAAAAAACTTTTTTTTTTTTCTGTTTTCCTAACCCCCTTTTAAAAAAATTTTTTTTTTCCCTTTTTTTTTTTCCCTCCTTTCTATTAATGTTTTTTGGTTTTTAAAATTTTTTCCCGGGTAAATTTCCCGACCAGGCCCGTTTTTAAAAGGGGACTGTTCCCCAAGGATATTTAAGGAAAAGTTTTTTGTGGTTTTAGTCCCCCAACGTTTTTTGAAAAAACGTCCCCCCCCCCCAAAACCAAAAAAGTTTAAAAATTCCCTTTAACCCTTTTCCCAAAAATTTTTAAATTAAGCTCTTCATTGTATTTTTAAAAACCCAAAAGAAATTTTTGTTTTAAAGTATAAAATTTTATTCCTTTACTTAAAAAAAAAATTTAAAAATTTAAAAATCAATAAAAAAACCCCAACTGGGAAAACTAATTTTTTAATATTTTAAAAAAAACAAAAAAAATATGTTAAAAAAAATTCAGATTTGTACCCTTTATCTTTAATTTAAAAAGTAAACCCTATTTTTTTTAAAATAATTTTTTATATAAACCCAAAAAAATTTTTCCCTAAATTTTTAATTTTTGACAAAAAATTTTTTTTTTTTAGGATTTCTATAAAATAAAATTCCCCCTTTTTTTTATAGCTTTGGTAAATGAAAAAAAAGTTTTTTTTACATAATTCGGGAAATAAAAAAAAAGAAAGAAAAAATAATTTTTTTTTTAAACCCCCAACCCCGTTTTTTTTTTTTTTTACTGATTCAAGTTTTGCCAAATTTTTTTCGTTTTTTTTAAAAAATTTTTCCCCCCCTGAAAAACAAAAATTAAAAAACCAAAATTTAATTTTTAATTTAAAGGGTTTTTCCCGGTTGGGAATTGGGGGTTTTTTTTTTTTTCCAAAAACTAAAGTTTTGGGTTTTTTTTTTTTTGGACGGGTACAATTTTTTAAGTTTATAGTATGCTATGTTGGTTTAAACCCCCATTTTTTTGGCCAAAAAGAATACAAAATTTTTTATCCTTAAAATAAAAAATTTCATTAAAAAAATAAAAAAATTTTTCTACACAACATACCCCCAAAGTTTTTAAAAAACCCCCCTAAGGGAGGGGCCCCCCAATTTTTCCCCGGGGTTGAAAATAATTAAATTTTTGGAAAAAAAATGTAGAAAAATTTTTATTAAATAGTAAAAATAAAACCCTTTTTCAACACTAATAATCTTTTGAAAATTTTCTTTAAGGTGTGGGCCCCTTAAAAACCCAAAAATTAGAAAAAAAGGAATCTTTGGGAAGGAAATTTTTTTATGGCAAAAACTTGGGGCCCCCCCCCCCTCCCCCCTAAATTTTCACAAAAAATCAATAACTGTTTTAAAGGGAAAAAAACAAAACCCCCAAAAAGCTAACAAAAGTTTTAAAAACCAAAAATAAAAAAGATTTTTTAAGATTACAATTTTTTGCTAATTTTTTGGGAAAAATTGTTTTCAAAAAAAAAAAAAAAAAAAAAAAATGGAAAACTGTTTTTGGATAATTCCCCCAAAATGTTCAAAAATTTTTTTAAAAAAAAATGCATATGCCAAAAAAAAAAAGCCCCTTTTAGAAAAAAAGACTGGGGGAAAATTTTCCCCAAAAAGGAAACGGAAATCCAAAATTTAAAATGTTTTCCCCAGACTTGGTGGGTATTGGGCCCCAAAGGGGTTTGAAAAAAAAGGGGTGTTTTTGGAAATTTAAATTTCCCTGAAAAAAATAGCTATCATAACCCCCTTCCCCATCGAACCTAAAAAAAAATCAAAAAAAACAGGCCTTTTTTAGGTTTATGAACTTTAAAAAACTTGAGGAGAAAAATCATTTTGCAAAATTTTTTAAATTTTTGGAAAACCCCGAAAAACTGAGACGGATCCCTGGGGAAAAAACTACATAAGAGTTTTTTTTTTTTAAAAGAGAGGGGCCCATCTCCCCCTTTTTACCTTTAAAATTTTTCAAATTAAAAGGCAAAATTTTTTAAAATTTGGCCCCTTTTCCGGGAAATTTTTTTAAACGTAATTAGGGAAAACCCAAGGGGGGATACAACAAGGAATAAATTTAAAATTAAATTTAAAAAAATTAAATTTTAAAACAAAAGGCCCCCCCCCTTGCAAAAAACCCCCAAATTAAAAACTCTAAACCCAAAAACCCTGGGCCTTTAAAAAAAATCCCCCCTTTTGCCCCCCCCCGGGTTGGGCCCCAAAAAAAAAGATAAAATTTAAAGGGGAGCTTTGGGTTAACGGGGTAAAAAACTCACTTGCCGTAAAAAACGAAACCGGTAAAAAAAAACGGAAAAAGCCTGGGGGAATAAGCCCCCCTGAAATAGTTTTTTTGTTTTAAATTAAAAAACATACATAAAGGGAAACAAAAAGAAAAAAAGATCTTAAAAAGATTAAGTAAGGCCAAAAAAAAAAAAACCCCTGAAGGGCCCCGTCCCCCCCCAACCCCCAAATATTCTAAATGGCCCCAAACCAAAGGTTTTTTTTTTTAAAAACGGTGGGGCCCCGAAAACTCAATTCCCAATGGTTTTTAAACCTTAACCCCCCAAAAAGCCCAACTACTAGACGACAAATTTTTTTCCCTACTAATTTTGCCAGCTTTATATTTTTAAAATTTTCGTTTAGCAAAAATTTAAATTTAAAAACGAAAATTTTTAATTTTAAACCCGGGGGGAAGTTTGGGGGCCAAAAAAGGCCCTTTTTTCCACCTTTAAACCCGAAAAAACAAAAAAAAAATTTAAAAAAATTATAAAAAATTTTTCCTTTTTTTAAAAATTTGTAATTTTTCAACTACAATTTCCCAATTAATACTAAAAAAAAATTTAAAATATCCCCCAAAAATAAATAAAAAATTTTTAAAAATCAAAAGGGGAAATGAAATAAATTTAAATTTCCAAATTAAAAGAAAAAAAAAATTTAAAAGACTTTTTAAAAAAAAAAAAATAAAAAAATTAAAAGAAATTCCCCCCCCTTTCACCCCCCACACACCCCACTCTTCAAAATGGAAAACCAAAACGCCCCCATTTTACACATTTGTTAACTTTAAAATTTGAGAAGGAAAGGGGGAAAAGGGTTAAATGGAAGCCCACTTTTTTAAGGGGAAATACATTTCAAAATTTTTTTGTAAAACGGGGGTAAGGGAAGGGGTGGGGGAAAAAAAAGTTGGGAAATTTTAAAAGGGGTTTTTTTTTAAAGAACCCTTACTTTGGTTTTTTTGGTTTAAAAAGGCAAAGAAAGAGTCCAAAAGGTTTTTAAACCCAAATTTTTTCCCGGGGACAAAAAAAAAATTTAATAGGACAGGGGAAACCCCCCATTTTTACAGGAAAATAATAAAAATTGGAAAAAATTCCCCCTTTGTTTTTTACGGGCCCTTTTTTAAAAAACTTTTAAAGCCACGTAAACCCTAAAATAAAAAACCCGTAAAAAATAAAAAAACATTAAACCCCAAAACCTTTTTTCCCGGCATGTGGGGACAAAAAGAAGAGGATGCATAATACTTTTGGATTTGGAACCCCCCCCTTTTTTTCCTTTTTTTTTTCTTTTAAAAAATTTTAAAAAAAAATTAAAATTTTTTTCAAACCTTTAGGGGGTAAAAACCCGTCTTTACCGGGGGCCCAAGGTAAAACATAATTGGGTTAAAAAAAAAAAAGGGGAACAAAAAGAAAAAACGAAGGGAAACCCTTTTTAAAACTCCCCGTGTTTAAAGTCCCCGGAAACCCCCCATTGAAAAATTTTTTGAACCGAAATAAAAACAAAGTTTTTTTTTTGACTGGAAAAAACAAAATTTCCCTTTCAGCTTTAATTACATTTTTGGGGTTTATAAAGCAGGGGGAAAAAAAGGGAAAATTAAAAAAAAAAACAGTTTTTTCACATAATTTTTTTTTATTTAACTCCCTTTTTTTGCGTTAATTTTTTAAATTTTTAAATAATGGGGTTTTTTTTTATGTTCCAAACTTATAACTTTTTTAATTTTTTAATTAACCTGAAAAAATTGGGATTAAGGGGGTCCCTTTTTTTGTTTTAAAAAACTGGGGTCATAAAAAAGAAATTTTTTCCCCCAAACCATTTTTCCCTTTAAATTTTTAATTTTTTTAATAAAATTTTAAAAAAAAATAAAAATCTAATACCTTCCCCAAAAAACAGAGTAATTAACGTGGACTTTTTGGGGAATTTTATTCCCCAAAGTTTTTAAAAAAAAATTAAAATTAAAATAAAAATATATAAAAAAATAAAAATTTAAAAAAAATTTAAAATATAATTTTTATATATGGGAATTTTCTAAGTTTCCCTTTTTTTATAGCTGACTAAAGCCCTTTTTTTTTTGTTTTGGTTTTTTTTTTTTTCAAAAATTTAAAACGTTTAAACCCTTAGTAAAAGGCCCCGGTCTGAAAAATTTTTTAAATTTTTTTGTTCCCCAAAAACAGGCCAAAAAAAAAAAAATTAAAAAAAAAAAATTGAACGATATAGTATAAAAAAACCAAAATTTTTTATAAAAGAAAAAAATAAACCCCATTAAAACCCTGCAAACAATTTAAAAAAATTAATTTATCTTTTAACCCTTATTTTTAATTTTTGGGTTTTTTTGACGTTTCGGTTTGGGCCGCCCTTTGAAAGTAGGAAAATCATTTTTGCCTCCCCTGGGGTTTTCCCCCCCAGAATCCTTAGGGCGTTTTTCGTTTACTTTTTAGTGGGAATTTTTGAAGATTTAAAAAACGCTATTAGAATTTTTTTAAAAAATTTGACCAACGGAAAACTGGAAGAAAAAAACCGCCCCCAAAAGAAAAAATAAAAAGAAAATTTCCCTGACTTTCCCCCCAAAATTTGAGCTCGAAGGGGGGGTGGGTTAAAATTTTTTGGGGAAATGGGCTTTTTTTACTAGGAAAACCCTATAAAAAAACAAAGATTTTTCTCCAAAAAAATTGGAAAAAAAAAAAAAAAAAAAAAAAAAAAGTAAAAACCCCAAGGTGCCCGGAAAAAATTTTCCCCCCAGGAAAAAAGTGGGGATAAAGGGGAACCCCCTCCCCCCCCACCAACCTGGTAAGCGGGGGCCCCAAAAAGGGGGGGTGGCTTTAAAACCCCAAAAACCCCAGCGATGGGATTCCCCCCGGTGGCAGTTTTGGGGGGGTCCCCCCCAAAAAAAAACTCGGGACTGAGCGAAACTAATTTTTTTTATCCAAAACAAACCCAAAATGGGAAAGGGAATGACGGAAAAAAAAAAAAAAGGGAAAAATGGGAAAACCCGGGCCCCCAAGGGGCCCCCTTAAAAAAAACCTCCCTCCGGGCCAAAAACCCCAAAAACACCCCCGGCAGGGGGGTAAAAACCCTCCGGTTTAACCCTCAGGGAACCAAGAGAAGACCCAAGAAAACCTTTTCCCAAAAGTGGTGTTTTTCCAAAAGGGGTTCCCCCCAAAAAAACCTAAAAAAGGGGGGGAAAACCCCCCGAACAGGGGGCAAAACCCCACCCGCCTTTGCCCGGCCCCCAACCCCAAAAAAAGAGAGAAAAAAAAACTCTTTTTCCCAAAAAAACCCCCCTAGGGCGCCAAGGGGAACAATCCCCCTTTTTTCCCCCCCAAAAAACCCCCCAAAAACACCAAAATTTCCCGGAACCCAAACCCGTTTTTCCCCGGAAAAACCTTTTAAACTTGGGGGAACCAAAAAAACTTTTCCCGGAAAAACCCGGGCCTTTTACCCGGGGAAAAAAAACCCCAGAAACAAATCCCCCGGACAAAAACCTTTTTCCCCCATGCGGGGGGGAAACCCGACCCCCCCCCCATTAAAACACAAACTTTTGGGGAAACTCCCTTTGTTCCCCGGGGGGCCGGGAAAATGGAAAACCCGGGGGAGCCCCCGACCCAAAAAAACCAATTTTTTCCAACCTGAAAAAAAAAGGGTTTGGAAAATACGACCCTTAAACATACCTCCTCCCTTAAAATCCCTCTCTAGCACGTAGCAAATTTTTGGGGCCCGAAACAACCCCCCCCACGGTGGACACCCACCCTCCCCGTGCACCCCGGCCCCCTAGGTTTGAAGATCCTCTAACCTCCACAAGTTGGACAAAGGGGTTTTTTTAAGGAAAGGGAAAAACCAAGTAGAATTTCGAAGGGAGGGCAATTTTGGAAAACCCCCATGCCCTTGGAAAAAAAATTTAAAAACCAAAACTGGGAAACCCAAAAGAAAACCCCTCACCCCAGTTTTTTTTTCTGCTTCCCCCCATGGAAAAAAAAAAATAAGGGGAGACCGGGAAAAATTTTCCGGGTTTTAAAACCCCTTCCCGGGATGAAAAAGGCCGTGGGGGAATAAAGGGGGAGGTAATTTCACATGCCTGATTTCCAAATTGCCAAAAAACAAAAACCTAAAAGAAACTCAAAAGGAGTAAAACTGGCCTACCGGGCCCCCACACAAGAATTTTGGAAAAGGGACACCAAAAGTCTTGGGGAAAATTTTTTTTACTTTGGGGAGCCCCGGAAAATTTTAGCCTTTTTGGGGCCCGGGGCCCCTCCCCCAAAAGGGGGAAAACCAAACAACTTCCGGGGAAAAACATCCCCCCACCAAAAAAAGTAGGGGAGGGTTTTCCTTTCTTGGGTACGGGGAAAAGGACCCCCGTAAAAAATTCCCCATGAACAACCCCTTCTCCCCAAAAAACCTCGGCCCCCCTCAAAAAAGATAAAAAAACCCTAACCCCTTTCCCCCTTTTTTGGGCCCAAGGGTTTTTCTGAGAGAGCCCCAAGGGGACAAGCCCGCACCCCCGCCCCGCAAAACCCCGGGGCCCTTGGCCCTTCCCAAAAAATGAAGTACCCCCCGAAAAAACCTTTTAAGGGGGGGGGGGATGGGGGGGGGTTTAATGAATTTGGGGCCCCCCAAAAAAAAAAAAAAAAAAAAAAAAAAAAAAAAGAAAAAAAAAAAAAAAAACCCCCACAAAAAAAAGTTGAAAAAATACTTGAAAAAAAAAAAAAAAAAAAAAAATCCCCCAAAAAAACTACCCCCAAAAAATAAAACCCAAAAAAAACCCCCCCTTTTTCCCAAAAAAGTTTCAAAAAAACCCCCCCCCCATAAAAAAAAATCCCCCCCCCCCCAAACCCCCCCTAAACCAATAGTACCCCCTTTGAACCCCCCGAAAAAAAAAAGGGGAAGGGGGGCCAAAACCTTCCCCTTCTTGGGGGGGCCCCCCCCACCTCCCCCCCATAATGACAAGCCTCCGGGGTCCTTTTCTGTTTAAAGGGGCAGTAAAATCCCCCCAAAAGCCCCCCAAGGAAAAAACCAGAAGAACCCCAAAAACCACACCGGGGCAAAAAAGCCCCCCAAACGGGGGAAAAAACTGGGTTCCCTGATAAAAAAATTTCGGGAAAGAGCATCCCCCGATGGAAAAATTTTTGGGGAAACCCCCAAGATTTTTGAACCCCGGGAAATTTTAAAAACAAAATTTGGGCCACCCCCCGACCAAATTTTTCCCCCCCAACTGGGGCCCCCCCCCGGGTGGGGGAAGAAAACCAAAAACAATGCCTTTAATTTTTCCCCGTCCCCCACAAGAAAATCACCGTTTTCCCCCAAAAAAACGCCGAAAGTCCGTACCAAAAAAAACCCCAAAAGCCAGAACCCCTTCCCAAAATCAAAAAATTTTGGAAAAAAACTTTTCCCCCTTTCCCCGGTGAAACAACTTCCCCCCGAAAAACAAAAAACATGGGGCCCCCCCCCTTAAAACCCCCCCAAACTCCTAGAAAGAACAGCCAAAAGGCGGGGGAGGGGGCCCTCCCGTCCCCCCCGAAGAATTGAAATTTTTCTGCTGAAATCAGGCCCCTAAGCCCGGACAGGAGGTTGCCCTTATAGCCTCCTTGAGAAACCTTTTAAAAGGAAGGTTTGCTTTAGCCCCGGCCCCACACAAAAAGGGGCCCCCTTTTTCCCCTTTCCCCAAAACCTTTGTTTCAACGGGGGAAAAAAAGTCGGGGCCCCGTTTAAGGGGGTGAAGCGACCGGGAAAAAAATTCCCCCACCCCACAAAACGGGCCCAAAACCCCCTTTTTGGGGAAAATTTTGGGAGGAGGAAAAACCCGAAAGCCCCCGGGTCCCCCCCCCGCAAGGAAAACATGCAGAAAAGCCTCGAGAAGAAAAAATCAGGGTGACCCAGAAAAAAAAAATTTCAGGACGAGCAAAAGTGACTTTCTCCCGGATTGACGGTTTAAAGGGCCCCCCTGATTTGAGGGGACTAAGAACCCCCCTCCCCGAAAGTTGCAAAGGTTTTTTTCCCCCGGGGAAATTCCCACTGGAAACCAGAAGAAAAAGTCCCCGGTTTAATTTTAAAAAAAAAAACTTGAAAATTCCAAACCCTCATGGGGAAAAAGGAAACCAAAACAGACAATAAGGGGTCCTTGGGCCCCCCAAAAAGCCCAAAACCCCCTAGGGAAACCCCAGTGGGAAATATTTTGAGATTTTCCCGGGAAAAACAAAAAGCCCAAAAACATGGGCCCGGATTCCCCCCCTTTCCCAAAGGGAAACTTGAAAGGGAGGGGGGGGGGGTTTTTCAAAAACAAAAAAAAACTGGGAAAAAATTAGCCTTACCGAACCAATCAAAAGCAGAATGGGAAAATTTTAGCAGAAGGGTTCCCCCCAGTTCCCCCCCAGCGACCCCCAGCGTTTTTTATCCCCCCAAAAAATCCATCACCAAAGGGGTAAACTTACCAATTTGGCCCCTTTGGGCAACCCAAAAAAAAGCTGGACCCGGGAAAAAACAAACGAAACGGTTTTCCCCAAACCCCCAAACCCCTTTTTTCAAAGATCCCAAAACAAAAAAAGCCCCCCCCCATTAAACCCCCCTCTTTTTTTGGGGGGGCAAGTTTTGGGAAAAGGAGACTTTTTTTAACTGGCTTAGAATTCCCGGGGGGAGGGGGGATCCCAAACTCCCCCAAAAAGAAATTTACCCCCAAAAATCCCGGCGTAATCAAAATCAGGAAAAACCCCAAACCAGCCACCTAAGGGCCCCCCCCCCCGCCCCCGCTCAGGGGGAAAAAATGAAAACCCAAACCGGGTCCACCTTGGGGGTTTTTTCCGGGGCCCCAAAACCCCCCTTTTCTGATGGCAGGAGGGCCCGTCCCGAATCCAAACCTTTCCCAGGGCCCCCAAAAACCCCCGCCCAAAATTAAAACCTTAAAAAAAAAATCTGGCGGCTTTTCCCCGGAAAGGGCCCAAACAAAAAATACCCCCCCTCCTTTAAAAAAAATAAAAAATTTTTTTGGCCCCCAAAGGAAAAACAGGAAAAAAACCCCCAGGGCCCCCTTGGCCAAAAAAAAGAAAAAAAACCCCCCCAGGAAAAATTCCTTTTAATTTTTAAAATGGGAAAAGAAAGCCTTTTTGAAATATGGGGGAAAAAAGGAAATTTTTTGGGCCTTTTTCCCCCGCCCAAATAATTAGGAAAAAGGGCCCCGTTGGGCCCCTTTCAAGGTTTCCCAAGGCGTCCCCCAAAGGGCCCCAAAAAAAAAAAAAAGGGGTAATTTAAAACTGCATGCCGAACCAGAATTTAAGAAGGGGTTTGACACACCGTACCAAAACCAAAAAATTTCAAAAAAAAGCCAGGAACACCGAGGTGAACCCCGGGGGCCTAAAATCCCCCGGGAAGCCCCTGCCAGCAAGGCCCCGAAAAATTCCCCCAAAAACCCCCTGCTATTTGGCCCCGTGGGCCCAAAAGGGAAAAAAAGGCCACGGCCCTTCCCCAAAAAAACGCGGGAGCCCACTGTGGAGGCCCAACCCCCCCCGGCCCCGAGCCCCTTTTTTTCCCGGGCCCCCCGAAACCCCCGACACGTGGGGGCATTCCCCCCCCCCCTTAAAAAGTGACCAGGTTTTTGGGCCCCAAGCAAAGCCCCAAAAACCGGAAAGGGCCGGGGAACCACGACCCTCCCCAACCTGGCTGGAAAATCCCCACCTACAAACAAAAAGCCGGTCCCCACGGGTGGGGGAAGCAAAAGAAAGGGCTCCTTTTAGAACCCGGGCCCCTTGGGGTGGTCTGAAAATGCAGCTTGGGGCCGAAAAAAGGCAAAAACTGATGCCCCCGCCCCCGAAAAGTCCCAAAGGAAAACCCCCAAAACAAAAAAAAACCAAAACGCCCCCCGTTCTCGGGAGAAAAAAGCCCCTCCCCGGAAGGGCCCCGAAAAGGGGTAATTTTTCAGAAAAGGGGGGAAAGGGGGCAAGCCTTTCCCCAACTTCCCTTTAATGAAGAGACCAAAGGTTTGCCGAAGGGAAAATCCCCCCCCCAAACCCGGGGACCGAAAAAAAATCTTTTTCCTACCATCCCCCCCACCCCGAGGGCCCAAAGGGAAAAAACGATAAAGTAACCCCCCTCGAAAAGGGAAAGAGTTTCCCCCCGAGGCCCAAAACACTGCCAAGACAGAAATCAGCCCAAATCCCCCCAAAGGGAACCCTCTGCAATAATGGGAAAAACCAGACGAACAAGTCCCCCAGCCGCAATTGGGCCGGGCCCCTCTCACTAAGTTCCTTTAGAAAGGCCCCCCAGAAACTTAAAAGCTCCACAGGAAACCCAAACCCCCTCCCATCACAGGGGAATTCGGATCATGGGGGGTGGGGAGGGTTAAACAAACTTTTGGGAAACCCCAGGGTTGCAAAAAAGAGCAGGGGGAACCCAAAAAGTTTGAAAGGAAAAGGCAGGGTGGAGCCCCCAACCCCCCGAGCAACCTCCCAAAGGAAAAAAGCCTCAGGCTCCCCGGGAAGGAAAACCCCAAAGGCCCCCAGGAACCGGGTTTTCCCCCGGGCCCGCGGGCCTTTTTACACGTAGGTTAAAAACGCAAAAGTTGGCCCTGACCCCGGGCCCCCTAAGGGAAAATTCGTGGAAAAACCCCGGGGAAAAGGCCTGAAAAAATTTTTCAAACCCCCCCCTAAAACACACTCTCCAAGATCCCCGCCCCCCTTTCCCATGGTTTCCCCCAAACCCCCGGGGCCCCCGGTTTTTTTACCCCCGCCCTTTTTTAAAACGGGGCCCCAAACAAATTTCCCCCCCAAACCCCTGCAAAGGGGGGCAAAAGGGCCCGGGGCCCCCGACCCCACGGGGGGTTTTCCCCAAAATGCAAAACCCCCCTAACCCCCCCCTTTCCCCCCAAAAATTCCCCCCCTTTCCGTTTAAAAAATCCCCAACTGATTCCAACCCCAAACCTCCAACAGGCAGACCAATTCCACCGGCCCCTAACCCCCCGGACCCCAAATGCTCCCGCCAAACCCAACCCCCCGGAGGGTTCCCCCCAAAATCCCCTTCCCCGGGCCCCACCCCGCGGGCCCTCAAATTTTGAAAATCAAAATCCCCTTAAGGGCCAGGAACCCCCAAAAATTCCGCAAAAAGGCCCCCTCCCCGCCCCAAAAAAAAATTTTCCCCCCCAAAAGTAACCAACCCAAAAAAAAAAAAACTCCAGGGGTCCCCCAAAAACGAAAATAAAACCCTTTAAACCTACCGAACCACTGCCCCACCACTCCAAATTTCCCCCCATGAAACCCCCTTTAAAAAGTTTAAACCCAAAACGGAATTTTTTCCCAGGTTATTTTTTTTTTTTTTTTTTTTATTTTTTTTTTTTTTTTTTTTTTTTTTTACGTAATACCAAGAAAAACCTTGGGAAGGGGAATGGGCCCGGGCCAAAACCCTGGCCTACTATCTGGGGAAAAAACCCAAACCCTCAACAACCAAAAAGGAGAATTTTTTTTTTTTTTTTTTTTTTTTTTTTTTTTTTTTTTTTTGGGGAACCAAAAGGGGCCCCCAAACCAAAATTTAACCCATTCCCCCCCCCCCCCAAAACCTGGTTAAAGGGGTGGGCCCAACTGGGGGTTGGGGTCCCCCAAAAAAAGTCGACCCCTTTGGAAACAAAGGGGGGGGCAGTTTTGGGGGGTCCCCAAATAAAACTCGGGCCCTTTGAAGGGGAAACTAAAAATTTAAAAAAACCCAACAAAACCAAAATGGCAAAGGCAATGACAAAAAAAAAAAGAACTTTTAACCCGGTTTCCCCCAAAACCCGGAACAATAACAAGGGCCTGCCCCTGGGGGAAGGTGGGTCCCCCAATTTTACTGGGCGGGGAGGGAATTTACCCCCCACATTTGGGGGGTGTTTTTTAAAAAAGGGAAAAATGGGGTTTTTTTTTTTTTTGGGGGGGGGGGGGGGGGGGGGGGGGGGGGGGGGTTTTTTTTTGGGGGGGGGGGGGGGTTTTTTTTTGGGGGGGGGGGGGGTTTTTGTTTGGTTTTTTCAAAATTGAAAAGAAAAAAAAAAAAAAAAAAAAAAAAAAAAAGAGCCCCAAACCCGGCCCCAAAAAAGAATAAAAGGATTGTCCCCCCCCCCTTCAAAAAATTTTAAAGAAATGTTTAATTTTTTTTTATCTTTGGCCCTTTAACACTGGGGGATTTAACAGAAAACTAATTTTTTTTTCCCGTGATAAAAAAACCCCAAAAAGGGGCAAACTTTCCCTTATTTAAAAAAATGCCAAAAAAGTTTTTTGGCCCCCTACTGGGCCCCCCTGGAAAAAATCCCCAACGGAAACCGCCCGACACCAAAAAAAAAAAAAATATATTTTTTTGGTATGAAAATTTTTTTAAATTAAAATTTTTTAGTAAATTTTTGCCTTTTGGGAACCCTTTGGTTCTATTTTAATTAAAATTTTTTTTAAAAAAATTTCCCCTTGGCAAAAGGCTATTAAATTTTTTTTTTTATAATTTCCTTTTTTTTTTTTTTTTGATTTTTATTTTAAATCCCCTGAAAAAAAAACCTTTTTTTGTTTTTGGGAATTTTTAGCAGTTTCAATAAAAAATTTTTTTTTTTCTTCATTTTTGCCGCTTTTTCCCCCTTTTTGAACCCTTTTTATTTTTAAACCTTTTTTTAAGTTTTTTTGAAAATTTTTTTTTTAAAAGGGCCCAAATTTAAAAACTATTTTTTAGTTTTTTTAAAAAAAAAACAAAAATTTTTTTAATTTTCCTTTTAAATTTATTTTGGGTTATTTTCCGGCCCAATTGGCTTTTGGGGGCTTTTTTGAGGGGGGGCCCCGCAAAACCTAATTTCCCAAGCCGCCTGGTTTGGGGTTTAAAAACTTTTCGCTATGTTTTTCTAAACTTTCCCCCTTCTTTTTTCCGTTGGTTACCCCAATTTAATTTTTTTTTCCCAAAAAAGCTTTTTTAAAAATTATTTCCCCCCAAAAAGGGGGGTTTTCCCGTTTTTTTTTTTTTTGGCCCCTTTCCCCCCCCTCCTCCAAGCCCCCGGGCTTTTTCCTTTTTTACCTTTTAGGAACCCGGGTTTTTTGTATTTATTCCTTCGCTTTTAAAAAAAAACCCATTTTGGGGGACCCCAAAACCTTTTTTTGCATTTTTCAACCATAAAGCTTGCTTTGATTAGAAAAAAATTTTGAATTTGAAAAAAGGGGCCTAAAAAATATGCCGGGGTCCACTCATTTTGCAATGTGGTTAAACCCCTTTTTTTTTTCCCCAGAAACCCCCCCTTTTGCTTTCCCCTTGCCCTTTAAAAAAAATTTCCTTTTTTTTGTTAAATTCCTCCCCCAGTAAAAAACCCTTTTTTTCAAAAATTTCTTTCCTAAAAATTGTCCCTTTTTCTTCACTTTTTTATTTTTTTTTCCCCTTGGAATTTTTGTTTCCCGTTTTTTGCCAAGAAAACCCCTTTCCCTTAAATTTCCCCCTTTTTTTTAACCTAAAAATTCCCCCTTTTTCCCCTCTAATTTAAAATTTTTTATTCCCTTTTTTTTTTCTCTTTTTTTTCCCTTCCCCATTCCCCAAAAAAACCTAAATTAAAAACCCTAAAAATTTTGGTGGAAAACCCCCCCCCCCCCCCACCCCCCCCCCCCCCCCCCCCCCCCCCCCCCCCCCCTCCCTGTTGGGAAAAACCCTTTTTTTAAATTTTTAAATTTTTTAAAAAAATTTTTTAAATGGAAAAAAGGGCCGGGGGAACCCCAACCCCCCCAATTGGGTTTTTAAATTCAAATTTTTTTTTTAACCTTTAAAAAAGGAAATATTAAAAAAACGTTTAAAAATTAAAAAAAGTTTATTTAAAAACCCGAAAATTTTAAAACATAAAAAATTAATTTTTGGTTCTTTCCTTTTTTGGTGTTTCCCAAATGTTTTAAAAAAAACCCCTTTGTTAGATAAAGGAAATTTTATTATGTGGTTTTTAAAGATTAATTTAATTTTCTAAATTTTTAAAAGTTTTTAATAAATTTTTTTTTAATTTTAAAAATTTTTTAGGAAAAAATTTAAATTTTTTCAAATGGGTAATTTTTAAAAGGGAAAAAACCTTCCCCCCCTTTTAAACCAATTTCCTTTAAATGCGGCCGGGCAGAACTTAAATCGGAAAGAACCGGAACAAAAAATTAATTTTTGATTTTTTTTTCCAATTAAAAAGGGGGAAATTATTTGGGGACTGGTTTAAAATTAAAAAAGAAAATTTTGATCCCCTTTTTTTAAAAGTTTTTAAATTTCCTTTTGGGTTAAAAAAAAGGTTAAAAAACCCCAAATTTTTAAAAAAATTTAAAAAAAACCCTGCGCAGGACCACTGTCGAAACAAAACTGGACAGTATAAACAGAGCAGAAACTGGGTGTGTGAAGGAGCGACATGTCGCCGAGTGTGGCCGGTACCGTATGATAACATGGGGAGCGTATCTGTCGCCGCGACCAGAAAACGCTCTCGGACGCGTTCGTTTTGCTGTCGCTGGCGGTCGCGGGTCGCAGGTCGCTTGGTGTGGCCATCTTCATTTAATTTAACGTTACACATATTTTTCTTTTGTCGCGACGACCAGGTCGCGGCGACCAGGTCGCCAAGTGTGGCCGTAGCCTTACTGCAAATGCTAGAACTACAAGGAGTCTGAGAATGCTGTATACCAATGGAATGTTGATGTAAGCCAGCTGCATCCTAGTAACGTCTTTACGTCTTGCATTGCTGCCACATTACAGTTCTTTGAATGTAATATAACCTACTGTTTTATAACCTACTTGATTAATATTGTGAATTTGAGTATGAGTATTATGATCGTGGAATTTACATAATTTTTTCCTAATGTTTATAGATTTTTCTTATCATATTATTTATTTTACTATTGTTTGAAGCAATTATAAATGTCTCTTCAAGTGGAATTATACCTCAATATTTAATTATTATTGTCTGTCGTTTATCAAACGAAGTTCTCTTAGCGACGCTGCGCGTCAGAGTTTTACTCAAATGCCACTAAGCGCGCTTATGTCAAATATAACTGTACCTTGATTTATACTGATAACTGGTAGATCACTGGGTACTGGTTAAATTAAACTGCAAATTTAAAGAGTCTTTATTGCACAGATGTCTCGCAATGCTTAAATGTAAAAGAAAGCTACAGAAAACAATTTAAGACTAAAAATTAAAACTGTAATAGCTATCCAGGTAAAAGAAGTCATACATACTCATTGTACAGAAATCAGGATTTCCAGTACAACCAAGACTTCACACTTATAAATACTAGACACACATCTAATATACTTTTAGCAAGGCTTAAAACTTCTTTTTTTTAAACAAATTGAATACATTAGAACGAAGCTCTACATCCACAGACTCCAAGAAATTATCATGGAGAGCTCTGAAGAAAAAAACTCCTAGCTCACAGATCATCCCATATACTCATTTTCAGAGTTCATTATAACAATCAAAAACTGTCATTGACAATTATAATTTCTTATAATTGTAAATTTTTATACAGAACCATTATTTGTACTTGCCATTCTAAAATAAAACATTTACAGTTAAAAGGTTACATTTATTGATTGATTACGAATGATTCGTTATTCTTCAATGTTTCATTATTAAGATGCCAATCTTAGAAATTTGGGTGAAAATGAGGGCGAATGTTAGGGGCGAACATGAGGGGCGAATGTGTGTGATAAGTGGAGACGAACGTGTGAAAGCATTGTTACTAAGACTGTTCCTTAGAAAGAGCTATTTATTAACTGGCAAATAGCCAGGGCAACTAAGGGGCCTACAATTTTACGTGGCTTTAGAACCACGTAGTATGGTCTGATGTTCAGCTAATTGACAGGTCTGACACTCAGATCTCTCTTTACACAACATCCGGACCCAGATTACCATCCAACATTTTTGCGGATTCGTTGAGGAATGTATACGGAAACTGTTAATGACGTTTCGGACTCTGCAAGCTTCCGTCATCAGTTAAAAGTTATTTAACATGACTTATATGCATGGCACAGACAATTAATTAAGGTAAACTATAAAAATAAGTCCATAAGCATGGAAAAATAAAAGATAATGACTAAATATTTAATTCTAAATCATTTTTTGTTACCATACTGTGCATTTTTATTTTACTATTACTTTTCTCACATCTTATACGAGGTTTAAGAACTCCTTGTGTTGTAGTAAGGTTGAGATAACATCAAGGTGCATACAATAAAATTTCAAAATTACATTAAAATTACAATCTCATTGCTACATATTACTTCTTAACAACATACAGTGGATTAATATACTAAGTTTTTTTTTATATGGGGTCGGTTGGTATTTAGTACATTAATTTCTATTAAATAGCCCCCTCCATCCCTCTGTTGGAAATTGTCTAAACATTTAGTAGATAATCTGTGTATAATGTAGGTAGGCATTATTTGTACTTTTAAAGACAATTATGCTTGTGAATATATCTTAATTCTTATTAATATTTAATTGAACAGTTAAACTAATGTCAAAAACATTGGAGACACACATAAAAAGCTATATATGTACATATCCTTACCATACAACAATATTACACACATCTTACATTTAAGCTGTGTAACCAGACACCGATTCTCAGACACGTACATAAAACACATAATGTTTCTGTCACTAATATAAAATTATTTTTTTCAGTCTTCGAGTATTCGAGATTAAGGATTTAAACAACATTCCAAAAAATTGTCCAGAATGTTATGGAACGTTCCAGAACATTAGAATTTTATGGAATTTCCTGAAACGTAGAGGATCAAAGCCATCAGTGAAACATGTTTTTATTAACAGGAATTGTAAATAATTAGAATATTAAGATTTTCAATAAAATTGGTTAACCTCATATTTGAACGTTTATTCTTTTTAACCCAACTATCGTATAAGTGAAACCGGGTACCTCAGCTACAGTTACATTATGCAGCTAATATCACTAAATTACGTAGCAATGAGCAGCTAATATCACTACATTACGTAGCATTGAGCAGATAATATCACTACATTACGTAGCAATAAGCAGCTAATATCACTACATTACGTAGCACTGTGCAGCTAATATCACTACATTACGTAGCACTGAGCAGCTAATATCACTACATTACGTAGCACTGAGCAGCTAATATCACTACATTACGTAGCACTGTGCAGCTAATATCACTACATTACGTAGCACTGTGCAGCTAATATCACTACATTACGTAGCAATGAGCAGCTAATATCACTACATTACGTAGCACCCTTGATTATATACACCTACAATAGATAAACCATCTAATAGGAATATTTGTAGCAGTAATTTTGTTAGTTAGTGTGGCCCGCAACCACAGCTGTTTTAAACTGCATGGAGCTACACTAGCGCTCCACAATGGACCACAAAAACAGCTGATATTTTGAGACTCAAAATTTAACATTGGATGGGAAATCTATTTGTGTATAAAATCAATGGTAGCACTGTGCAGCTAATATCACTACATTACGTAGCACTGTGCAGCTAATATCACTACATTACGTAGCACTGTGCAGCTAATATCACTACATTACGTAGCACTGAGCAGCTAATATCACTACATTACGTAGCACTGAGCAGCTAATATCACTACATTACGTAGCACTGTGCAGCTAATATCACTACATTACGTAGCACTGTGCAGCTAATATCACTACATTACGTAGCAATGAGCAGCTAATATCACTACATTACGTAGCACCCTTGATTATATACACCTACAATAGATAAACCATCTAATAGGAATATTTGTAGCAGTAATTTTGTTAGTTAGTGTGGCCCGCAACCACAGCTGTTTTAAACTGCATGGAGCTACACTAGCGCTCCACAATGGACCACAAAAACAGCTGATATTTTGAGACTCAAAATTTAACATTGGATGGGAAATCTATTTGTGTATAAAATCAATGGTAGCACTGTGCAGCTAATATCACTACATTACGTAGCACTGTGCAGTTAATATCACTACATTACGTAGCACTGTGCAGCTACATAATGTTGTTAAATAAGCACACTAATTTAGCTATGTAACAAAATGATGTAAAAGGAAATCTAATACATTATGCATCCCTGCTTAGATTTGCATTACATTTTGAACAATGAGTTGTTAGCATTACACCTTTCGAAAATAAGTGCGATGGAAGATGAATTCATTGATAGTTTTATTACATTCTTTTTTAATCGCATACAATCACTTAGCAAAGTCAGTGCATAAAGTTTGCACAAGTGGCACAGTACTGTACCTACTTGAGGACAAATAGTGGAGACTGTAGACGAAACTCATACTCGGTCCTTAATACCGACAAGCGTCTGCCCAACGGTTGCTATCTAATATGGGGTCTCCATTTTGAGTGGTTGTCATTATCCGGGTGTTGTGTAGGGAAGAGAATTGAGTGGCAGGTAGCTGAAAATCAGACCAATACTACGTGGTTCGTATTTCACATAAAGCTGTAGGTCCCTTAGTTGCCATGCATATTGGGCTATTAATAAAAATGGCCCTTTCCGAGGAACAGTCGACCTCAGTTAGTAACCAGACTACACTCGTCTCACTCATACTGCACTCATATAGTAATTAATATCCACCCTAAAATACGCACAATAGTTGTGTCGGCGTCTCAGATGTAAGAATGTAGATAACAACCTTCATTTCATAGTCAAACTTTCCGACAATTTTACTGTGACGAAGAAATATACGCAACCTACCCCTTTCGTACAATTCTCAAGATGTGAACTTGAGAAAACTTTGTTTTCCACTTGTCTCTCCCAACTCTCCCAACCCCCCCCCCCCCACAACTCCAACTTTGTCTCTCCCACAACAAAGTAAATAAAGAAGAGATCCATGAGTAGGCAATTGTTAATCTCACTTTATCTTGCGTGCTTATCAATAATATTGCGATTGGAAATGTTAAGCTTTTGTTGTATCGAAAATGTACTGTTACGTCTTCTGAGTCATATCACTGGACGGTACAAGTCATCTACGAGTATATAGCATCAACAATAATAAGGAACAGCAATTAAAATTACACTTTTTGATGTTAAATAAGTAGGCCATATCATTATTTTTACACTTTTTCGAATAAATATAATATTTAGTTTATAGATTGATTTTAAGCATCCCTTGAGCTCCCGCCCACCCATCTGTAGTATCTGTAGGCCATGGTGGTAGTTAGTGACAAGGGGTAAGCATTGGGAACTAATCACCCTGCTACCCATACACTCTCTCAAACATCTTACAAAAACTGATCAGCTGAGAGATATTCAGACTTATCGAAAGGTTCTCACTCTTTAAGGGGAAAAGGCATTCTTAATTATCAAGAAATTTTCAGTTTAGCAGCGGAATGGAAGAAGGATTTTGGACGTGACAACGCTGCGCCCAAGTAACACAGAAGACGTCCCTTTCCTTCTGTTACACGGCAACGTATTTTCTTACGTTTTAGCTGAGCTCAGTTCGGTCAACGTTCAGGTTATGTTTACATTATAGTTCTAGAATGGAAGAAGCGCCTACATTATTCTCAACTATTTTGACTCTCGTTCGTGTTTTTATTACGGTCACTATAGCCCTTGTTTTTTTTTTTATTTGCCACAAACAAGAACACTCTTATACAGCTCAATAAAATCTGTAAGAAATTAACGAGTACACTGTAAATTTGAGGGGTACTTTTTTAAATAAAGGAAACTAAACAACTGTGCTTTCTTAAATTGAAAATCTCTTAATCTTAACAACCTTTAAAAAAAAGCATATAGAATAGGACAAAATTTATTACTGTATAATGATTCCTATTTCTGGCGATATGACAAACAAGGTTCACACCCTCCATCTTATCGTTGCAGTTTTCACAAAACAAACCTCGCCTCGTCAGTTTTCATATCCGTCTATCATTTTCATTCCATTTCGACAAAACGTTCCTTTTGTTGTTTACACGCTACATTTTAGCTGATTGTACGTTCCTTGCTAAATAAACGTATTTTAAGACTCCCTCCCCCCTTAAGGCCGAGTGGGGGCAGCCGCCGTCTTCACGGTCCGGCGCTCATAACGCCTGAATCAATAATAAATCAGTATACAATCAATAATCACTTAAGTGGGATAAAACAACGTCAGTACAAGATGATAGACTTGCCAAATACTTCTTCGCATTTGAGATAGATACACTTTATGAACCCACATTCGGAACCATTAACTCAATTTTCTGCGTGTAACACCAGCTGGAGTTATGTGTTTTTGTGATGGCCAGATGATGTCTCTGGTATTAAACAGTGAGAGGTTTAATTGCAGCCAAGTTTTGTCATCTTTGCTCTCTACTAAATGCACTGGATGACATTTTTATCGTCTGTCAGAGTCATCAGTGAGAGTGGACTACTTTCAACTTCACTACGTAATTGAACAATTATATATTTTTGTTCAACTTTTCTTCTTCATTTTGTATGAAAAGTAAAAGAATTTTAATTTAATAGAAATATAATTTGTCTTTAATACGGTGAGAAAAATCCTGACTTGCATTGAAAAACTGCAAAAAATGAAAACCTGTGGCGAAGCATGGGTTCTAACAGCTGGTTAATAAATTTAAGACACTTCAATCGTGTACACCATTTTGATCGTAGTTTATTATCGGTATATTTAACAATCGATACACGGATTGAAGGGGTAAGTTGCATTGTCAAAAGATCGGAAAAGTGGGAAAATCCTTCACCCACGCACCCACCTATACAGTGATATTGACCCGCCCATCTTCCCATATTGGTAGTGAATGGGTCTATTGACATGTCTCCGTGTTACCAAGAGAATTCTTAGAAGTATTAATTTTTTATATTCAAAGATAAAATGGTTAAAAATGATCGAAAACTGATTTTTGTATATGCAGAAAATAATGATCAGCATGAAATATTATGTACAGATAATAGCAAATAATACATTAATAATGTTTCCTCTCTTTTTAAGCTTAATAAATAACTTACGTAAATCCTCTGTTATTTTGTAGCGCATATTTATTGTCTACACCATAATGTCACTGACAGATAGGTGAAATATGACATACAAATGTAAAATTACTAAATAATAAAAATAAGACTTAAGGCATAATAATAAAAATGATACTTATATCATTAAATTGATAGCAACTTCTTATACATGCAAGAAATTCTGAAACTTTATAAATCGGTTGTAATGGAATTAATCAACATTATGTAAAAGTTTCACGTATGTCTGATTGGTAGTTTTTGTTTGGTATTTTTTTAAATATCACAAAACAATTAAAAGTGGTAGTTTTTAATTTTGAATTTACTAAAAAAATAAATTAAAACATGATAGTTATAGCTTAATTTATATATCAAGCTATAACTATTGTTTAACGCCCAGTGTTTATTGAGTGTGTGTTTTTTTTATTTGGATGCTCATAATTTTGAATCAGATAGTAGTCTGTTTAAACAACAGACTACTATCTGTTTAACACACAGACACTGTTTAAACAAAAAAGTTCTCAAGTACTTAAAAAAAACTTTAAGCACAGAGAAGAAGGATACAAAGGTTGCATCCAGTATTGTGCTAAATTTGTCTGTAGTAGTTTCTCTCTCCACTTTGCCATGCGATAGCAGGGCCAGTTCCTAGTCAGTCCTTCTCTTTAAACCCCAAAATTCTGAAGGATAAACGGAGTAATTATTACTAAAGAAGTACATCAGTTGTAATCTACTTGTAACCGCCACCTCGACGGCCTTATGAAAATGACCTCTGTACTTTTTTTCTCTTTCATTTAAGACATTTTCTGTAAAGTTAATTTATCTGTTGTACATTAAATTTATGTTAAAACGAGCAAATGAGACATAAAAAGTACTTTATGTTTGCGTTCTGAACACTTTGACGCAGTATATTAAGTTGTCTTGTACGTCAAAGACCGTTATGACCTCAGCTGGCCCGGCGGTGACACTGATTACATGATTACGTCGACCAACCGGGGCCGATTTTATCTTTTCCAACAGGAAACTTGCTGTCGGTCAAGGTTTTCATTGTATGCCAATATTACATCTCCCAAAGACACTGTTATCTAGTGATAGACATTTGTCCTGATGTTGTATTTGGTTCTTCAAGGTTTTGCATTGTCCGATTGGTGACCTCCAAGAATTCTCTGGGACAACACAGAGACATGACAAAACTCAAGGACTTTCCCACCCTTACAATTATTTGATAGTGGAACTAGCCCTTCTATTCTGTATCGATAGTTAAATAATAGTAATTATTGCATAGATAACCCTTGCTTCGCCCCGGGTTTTTTTTACCCTCTAAAAGTAAAGCAACATCTTATACCAGTTTATATGGGAACGAGTGATTACTGGTGTGCCCCAATGCTCTGTCTTAGGCCCTCTTTTGTTCAAACTCAATGTAAATAATATAACCTCACTTATGTCTCATTGAAAGCACTACATGTATGCTGATGATCTTTAAATATACTTGAACTTTAGCACTGACACTGTGATTGATAGTATAGAATTAATGGATATAGGTATTTCAAACACGGATTGTCTCAATAAGACAAAACCTATCATTATTAGCCACGCTCAGCACAACAATGTTATTAAATTATAAAATAACTTAAAATATTCTTGAAACCCGTTCTGAAAATATATGTTAATGGACATGCTGTTCCTTTCTGCATCAAGGTCAAGAATCTTTGGGTGACTATGAACACTTAGAGGGAACGAAGCCATCACAGGAACCTGGAACAAGGTATTTGATACAATAAATTTCTTTGATACAGTTATTTAATAGGTAAACGAGGTGTTTGCAAAACTGTACTCACTGAAAAGACTGCAAAAGTTTCTGCCTTTGGACGTCAAAGAGTTTCTGGTAAAATCATGCATATTTCCACTCTTTTCTTATGCCTACTGTAACTCTGTTGTAAACGACGTGACTATGTCATTTAGTGAACGACTGCAACGTTCTCAAAACAACTGCCTCTATAGCTTTCCACTTGAGATGAGTTGAACATACATCTCCATATATTCAATCGAACATTTTGAAATGTGCTGGTCAGAGACAAATTGAAGTTCTTTGATCAACTTACTCTTTTATTAATTAAAAATTCCTAAATATTTCTCTGATACTTGAGAATTTGTGTCTCAAATTAGTGTGAAGAGTTCACGATCAGGTACGTTACTCTTAGGTATGCCTCACCATAGCACTGCATGTTATGACATGACAGGTCATGTACTGTAACTGCTTTCCGCATTTGGAATTTCCTCCCTGTCTACATAATTTCCTTTTTCAGCCGACCCGGTTGTGGCGTAATTAAAACAATATTATATGGAGCGGAAGGCTGAGGCTAGTTCGTCCTGAGTCGCGGGCTTGGCTGCCGGATAGGAAGGCAAAGGGGATGATTGTGTTCAAATAGATATATTAAGGTCATTACAATTAAACGTTTAACAAAATTTAAACTGTTTGTTCGAAATGCTCATTATTTTAGTTAGATTTTAAGGCCGTGGGGCCCTTACTTATCCTTTTTGAAATTTTTGTAATAAATTAAGAAATTTTCTATTACATTCTCAATGCATTACATCTCAATGCAATCTCACTAAATCTTAAATAGACTTTATGCAACCAGTAAATAGACAAAAGCTTATGTTTATTTTATCAATCGAAAAGCCTCTAACACCTTGTAATTTTTTTTCTCCACGCTGCACCCTTACATTGTTAAAAAATACCTTTTATGTCAAACTGAACAGTCCTAAGCTCTCATTCTTACCACGAATGGTAACAAACGCTCTGATTGGCTGAAATTAGGATATTTACGGTCTACCTTATTTTATCTCTATAACAGAAAATATTAAAAACCACTTTCTTAGTACGCATATAAAGACTATAAAGAATATTTTCACCAATAATTCTTTAAAGCCTTACAGTTTTTGAAAAACTGCAATCAGTCAGTCAATGTTGTTTGCATTTAATATTTTTATATTTTTTCACACGAATTTAGTGTTAAGTGACACTGCACTTTCTATTTGAGTTAATTATTTAATTATTTTATTTAATACACAATACTAAATATGGGAATGTAATATTAAAATAAAAACCTTGACGCAGGTTCACTCTTACTAATCTCTTGAGTTAATTTTAACTAAACTGTTGGCTTAAATCTTAGATATCACCCAATGGACAACCCATAGACGTTTTATAAAATAACGTAGACCTTGGTAATTTACGTTCACTTGCCTAAAACGACCATATTGAACTGTCGGGAATTTTAAAACACAATCATTGTAATATATTTGTTAAATTACTTTATATTTTATGAGAAATTCCTATGTATAAGTACGCTGCCTGATTTGTCTGTATTCATTTAACATATATGAAAATGCTTAGTTCATCCGAGTAAAAGTTCCAAATAATATAACCTTTTAATCTTAGTACACAACACATACTGTATAAAATAGTCGGTCCTTTTGTGTGTGCGCGTGCGTGCGTGTGTTTCCCGGAAGAGAAAGCTTACTTAGTTTTAATCCGGGGTTCTGGAGTAACAACTAATCAGCCACTTTCGTCGGTGATTTGCATGATCTTTTGTGCAAATACTTGTTTACGCAAGTATCATTTGAATTTATACTCTACCGAAGGAAATATTGAATAACTAAAGCTATCTGTACTACTGATGCTATTGTTGACATAGTGTACAGACTTTGACACGGTCAAGTTCTGGAGACCGCGATAGTTTTAGTGATTTAGATGACCATGGAAGATTCTCAAGGACAAATATCTAATAAATTTATGTTAATAATGAAAGCTATCACAGTATAATAATAATGTTAACTCAAATAACTGATTCAATAACTGAAAATAATTTTAATGTGTTGCAAAATATTTAAATTTGAATTTTAATTGTTATTATTATTTATTATTATTTTTGTTAATTACAGTTACTGTAATGTTTGTCTTAACTCGGTCAGTAACATTCCCAAACGTTTAGAACAAACAAAGAAAGAATAATTTAATACTTAGTATATTAATATTTATAGAAATTACAAGAAAGTTAAACGTAAAAATTAATAACCATAAAAACAAACAAATATTATGATTAAAGTTTCCTCCACACTGCCCGGACGGAACCTCCGACAAAGAGTCCGTTCAGGATGATGTGGAGGGCTGTCGGGCCAACCATAGACAGTCCGAGCAGTTCATCATGGTCCTTAGTATGTGTTGCTGTATTTAAGAAATTATTGCTTTCCATAATTACGCTGTTTTCACTATTTGTCGAGTTTTTTGAGAAAATAATGTCTAATTAATGTGCGGAAAATGAAAAAGGTGTGATAGTGGGTTAATGGTCATCCTGTATAATTTGATGGAGACTTCTAAATCTCAAATTTATTTCTCTACAGAAACCACTTTTTTAAACCATAAACTTCTTTTATTAAAGTTTTCATCACTAGTTGATAAAATAGCAAGATTAATATAAATAGACCATGATTTTTTAATGTTAGACAAAGTAGGATGAATAATTAAATAAGGTCCGATCGCAGTGACGTCACACTCAAAACTGTCCAACGACCGTGGTCTGGTCAGGGCAGTGTGGAGGGGCCTTTAATTCCGATAAACAAAATATTGTCGGATTGTCGGATGTAGACCGAAATAGATATAACAAATAAAAATTTAATTATTTTGTTGATTGTCTGAATATATAACAGAGAAAACCCTCACTCACTCATCACTAATCCCTCCACTTCACGTAGTCCTACAGAGCTGACATTTGGTACAAATGTTTGTTGTACGCTAAATAGGAAAACTAAAATATTTTCATCTTTATAAAATACTATTAAGGGGTAGAGACTACCTCTAAAAGATTGATCCATAAGGATAATATTGGGTTCATTTTAGGAAATTAATAACAGGTATTTTGTAAATAAATGAACGTGTTTAATTTGCAAGTTTGACATTTATACTTTGATGTATTAAGAGTTTACAATTAATTATTACATATTTTTTTCTCTATACAATTACGTGTAAAACAGCTGTTAGAATGTAAATAATGATTTTTATAATATTGATAAGGTTATACATCTTTATTTTAATGTTAGTAATAATATTGGCTGTTTATATTTCAACTGCACAGTAAATACGTTGCAATAAGTGAACTACTAG